>OY796656.1:54231411-55431411 GCA_963680705.1 Rhagium mordax | reverse complement strand
AATAAAAACAGCAACAAAATCTTGATTTATCGTCAATTAGTATTTTATTTTAAAGTTTGAAATTTGAATTAGCACTAAATAATTTTGAATTCTTGGGCTCAGTGACGTCATAAATCCCAGTTCCCAGCGCACGCGCATGATTCCTATTAGGTTAGATCTGACAATTGACATTAATGAAATTAATGGTGTCATGACAGGATGTTTGTTTTCATGTTCCTTTCGTCCAATTTTTTAAATTTTGTGAAAATACGGAACAAGGATTTGTGAAAAGTGCTTCGGACAACTTGCCAAAAGTGGATTCCTGCATGATAGACGAATTTTATATGGATAATTTAGATTTTTCAAATGCGGAGCTGAGAAACGTAAAATCGCACCACGACTTTCGCCGAGTTTTATCTACTGGTACTATTATAAATAACTTGTCAGGCATATTTACAAGGTTATTTGTACATATTGGCACAGAGCAATACTTAATCATGGTAATTTTCAATTCTTAAGAACTATCACAAAACTCGAAATACTATCATAACCTAAAACACTGTTGACAAATAAAAATCATTTTTTGGCGTATCAAACGACGAACTCCGGTTTAGCTCGTTATTGGTGTATTTTTAAATAGGAATTTATTTCAGCCAATCACAACGAAGGTCCGCAGTATCTACCTTATCGACAAACAACAACCAATGGGGACGACTCGGGATTTACTACGTCACGAAGAGCGCGAGTTTTGATTTATATTTTATTTAACTTTTTTTTTCTTATGTTAAATGATGCAATATAAGAAAATAAAAAAATACGGGTGATTTATTTTTTTATGAAGTTTTATAATTTAAAATAAAAAAAATATGGGGGATGACCCCAATAGCGTAGTAAAATCGGGTGTCTAGGATGTCGTTTTTTTTTTTATGAAGCTATAACTAAATGGGACCTTCGCCATCATTTAGAGCATATTTTGGCCATTCATCATGTGAATTACAACTTTAGTTTAGTAGGGACGAACTACACTACTAGCAAATCTGTGCACGGAAAACTTCACCCTGTGGAGAGCTATGTTAATTATTAAGAATTTATATATGAATATATTGAGTCAAATGTGGACAAGACTTTATAAAAGTTAAAAAAAATAAATCAGCACGCTAGAACTTATGGTTTTCGAGAAATCGAATTATTAATGTACTATACGTTTTTGTAGAGAAAGAAATGCTCGTCCGAATCGGATTGGCATGGCGCGGCGCTGTACGACCCTTTATAAGGAGTTACGTTAAATAGCTGATATTGTATACATATCCGATATTTAATTACATAGTAGGTACTATCACACCCGGAAAATTTTCAACGAAGTATTTTCCCTTTGTAATAGGTGATTATAATCAGTGGCTCGTCCATCAGTCAAATTTTTTATTTATGTGAATGTCATTGTCATATTTTACTTCATATTCAATTAATATTTATAAAGAATGCCTAACCACATCAGTTCAGACCTGAAATTGCTCTTAACGTTGTTTAAGACATTCTGTTAGAGGACATATAGGACTATATATATAGTTATATTGTAAAATATTTTTGTAGAAAATTTCACACCTCACTTTTCTAACCAATCAGAAATTCATGTTTTGTTTGGTTACCATAGCAATCCAAAATATTTCTGGAAATATTCATCCTCCTACATACCCTGAACGATATTAATAAGTGGAAATATTTCTGTCAAAATATTGACACATAGAAACTTGATCTTGCTTAAAAAATGAAAATAAGATTTTTTGTTTACTTTCTGTACAAATCATAATTAAACAAATAAAACATCTTTTATCCTGTGTTTTTTTCTAAATTTCTTTTTATTAATTACATATTTTAAGTGTTTTTGAAAATCTATTAAAAATTCTTCTTTTTTCAGTGGCGAATAAGAAAGTACGACACTCGTATTAACTAAATGTCTATGTTTAAGTATATAAATATAATATTTTGAAACAATTTTGTTAAACTTAACTTTACAAATCCGAGAAAACTTGGTTGACACATGGAGTAAATTCTTCTGTATTGTACTAAACAGATTTTTCTCTGGACTTTCTAAATTGCACTCCAAGCTGCATTCATCAATGAGGTACGACAAATATTTTAAATTTGAGTGATACATTTTCAGATCACAGGGTTGCTCGCAATGTGTACATAAAGTATATTTCTGAACTTTCTCCATATTATTTCGATTTAATAAGGTTTTTTTAAATGTAACTAATACAGGGTGAATACCAATAACTCATTTTACTTTTATGGGATGGTCCCTTAATGGTAAGGCCATATACCAAAAATAAAAAACAATAGTATAATGTGGTTTTTTTCGAAAAAACGTATAAAAAAGAATAAGTATAAATGCATGGATGATTTTTAGTAATGTCGACTTAAAATAGTACCTAGTTTTAGTTGTAGTTTTATACATAGGTAAGTCATAATCAAGTTTTTTTTTTTTTAAATTATTAAAATCAATTTTTCAATGTTTTACAGATTAAATTAAAAATGTAACACCCACCTATTTTGTTAATAAAAACTTTTTCTGATGATGTAGAGGAGCCTCTCCGAAACATAAAAATTAAATCTTCGTAATTGTATTTTTTTTTTGTGAAAAAACCAATATAACTCAAGAACCCCTAATTTAAAAAAAAATAAATTATGGTTAAGAAGAAATATATGAAAAATAAAAAATATATACCCTGTAGTTTTCGAGAAAGAGAATAAATTAAAATACATCAACATTTTCAGAACTTCGTAACTGACCTATCTCAACAGAAAATAAATCAGGATAGGTCTTTGCCTCTGGCATTCACCTTGTTTTTTGCAATCATAAATTCACTAGTTTTTGCTGTCACTGTCAATTAACTTGTCTCCGACCGCAAATTTATGAAAGACCGTCAAATGGCGGCTTACTTTATTAGACGTTTTTTGTCATGTTTTTTACGTTAGAACTTGGAGTCTGTGACTTGTATACAAGGCATGTTGTTCACCCCATAGTGGGTCAGTAGAGCGACGAAGCGATACTCAAAAGTTTACCAGAATTTTACGTAGGATAGGTCAGTTTTTCAACTTTTTTTTAAATATTTTTTTATTGGTAATTTGTGTTACAAATATCAACAGAAACCCCCTCTTAAAATTAAAATGAGTTATTGGTATTCACCCTGTATTGACACAAAAACTCTGCCACAAATTACATTTACAAGTTATGACACTGCACAGTTGGTGGGTTTATAATAGGTGAACTGTCAACAAACGGCAATTGCTATTACAATTTTTCCAAAGCCATCTAAGCTATAATTTTGTTGTATGTATTTAGAACTGGCAAATACAACACTTACAAATTAATTAAAAAAAACGTTCCACCTATTTTAGTGAACATAACTAAGGTTATAACTATAAAAAAGATTTATTTTAAACAATTTTTGTTAGTTTTATAAAACTAAAATCGATGGAACATTGTTTTTTTTAAGTTTTATTTAGATACCCTACGTCCACAGTTATAACACTTTAAGATAAATAATGTAGAAAAAAACAACGATCCACCTATTTTAGTAAACATAACTTAATTTAAAGCTTTAAAATAAATTTTGTTTTAAACAAATTTTAATAATTTTATTAAACTAAAATGGGTGGAACATTGTCATTTTCACAATTTTATTTAGATACTTTGTACCTACAATTATAACACTTGTAGATATATAATGTAAAGAAACAACATTCCACCTATTTTAATAGCTAGGTTCTTAAATTCACTCCGAGATGAGAGCAGAGCGAGAGTAGATTTTGGGTCACGTGGTACTCGAGTTCCGAATTGGCGGATTAAATAAAAGAACGGGGAACGATGACTAGACTAGGATGCTAGCTAGATGAATGGGGAATGGGAATATGAGATTTATGAGAATTTGAATTTGAACTTAACCTAACTTTGTATATTTGTTGCACCTTGCACCTTATCAAAACAATGAGGTTTTACATATAAAAATGTTACAATTCTTTTATTTACCTTTTTGAGCCCTATTTAACTCATAACTTGTTAAAATGACTCTAAATTCTACACCACTTAGATGGGTCTTGGTCACTAATTGTATTTCCAATCTATCCATCATTTATTTAAGTAGGAAAGTTGAAAATTCTAAATACAGCAAAAGTGAGGTTAGACAATCAGAGCAACCACACTAAATAATAAATAAATTCTGTGAGAGCAACCCACTTAGTATTTTATCCTTGTCTTGTAGCCAATGAGATCACCCTCCTTAAGATGAACTCTCCGAGCTCGGCATTGTTGCTCGGAGTAAAAAGATTTAGCTCGAAAGCATCGCCGAGATTAAAAAAGAACACGAACAGATTTACTCTTTCTGCTCTCTATGTAATAAAAGAACGACAAAGGATTTAAAAGAGCCAATCGAGCGAATTTAAGAACGTAGCTAATGAACATAACTTAGGTTATAACTGTAAAATAGATTTATTTTAAATAATTTTTGTTACTTTTATTAAACTAAAATGGGTAGAAATTTTTTACCTGCAAATGTATAAAAAAAATACGTTCCACCTGTGTTATTACGCAAAACTATATTTATAATAACTTTAAACAATTATTATCATTACCTTTTACTAATATTAACACAAAATTATAATTAAAGTTATAACCATATTATAATTTTTGATTATTTACTTATTCTAATAATAGGCATGTCCACAAAAAAATTAATATACATTAATATTGGTTAAAATCGTACATCGGAGCCCCTGTTACCTATATCTGAAATTTTTTTTGAAAAAATTCATCCTAACCATAACAGCGACCGAAGAAATCTTTTGCTCCGTTTGAATTAAATAAACGCCTGCTGATTGTTTTGACGTCACAAGCTCGCTAGCCTGGCTGACGCACGTGATTAATTTTCGCACGGCGTGGCGCGCGCTGAGCTGTCAGAAGTGTCAGAATGCAGTCTACATTTGCAGTAGCTCTATTATTTACGACGTTGTGGTGTTGGTTTATTGCATCGTCTTATTAGTAAATATGGAAGAAGGTTTCCAGAAAGGAGATTCACATAATTTGCCAAATGTAAGCGTAATTATGGTATCCGATTTTCTGATAACAAACAGTGATTTTAACCAGCCCCAATGGAAATCACGAAAAAAAGCTGTGTTTTAATGTTGGTCATTTAAATTCGGGTTTAAACTGAGGAGAACTAATCGTATAGCATTTATTATTATAGTAAATTAACTTGCATTAAAATAATCCTCGCAGCAGTACAAAGTAGATGTCGATGAAACGTTTTTAATATCACGTCTTACTGCCTCAAACCATTTTTTCTTGTTTATTGTTGGCTTTGGGACGCCTACAAATATTTTCGTTGGCGTCTTAGTAGTTGTATTATTGCAGCAAGGAACAAAACATCATTTTCGTGCCATCATATTTCTTTTATAATACTGCTCATTAACACAGAGAACACTCACTCACGAACCCGTACAAGCCGGCCGGCGCGCGGCAACGTGCCTGCGAGAATGTGACGTCATGTTACTAGCCTCTATCTTGGGAACGTTTCTTAGCCTCTCTGCTTTTAGGTGATTGCGAATAATTGGCAAAATGAAAATACACAAATTTTTTTATTGTTACATTAGTTCATAATACCAATAAATCTATAATTTCCAATTGAAATTAAAATTTTGTGGACATGCCTATTGTTATTGGTAATATTAAAAACACAATTATTATAAATAGTTGTTGGATGATTTGAACCTTCAGGCAACGTGTTTTCTTTCATTTCAACTGTTTTATGAAAAACTTTTGTCGAAGATTTACTGTTAGGGTCGGTATTCTCATGGACTCGATTATATTCTGATGTTCAGTATCTAACTGGAGATAAGGCTTAATTGATTGGCTATTGCTATGTACAGTTATTTTAACGAGTTGCTGCTCGCCAACTCCTTTTTTAGCTAGGTTAGAAACAGCTGTAGCTCTGGCTGAATGATTTGTCGCTTTATTCTTTTTTATGTCGATACCAATAGACTCCATTAGTTGTGACGTCACGGCCCCCACTTCTACTGGCATACAAGTTTACGGCCGAAACTGTAATACTTGAATCTGACCCGTATTGCATTGTCCATAAGGACTATAATATATAGTACTAAAACATTGTCGGGAATTTTATAGTATTTCTGTATGTTGAAAGACTATTTAAGGACTTCCAACACCTATTTCACATTTAAGAAATATGTTAAAATATATGTATCCACTTTTTATAAATGACTCTGTTTAGGCTTTATACAAGCATAATAACAACAATGTATGATTTATAAATATTTCATTTTAGTTCTATAAATCAATATGTAAAGCGGTGGAAGCTTCCTCCAATAGGAATAAAAAATGCAAAAATTCAAATTATGAGTTTGCAGCGCTAACTTCAAACACTCAATTCATGTTCGTTCATTTTGACAATGAACTTGACGTTTAACTTAAGTTTTCTCTCAGTTTCAAATCTATTCTACTATTTTTTCTAATAAACTCATTTTTGTGCTTAATTTCAAATGTGGGTTTGTGCTTTGCACCTGAGTGTGATCATATCAATAAAAGTGGATGTAAAATGTTTAGTTTCCCAAAGGATTCCAAACTAAAATAAAAGAGATAAAGCTATAATGTGTATGTTAGTTTGATTATCGTTTCTTAAATATGGGGATATGTAAATTGTATAGACAAAATAATGCTTAAATACCTGGACCTGTGTTTTTTTTAATATTCTATATTTTATTAAATAGGTTTAATTGGTTTTATTGTATTATTGACACCAAGATAAGAGGTTATAAAGTTTGCGTCAGAGACACTGACACTAACGACAGCTGTAACGACTCAGAAGTATAAGTTAGCAGCAGTGTAAACTTTTATTTTAATATTGATTGATTTATTATATTAATAATAAAGTTTTCGTAACGCTTTATATTTCTGTATATTTTCCGATATCTTGTGCATGATAAATGGTAACTGAAAGTTCTTATATTCTTCCACAGGAGAAATAAAATAAAACTCCAGGCCATGTTTCTATACCAAAAAATGTCGCCTTTATGCACATATGCATTAAGGGTCATTTTCCAGTGAAATTGAGCGCAACCCGTTTGTCATGATAGTAGTACGTACGGTTGCATAATTATGTGACGTCACTCTAATGCGGTCCATATTAGATGCTGCCGACTTAAACCAAGTGGATATCGTATTCTTTCCTACCGGACTATTCTTGTACCATCCCTTAGAGTCAGGTTGGTTCCAAGTTGGATTAGGGGTTAAAAATAATCTTTCAGTTTTTATGTGGTTACCCCTTTTATCTAATAGTTTTTTCAACAAGAGAACGGGACAAATTTCTGGGTTGTTATTGTTTGTGACTATCCACTTACTATCAGTTAATTTTTTTGACATTTCCTCACAATTTCCCGTTCCAATGCCACGTACAGTTAGTTCATATATAAGCTCGTCCTTATCAAGGCGATTAATTTGCATTTTTCTTGGCATTTTGATCTATATAAGTAACCACGGTATATCAATACACCTCGCTATAACGCTATAATTCCAAGTATACTTACACCACACTATCACACTAGTACCACTGAATAAACAATATCACCTTGTCAATCAAATTTTATCACCCTATATCCAAAACACTATCAACATATGACACTGTACAGGGTGTTCAACGTAACTTGCTACCCCCCATAATTTCTTTATTTTATAAGGTAATAAAAAAATAGAAAATTTCAAATTATTGCATTTTTCACGTACTTTTTAAATATGTTATCGAATCATATCCATGTCAGAAAATATACAGTGGGTGCTAAAAAATGTGTTTCTCTTTAATGGAACACCCTATATATTTTTACATATTTCGATTTGCCTCCTTTTTCAGATTTCAAAAATATATATTACTTGTACATTTCGAGAAATATTAAGGAAGTTATTAATAAAAAACCGTTTGCAATAACAGATAAATTATATTTATTTTATCTTTACAACAATCATTATTTGAAGAAGACGAGATATGATCTGATAACATATTTAAAAAGTATGTGAAAAATGCAATAAGTTGAAATTTTTAATTTTTTTATTACCTTATAAATAAGGAAGTTATGGGGGTAGCAAGTATTTGCATTTGCTGAATACCAGATTTTATTATTATTATTATTATTATTATTATTATACACGAAAAAAAAAATGTAGAAAAGGGCCCCACGTTGGGCGCCAAAATGATACCTCCCACAATTCGGTTAGGTATCTATAAGCAGCTCACAGTTGACAGAGGAGTATTTGGCGGCCAAACTATCAGTGGAGACGGGCGGAGTATGAAATGAAATGATCTTTCTTTTTGGGCGCCAAGTAAATTAACTTACTAAACAAATACTCTCATAAGTTCTCGGTAACCCCCCAATCTACTAAAAAGAGATTACTACACATACACAAAAAGTGACAAGTCTAATTTACAGATCAATGGCGGTTTATTAATAATAAAGAAAAATCTACAATTACATTCAATATTCTATACCCAGTATTCAATACACGATATTCGGTCAGTAAACAGTATTCGGTAAACAATAGTTGGTGAGCAACATTCATTCAACAGTACCCAGTAAACAGTAAACTGTAGGTATAAAAAATTATATTATATAAAAACAAGGTATGCGGCATTGCGGTATAAAAACTTCTATTGACATTGGACGACTTCAGAATAATATAATTTTGTAAAATTTACATACAAAATGGTGGCTCTAACGTTGTCTATAATAACTGGGCAAGTTGTTAAAATCCATTAAAATAACGGGACGAATACGATACGGTTCAAGTTCAAAATCATTTAGAAAATTATAGTTTAAAACTATGATAATGTAAAAACATGTAACGAAGTGAATTTTAGCACCGACGTATTATTAGTTTTTAATTAAAATATAATTTTAAATGTATAAAACAGGCAGGTAAAATGTAACAAATATTAATTTACTTCAAATTAAGTATTTTGAACCGCGTCTTTTCCGTTTATGCATTTTTAAATTATGCCGCAACGAATGCGATAAACCAGAGATAGCTCCGATCACGCGTTATGCAAGATAATGCAAGGACTGCAGTACCGGCTACACCGCGTCTTAATAAGTGAGCGATGCTTGAAGTCAGTTTCGCGTTCAGTGCGCAAGTTGGGTAGGGGTGCACGTCAGAAGCCGGCTACAAAACTAACACACCCGCCGTTTAACGTGCAGTTGAGCTGACGCTCCATCCAGTCCAGATCTCCGCCTGAACCGAAGTCCGCACCGACCGAAGTACCTGCAAGAGGAAGCTCCGCTGCTAGAAAGAGTTAATTAGACCCCTGGCTTAACCGTGTCTTCACTGCAGTTACCTGAAGCCTCTATTATCCTGCTAATAGAGTAAAGTGGTCTTTCTGCACTCTAAACAGAAAGTGGCGCCCGAGACACCGTCCTAAAAAGCACCGCCGCCCCTCAGGCGTCAAAGTAACCTCTTTCGAACTTCCGCCATTAACGAAAGAAGGTTACAAAATGGCGCCCGAGCAGGGACCCTGAAGATTAACCGAATCCAAGAAGATTGAAAATTTTAGCATTCTGCAGGCACCGAAGGCAACCGAATTTGGACGAAGTGACACCAGGAGGCAAGTGAGGTGTCATTTTCGACATAACCGACGACGAGGAACCGTTTCCGACCATCGCCGACCCGCCCCGATCATCCCCGAAGCCGTTATTACCGTTTTTAACAGCGCAAGGAGGAATTTTCAAACAGAGGAGAGTTCCAAGCGAGCTGCCAAGCAGGCAAGTTGGCCGTTCCGTCCGAAATACCGACCTGTACCCGAAGATACCCGAGACCACCCGAAGTTGCCCGTACAACGTAAAGTCAAGTGGGGTATCATTTTCCACCAAACCAGACCCAAGGAATCGATTGCAAGTACTCCTGACACTCGCCGACCAGCCGTTTCGCGAAAAGGTTCACCGTTCCGCCGTCTGAAGCCAGAACCGAGCGAAACCGATAGGAAGAAGGTACCTGCACCCAGACACACCGTCTAGACCGAGTTTTGCCGTCACACCGGACTTCACCCGGAATACTTGGCCGCTCCGGTGACAAAACTAACTAGGCGTGTGACCCCTCGTTTTATGGTAAATCGAGGGTGGAGATTCGATATCCGTTGGAATTTTTGCTGTCCGACTCTCCGCTCCGAATATAGGTCTACCAATCCTATATTAAGCATCAGAATCCGACTCCACGGGTACAGAACCACTACGAGGACTGTCTTACACCATATATTGAGGACCCGTACCGCTCCGCCCGAAGCTGACCCAAAAACCAGAGGAAATTCCAACCTGCCGTGTGACCACTCCTTTTCGAGTAAATCGAGGGTGAAGAATCGAAATCAGTTGGAATTTTTGCCGTCCGACCAGCCATTCCGAATATAGGTCCACAAAACCTATATTTACTGCCAGAACCAGAGTCTACGGATTGAGGACCTCGACCAGTACCGCCTGACACGACATTTTGGGGATCCGTGCCGCTCCGTCCCACGCCTGCGCAGAACCTAGAAGAATCACCGACCCGACGTGTGACCCCTTCTTTTCGAGTAACTCGAGGGCGCAGAATCCAACGCAGCACCTATCGAGCCGCTCAGAAGACTCACTTGGGAGATAGCAGCGAACAGTTGGTGTTCAGACCGCAACGAGAAAGGAGTTGGTGTTAGGACCGCTACCAGAACAGTTGGTGTTAGGACCGCTACCAGAACAGTTGGTGTTCAGACCGCAACTAGAGAGGACCGTTATCGCTACGAAGTATCCGATTCAAGATGAACGACTTACCCGAACAGGAGAATCAAGCCAGCGGCTCTAAGGAAGAAGCACTAGTTCCGGATTTGGGAGATTTCCGATTAAGCTGGATCTATAAGCTTAAGAAGGATGAGCTTGACGAGGAGTTAGGGAAATTCAACCTCGCTACAACCGGTACCGTAGACGAAAAGAAGCGACGACTGGTAAGATTCATAAAGGAAGGATGTGCTTCACCTCGACCGACAACCGTTCAACCCAGCTTTCCACCGCCGTTACCACCGCTAGTAATACCGCCGCCAACGCAAAACAATCCATCTGGGATACCACCAATAGATCCATTCCAGGTACACAAATGGAACATTCACTTCAATGGAACCGACGACCCTGCCGCTTTCCTGGAACGCTTAGAAGAAGTGTGTACCTATACCGCCATCCGCCCCGAACAATTGCTACCTGTACTACCTGAATTACTGCGAGGATCCGCCCTGCTCTGGTACAGAAATAATAAGGCAAGATGGAACACATGGGACCACTTTCTCAAGGATTTCCGCATTTCATATTTTCCGGTACACTACCTGGAAGATCTCGAAGCTGAAATCAGTCGCCGCCTCCAACAACCATATGAGCCGGTGATGACATATGTCACCGACCTCCAGACTCTTATCCGTAGACATGGTGAAATCAACGAGGCACAAGAACTGCGTTGGATATACCGGAATTTGCTGCCTGATTTCCGCCAATACATCCGAAGAACAGACTTCGTAGACATGTCTACCTTGACCGCAAAAATTAAGGAATACGAGATCTTGAGGCAAGAAGTGAATCAGATGTATCGCGATCCATCCGTGGCTCACCGTTCCACCCCTGAAAACCAGGAGCCGCCGACCGCCACGCGTCAGCAACAGCAGCCAAGAAACCGCCCATCCGGAAGTTCCGCTCCGTCACCGCAGCGTTCTATCCAGACAGCTACCACACCTGTACCCAACAGGTCAGATGTACCGCAGGATGGTCACCAGTCCCAGAACAACCGCCGTACCGACAGACCGTCAACATCCACTGCAACCGGCACCTTTGACCGCAACAACACATGTTGGCGTTGTGGTCAAACTGGACATTTCCGCAGCCAGTGCAAAGCCCCGCCGAAGTTGTTCTGCTCCAGATGTGGCCAGCAAGGGGTCATGACAAGAGACTGCCGCTGTCCACAACAGGGAAACTAGGAAGGAACCGCACAAGACCGAGGCCCGTACGGTTCCGCAATCCTGCCGCCTCCGACCGAATAACCGCCGTCGTACCAGATAACCGCCCACACGTGAACGTACAAATGTATGGACGGACGTTCAACGCACTGATAGACACCGGAGCAGTCCGTTCCTACATAGGTGACCAGGTGAATGAGTTGTGTACTCAGTTGAAAATTCCCTGTGTCCCTGTCACTGCACCGAGAGTCCAGCTAGCAGATGGTAGGCAAGCTTCCGTGAACCGATCCTACCAGCTGAGCTTTGAAATAGGGGAAAATCCGTTTTCCGAATGTCTGTTCCACCTCCGAAATTTGTCATCTGATATAGTCCTGGGGATGGACATCTTAAGTAAAAGAAATTTTACGATACATCCGGCTACCAACACCGTGACACTTAATGACTGGGATCTTAAGTACAACTACGATCCAGCCGAAGGTCTCTTATCTCCAGAAGAGGAGGATCGAATCCGACAACTATTTCAAACCGAGGTAACAACTGCTAGCTCACCTGAAGATGCCGAACCTGCCATGACACCGACCACCGTCTGTTCTCCGCCGTCAACCGTCCGAACCGTCCGTACCGTCCGCACTGTCCGCTCCGCTCCACCAAGACAATCCGCTTCACCGCCCGTCCGCCGATCACAACGTCCGTCGTCCATCAAGCATCAAGCCAGGAACCCCAGACGCCGGAAGACCAGGAAGATGAAGAGAAACAGGAAACCCAGAACTGCAAATCAGTTAAATGGGTTGTCTCTAGCATTGTCTTCAGGAGAAGAGGAGCGACTCAAGGAATTTCTAGCACAGGAATTGCCTAGCTTCCAGGATATTCATGGCACTACTGACTTAGTACACCACCATATCCGTCTCACCGCACCTGATCCGATCAAGCAACGCTACCGACCGCAAAACCTCCGAATGCAGGAAATTATCAACAAGGAAGTGAATGAAATGCTGCACAATGGTATTATCGAACCGTCTGGTAGTCCCTGGAGCTCATCTGTAGTTATAGTCCGCAAAAAGGATGGCAAACCTCGATTTTGCATCGACTTCCGAAAAGTCAACGACGTCACCGAAAAGGATGCCTATCCGCTACCTTTCATCAACGCCATACTGGACAAACTACGCAAAGCCCGCTATATATCCAGCATCGATTTGAAACAGGGATACTGGCAGATACCGTTGGATAATGACAGTAAACCCATCACCGCTTTTACTGTGCCAGGCAGAGGACTGTTTCAATTTAGAGTCATGCCATTTGGACTTCACTCCGCACCTGCAACATTTCAACGCCTCTTGGACCGAATTATTGGCCCTGAAATGGATCCGTATGCGTTTGCTTACTTAGACGACATCATTGTCCTAGGAGAAACCTTCGAAGAACATCTGGAAAACCTCCGAGAAGTGTTCCGTCGCCTAAGAACCGCAAACCTGCAACTAAACCCCGAAAAATGCCAGTTCTGCAGGAAGTCACTCAAGTATTTGGGACACGTGGTTACCGCCGATGGAATCAACACGGATCCCGAAAAGGTGGAATCGATCCGGAATTTTCCAACACCACGTAACGCACGAGACATCCGCAGATTTTTAGGGATGGCTTCCTGGTACCGCCGCTTTGTACCGGCATTTTCGCAGATTGTTGCACCGCTGACCAGACTCTTGAAGAAGAACCACCGCTTTAAATGGACCAGTGAGCAGGAAGACGCATTTAACCGTTTGAAGACGTGCTTAACCGAAGCACCTATCCTGACCTGCCCCGATTTCGAGAAACCTTTCACGTTGCAAACCGACGCCTCAGATCAAGGTTTGGGAATAGCCCTAACCCAGGAGATCCAAGGACACGAGCACGTGATAGCGTACGCAAGCCGAACCCTCACTCCAGCTGAGAAGAATTACTCCGTGACAGAGAGGGAATGTTTGGCTATTTATTGGGGAATCGATAAAATGAGTCCGTATCTCGAGGGATACCATTTTACCGTCATCACCGACCATCAATCTCTCCGTTGGCTGCACTCCATCAAAAGCCCAACTGGCCGCCTGGCTAGGTGGAGTGTATTTCTGCAGCAATACGACTTTGAGATTAAGTACCGCCGAGGAGCCTTAAACCGAATAGCCGATGCGCTATCCCGTCAACCAGTACCAGGATCTTCTTCCGAACCAGCCACCGAAGAACTGTGTGCCGTCACCGAACCGCCCAATTGTTCTTGGTATCAGCGGAAGAAGGCAGAAGTGGAGCGGAACCCAGAAGTGTTTCCGGATTATTGCATTCGCAATGATAAGTTATTTCGACACTTCTGGGACAACAGCGACTTGACCGAAGTCGAGCTGTCCGATCCGTGGAAACTGTGTGTTCCCACTCCACTCCGTCCGGCCGTCCTATCCGAAAACCATGATGCACCTACCGCAGGGCACATGGGAATTGCAAAGACAACTGCACGGATATCTCGGAGATATTATTGGCCAGGCATGTTTAGAGACGTCGCAAAATATGTCCGTAACTGCCTACACTGCCAGCGTTACAAACCGTCTCAGCAGCAGACACCGGGGAAAATGCAACCCTCCGCTAACCATTATCCCTGGGAGACAGTAAGTACCGACCTGGTAGGGCCACTGCCCCGATCCAGTAAAGGGAATAACTATTTGATAGTTTTTCAAGACCGCTTTACCAAATGGATCCAGTGCAGACCGCTCCGTAGTGCCACCGCCCGCAACGTCAGTCAAGCTCTGTACGAGGAAGTCATAACCCGCTTTGGCTGTCCTCGCACTGTGATAAGCGACAATGGTACCCAGTATGATAGCCGTCTATTCCGTTCACTGCTACAAGACTTAGGCATCCAGCACAGGTTTACACCGCCGTACACACCGCAAGCCAACCCAGTAGAGAGAGCCAACCGCACAATCAAGACGATGATAGCCCAGTATTGCGAACAGGATCATCGGAAATGGGACCTGTATCTTCCAGACTTCCAGTTCGCACTGAATAGTTCCAAGCATGACAGCACCGGATTCTCTCCGGCGTTCCTGAATTTCGGCCGAGAATTGGAACTACCGAAGGCTATCTACCGACAGGATCCAGATGGAGAAGAAAAACCTATACCTGAACCAGATAATACCGACCAACACCGGGACCGATTTTTGAAGTTGAAGGAGACGTTTGACTTGGTAAAAATCAACCTAGCCCGCGCTTTCACGACGCAGAGTCACTATTATAATCTCCGCCGCCGTGAATGGCAATGCCATGTCGGTGATCGCGTCATGAAGCGCGAAAATCCATTATCTTCCGCCGCCAAGGGCTTCGCCGCCAAGTTAGCTCCTAAATACTCCGGACCGTACACCGTCACGAAAGTCGTCTCCCCTGTGGTTTACAACCTGCGATCGTCCACGGGCAAAAAGCTCCATCACATACACATCAAGGACCTGAAACCCGAATAAGACCCGAAAACCGAAACCGAACCGTCAAGAAGAAGGAAGTTTCCGTAGATGACCAGTGATGCTTCACCGATCCGACCGACGTTCTACCGCCGTCAAAACCGAACTCACCGACCGTCAAGGCCAGCTTTACGCTAGGCCACCGCTAAAATTTACTTGTTACTAATTTCTTTGTATTTCTAGCTATCCCCGCCCTCCACAGGACAGCCAGACCGCCGCTGCATTCGCCGTCCCCGGGGTCAACTCAGATAGCAACATCACCCCAAGGACAGAAGTTTTGCCACTCTGATGTGTCCGCAGAATTATTGTATTTATTTGTTTGGTAAATATGGTTAATTTTTCTGTTTATATTTTCTGCTTAGTTAAATTCGATAAATCTGGGAGTCACAGATAGTTTTTTATTTTTATTATGTAAAAGGTGAACATGCCCTGCAAATAAAGTTTCACGTAACCAGGATAGGGTATGCGCCTTAAGTAACCGTAGGGAACCGATAGAGTTATTATTTTGACTCCCCGGATAGATAGAAAAAAAAAAATTGTAAAATTAGAAATTTTTAATTTTTTTTTACCGAAGTAAGAGGGGGGTGTAACGAAGTGAATTTTAGCACCGACGTATTATTAGTTTTTAATTAAAATATAATTTTAAATGTATAAAACAGGCAGGTAAAATGTAACAAATATTAATTTACTTCAAATTAAGTATTTTGAACCGCGTCTTTTCCGTTTATGCATTTTTAAATTATGCCGCAACGAATGCGATAAACCAGAGATAGCTCCGATCACGCGTTATGCAAGATAATGCAAGGACTGCAGTACCGGCTACACCGCGTCTTAATAAGTGAGCGATGCTTGAAGTCAGTTTCGCGTTCAGTGCGCAAGTTGGGTAGGGGTGCACGTCAGAAGCCGGCTACAAAACTAACACACCCGCCGTTTAACGTGCAGTTGAGCTGACGCTCCATCCAGTCCAGATCTCCGCCTGAACCGAAGTCCGCACCGACCGAAGTACCTGCAAGAGGAAGCTCCGCTGCTAGAAAGAGTTAATTAGACCCCTGGCTTAACCGTGTCTTCACTGCAGTTACCTGAAGCCTCTATTATCCTGCTAATAGAGTAAAGTGGTCTTTCTGCACTCTAAACAGAAAGTGGCGCCCGAGACACCGTCCTAAAAAGCACCGCCGCCCCTCAGGCGTCAAAGTAACCTCTTTCGAACTTCCGCCATTAACGAAAGAAGGTTACAAACATTATAATCCATAATAAAGTGAATAAATCGATAAGTAAATCGATAAATTGATAATTAAATCAGTAAGTGAAATATCTCAAAAGAGAAAAATAACATGTAACCAGTAAATACATAAATGAATAACTAAATAAATAAATCCAATCAGGAATGTCTAAAAATAAGAAAAACTGAAGATATTACATTAATTGACTTTAATAACTAAACAAATATATTACCTAGTTGACGAGATATCCATTTAAGGGATTGAATTGGTAAAAACTTATAGCATAGATTACTTGCTTCGTAGCGGTATAGAAACCAAAAGAAAGATTTTCCTTCTCGCAAGCACGCGTACCGTTCAAATCTGGTCTTGCGCAGTAAAATTTCCGAGGACAATTGATTTTAAATCGGTCCTTTTGTAATAAGGTTTTATATAAATGTCAACTATTATGGAACAGGTCTATAAATGCAGGTCTAGGCTTTATCTGATTTTACTAGTATGGAATTAAATTATAATTAGTTGGTCAAATGACTAGTTTTGAGAAAGTGACGTTCACCTGTTGGGCGGAGACTTATTACACCAACGGTCAATAAATTTACAAATATTACTGGAGAACTTGAACACCAGCGGTGGTTCAGCTCTGCTTGTAACCTACATAAACCTGTAGTGTTACACAATATACAGTTTTCAAGAAAGAGTACTCAATAAACAGTATTAATAAACCGTATTCAATAAATAGTATTCAATATACAGTATTAATAAACAGTGTTCAATTAACAGTATTAATAAACAGTATTCAATAAAAAGTATTAATAAACAGTGTTCAATAAAAAGTATTAATAAACAGTATTCAATAAAAAGTATTTAATATTATTTTAATTATGACTTAAGTTTTAAATTATTTTATTACTTATTATTGCAGCTATACAGTAAATTCACTTTTCAACCAAAGCACTTTGTGAGTGAATAGGAGAGAATAAAGCGAGAGCGCTAACATTCTGAGATCGACATGCAGTCACGCATATGTAGTGCTCTCGCTTTACTGCTATCTCCTATTCACTCACAAACTGATTTGGTTCAAAAGTGAATATACTGTATATTGTTTTGTGTATTTCTGACTTGTCAAAACACTTTTGTGTATTTTTGTCCAATAAAGTACTTACTTACTTACTTACTATTAATAAACAGTGTTCAATACAAAGTATTAATAAACAGTATTCAGCAGAAATACATTAGAAAAGTTGATGTGCTACTCTCAACTAGTGCAGAACTAAAATTTGAGCTCACCAAATTGCAAAATATTAAAGCGTTAAGCAACGGAGCTTTTAAGTGAAAATGAGCAGTGATAGTGAAGATGACAATCCTAATATCATGGATACCACGCCTGATACATTTGACCCAGGTAAAGGAGAAAAAAGGCAGTTTAATAATGAAGAATTAATGGCTAATATTCAGTATTTAACAAGAAGTAATTGGCATAGCAAAAATGCTAAAGATAATGGACAGGACAAAAACTTACCTTCTCAAAGTACAAAAAAACCCGAAAACACAAAAAACTACACACCAAACCAGAACGAAAATAAAAACAAATCCACAACTAAAAACTACTCCACAACAATGAAAGAAATCTTAAATAAACATTACATACATTTATTGTATATCTCCACATCAATTGAAATCTCCACAAGAACAAAAATGGCTAATATATGGGAGACTGTTAGACCTAATAACAATGACACCATTCTAAAAACGTCCAAAGGATATTTATTAAAAAGTGACATTGCAAAAATTATTCTAACAAACACCTTGAAAAACTTACAAACCCATAAAAAAATTATAAGTTTTCAAGAAACAAAGTCATATAAGACTGACAAGGGACCTTCCCCAAACCAAACTCAATCATTCTCATGTATAATAGCTGGAGTCGAACAAGACATCTTGGACACACAAATAAGTGAAAAACTAACTAATTAAGACATAGAATTTTTCTACTGTAAGAGAATAATCTCAAAGTCCAAACCAACGTCGTTCATCAGAATAATAACAAGAACACTAATTTCCTATGAAAAACTGTTAAACGAAGGTTTATTCTATAAAAGCCGTCATTATGCAATCTACCCTAGTAAACCACCACCTCCAGCACCGTTACCATGCAACAAACCCATAAATCAGAAAACTGCAATTCCCCCCAAGTATCTAAAATGTGGTGAGAAACATTCTACTACAATGTGTAAAAGTGAGCTGCTACCTAAGTGCAAATCATGTGGATCAGAAGATCACCAAGCTTGGTTGTTTAAATGCCCAAATCGTCCCACTAAACCTATTGAAGGTCTTTGAAATATATCCATTAAATTATTAAATAAAAAATCAAGTGAGGTAACAGATAAAGTCAAAAAAACTAGCAGAATTCATTCACCAGTCACCATTCATGATGTCATAGTTAACACATATGTTCACAAACTTAATAAACCAGAAAATATAAACAGAAATGAATTGCTGGAGAAATTAAGAAGAAAATTTATTAGCGAATATAATGTTGAATCGTCAGTTACTTTTGTCGGAAACAATAAAATCTACATTCTAATGTTCGACCTGGACAATAGCGATTATAACTCTTCCACTGAACCCATACATGGAAATAATAATGCCCAAATTCAACTCTCTACTTAATATAATCTATACTAATGTAAACAGCTATACAGCAAAACGACATTTAATTAATCACACCATCGAGAAATACAACATAAATTGCGCACTTTTTGTGGAAACTAAAACCAAATCTGAAGCAAACACAAGCTATCGCAAATGGAACACACTTCGTCATGATGGTAACATCGTCAATGCAAATATCAGAGGAGGTAGCCTTGTGCAAGTTCATCCATCTTTACAAATGGGCAAAGCCAACGCCCCAGTCATAAATAATGATCTAAACGATACACTGCACTTTACAATTCCATTTAAATAAGACAAACTCACGTATTTCTGGTATATATTCACCTTCGGGTGAACATTGAGGAATCAATTTTTTTAATGGCACCCTCCACATTTATCATGCCTAACAATGAGGATACCACCCCCGATTTAATCCTTCATACAAAAAATATAGGCCAAAACACACAAAAATTGATGTTTCGCCCGATATAGGGCCTGACCATTTGTCACTAATTATAAACATCGACTTACAAAAACCAATCACCGAGGAAATGCCAACAATGAAATACAAATTTAACAAATGTAACGTAGAGAAAATAAATGAAGAAATGATGCAGTACCTAGACTCTATCCGTCAAACTGAAATATCAGCAGAAACTATAATCAATTTTAATGACAAATTAATGAACATTACACTAAATAACACACCTACTTCCAATAACTGTTACTCCACTCATGAGCTTCCCCCTTACATCATTAAACTAATTAAAACTAAACGCAAAATGTTCCGGGACTACCAACGTCAACAAAACCCAGGCATCAAAAGGCAAATAAACGACCTCAATAAAAATATTCATAATATGATATACCAATATAGAACACACAAATAGTTGGAGGTATGTGATGAAATTAATAGAAGTCAAGGAAGAAACTTCTATCAACAAGTTAAAAAACTCTCACGCTACAAACAAAAAAATTCAATTCCAACAATTTCAGAAAACGGTGAAGAATACACTACAGATGAACAAAAGTCACAAATTTTTGCTCAAACCCTAGAAAAAAACTATTCAGAATCTGAGCAGCCCAATTTTGACCCAAGAAAATGCCGACAATATAAACGTATGGTATGATGAATATTTCCAAGAGCCATTTCATTACGAAAAAGTCAAGGTGAACGAAAAAGAATACTTCGATATTTTAACCAATCAAAAAAATTCGGCCCCAGGCCTAGATAATATTCCATGGATAGTTTTGAAAAGATTGAACTACGACATACACATGTTCATCATTAAAATTATCGAATACTGCATAAATAATAAATATTTTCCAGAAATCTGGAAAAAAGGCATAGTGATAATGATCCCAAAACCTAACTCCAATCACTGCAGGGTTAACAATCACAGACCAATTACACTTTTACCAGCAATAGGTAAACTATTGGAAAAAATTATTAGGAAAAAAATTAGTCGAAATTGAAAATAAAATACCTGTATACCAATATGGCTTCAAAGAAAAGTGTTCAACCCTACATCCACTCACAATTTTGGTTTCCAACATCCAAACAGCTAAACTAAATAACCTGAAATCAAGTGCCCTATTTCTAGACGTCGCCAAAGCTTTTGATAGTGTATGGCACAAAGGACTCTTATATAAGTTAAAAAAAATTGAAATTTCCGACAGCTTATCCACCTCATAAAAAGCTTTTTGGATCAAAGGAAGTTGAAAATCAAAATAAACAACGCTTACTCCGAAGAATTTATAGCGCATCAAGGAGTACCACAAGGATCTCCGTTATCACCCCTATTATATAACATATACTGTTATGACATCTATCAACAAGAAGAAGGACCAGAACGGAATGCATACATCCTGCAATATGCAGACGACACAGCACTAATCGTACATGAAACATCAATAATCAAGTGCAACGAAACATTACAAGAATTAATGAATAAAATTCAATTATGGTTGAACAAGTGGCGGCTACAAGCAAATCCTCACAAATCTCAGCATATAATATTCAATCATACCATCAAATACCTCTCCTACTATAACAATCAATAACCATCAAGTACAACCCTCCACCACTGGAAAATATCTAGGAATCAATCTGGACAATAAATTAAACTTCAAATATCACTCCAAAATCATCAAGCGCAAAATAATAACCAGAGCAAAGCATTTTAGAAGCCTAACCTACAAAAAAAAAGGAATTAACATATTATCCAACTCTTCAAGAATATATAAAACAATATGTAGACCGCTGATTGAATACGGACATCCTTTATATTTAAACTGCAGAAACCCAGCTTTAAATAATTTTCAAGTAGCCGATACCTCATCTCTTAGACTAATAACTAAACTTCGCCACCCTAATAACCCTCTCCACAACCCTCCCAATGAGCTACTATACAACATGGCCAAAGTACATCCAATTAAAAATAGACTGATAACTCTGACAAAAAAATTCATTTCTCGTCCCCACAATTTGGATTTAATTACACCATTAATAATATAAAGAAACATGATGACACCAAGATATAAATATCCAGATAAAACTATTTTTTAAATGTTACTATTGATATTGCAAGAACAATAAACACAATTAGTTAATCAGTTCCTATACATTTGGTTTTTTTTTTTTTTTTTATTTTGTAGTCATAATTCACTTACTAATATCACATCTGCAAAATAAAACAATATTATATACACCTGTAAAAACAACACTGGCTGAAGGACTTCGGTCGCTGGCCTTTTGGTTATATTTATAGTTATATTATAATCAATAAAGAACTGTTATTATTATTATTATTATTACATTAGAAAAATCTTGAAACTTACTCAAAGTGTAACGTGACGCAAAAGGCAAAAAAATATATATATACCGGGTGGCCACGAGTCAATGTACGCCCCCATTTTTTTCGGTTGTTTTTGAATTTAAAAATTTTGTCTTTTTTATACGTGAATAAATAAATAAATAAATAAATAAATAAATTCTTTATTGTCCAAACAGGTACAGTACCCACTTACAGGACACAATATAGTAAATAGTACAGTAAAAGCAGAGCGAACAACTATGTATACACAATAGAACAATGTCCGTTAGTTTAAAGCATTACAACACTTATACAATAAAATATGAATTTCTTACTTCTTCTTAATGAACAGACATGAAAAAAAACAGGGAAAAAAAAATAATAAACAGAACTAAGCATAACGGTTTGGTTATTAAAGATAATTGAACACAAACAATTGCAGCCAGCGTGAGTATGGATAATGTTAAATAAAATTTTAATAAATTCAAACTTAAATAGAAGCAAATGTATAAGTTTGGTCTACTGTAGAGTTTTCAATTGGTTTATAATGGCTGACTTAAATTGGCTTATTTGGTGACAGTATATATTTGTGGAATTACAATATTGATTAAAGTTATTACACATTGAATAAATTGGCGATTTAACCATTAAATTAGTTCTTGGAGTGGAAAGATAAAAACATAATTCATTTCTACTATTAGTTCGAGGTATGTGAAAGTTTAGCTGAGCTAGCAACTCGGGGCAGTCTATCAGATGATTAACAAGCTTATACACGAACAGGCATGAATAAAACGTTCTACGGTTTTCAAGAGATAGGAGTCCAAATCTTGTCAGTAGAACATTGTTGTCCACACCTTGCTCAGGATATATTCCATCCAATTTGAATCCATCGCACTTCATGAACATACGCTGAACTGACTCAATTTGTTTAGTATGTGAGTGATAGTATGGTGACCATACAATAGAGCAGTACTCCAGCTGCGATCGGACGTAGGCAGTGTACAAGGTTATATAACAGTCTTTATTTTTAAAATCTTTGCAACTCCTGAATATGAAACCGAGCATTCTTTTTGCAGATGCCGTGATTTTATTAATATGTGGAACGAAACTGAGTTTTTGGTCAAACTCGACTCCAAGATCTTTAATTTTATTTTCACGAATCAATGGACTGTCATCTATTAAATAGTTGAACTGAATAAAATTATTTTTCAAAGTGAAAGTTATAACTACATTTTTGGATATTTTAGGGCCAAATTATTAATAGGCTGTTAAAGTGACTGTTCGTTAGCGGATAGATAAATTTTGTCCTTCTGTTAAAAACAAATTCTAATTATCATATTAAAATTAACTTGCCGTTTACTATCCTTCACATCACAACTTGCCAACAGCGTATTTTTGTTGTGACATTTCCTGATTGCGTCCGTTTCTAAGTTACAAAACTATGTTTCATGTCTTATTAATTACTTCGTTGACAATATTCATTTTTGGTAGTACCCACTTTTTCAATAGTCCCTACAGTAGGCATTGGTGTTCAGTGATAATGATAATTCTATTTCATTCAACAAAAATTGTACGGTGTTCTTGGAGAGCCGAAATCTGTTAAAAAAATCTAAATCGTCCCAATAATTTAGATGATCCACTCTTTGGTGGAGTGTACGAGGTCTTCTAAACACAATATTTACATAATCCTCTAGATCACTGTCAGAGTCCGATGAATCGGAAAAAATGTTCACATCCAATAAAGGAATGTTTCCTGGAATATCCATTATAAATACAATCCGAAATATTAACAAGCTTTGTCCAATGGATGACAAACATATAAAATTGACGTTATAGGTTATAGTTTCACATATATCTGGCAGATTAAATACAAACAGGCAGATGAAGCGGCTGTTAAATAATGTTCATGTTAGCAACATTTTATCTTCTAGTTGCCTCTAACAGGGTATCTATAATTTGCATTTTTATACTAACAGGGAGATATCTTTATCGTGGACCTTAACAGCTTATTAATAATTTGGCCCTAAGGGTAGCTTGTTTGACATACACCATTGGTTTAAACTGTTTAAATCTGTTTGTACAAGAAGACAGTCATTTAATGTTTGAATTTGTCTGAATATTTTCAGGTCATCTGCAAATAGGAGTATGTTGCTCTCTATATGATCACTTATATCATTAATAAATAGTGAGAATAAAAGTGGGGCCAGGTTGCTTCCTTGAGGTGCACCACTAGTAGCTATAAACTCATATGATTTATGGCCCCTGTATTCAACATACTGTGAGCGATTACTTAACGACTTTGACTATGTGTTTAGATTTATCAAAAGCATTCGATAGCGTTGACCACACATTGCTCATAAAAAAATTGGAACTATATGGCATAAGAGGCACACCCCTAAAACTAATAGAATCTTATCTATATGGACGAACGCAACGCGTCATTGATAGGGATAATTTTGGCCAAACAGTAGAATCGAAACTAATAAATATCAAAAAAGGGGTTCCACAAGGATCTATCCTAGGACCATTACTCTATATCTTATATACAAATGAAGTACCATCGCTAACACCTCACAAAACAATTCAGTTTGCAGACGACACATCTATTGTAATCAAAGAATCCAACTTTACAGGCTTGGAGAAGGTAGCATTCCAAACACTGGAAACTATGAATGAATGGTTTAGAACAAACAATTTAACGTTAAATGTGAATAAAACACAAGTAATGAAATTTTCATACCAAAATATCACTGAAAACGTCCACTTCGCTAATGGTAACCAGTCGATACTTGGGGTGAAGACAATATCTTTCCTAGGAATAAATATAGACTCAAGGTTGGACTGGAAGAGTCATGTCGATGTTCTGGCCAAGAGTATGGCCAGATATTGCTATGCACTAAAAATTATTTCCCAACATGTAAATATTGATTCAGCAATTACGGCATACCACGCATACGTACACTCGAGAATAAGATACGGAATCATTTTCTGGGGAAACTCCTCACATGCTAACAGAATTTTTATCCTTCAAAAGCGAAGCCTCAGAAACATATTAAATCTAAAACGGACAGATAGCTGCAGGCCAGTTTTTAAGAATAATAAAATACTGACCTTTCCATCTCTTTTTATTTTTGAAGCTATTTTATTTGTAAATGAAAATAAATCCTTGTTTGCAATGAGATCTCATAGCCATGATACAAGGAACAACCATCTTTTAATTAATACTCTAAGTAAATTCTCCTATATTCAAAAAAACGCGCCACATATTCTGGTTAAAATATACAATAAACTATCTGAAGAGCTAAAAAATCTCCCAACTAAAGTATTAAAAGCCAGGCTAATGAAAATACTTGTGCAAAAAGCTTACTATACTATAGATGAGTATTTTTGTGACTCCAATATTTAGAATAAGCACAAAAGTTTAGCGGTATGACTTAAGTATTTTATTCATGAACTAAGTACTAATAAGTGTAATTTCTAGTTTAGCAAGGTTTCGTGTTCATGTTCTGTAAGGTTTCCTTCTTTTTATCTTTTTTTTTTTCTTTTCTTTCTATCTCTTCATTTATTCTTTTGTAGGAAGTAGATTAGTGTTTAAATATTTTATACTATTGTTTTATACAAATGACATGTTCAACACCCTCTTGGGTATTATTGTAAAAATTATATATATATTCTTTTTATATTGTTATTTTTATACTGAACTAATAAAGACATATCTATCTATCTATCTATCTATCTATCTAACACGTTGGCGATTACAGCGGGCCCCATGGACCGCCAAAGATATCTCCGCATGGGTTACAGCGGTCCATTGGACCGCCGTCCTGCACAGTAACAAATCTTGCCATGTAGGCTCGGGGACCGCTTTTAAATAGCGTCCAATATACTGAAGGGACCGCTATCGGTCCACAGAAACGCCGGGCGGTGCTAACTTTCCAATACCGCAATTTTACAATTTTTTTTTTTTGAAAAGCCAATTTTATTTTTTTAAACATTTATTTGTTAGAAGTGCGCACAGAAAAATATAAAATATTGATAAAAAACAGCAGAAACTAAAATACAAAGTATATATGAAACATAGAAAGTAAATCTAAAAATTATATAAACAGGGTAAACAATAATGAGGTTGGCCTTCGCAATTTCGACATAAGGCTAAGGATATGTTTTTTGCTCTAGACGACATATTACGTGCATTTGTAACCGTACATAACGTTATAATGAATAAATAGCGAACGGCGCACTTCAAACAATACAAGTTATAACCTGCAAAAGGGACCGCCATTACGGCCCGCTTGACTTTTAACGGAATTTAATTCCAACCAGGTTTCGGCGGTCCCTAGGGACCGCCATTTTGTTTGTGTCAGACTGTTCAAAAGACACCTGAAATATGTTTCCATACCCAATTATTTAATATATCTAATTACTAAATTATAAAATCGGGAGAAAAAAAAATCCCAACCCAAAATGAAATTCTCGCCAAAATAATGTAACCGTTAACGTGTTAAATAGGATTTGAAGAAAGCCAACAGATTTTCATCAAAGCCCAGGCTGCTTAGTTTGGATAGCAAGATGGTATGATCTAGTCTATCAAAGGCCTTCGAAAAGTCTGTATATACCGTATCGGTTTGAAGTTGATTATCTATAGCATCACTGACAGTTTGTGTGAAGCACATTAAGTTAGTGATGGTTGATCTTTTAGTCATGAATCCATGCTGTTCTGTTTGTATGATATTTTTAACATTAGGGAATATTCTATTATATACAGATATTTCGAAAGCCTTAGCAAAATTTGAAAGGAGTGTGAATGGACGATAATTTATAACATTGTTTATGGCCCCAGCTTTGAAAATCGGACATATCTGTGAAATTTTCCAAGTGTTAGGGAAAGAATTTGAGTTTAGAGATATATTAAAAATTTTTCGCAGAGGATTAGCTAAGATAGATGCGCAGTCTTTGAGGAGAAAACTGGGGATGTTGTCATGGCCGCTGATGAGTTTTGGCTTTAGTTGTTTTAACGCACAAGCGACTTCTAATTCGCTGAATGATTTGACAGAAATTACAGGATAATTACTGGATAAGGGGGGATTGTCATAATTTGGATTATTTGTGTCTGGTGGTGTGTAGGTACTTTGAAAAAATTCAGCGAACGCATTTACAATAGAGCGGGGATTATTGCACTCTAAGTCATTATAGTAGAGAAGCCCAGGAATACTAGACGTTCCTTTTTTGCTATGCATAAAAGACCAGAAGCGCTTAGGATCTCCTTTGATAGAGTTTTCTGATCTATTTATATATTGATCATACGCTATTGTAATTTTGCTTTTAATCGATTTTCGCAAAGTTTTGAATTGTTGCTTATATAGTTCTGAGTTTGTGACTCTTAATTTTTTAATTACTTTGTTTTTCTGTTTTATTTCATTGATAATATCTTATCTTATCTTAATAAGACAAAAGTGGGCTATTTTTAGACTAACAGGAACGAAAATATCACTTCCGGTTGAACCGAAGTGACATCAACTTTTTTTTCTTAAATGGAATGACCATGTTTTTGTGGTGTTTTATAAAACATGAAATTCTAACTGCTACGGTTTTTTCCAATTCCAAAAATTCCAAAAAATAAGTGAGATACGAACGATTTTTTATTCTTTACAAAATGGCCGCGTGTGATGAATGCGATGTAAGAAAATTACTAAGTAGGCTATGATAATTATTAGCAAGGTAGTAAGCTTGTCTGTAAAGAATAAAATAGTTATTTAAATTACTGATAGATTTTTTTTTTTTTTTATTGAATGTAATTTACAATCTACTCCAATACAATGAGTAATAAGTAAATGTGATAATTAGTTTCTATCTTTGTAGGTGGAACCGCCCAATGGCGGTGCACCTTAATTAATTAAATCTTCTGGCCATATTCTCTTAAGTCTTCTGGTGGCAAGTGGTTGATTGTTTAGTTCTTGTACTAGTGGATTGTCGTGGGAGAGATTTCGTTTTTTGTGGCTGTTTGCATGCTGTCCAATAGTTTCGTTGACAAATTGTATTGTAATTACTGATAGATACGACTATTTTTAGATTTTTCTCAAAAAATGGAATTTAATTTTCATTTTCATTTCTGTAGGGGTCCTATGGAAAATTTTTAAATGGAACCGTACTATTTTTTTTTTATTATTCGGACAATGATTCATAAGCTTTAATTTTTTCGCCAATAATCATTTCTTAACTAGATCCTTTGTAATAATAAAAGTGTTTTTAAAGGGTTCATTAAAATTATTTCTTGTTTAATTAATTTATGCTTACCTTATAAATGTAAGTATCAGCTTTCCTTCACAATAGTAACAAAAATTAAGTAAATAAACCCAAAATATATATACATAAATATAACGTAATAATAATCCCCCGATTATTTCTTTAATTGCAACCCGCTTTAAAAAGAAAATACTATTTAAACTGAACTAAAAAAAAATTAACCCACTCTGTAGAAAGTGTGTAGAAAGAATGGTTAATAAAGAATTACAAAAATTGACAAAAGAAACATAAGTAGGAATCTCTACAAAACAATAAGTAAGTGTGTTATTCTTTAGAAGAAATTATCTAACTTTTTTTTTTAAAAAAGAAAAAAATAGAGGCAACGATTTTTTTTTATTATTATTTTTTTTCACTTGCGCGTCTCCCAAGTCCAGGTAATCCTAATTTCTGGCCATCCACGTGGGTACGTTACGGTTCCCAGATCAGCGACAGCCCAAAGAGCTAAAATGCGGAAAAGAAACGCCCCAAAAAGAAAATGACTTGAAGGTTGTTTTCCACGAAAATTATTAAATGATGGTGATGTAAGGTGAGAGAAAGCGTGGGATGATCAAATTTTGCCGTAATAATCCCTAAATAGGTGCGATTTCACAAAAATACAGCCATAAACCAACAATAGAAACTAGTATTGTTTGAAATCACAATTAATCACTACACAAAGATTACTCCTAGAACGGATGATCGTAGATCAAACTCTTTGTATAGCGACGAACGGCAATAAATTCAAAATGACCCCTTCACTTGTCGAAAATCGATAACGAACAACCAATTTTATATTAATAAAAAATCCTATTTGAAAAAAAACATAATATGAAACGATAGGAATCCACTATTCAAATTAAATCAAATCAAATATTTCTTTATTTAATATAATAATTTCACATTTGAACATTTAATCCATAGGACCACTGAACATAAGTTCGTGCTGGCCCATATACTTTTATATTGAAAATTTCTTACTTAGGTATAAAGAAAAAGAAAAGAAAAGTTACATTAATACACATTATATGATCAATATATAATAGTAATTGATTGGTTTAAATCATCATAATTATTTGCAATATATAATAGTAATTGATTGGTTTAAACCATCATAATTATTTGCAATATATTCCTTAATTATTTTATTAAATTTATTTTTATTATTGATATTGCGTATGTAGAATGGGAGTTTATTGTATAATATTGGACCAATGAATGAAACAAAACGTTGACAGAAGGATTTATTATATTTAGGAGTCATTATATTATTTTGTATCTTATTTCTTGTATTAAATTTGTGTGTATATTTTTTTTTATATTGTTCATTAATGTGGATAAAGTGGCTGAATATACAGGGTGTTCCAGTTTTTTGTAGCAGGACTTTCACAGTCGATAGACAATTGAAAATTATTAAAAAGAGTTCCTATAAACAGGTTGAAAAATGCTTAGTTTTCGAGATACAGGGTGTTAAAGTTTGAAAATAAATACGGATTTATATTAATATTTCCAGAATGCTAAGAAGTATCGAATCCAAACTTGCCAATTCTTTACATATAATTTAGAGGTCTATTTTAGAATAACAAACTACTACTTTACTTAACCATGGGCGTAGATATATGGATTTACTAAGGCTCTTTTTTACAAAAAAGTAGTACGCCACTGATATTTTCCCATGTCTTCAGTTTAATTCAATAAAGCAAGAAAAAACAAAAATTTAATGTCTCTTGGCACTTTTTGATATGACAAGCCGTTTTCCAGAAAATTTACATTTAATCATTTGATGCACGCATCTGGACGAATTTTAGACAAACTTGAAGTCGCTCAGAATTTCACCAAATTTGATGGTGCCAAAAATTTCTTAAAAATAAAGATTGAAACATTTAAAATATTTATTGTAAAAGTATATTATCATGTAAATCAAAATTTTTATAACACAAATGTATTAAAACGCAACGGTCGAACCAAAATAAATTATTAGAAACACAAACACAAAAGCTAGTAACATAAAAGTGTCTTACTTCATTACAAGCATCATTAACGATGTTTCATTCTTTCTTTTTAAAAGACTTTTCGTACCATCAAATTTGGTGAAATTCTGAGCGACTTCAAGTTTGTCTAAAATTCGTCCAGATGCGTGCATCAAATGATTAAATGTAAATTTTCTGGAAAACAGCTTGTCATATCAAAAAGTGCCAAGAGACATTAAATTTTTGTTTTTTCTTGCTTTATTGAATTAAACTGAAAACATGGGAAAATATCAGTGGCGTACTACTTTTTTGTAAAAAAGAGCCTTAGTAAATCCATATATCTACGCCCATGGTTAAGTAAAGTAGTAGTTTGTTATTCTAAAATAGACCTCTAAATTATATGTAAAGAATTGGCAAGTTTGGATTCGATACTTCTTAGCATTCTGGAAATATTAATATAAATCCGTATTTATTTTCAAACTTTAACACCCTGTATCTCGAAAACTGAGCATTTTTCAACCTATGTTTATAGGAACTTTTTTTAATAATTTTCAATTGTCTATCGACTGGTAAAGTCCTGCTACAAAAAACTGGAACACCCTGTATATAAATAGATGTACAATTCATCATTTCACTTTCTTTATATAAGGTGGAAGTGGGAAAGCGTTTATTTTTCCTAAATATAATTTTTTAAATATAATTTTGATTTATCTTCAGTGAAGTTAGAAATGTCCGACATGTTCCGCCCCAACATACCACTGCATATCTTAATATAGATTCCACTAGAGAATAGTATATAGATTTTATATTATTCATATCAAGAATATTTCTTATTTCATAAAATTTATAAATGAGTTTTCTAAGTCTATTAGTTAAATTGTTTATATGTATATCCCATTTTAGTTTATTATCATCATCCCAGTTTGCTCCACTAATGATTAAAGCAGTATCATCCGCGTACGAAATTATTTTAAAATCTGGATGTAGTAAATTGATAGATAGATAGATAGATAGATAGATAGATCTTTATTGGTCTTAGATACACAAATAGTGTTTAGACACGTCAGGTGTAGGTAGATATACAAAATAAATATAATATAAAAAACACTCTAACAAATACAGACAAACAGGCGATACATAAATATATAACGTATATACAAATAAAAAATATATATATATCAGGTACTAAAATTACATTATATTATATTGGAGAAATCAGTTGACATGAATTCGTTAATATCGTAAAATGCCTTATTTAACAAGAAACGTTTAATAATTATTTTGAAATGCTTAATGTCAAGCTCTTGAATAGTATTAGGTAATAAATTAAAAAATTTAATTGCATAGTAGTCAGTACCATTTCTTGTCTTAGACAGTCTCAGAAATTTGGTGTTAACATTGCCTTTATTACGTGTTGAGTAAGAATGGATACTGTCGTGAGTAGTGTAATCATGTATATGTTCTTTAATGTAGAGAAGACATTTAAATATGTAAGTACAAGGCACTGTAAGTATATTTAATTTTTGATATTGTTGATATACCGGGTGACCACGAAATGACGCTCGCCCTTATATCTTCTTTGTTTTACAAGATAATAGGTCTGTTCCAGCAGCATAAGGACTAGTCCGGAACCAGTTCGGGATTTTACCGAGCATGAGCAGAGACCGATAAGTGTTGCCTATCTGCTACTGCGCATGCTCAGTTAAATTCCGAACTAGTACGAGACAGTTCTTATGCCTGCTGGAACAGACCTATTAATTTCAAATTTGGGCACGTCAAATAACGGTTAAATATACATTATTTCAACCATTTTATCAATTTCTGTCGCTTCCGGTTTCACCGGAAATGATACTGACTTTCGTTTTTTAAATGGAACACCCTGTATATTCTTACATTTTTGGATTCAGGAGGTCATTTTGAAAACAGTTAAGGCATATTGAGTTAAAAATATTATTGACAGACATTTTTATGAGCAAATTTAATTTTTGATCTAGGCGGCCGTGACCCCAAAAAAATGTTTTGTTTTGCTTCAATATTTAATCAAAAAATACAATTATGATATTATGTCGTATGACATTTGTGTTATAAGATCTTAAACATTTCGGAAATCGTTTTTCCAGAATAACTATGTTTTTTTAAATGGGACCATGGTGACTCACTATGTTATCTTAATAAAGCATTTCATTACCGATAATTTGGTACCAAACACTTCATTATTTGTTCATATTATAATACATAAAAATTACATTCAACAAGATATAAATGAAAATAAACTCATAATATTTAACATTGAATTTCTATCAAATAGGTGCCTTTGAAATGTAAGGAAAGAAACAAATGAATAGTTTGACAGCTCAAATGATATTTAAATCTATGAGAATCAGGTATTATTTTACTGTGTATTAAAAATTATGGTTTATTCACAAAGTGACAAAGTGGATATGCTGTTGATAGCTATGAAACTATTCATTTGTTTCTTTCGTTACATTTCAAAGGCACCTATTTGATAGAAATTCAATGTTAAATATTATGAGTTTATTTTCATTTATATCTTGTTGAATGTAATTTTTATGTATTATAATATCAACAAATAATGAAGTGTTTGGTACCAAATTATCGGTAATGAAATGCTTTATTAAAATAACATAGTGAGTCACCATGGTGCCATTTAAAAAAAATTTGTTATTTTGGAAAAACGATTTCCGAAATGTTTAAGATCTTATAACACAAATGTCATACGACATAATATCATAATTGTATTTTTTGATTAAATATTGAAGCAAAGCAAAACATTTTTTTGGGGTCACGGCCGCCTAGATCAAAAATTAAATTTGCTCATAAAAATGTCTGTCAATAATATTTTTATCTCAATATGCCTTAACTGTATTCAAAATGACCTCCTGAATCCAAAAATGTAAGAATATACAGGGTGTTCCATTTAAAAAACGAAAGTTAGTATCATTTCCGGTGAAACCGGAAGTGACAGAAAGTGATAAAATGGTTGAAATAATGCATATTTAACCGTTATTTGACGTGCCCAAATTTGAAATTAATATCTTGTAAAACAAAGAAGATATAAGGGCGAGCGTCATTTCGTGGTCACCCGGTATATGATAAATAGTAAGGGATCCAATACGGTACCCTGTGGGATTCCATGCAAAACACTTCCAACTTCACTGTAAGTATCGTCTGTTTTTACTTTTGGGTTCTTTCATTTAAATAACTTTCATATATTTTATAAATGTTTCCTCTAAAACCATAGTCCTGCAAAATGTCTAATATTTTTCTGTGATTTATACTATCAAAAGCCTTAGATAAGTCTAGGAAGATACCAATAGTTTTTTTATCTTTGTTTATATTGTTAATGATTGTATCTGTTAATTCAGTAATTGCTAGTTCTGTATTTCTACCTGCTCTAAAGCCATAATGATTGTTTGATAAAAGGTTGTTTGTATCTAAAAAATTTATTGATCTTTCTTTTAATGTCTTTTCTAATAGTTTGCGCAAAATTATTAACTGTAGATATGGGTCTATAATTATTTTTTTCCGTTTTATCACCACTTTTATGAACAGGTATTACTATAGATTCCTTAAAATATTTAGGTATATATCCAACTGTATATATTTTATTGAAAATGTATTTTAGCGGTATTAGTATATTATTATGTCTCTTTTTTATAGTTATAGCATGTATTTGATCAGGACCAGGACAACTATTATTTTTTAAAGAATAATTATATTTAACTAGCTCATTATCTGTAATCTCATTTACGAAAAGTGAATTTGACGAATTAACTTTTTTGAATTTATGTAAATTTGATTTGCATTTAGTGGATAAATCCTTGCCAATTGAGATAAAGAAATCATTAAACTCGTTTGCTATTATCTCTTTATCTGTTATTAAAGCATTATTAATATTTAACTTTACATCCAGGCTAGACTTTGAGTGTTCCTCATTGCAAACTTCTTTTACAATACGCCACATTTTTTTTTGATCTTTTTGTGATATGTTTATTTTTTGCCTACTGAATTGAGACAGGGGTGTTGGTTTACTAGAAAGAGTTCAAATAGGAGAAATTTATTTGATTTGAAAGTAATTCTAAAAAAAATACAAAAAAACATTTTTAAAATACCTAACAATAATATTAATTGTAGAGGACAATTTCAGTACTGAGACACTTACCTAAAAAATGACCAAACCACCAATCTATATTGCCTTGAGAAGGCGATATGTGAATTGGTTATTTTGTTAAGGGTTCACCCTTTAGAATCACTGTTTCCCGTATGTAGCACTGGGTATCTATCGACTTTACAAAGCTCAAATTGATTCTAAATTCCAACGCCTCAAGACGCGATACTCTTTAACAAAAACTACATAAAAACCAACAAAAAATTCTATACTTTTTAAATAGAAAGTAATGGTGGTGGCCTACCCGTGGTACGTAGATGATAGAATTATTATTTCAGGTAACGAACTGGCATTGGCAACCCGTAATACATTTAAAGGTATTAGAAATTGCCTCGGGTGTACCCAGCACTGAAACACGTAAATATATTTTACAAACAAACAAAACCACATGCATTAAACTCAACGTTTCAGCACACTACTTAGGTTAGTTCGGCCACCTGCCAATGGATGACAGTATATGTACTATTCAGAAATTTTTATTTAAGTTAGTTTAATTGATTTTTAAATCGATATATAAAATTACTTATTTTAAATTGAAAATAACCCGTAACAACGGTATACCACAGGGGAGTGTACGTGGACCCCTACTATTTTTAATTTACATCAATGATATAATATCACATCACGAATGTGACTTTATACATCTTTTTGCAGATGACACTCTTCTGTCGATATTCAGTAAGGATCTAAGTTTTGCAATAAACAAAATGAATAAATCTCTTGACCAAATTCAGAAATACTTAAATACAAATAAGCTCAAACTAAATGTATCAAAAATTAAGGCAATGGTATTTACAACTTCTATTAAATGTAATACCATTAACTTTCAAAATATTAAAATTAGCATAGATAGGTATACTCTGGCTAACGAATGTTAGTCGTTGCGTCACGACTGATTGAATGTATCACAGACATTGCAATCTAAATGCTGTCTTTATTCAACGCCCACTGTTTATCAAACTGAAATAGGCCCGAACGTCGCCGGCATAACGCCACCTACTGAACAGAAATGCGTCTCTCGCACGCTATGCGTTAGACAAAGGTGGATGCAAGTTTGTCTGAGCGTTTACGACGCGGTACTGGTTTCACTCATAGACGTTCCTTTGTGTCAAGAATAAGCAGGCTATATTTTTACAGTATACAAACAAATTTGAGGTCCATATAAAATAAATTGTTGTTTTCAACATCTATAAGATTAATTTTGCAGTTTTGGACAATAATATATTTTTTTACTAATATGAGATTGTAAAGGTATAATGAAATATTTTGTTAAGTGGAGGATGACAATCATATCATCAACTTTTCATCGCCGGCACTGGTATAATCGGCCGCCTTGGCCCGTACGATCACCAGTGATGACGCAACGACTAACATTCATTAGCCAGAGTATACTAATGCAATTGAATTTGTAACTGAATTCCCCTTCAAAATGTACATGTATCTAGAGCAAATTTTGCTAATACTTCAAAGATGTTGTTTTATAAAGGTTTAGATGATTATAATAATCTCCCTATCTCTGTAAAATTCAGTAACTCTTCAGGAATTTAAATTGAAAATTAATGAGCACATAATGATTTAGTAGATTATTAGTGGAACTTTGGTCAGTTATACTTGAGAACCTCATATCTCGGCAACAGAAAGATATATTTTGATTTTGAAAAAAACAGATAGAGCTCATCTATGGCTTCGTCAAAGAGTTCAACTTGATTTTTTTCAGAGCGAATTGTAGATGGCGCGAAGTCGAAAGAACGTTTTCATTGGCAGGAACTTTCTAACAAGGTTTATCCGATACTTTGTTCAATTCTGAACAATTTTTGTTAAATGACCATTTTTCACAAACTTAATAGTTTCAGAGATATCGGGCCCTTTTTGTATAATAATTCATAATTATTTGTACTAAAATAAATCTCAGTAAGCTTTGATTACAAGGAAACAAAATTTGTTTAATGTCACTCAGAAATAGAAGTTGACAAAACAGCTAAATGTGTGTTATTTTTGTTAAAAAATTATTACCTATTTATAATGTATCTACAAACTTCATATTATGTTTATTATGCATTATATAATATTCACAACTATTTTTCATCGTATGTATATTAGGGTGGAACAAAAAAAAAAAATTTTTTTTTTAATACTTTGTCATAAACTTGAAAATGTGCCTTTAGATAAGTAAAATTAATTCCCAAAAGTTGATTGACCTATCTTAGTATTTTCAGGTTCCTCACAGGACTTAAAGTTTCGAAATTTCCTTGTTTTTGCAGGTTTTTATTACTTGCATTGATTGATTTAAAAAAATAAATTTTCTGTTTGACATAGTGCTTAAAATAATTATTAAGTTATGATAAAAAGTCCCTCCAACCCAAATTATTTTATTTTAATATCTTCAGGTTCCTCATTGTCTTGGAAAATCGCACTACTTATGGGGATTACGCGACAAAGAGCATATTCCGATACAATCATAGCCCAGGCGTCTATGGTGGAAATGGGGCAAATAAGCTCTTTGTATTTTGGTAAATTACATAATGAAGTTTACGCCCCATTTTGGTTTCGAGTAAAACTCATGCCTTTATGTGTTGAAAGAGCAAGACATTCAGTTTAATAGATGCTTGCAGATTTTTACTAGAAAAAGTTAAAAAAAAATGTTTATATGGTAATTCAGCACCTTGGTTTTTCTCACATCCTGAAAATATAGGTATTGCTTTCTTTACTTACGGACGAATATCAAAAATACACAGAACTGGGTATCCGACATGTTCTGAAGGCACGGGCCGTCAAAACAACGGTATTACGTGAATTTAGTATACTCAAAATAAATTTTGAGGCCAAACTTTACTCGGAATTGATCTTTTGGAATGAAGAAAATATTCCTGAGTCGCTAATAACCGCTAATATGGAAATATGCTTAACTAAGGTGTGGGACATAAATTTTCCTGGTATTCCACAATTTCCTTGCAATACCCAAGCTGTTGAACGATGCATGCATCTTGTAACTGGGGCATCATTAGCTGTCTGTGGCCAAGAAAACCGAGATGGATTTATTCAGGTCCGTATAAAGTAAAAAAAATATATTGACATCATTTGAAACGAAATCAGATTATCTTAAAAATAGATAATAACTATAATAACCTTATATTTAAAATCTGCAAGCATCTATTAAACTGAATGTCTTGCCCTTTGAACACATGAAGGCATGATTTACTCGAAACCAAAATGGGGCGTAAACTTCATTATGTAATTTATCAAAATACAAAGAGCTTATTTGCCCCATTTCCGCCATAGAGGCCTGGGCTGTGATTGTATCGGAATATGCTCTTTGTCCCGTAATCCCCATAAGTAGTGCGATTTTCCAAGACAACGAGGAATCTCAAGATATTAAAATAAAATAATTTGGGTTGGAGGGACTTTTTATCATAACTTAATAATTATTTTAAGCACTATGTCAAACAGAAAATTTATTTTTTTAAATCAATCAATGCAGGTAATAAAAACCTGCAAAAACAAGGAAATTTCGAAACTTTAAGTCCTGTGAGGAACCTGAAAATACTAAGATAGGTCAATCAACTTTTGGGAATTATTTTTACTTATCTAAAGGCACATTTTGAAGTTTATGACAAAGTATTTAAAAAAAATAATTTTTTTTCGTTCCACTCTAATGTATATATTAGGACTTAGGACTACTTATACAATAAACATTATTATTATTAGATTTTTATTTATGAGGTTATGTAAAAGAAGAGGTCTACAAACAACAGTGACAAAATGTGGCGGAATTAGAGAACAGCTTTAGAATTATTTTAAATAACATTGATGGGCAGAACTATCAGAAAAGTTACACGAAATGTTATTAGGAGGGCTCAAAAATGTATTGAAGCAGACGGCAATGTTTATGAAGATTTGATGCACTAGAATAATGATTCCTTGTGTATCATTTTGTTTTTCACTCTTTCTAGTGTTTAGGCACATTTCTATTTTTTTTTTTTCGTCATTTCATTTACCGCTTTAACTTTAGTACAATGAAAATGACAAAAGTTCATGTGTCTAATTTCTTTGGTGTGTCTTATGTTTTTTTTTTATTTTCCTTCAAAATACAAAAAAATATACAGGGTGATTCATTTAAAAAAATGTCATTTTCATAAATAATATCTTACGAACTCGGCTTTTGTTTGTTTTTCTGTTGTAACCATTGCAAAAAAATGTCATTTTCATAAATAATATCTTACGAACTCGGCTTTTGTTTGTTTTTCTGTTGTAACCATTGCAATCAGCGCAAAAATAGAACCAGTTCGCTAATTTAACTGACTTTGTAGTTCCGATAATAACAAAGTTAGCAATGGTGAAGATAACAAAATATTTCATCCATTTCCTCTAGAAGGAATGTCTTAAACAATGTTAAGACCTGCACTCTGAATAAATCACTTATTACAAGAAACACTAACTATAGTTAATTTGCAATAGGATGTCGGCTGAGATTTATATTTTGATTGTCCACGAGGAGACTGGTTTGGATCTAAGAAAAAAGGTGTTTTTTTTTATAGTACAGACTCAATAATCCGGATTCTTCATAGTCCGGATTGCTTGGTAATTCGGACCCCTGATTGATTGTATTATGTACTTTGTAATCTGAAATAAGGCTGTTTCGATAATTCGGACGTGACAAAACCATTTATTTTGTGTTTTTCAGGCGCACATGCACTTCGAATTGAAATCAGTTACTTGCGTTTGATGCCGGCATGGTAACAGGAAGACAAAACATAAAACGGCATCGTCAGCGTGTCAGAATTTACAGTTGATTTGGTTATAATTTATAATGTATATAGACTTTTTAGTCTCTTGTCGTTCCTTAAGCAATGTTGTTCGGATACAAAACAGATAAGTAAGACGTGCTGTTGCTAGTAAGAGCAATGTACAATAGATTGGGCTGAAGCGAATAGTGTACCTTTAAATGAATTGCTAATATTGAGGAAACTCCGGGATCAAGCATTCTCCTTAAGCCAGAAGAAAATAAGACAGACCAAAATTATTGACTTCATTCATTAATATAATCTACCACTCTTATATTTATACATGTAAATTACACAATATGTATTATATAACTTGTTTATTTTCAAATATTTTATGTTGAAATATTGGAGAAAATCGCGGCGTGGGCGACATCTATCAATAAAATCTCTGAACTATCCAAAACATGATAACAAACCCGGTTGTGTACAATTTTAATGGAGTTTTCTCGTTAGGTGTTAGTTTTTGAGAGTTTATTTTTATTTGTATGGAATTTAAGTGATACATCTAGTGTTAGTGTTTGGATTAATTGTTCTAAAGGCAAAAACAAGCAACGAATTTATAAAACGGTGGCCACTACGTCCATAAGTATGTTATGTCCTGAACCCTCAGTGTAGTTTGTATTGTACAAGTTAAAATTTTTTGCACAAATTTCCTGTTCCGGATCAAAAATTTTGCAACAAATGGAAAAATATTTTAAAAATCGGGTAACCAATTACTATAACTACAAGTTAGTAGAAGCATTTTTTGGATACGGATTAATAACAACAATAACAACAAGGCATGGTAATAATTCCATGTCACTGCATTTCGATGTTACTGGAAATATAAACCAACTTGCATTTTTGTGTGAAATGTAAATAATCTGTTATTAAATATTATTGCATAATGTAATTAATATCTTTTAAATAAATGTTTAGTTTTTAGCCTTCTATTATCTGCTCTAAAGTCCCCCATTTTAAACTACTCTAGCGAAAGCATCGCAGGTTTATTTTAAATTAATTCTTTTTATAAACCTTATATACTCAAGCTGTATGCTGATATCCACAATTTCAAATACACAGCATGGCTTGAGCCAATTTTGTTGTGTTTTAGCTCAGAAGTTGCAGACTTTGTAGTCAAGACATTTGGAAACCATTTGCTTACCTTGATAAATTGTGCGTTTTTGCCTGAACAAATCTGCTTCTTTTCAACCTAGTGACCAGATATAATACCTAACTAGTGACTAAAAAGTTAAATTAATGTTGGAATATAAAAACATAAAGAAACAGTATACACTACTCCAAACTTTTATTTTTTTTTCAATCATTTATTTTCACACATACGTGAAATATTTATCAAATTTTTGCCATAAGGTCCTATCTTATATACACTATTGGTAAGGATGAATCTGGGAGGCCGATATAAATGCATTAGACGGAGATAACTTAAAGCATTTACAAGTTAAACAGACAACGCGGTATCCCCTACCTCCCACCTTCCATTCTTTAAAACACGCAGTCGAAGGGGACAACGGAATCGGCCAAATGTGTCGTCCGGCCGCGATGTCGCGTCCAACAAAGTTATTCATCAATAAGCCTTCCTCCAGCGAAGTACAAACTGTTATTTTTAAAATACAAGTTTTTATTTCGTTTTTAGGTTTAAGGCTAATAAATAACATCAACTCTTAAACCGCTGTTGTATTGTCAAATGCAACAGCGATAAACATGATAAAAGAATGAAAACATCGTAAAAATATCTCACGGCCGTAAGCTGAACCGATGGCTGTCGTCGCACACATCCCCTCTTTAGTAGGAGTGTAGGAATGGTTAGGCGTCTCTTGTTAACTGAAGGCTTTGCCTCTATGTACCTTCTCTCTTAGTTGCATTACAGATTTCGCATTCCTAAATGAATACTTGCCAATAGTGTATACTTCACTAATATATTAAATATAACTGTCCCAAAATTCACAGAAGTAAAAAATTTTAAAAAATCACTCACTTTCCATTGTAAACTATTTGTTGTTCACGTTTTCATCATATTTTGACATTAGTCACAGCGCCATCTAGCGATCGTGATTTTCTTCATTAGTATATAGTTTATGTTCTGAATCTTCTGTATTTTTGTTAAAATAAGTCCTCAGAAAACACCTTTATTAGTATATAGTTTTGTCAATAATATTAATTTGTCACAGTAATCCGAATTTTTAATAGTCCGGATAGCACGTGTTTTAATTAGTCTGGATTTTCGAGTCTACTGTACTATAAGTAATATAAATAAAGAAAAATTAAGGATATTTTCAGACGTTTCAGAAAATTGTGTAATTTTCCGAATTATACAAGTAACAAAGCTTAGCACTGCAAAAGGAAGCAGATTGAGTTTCCGAAACGTCTGCGAAATATTAATATTTTTATTTTATTTATATTATGTCAAAAAAAACCAACCTTTAACTGTTCCTTTGACGTAAAGCCACAGGTTAGATCATATCATCATATCATATTTAAGAATGTGGTAATAAATCCCAAAATAGAAAAGAAAGAAAACAGTAAAAGTTGGAACAAGACTAATTTTATTGTCAGTTATACATTATTATGTATAACAAATCAGTAAAACTGAAGGGTTCTTAGTATTATTAAAAGTAAAAATTATTTTTAGGAGTTAAATGTGCCTCTACTGAAGGTAGCCGCACCAGAATTAGTTGCTGGTATGTCAGGAGAGAGTGAGGAAAGAATTCGTGAATTATTCGATAAAGCAATAAAAATGGCACCGTGTGTTTTGTTTATTGATGAAATTGATGCAATCACTCCCAACAGGCAAAATGTACAAAAAGAAATGGAAAGAAGAATAGTTGCTCAATTATTAAGTTGCCTAGATGGTAAGTTTTTGTATGTATGAAATAACATTTTAATGTTTTATTTTTAATATAATATGCGTATTTACCTAAATTATGACACACTTCCGTGTACTATAAAAATTTACAAAAGACCAAGTTTATAACAGTATGGGTAATTTTCTTAAGTCACAACGGGATATACTGTGAGATTCTATCGTATTTAAAAATAATTATATTATTATTTTATCTGTTCTGAAATGTGAACCTTATCAGAAAAACTTCAGAATATTTATTTTTATATTTTTGAATTCATTTTAGTTTGAGTATAATAAAAAAACAACAATTTAACAGTTTAATATGGGTAGTTTACAGAATAGTAAACAGCAAGAATCTCTTACTGCTTCCTGTTTACCTAATCCTAGCATCACATAAAAATTGGCGTCCGACATTTATTTATTAATGCGTAGCAGCCTTACACATACTAATTTCTTATTTTACAGACTTAGTGTTTTACATACACCTTTATTATCTAATACCTTACTTACACATTTGATGAGTTACAAATTACTCCCGATTAATGATTTACTTTTCGTGATCTGAAATGGTCAGAAGCTTAGTACACATTGTTCTATTTATTTCACGGCCAGAACTCCATTATTTGAGATAATAGAAAAATGAATTAAAAAAGGTTGTGAAGGACATCCTACATCTCACATTACGCCCTTAAAACCATTTGGTTAATTTTTCTATCTTTTCAAATATCAGAGAGTATGGGTTATTCTGTGTTACATTTGTAGTGTAAAATTATTCAGATTTTATGAAAATTTAGGCAATAATTGTGATCTTGGTAGATAAAAGTTAATATTAAAAATAATTAAATTCCTTAATAGCCCAGTAGCCATGTACGACTTACCGCGCAAAAGGTCGGATATCTGATTTTTGTTTTCTACTCGTTTATATTGAGGCCAGTAGTGAGAAGTTTTCCAATTCAAGAGACTTCGGCCAAACTTTCTGTGGCACAAAAACCATGAAACTTTTGGACTTCTTGTTTTTTTCAAATATCTCGTTATTGGTTGGTTCTCTAGAGCTTTGGTAGTTATTATCTATCTCAAAGAGGATACAATTTTGAACACATTTCATCATTACAACTTTTCTCTAAACCCAATAACAAGCGCGCTGCAGCGTCAGGAAAATGGGACATTTTTTTCAACTTGGCGAAAAAGACGCAAGTCAATTTTTTACTACTGTTACTCATATATGTATCCATATCTGATTGATAGTTATTAGCCCAGGGTCGATCTGAAGATTTATATAGGAAACCTTGAACAAATTAGAGACAAGCTGAAATTTGGTATATAAGTTTATATTGGGGTCCTTAAAATACCACCAAACCCCACCGGTAATCCGCCGTGCCTGTCACCCTTAAACAACCCCTGAAAGGGGTGAAAATCGGACTTTTTTTAGTTTTTTGGCAATATCTTATATACAAAGCTATATACGAAGAAATATGAAGACAGAAAAATTAAAGAGTATAAAATTTCCTATAAAATTACGTTTAGCAGATATATTTTGCTTTACCAGTGGCGGAGTTATGATATTTTTAATAACTGGGTATTTTGTAAAAATACTCCCTAGCCATTACTTATTGGATTTTGACATTAAATATACATAACAATATATATGGGTATTTTGGTAAATACATTTAATACATCCTTACGTCAATAAATTAGAAATAAAAAGCATACCAGTGGAGTAGGTACTGTATTTATAATTTCATACATTATTTTGTATTAGCTAATAGAACAACATTTTACGTTCCTATTAAATGTAACAAAATAATTATTTAAATATCCGTGGAATTTCTGTTAGAAATTGAGAGGAATTATTTTTATATTAATAATATTTATGACATAATACTGCATAGCCCAGGGTCGATCTGAAGCTTTATATAGGAAACCATGAACAAATTAGAGACAAGCTGAAATTTGGTTATATAAGTTTGTATTGGGGTCCTTAAAATACCACCAAACCCCACCGATAATCTGCCGTGCCTGTCACCCCTAAACAACCCCCGAAATGGGTGAAAATCCGACTTTTTTTAGTTTTTTGGCAATATCTTAAAAACAAAGCTATATACGAAAAAATATGAAGACAGAAAAATTAAAGAGCATACAATTTCCTATAAAGTTACGTTTAGCAGATATATTTTGCTTTACCAGTGGTGGAGTTATCGTATTGTAAATTCCAGTATATTTTAACAAAATACACATTTCCCACAAAATAATTGCGTTACATTAATATATTTTACGTCTTTTACACCAAAACAGATTAAAACTATAATAATACATAAAATATGAGTTTTTTATGTAGTAAGTAGCACAGTTGCTTTTTCTTAAATAAACTAAAATACTTACAGGTTATGTTTAAGTAAATGAATGTAATGTATGTTTTTAATTACTTATTATCCAATATATTTTATCTGCATGTTGAGATGTCGACTTCCGCCTGTAAATCCTCAACTGCCCTATTAAAACAGGTTACGACATGAGCATGCACTTTTGCAACCACCTGATGAACAGTTGCAAAAAATTTGTTTAAGGAACCCTTTGGGGTCTATATCTTGATCCATCTGGACTGGAGAGATTCCGGAATCACTAGAAATCCATTCCCAGTCCTGGAGTGGTAAGCTATTATTCAACCATGCTTGAACCAAAGTTTACTAAATAGTATTCTGTAAACTTTGCTTGAACCTAAAAGTTAATCATACATGTAAATAAAATATGTATGTAGAGTTGCTGGATGAAATGTCCTATATCCATGGTACTGAGCTGCATTTATGATCGGTGGAAGTGAAGCCAGATTAAAATATTTATTTAAACTTTGCTTTGCTACATACTGCTGGTAGAGAATGTTTCTGACGTTATTCAAATCGGTACTTGTTCTATTTTTGACGTATACGGAAATAAAAAATGTCGAAATAAAGGTCCTCAATCTGTCTTTGGATATATTTGGATTGTAAAATTCTTCAAGAAGGTCAACCAACTTCTTATTTTTCACAGTATTGACCAAATAAATTTTTCCCCTGGTAAACAGGCCAGATGTAGCATCACATCCGGAAATGGCGTGCATGGCAATAATAATAATAATAATAAACGTCTTTATTGATGGGCGAAGTTTAGTACAAAATACTATTCTTACACTTTATTTATTTATTTATTTAACATTTATTAAAGGTCCCAACTTATGCTGCAACTTTGAAGTACATATTAGTAATTTTATTTGGTTTCGAACTTCTACAAATTTTGTTTAGCGTTATGGAGTCGTATCGAGAATATACGAAGAGAGCATACAGGGGCGAATGGCGACGCGGAAAACTAGTCAGTTTTCTTGACATGCGGTATTATGTCCTTAATATTATTAATATAAAAATAATTCCTCTCAATTCGTAACAGAAATTCACGAATATTTAAAATAATTATTTTGTTACATTTAATAGGCACGTAAAATGTTAAAGTTATATTAGCTAATACAAAATAATGTATGAAATTAGAATATAGTGCTCCACTGGTGTTTTTTATTTCTAATTTATTGATGTAAGAATGTATTAAATGTATTTAACAAAATATCCATATACATTGTTATATATATTTAATGTCAAAATCCAATAAGTGAAGGCTAGAGAATATTTTTACAAAATACCCAATTATTAAAAATATCATAACTCCGCCACTGGTAAATATATCTGCTAAACGCAGTTTTATAGGAAATTTTATGCCCTTTAATTTTTCTATCTTCATATTTTTTCGTATATAGCTTTGTTTTTAAGATATTGCCAAATAACTAGAAAAAGTCCGATTTTCACCCCTTTCGGGGGTTGTTTAGGGGTGACAGGCACGGCGGATTATCGGTGGGGTTTGGTGGTATTTTAAGGACCCCAATACAAACTTATATACCAAATTTCAGCTTGTCTCTAATTTGTTCATGGTTTGACTGGATCGACCCTGGGCATTATATCACAATAAATATATACACACATTACACACGTACGTGTGGTGTATATAACCTACATATTTATCCATAAAATATGTGTTGTTGTAGTGGTAGATGGAAAAAAAATTTGGATTATTTAACATTTTTATTGGGAACCATTTAAATACATTATTATACATAAAACAAACTGACAAATGAATTTGTGTATGATCACAACACAAGATATGGCGATTTTTTACGGACTACGTCTCATCAAAAAAAATCTCCTTTTTATAATTGCATAACATTAATATAATAAATTACCAGTAACCCAGTCAAATTAGACAAATCGGTGGAAAAAAATCCTAGACCGTACAATAGTTGTATCCGCATCAGCATAAGCCTGTACTTCTATCCCCTCTGCAATCATTTTCTGAGACAGCATACTGATGAATCTGTCCTTATTTTTTTTATTACCTAAAAAGTGTTGTTACTGAGTAGTCACTACCATATCTTCGGTGAAATCAATGTCGACTGATGCGGTGATGGTGGTGCGACTGTGCAGCATTCACCATAGTGTTTTTTTAAGTAAATCACATATTGATTGAATATCACTGAGAAGGTTGATCCTATACCCCACCTGACTCGATGTAACAGGAATCCACCATTAATCAAGTGTGAACTTGAATTTTTACGCAAGGAGTGTTGCGTTGCCAAATTGTCGCCCTGTAGAGCGGTATTCCTTCATCCGCGGGGGGGATTCCCCATTCAGGCAGGCCAGTTTAGTTGGGAGATGCTCTACACACACTATTTCCATCATATAAATACTTACCATATACTAATGAAATGCGTTTGAAAGAATTTTTAATGCAATTTATGTAGAATCCAAACTTCAGAAGCCCGTAGCTCGCTTACGGATAGTCCTATGACAAAAGTGCGTTGGACCATTTTTGTAGTAAATTTTGTTAGCTTTAGTTTTGGTAAGAAGGTAAAAACCGCTAGGAGTGATCGTTTCCCAGATATAAGCAAAAAACTGAAAAATGGTACCTTTAAAACTGCCCCCCCTTCCTCGAGCTCATCCCCCACCCTCGGAGACTTTTGATATATCTCTCCTCAAGTGTAAAGGAAGCGTTTAAAAAAAATTCCAACTCTCTAGGATTTTTTTCCACCGATCGCCCTATTTTTGTCTAATTTGACTGGTGTACAGTGGACATCCGAAACATTAATAATTTCACATATTTTAAAAATAAATGTAAAAATATCCTAGCAAATGGATGTTTTTATAGCATAGGTGAGTTTCTGGACTAGGGGTGGGCGATATTGAAAATTTGTTATCGAATATCGATAACTGAAAACATATCGATAAGTTCGATATATCGATAATTATCGATATATCGCGATAATTATCGATAGTTACCGATGTATCGATAGTTATCGTTATATCGATAAATATCGATAGTTATCGATAAATATCGATAGTTTTCGATAGTTATCGATATATCGATAGTTATCGATATATCGATATGTCGATATATCGATATGTCGATATATCGATATTTATCGATATATCGATAACTATCGATAACTATCGATATATATCGATATATCGATACATCGATAACTATCGATACATCGATAACTATCGATATATCGATATTTCCGATCGCAAATATCGTTATTCGATATATCGATATTTATCGATATATCGATAAAAATTTCCAGAATAATCGCTACACATATTTTACAAATTATAATGCTCTTTTAAGCATCACAGAATTCACACAAGCGTCATGGGCAAAGTAATTTTACCAAGAAAACTGCTGAATTTTATGTAGAACATTTGTCTTTCAGTATTATACTTATGTCACCTAATTTTACAAATAAAAGTTTCTAGGCTATTAAATGTCCGAGCGCGCACAATAAAATAAAATCATATTCTCTCACTGAACTTGCAGAATAAGGCGATAAGTATTTAGCACGTGTTATTATTTCCAACCGCAAATATCGCTAAATATCGATATATCGATTCGATATTTAACGATATATCGATAATAATCGATATGTCGATAACTATCGATATATCGATAACTATCGATATTTATCGATATATCGAAATTTATCGATAACTATCGATATATCGATAACTATCGATATATCGATAATTCCAATCGCATATCGTTATTCGATATATCGATAACTATCGATATTTATCGATATATCGATAAAAATTCCCAGCCCTATTCTGGACTATGTTGTATAAATCTTTACAATTCTTCCTTTATTAGTTATGTTATGGACATTATTTTTATGTATATGTATAAATACTAATGATTGAGATGTATTTTTATTTATTTATTTATAATGTATTTCTTTGACATGCCATATTCCTCGAAATTTTGAAAATTATACCAGCCTATAGTATTTTTTAAATTAGCTCTGATGTATTTTTTCTTTTTACTAGTATTTTCCATTTAAGGCAAAAAAAAATTTTAAAAACTTTTTAATTTATCTATTCAATTTTTGTGACGTCAAAAACGGATAGTCATTGGTTTTTCTTTTTCATCCCACAGAAACTGAGGGACATACATATAAACTAGTTTGTTGTGTCTAGAAGCATGTTGTTATAATAAGCAACATTGCATTACCTTCTTTAACAATTATAAAAATAGCATTTTAAATGTTTTAGTTATAAATAAAAGCAAAAAAAGTATTTCAACAATTTTTTGTACTAATTTATAACTTTTTAATAACTAAATGTAGTTATTAACGATAAAAAGAATATGGAAATAAGTGAAATTAAATGAGCAACTTTGTATATTTAGCAACATTGTAAAATTCTTTGACAATAATTTGACATTTGACAGCGATCGGAATTCGGAATAGTGAAGTGTTTATCGTTTATCTGTTTATTGTTGTTTTATAAGATCCGTTGCTTATGTTAAGGATTTTAAATTGTATTAATAGTTTAACAAGCTTTTGTAAACATAGCAAAAATTGTAAATAAATGTATAGTATCAACTTGTCTCACCAATAGCGGAGATCATCCAAACAAGATATTTTTAACAATCCCAAAAGATGAAACTCGTCGGGACAACTGGGCACATGCATTAATCATTAAAAAAATTCCAGACACCGGAAGACACTGTGTTTGTGAAGTATTCACTATAATATTGTTTAGGTTAACATTCACGCAGCAGCTTCTCTATTATAAATTAGGGAATGTGTTCCTATTTTTTCATGAAAACTTTTTTGCAGTTGGAAAAGATCAATGCCAACTGGATGTTTTTTAAGACAATTGGGAAAAAGTTAATGTTAAAAACTGATGTCGTACCACACAAGAATTTAGAAATCGCTACAACAAGTAAAATTAGCCAGTTAAGTGGAAGCTGTGCAACGAGTGCAAGTTAAAGATGAAATGAGTCATTCAATTGATTCTGAAAAAAAGCAAAAAGTGTTACCCGAAAATTATTCAAACACGATCTTCCACTAACACCTACAAAGTCGAGTTCTAGATATGAATGTTTCAGTTTGTCTCCTTCTGTTGTGTTTAAAATAGAGCCACTTACGCTGAGTATTGCAGTGGAAGTAGAGATGGGTCGGCCGGGAATGCTCCCAAATGGGAATATTTCGGGAGCGGAGTTTTGACCCAAAAGGAATATTCCTGATAATTTAAAATTACCGCCAAAATTTATAACCTAAAATGGTTGTTTTATATCAAAATCATGTAAATTAGCACGTGACACGCTCTTAAAAACAACATAAATTTGTTATTTGCAAACGTTGAATAGGAAAAACTTGTTATATTTACTAAAATGATTTATAAACATGTTGTTTTATGTATTTGTTTAATGAACACCACAGGTTTAGTAATAAAATTTAAAGTTTATTTTCTATATTTTTTTTAATATAATTCATTAGTTATAAAAAAATATGATATAGGTACTTGGTATTACTGAAAAGGGAAAAATCAGTACAATCGAAACATGCACAATTTTTCAAAATTCCCAGGAGCATTGGCAAAATTCCCGGAGTTTTGGGTGAAATTCTATAGCAAATTCAATACTCTGGGAGTTTTGGGAAGGGAATATTCCCAAAAATTCAAAACTCCGGGAGTAAACCCATCTCTAAGTGGAAGTAAAATCAGAAGTACAAACCCGCTCCACAAGCACTTCGAAATTAATCACCAAACCTACAGATAGGTACTATGACCAAAAAGGATTCGTCACTGCCAATAGTAAATATATCTAGTTCAACTACAAGTCCCACAAAGTCAAGCTCTATTACAAATATTTCATCTATATCTCTTTCAAGTGACGAACTTGCATCCGACTACAAAAAACAAGCACTGCAGAACATTAGGAAGCAAAACACCATTGATCTAATTGAAAGCTTTTTATCATAAAACAACAAACTGTAAAAGCAAAACAGTCTGACCAAAATGCAATGAAGAACACGAAGAAAGGGAATGTCCGGGAACAACACTTCGATGCAAGAACTGTGTTATAGCGAATGACAGATATAAACTGAAACACTGTACCAATCATAAATACACAGACCCTGACTGTCCTACCCTTAAATACCACATATAATTTTGAAGAATAAAACTGATTACCTCTCAGAATGGTCCTAATGAATCAATACTCTTAATATTAAATTAAATTATGGTTATTCAGCAAGAGGAAGAAGTACTTGAAAATATAAATGAGATTAATAGTGATATAATTAGTGCCAATGAGGTGGTTCAAAAAATCGTAATAACGGACAAAATTTTAAATATAATTCATTTAAATATAAGAACTGTACGAAAAAACTTTGACGATCTTTTAGTTTTTTTAGAATCTTTCAACCTATTTTTTTGAGATATAATAATTTTGAGTGAATGCTGGCAAATACAATCAGCTGATCAATTTATTATAAAAAATTATACGTCATATTATAACAATGCATATTAACAAAAATGATGGTGTACTCATATTAATAAAATCAGATTTAAATACCGATATAAATAGCTATAAATTATATCAATCAGGGATAACTGTAAGTAGAATAAACTTTCTAATTAACAACATATCTTATGGAATATCAGCATTATATAGGCCACCCTCTACATCTTTGGAATCATTCATAAATGACTTTGACATGTATCTAGATCAAAAGACTGTAAATGATGTTGAACTAATAACTGGAGATATCAATATAAACATCTTAGATAGTAATAATCTTCAAGTAACTAATTATCTATCAAGTCTATACACGAGGAAAGGGACAAAATGTTATGGTAGAAAGGGACAAAATGTTATGGTAGATAGAGTTCACTTAGGTGAATTAGAAATGAGTATTAAAAAAAGCCTGAGCCTTTTTTTTATTCATCTACAGGGTGATTTATGAGTTTTGCCCAATACTTCTTAAGGTAATAACTTTTAAACTAATCACTAGAATCAGCTCGTATTGTGGGTATATAGTATACTATTAATTGTCAATTTACATGCATAATCAAAGACAGAAAATTCCAGGGCCGGCTCAACTAATTTTTATTTATAGGGCTCCTATGAAAAAATTCACCCTGTGTACATGATTTTTAAATTCTAATACTGAATTATGAAACTACATACAAAAGTGATTGAAAACATGTACTTTGTTGTTTTGCCACACTTTGGGCGAATTTTAAATAAACGATCAATTTTCGTCAAAATCGAAGGTCTGCACAAAATAATTTATAAAATTACATTTTCCTCTCTTATTCAAACTAAAATATTTATTATACAAAATTCTGTGATTTCATTCATGATTAATATGAAATAAATAATCAAAAATAAATAATTTCACCATCAGATTAAGTAATTTTTATTTCTGAGGTTTCTGTGAAAAATCAGTCAGTAGGTATCAACGACATAAGAATTACTAGACAAGTAATGAAATGGACTCGTACTCAGCGTCTCATTGGTTACAAACACGTGGCGCACCAATGAGACGCTGAGTACGTTGGACGAGTGCAAACAAATCGGAATCATTACTTGTCTAGTAATTCGTATGTCGTTGGTAGGTATACATTTTTCTCAAATTCTAATAATAGATTGTGGAACTACTGATACGTACCTCTTACGAGTGTTGTACCATAAGCAACTGTCAGTTGTACAGTTGGTGTTTGCCGGCCGACTGCAGTGAAGATGGTCGGGGTTCTTGATAGATGAAGAAAAATATGTTTGGGCGCCAAGTAAATTTACTAACCTCAAACACCAGTCTTGGTTCAGTAACCCCCAACTTACTAAAAGAGCTACTAGACTTGACACGAAATGATACTAACTGGTTACCCTCATAAAAATCTTTAATATAAAATTACTGTATGGACACACAAACGTTTGACAACCCTGGTATATATATAAAAAAATATATTAACATACACGATCAACAAGTGAGATCATAAAATAGTTATCAGCTAACAAACAGCCAGGTGACGGAATGTACTTTTTACACACAACAATTAAATATTTATAGACACCTATAATAATATCGATTCGGTAAGATTATGATATATGTAACAGCTGATTTACACAATGGTTCAATACCTATATGATGAAATAAAACATAAAAAAAATAATAAGCGGGAATTACGTCGAGTTTTTCGCTGTTCTTACTTACACTATAGTTTTTACGACGTAGCTTACGTAAGCGACCGTTAAAACGTAGATATCACATTCGTTATTTCAATCTAACCAATAAACCAGATTAATTTCCGCTGTACAATACAAATTGTATTTATATGACCAGGTGAAAGTTTTTACCTATCGATATGATAATCTAATAAATATTGTTTAAACTAAATCCTCTCATTAATGACGTTATATACGAAAAATAATATATAGCACGTATGCTTCAGTACACATAAAATCAACTAAATATTAACAATAAAATTTACACCAAGACACAATCAAATTTTTAACTTGCGTGCTTCCTACTGATGTTCCTCTGTCTGAACGTCTCAAACTCGGCAGTTCCCTGCAACAGCTTACAACCGAACCAAACCTTGTGACATTCCTAGAAGCGTCTCGACGGTACAGCTACACCCATGGACAGCAACCACGCAAGATATAAATTTGAATTTCTCAACGGCTCCAAGATACGTTGTTACCAGGTATCCATAAAATAATCCAGTACCAAAAGTAAATCCACAATCCAGTACCAAAAATCTAGTACAAACAGCTGATACCAAGATATTCTTGTATCCTATACTGAAACCGTGACTGACACCCTAAAAGACAATTTTTCATTTAGAAGAAAAATTCCACAAAAACAATTCTTAATTAGTATTAACAAAAGACTTAATTACCTCTTTCTGGAGGGTATCCAAGTTCCTACGATGTTATGAACTTCTGTATTCACGTGCTCAACGAACCATGCAAATGGCGTCTGAGGAAAATAGCAAATATCCTTCGAAGATGATTCATGGAATCATTTTTGAATATTCTCTTCGGAGATTCGAATATGTTAAGGATGATCCACCAATGGATAAAGTTATTCTGAGAATATTCGGTGGTATGAAAAGGTACACTATTTTTTTCCTTCTATAATTATTATCCTCCAGTTATCCAAGAATATTATAGGGATAATTTTATACGATTCAGTAGACCTTCTGTGAACATGAATAGAATTACCTGAAGGATATCCAGGTATTCTTTTAGTAATAATTTATGAATATTTTCAAAAATGTATTAATACTGGAATAATATTATCATGTTCATGTGTTAATCTGTGAATATGAATAGAATCATCTTAAACTTGTCTAAAGATTGTTATAAAAATACCCTGTGAATTTTTAATTTTACCATTCCTGGGATGTACCTCACTTAGGTCCAGTACTTTATGTACCGATTAAGCACGATTAACTAATTCGACGATTAGATTGTCAATATATTGGTAGAATTTAATAAAAACTTTCACAATCCAAACGTCGGATTAATTAATCAAGCTCAATCGGGACGTAAAGGTACTGGCCCATAGGTTATTCTCTAAATAAAACTTGGTTTAGATTAATATAATTAAATAAAAATCTATAATAATATTTCAAATTCCTTGTTCTATTCAACATTATATTACAATATATGTACTGCATATGTATTATTACAATATATTATGTCGTGTTGCCCTGAAAAAAAAAAAACATAATTTATATACAGTGTCAACAATAAAGTTTGTATCAAAAAAATAATTTTTTTATTAATCAATTTAAAGTAAACTTTGACTTCAATTTTTATCAAAAAAGAATGGCAAATCACTTGCACAAAGACAAGCTGGCTGATTTTTTATCTGTTAAAATTAACACTTTTTTCACACAGAAAAAAACACTGAAAATGTCAATTATTTTGCCAAAATTATTAACTTTTCCATAAAAATTATTTTTTTAGAATGTAAAGTTGTTAAGTTTTTTATTTTATAATCCCGTCTGTTTCAACACTCATAATTTTTTATTTTTTCACAATTTGTTTAGCCTAGGTAACATATTTTTAATTCGACCAAAGTTGAGTGAACCTACATAATATTTGTTTATTATTATCATTACATAAATTAATTCGTGTAAGTAAAAGTTCTATGTGCCTTTTTTGTGAAAAACAAAAAATCATAAATGAACATCAGTGAACTTGAAGCAAAGTTTGTAGTCATGTGAAAAATTTTTGACAGTTCTAACAACCAATTAAATTTCGTTATTTCTTGTCATGTGACACAAATCACCCAATCATGTTAAGATTACACTGATAATACCATCCAGGGCAATTTTCAATCATTATGACAACAAAATCGCTTGACTTTGACAACTTTATAATAACTGCCAAATAAATATCAAAATGTCACGTTTTGGCAATAAATAATTGTTTCGTTGTGTTGCGACATTTTGATTTTATTTTTTCAAACGTCTTCTAACAAAAAACTTTATCTAAAGGCTAAAGAATTTAAAAACAAAAATAATGTTAAGTTTATTTGGATTAAAAACTGTAATATTTACATGAGAAAGTCTGAAAATTCAAAAATAGTACTGATTAAGTCTGAAAATGATTTTCATAATGTTAACTAATATAATTTATATATTTTCCGTGGTTTTTATAAATTATATATATCAATATATTTTTTATACTTTCAATGCGTAATAAAAATTTAAATATTGCAGTATTTAATATAAGATCTTTAATAACAAAATTTGTTGATTTCAGAGAATTTATTGAACAATGCAATTATGATATCATTCTGCTTACTGAGACATGGTTACATAATAATATTTTGAATGAGAGCTTACTTTTAAATGGATATACAGTTTATCGTAAGGACAGGGTGGAAGGTACAAGGGGTGGAGGGGTGCTTATATATGTTAAATCTAATTTGAGGTGTTCTGTTATTGATCACTTGCCAGGAGAAAATGTAGAACAATTGTGGTTGTCATTTTCATTAAATAATGTTACATCATGTATAGGTGTAATATACAGTATATTCACTTTTGAACCAAAGCAGTTTGTGAGTGAATAGGAGATAGCAGTAAAGCGAGAGCACTACACATGCGTGACTGCATGTCGATCTCAGAATGTTAGCGCTCTCGCTTTATTCTCTCCCTATTCACTCACAAAGTGCTTTGGTTGAAAAGTGAATATACTGTATAGAGTGCCACAATCTTCTATTGTTGAATTTATTCAAAATTTTGAAAACGTGTTAAGCACTCTATCCCCCAAGTATGACAATATATTTTGTGGTGATGATTTTAACATGGATCTTTTAAATGTCTCTGCCAGCTACTATAAAAAATTTATGACGTTACTGGAGTCTTTTGGTTTGATTCAAGTAGTCGATAAACCAACTAGAGTGGGGCCCACTAGTGCCACATTGTTAGATTTATTTATATGTTCTGATCACATTAATGTTACTAACTGTGGTGTAAAGGATATGTCTAATTTGTCAGACCACAGCCTTGTATCTTGCACTGTACCATGTAATATTGAAAATTCATCTGAATTGTTTTATACTTACCGAAATTTTAAACGTTTTAATCATGAACTCTTTTATCAGGACTTGCAGTCAGTTAATTTTGATCAGATACTTTACATTAATGATATTGATACTAAAATTTCGATTTTTAATGACTTATTATTAGGTTTATTTAACACGCATGCCCCTTTCAAGACCTCTAGAATTACAAAAAAAATCTGCTCCTTGGTTGACGGACAATCTTAAATTAATTTTTAAATTAAGAGATAATGCCTTAGTCAAATATAAAAAAAGTAGAAGTCCTACTGATTGGGAAGACTATAAAAGGTTAAGAAACTACGCAAATCGGGCAATAAAAAATGAAAAGAAAGGGTATTTTCAAAATAAATTAAATAATAATAAGAAATTAATTTGGAAAACACTGAAAGATCTGAACATACACTCTAAGAAAAAAAATGTCGATATTCCTAATCACCTTTCAGATGTTCATTTGATTAATCAATATTTTATCAGTGCAGCAGAAGGTACAAAAAATCTGAACAAAAATACTTTGAATTTTTATGCTAATAATTTAATGCAAAATGTAGGGGAGTTTTTTTTCCACACTGTCGATTCAGATACTATTAAAAACTATTTATTTAATATAAAAACTAATTCAATGGGTTCTGATAATATTTCCTTGCGCATGCTACTGTTTTGTTGTCCATTTATTTTATCTTATCTTACACATCTAGTAAATTACTGTATCGAATGTAATGTTTTTCCATCGCTCTGGAAGGTTGCACATATTTTGCCTTTACCCAAAATACAAAATCCTAGTGAGTTAAAAGACCTAAGGCCAATAAGCATTCTATCTGTGTTGTCAAAATTATTGGAAAATGTACTGAATGAGCAAATGAGAGAGTATCTTCGTAATTACAATATTTTGCCAGACAATCAATCCGGATTTCGTCCCAATCATGGCTGTGTTACTGCGTTATTGAAAGTAAGTGATGACATTCTGTCGGCAAGTGATAATAATAAACTATCAGCATTAATACTTTGGGATTATTCAAAAGCCTTTGACAGAATAAATCATAGGTTATTATTGTCAATATTACATTACATAGGTTTTACCAACAGTGCCACAGTCATGATGGAAAATTATTTAAGTAATCGCCACCAATTGGTCAAAATCGGAGAAAATATGTCCGAACTCTTGCCTATTAATAGTGGTGTTCCCCAGGGCTCAATACTGGGCCCTTTATTATTTACCATATACACTTTTAAATTCTCTTCTTTTTTGAGGTACTGTGAATCTCACTATTATGCAGATGATGCTCAGATTTACTTTTCTTTTAATTGTGATAGTGCTGATGATGCTCTTACTATGATTAATAATGATTTATCAAAATTACTCGAAGCTTCAGAGCATCATTGCTTAACGATAAATCCAGACAAATCCAAGATTATTTTATTTGGAAGTAAAAATCAAAGAATACATTGTTTACAAAATTTTAGAATTGAAATGGATTCAATTGAACTTCAAATTGTTGATTCAGCTAGGAACTTGGGACTTTATCTGGATTTTAACTTAAGATTTAGTGAACACATTACTAAAAATATCAGGAAATCATATTGTAATTTAAAATTATTATATGCCTGCTCTACTATAATAGACAGCAAAACAAAAGCAATGTTATGTAATGCGTTGGTATTAAGTCATTTTGACTTTGCCGACATTGTATATCATCCTTGTCTCACTAAACAAGATCAGGCACGAATCCAGCGTGTGCAAAATTCATGTGCTAGATTTATTTTTGGTTGCAAAAGATATGAGTCTGTCAGTAACAAAATTAGGGAAATAAAGTGGCTAACCATGTATCAAAGACGGATTTTGCACACTTGCTGCTTCTATCATAAACTGTTACGTACCAAAACTCCCCAATATCTTTTTAATAAAATTGTAACTAGAGGCAGTGTTCATAATCTGAACACAAGAAATCGACCCATGTTAACACCACCATCACACAGATCCGCTCTCTACCAAAGATCCTTCTCCTACACTATTGCTAAATTATACAATTCAATACCTAATAACATGAAACAAATGAACGATAGACAATTTAAAATAGCTATGAAAAATCATTTATTTAATAAGTTTCATTGTTCTGTGAATTCACAAATGAAATTAAATTTAAAATTTATAAAAACCACATTTTCATTTTCATTTTTATATAATTTTATTGTTTCAGACTTTCTCAGTTTATATTCCCTGTTTTCATTCGGAGGTTTTACTTAGTTTTCAAATTCTTATTTTTTGGCTGTTACTGTTTTATTGTTTTATTATTATATTATTATTATTATTTAAATTGTTAATTTGCGAATATGCTAACCGTTATTATTATATTGAATATGGTATTAATTATTGTTTAGGTTAAGTGGTAGAGCACCTTGCGTGACTTCGTGTCAGCTATTGGTGAACTTCGCCTAAAATTATATGATGCAATTATGTAAAATTGTAAAATTATAATAAAGACATTATTATTATTATTATTATTATTAAAAAATTTTCTGATCGAATATCCCTCTGACAAATGCCTCATAATTTTATGACAACCTCAAGCAAGTTGCTTGGTAATAGCCCTCCTCCTTCGGCGTCGGGCTATTACCAAGCCACGTGCTTTCGATTGTCATAAAATTATCTCGTACATTATCAATGTCTTAGGGATATTATAGCTGATAATTTATGCTTGCAGTACGTGACAAATTCCCAAATGTCAAACTAGAGCAGTTAGTATAAATCATACAGAATAGATTAATGTGAAATTAAGGGCTAGATAAAGCATAAATTTTTTTGTTTTGCTGGACCTAGTTTTTAATAGAGGATTCATCTCACATTTTAAATCATAAATATTATATTACCTGTTCATGGCGATGGTCCTCGATTCTTTGTAACCGCACACTTGCCTTCCGTCAATCAAATGGAAATTTGGTTTTCTATTTCCTTTACCGTCACTGAATTATTTTTAACGTTGGTCTGGACTGCTTCTAAAAGTTTCAGGTATTGTTGTTTTTATTGTTTAAATTTCAAATAAAATTTGTTCAAAATGTTTATCATTACTTTGGCTACATAGTTTAAGAATCTGTATAAAAAACCCTTATGTTTAAAAACACTTGATCCCTATATTACCCTTATTGCAAAAAATGTATTTAATAAAATCTTAATTTTAATCTAAATTTTCATGATAGAACACCACAAACTTTCCTGTTCAGAAGAATGTACTGACTTCAAGGGAAAATAAAAATCTGCATATAATAGGTCTCGTACTGTCACGTTATAAATTCCCACCATGTTAAACCATCTACTTAAGAGGCGAAATATTAGCTTAGTAATTGTAAATAATCCGTGTTCGTAATATTTGTAGAATGTCCCTGGTTTATCGAACCTTGAGAAGTGAGGGTTAATGAGCTTATGAGCTTCAATTTCAAAATTTAAGTATCTACGACACACACCTCTCGTCAAGTTAGTTCAGCAATTTAATTTATTATCCAGAATGACCTTGTGTTGTGATGGTCAAGTCGTTCTACTCCTTTTGTCCTAAGTAAAGGCTAGGATGATTGTAGTGCATTCCATATAATAATAGTGTTGCCTTAACGTACAGATCATACTTTTAACTTTGATTTCTTCGTAAATAAACTGTTCCTACTTTTGTTCTGTTGCAAAATATAATTCAGTCTTTTCCATAGTAAATGTTTATCTATCCACTGAGTATAAAACTTTTGTATATCTAGAAAATGTAATTTAATGTTATGTTAGCAGTTGAGCATCATTTTAAAGTATTTAATAAATGAATAATATGAAAAAAATTAAAGAAGAACTATTAAACAGAAGGAAGGAAGGTGAAGATGTTTTCATTAGATAAATAAGAGGAATCCCACAAATTGTGAAGAATTCGAAAAACTGAAAAATAACGGCACCATTTCTGTTTTTTATCATAATGCAGGCGGACTTAGAACTAAAATTGTCAATTTTCAGCATTCTGCGCTATGTTCCATATACAGTGTGATTATCATTACTGAAACTTGGTTAAATGATGAATACAGTGATAATGAGCTAGACTTAATTAGCTATGATGTTTTTAGGCTTGATCGTGACCCTATTCAATCAGGTATGGCTCGTGGTGGAGGTATCCTTATTGCTGTCAAAAAAGATTTATCGGCAAAATTATTAAGCATACCTCCAAGTAGTACTGAACAACTATTTGTTCAAATCATTGTTAATCATAATACAATTGTATTTGGAGCAGTTTATATTCCTCCAGCATCGTGTGAGATGAAATATACTGATCATGTTAGTGCTGTTGAATATATATCAAACAACATAAGTAATGTTAAATTTATTATCTGTGGTGATTATAATTTACCTCATGCCACCTGGTACAACGATGACTTGGGCTTGAATGTAGATTGTCTAGTAAACTCTCATGCCATTACTTTACTGAATGGATTTAGTCTGTTCAACCTTTATCAAATTAATACCGTACCAAACAGTAGGGGAATCTACTTGGATTTAATTTTTTCTAGTTTTAAAGACATACACGTTCATGAGTCCATTGATCCCCTGCTGTTAAATAGTATTCACCATACTTCTGTAACACTCGATTTAAAATTTAACTTAGAGAACTATCTTCAATATAAGGAGCATTTCTTTGACTTTCGCAATGGTAATTACTTAGGGCTAAACGATTTTCTAGCAAGCATTGATTGGGAAGTTGCTCTCAATAAATCTGATGTGAACTCGGCAGTTGAACAATTTTACAACATACTTTACACTGGTCTAGATATGTTCATTCCAGTCAAAATGTTTAAAACATCTAGCTATCCTCACTGGTTTAGTTCTGAACTCAAAAAAACTATTAGTAAAAAAAAGAGAGCTCATAGACTGTTTAAATCCACTGGTGACATTGACCACTATGATAATTTTTGTCACTTAAGAACAGAGTGCACTAGATTAAAAAAAATATGTTTCGATAACTATATAGCCAGAACTGAAAGCAGTCTCGTTAATAACCCTAAATATTTCTGGAACTACTTTAAAAATAAAAGGAATCAATATAATCTACCTACAGTTATGCATTACGATAATGTATCTGCTAATAATACAAACGATATTGTTGATTTATTTGCATCATTTTTCTCCTCAGTTTATAGCTCCGAGAGAGTAAACCAAATTCCTGAATACAGTCACTTACGTAATCGCGTAGATGTTACCTGTTATTCAATTCCCGTGACTGAAATAATAGATAAACTACTTCATGCACCTTATAAATTATCCGTCGGACCTGATGGCATTCCGCTTTATGTCCTAAAGAAATGTGTATTTACATTAGCCATACCACTACATAGAATATTTACTTTATCACTTCACACCAGCATTTTTCCAGAGTTCTGGAAAAACAGCTTTTTAACACCGATCCACAAATCCGGTCCGAGAGATGAAATTAAGAACTATCGAGCCATTTGTATTCAGTCTGAGATACCTAAACTTTTTGATTGCTTGGTGACTACAAGAATATCATGGGATACTGCACACATTATTAACAGTGAGCAACACGGTTTCATGCGAATGAAAAGTACCTCAACTAATCTACTTCTTTATCAACATTTTATACTTAACGCTTTTGAACGTCACTCGCAGGTGGATTCAATCTACACTGATTTCACAAAAGCATTTGACCGTGTTGATCATGTATTACTCATAGCAAAACTTAGGGCTTTGGGTGTTGAGGGTTGCATGCTTGAATGGATTCAGGCGTTCCTCAGGGATCGCACATTGGTCCAATATTGTTCAACCTGTTCGTCAACGATATTACCGAGTCTCTCATTAACTGTAGTTACTTAATGTTTGCTGATGATTTGAAACTTTTCAGAATCATTGGCAACACCTATGATATTTCTCTATTGCAAAGTGATCTCAATAATTTGTCTCGATGGTGTGACACTAACCTTCTAAAACTTAACCCAGCTAAGTGTAATCAAATTTCTTTCTCGAGAGGTAATAATCCGTTAATATTTGATTACCATATTAACAACGATACTTTAATTAGGGTAAATTCTATAAAAGATTTAGGTGTAATATTTGACAACAACATGTCATTCAAACCCCATATCTCAAAAATCACATCACAAGCACTAAAAGTACTAGGTTGTATCAATAGGGACTCCTCTTTCTTCTCTATCGATATATATAAATTACTCTATTCTTCATTGGTAAGGAGTATACTCGAGTATGGCAGTGTGATATGGAATCCTGTTTATGTTGTTGATAAAATATCCATTGAGAAAGTTCAATCAAAATTTCTTACACAATGTGCATTTAAGATGGGTCATCTGAGGGGCGAATATTGCCATAGTGATATCTTGCGCGAGTTAAACCTTCTTTCACTAGAGCATAGAAGGGTAGTCCTTGACTTATGCTTTTTACATAAATTCATTAATGGTAATATGAACTGCCCTGAGATACTTCAGTTGATTAACTTTAATCTAAACGATCGTAGAACAAGAAACTCAGAACTCTTTAAAATACCGTTTCATCAAACAAATTATGGTCAAAATGAGCCTATTAGCAGATTACTACGAACAGCAAACTCATTCCATAAAAATATAGAGCTCTTTGACTCCTCACTGTATTCATTTAAAAACCAAGTAAAATCTCATGTCAAATCTCGTGTTATATAATATATATAAACTAATCTTATAACTTAATTTTGTTTATTTTAATTTTATTGTAATATTTTAGCTGTTATCTTGTTTCTGATTTATGTAATTTGTTCTATCTACTTATTTGTAAATTGCAAAATGGCTTAGCCGTATAATAAATAAATAAATAAATAAATAAATAAGTCAAGCAGTATTTTATAGTGCTGGCAAAAACCGGAAAAAAGTGAAACCGATTAATCGGTTTTCTAAAAACTCGGTTTCGGATAAAACCGGGTATCCGAGTAATAATATAAAATACACCACATGCAATTACGACCCCCTTTATCCCAGAAGGCTGAGCCTTGTGCGGGAGGGGGCTACACATTTAAAGACAAGGGACATACATCCAATATCCGTGTATAATGGAAAAATCCCTCTCACAGTATTTTCCATTGCCACGACCGGGATTCGAACCCGGGACTTTTGGGTGAGAGGCAGGTACTCTACCATCTCGACCATCAGTCATATAAATAATAATCAATAACCGGTTATTCAAGTAACCGGTTAACCGAATAACGGGATATTCGATTAACCGGTTATCTGAATAACCGGATATCGGTTATAAAAAAACCGACTATCCGATTATCCAAAAACAGATTGGATTGAATTTAGAATTTCGATTTTAGAAGACAAGTAAATTTAATATTTTCATTTCACGACGCTTTAGTATATAAAAAATAAAAGGCTCGATATAACTTCCAACAATCACTCATATTTAATTTGAACAAATTTGCAACAACACTGCGTACAAAACAAAATCGTAAGAAAGACTGTTTTGACTTTGATATTAGATACTTGATAACGACCCGATTATGTATGAAAGTGCACAAATGATTTCTTCCTCCATCGTATTGCAATAAAATTTAGTTTTTGATGCTTTAATTATTGGGTGCAATAATAAAGGTTAAGTCAACCCTCAAGATATTGGGATTCCCAACAATCCCAAGTATACCGATTTTAACACTTAAGTATCACAATATTGTAGTTCCTTTGGAAATGGTCACAATCACACACTGAATCTCTGTACCATTGTTTGCACTGTTTATTGCACCAATTGATCACGTTCAATTATTTATTACTTTATAATATTTTTTGAGTTTTCCAACAAATTTTGTTTTACGATGCTCCAATTTTGCGTCAACTCTCTTCGGACAAATGCAACTAAACTAAAAGAAATCTGTTATTCGAATAACCGGTTATTCGAATAACCGGTTATTCGAATATTCGATTATCCGAAAAATCGGTTATTTGAATATCCGGTTATCCGATAAACCAGTTAGTCGAATATCCGTTATCCGAGTAACCGGTTTTCGGTTTTACATCAAACCGCGGATAATCCAAAACCGGTTAACCGATTATGCAGAAAACCGGTTTTAGTTGCCAGCCCTAGTATTTTACGTACCGGGATACGGGAATAATCCTTTTAAGTACATATGCAACTTATTTCCTTTCATTCAAGTGCAATAATAATTGTTTATATTTATATTATAGTAACGAATTGTTTTTCAAATTCTGACAGTCAAATTGTCATCTGTCACTTAGCAGAGAATAAGAATATAGAAATCTGCGAATAGAAATCTATGTTATTTTTGACGTCTGAGATTTGACGCAGGGTAGCCAACTCGCAAACTCGTTGCCAACTGTTCGGCGTATATTACTAAGTTTGGACGGACTTTATTTTAGATAAATTATGGAATAAATAAATTTGCAGAAATCAATTAGATTAACATTTTATTTACATTCAAAAGGCATAAATAGGCAATATTATTTTAATAGTGTTGAAGTTTACTAAGTGTGTGTGTGTTTGTAAACTATCTTATCACTATAAAAGATTTTTAGTGGAACAATTTGAATTTAATAGTGGTATCTGCCACCAATGTGAAGCTTAACGTGCAAGCTTTATAATAATGAAGTTTATACAAACATTAGTACTAAAATAATTAAGTTTTTAATTATTTAAACTAAATATCGGGTGGTCCAAAAAGAACCGGAATTTTCATTTTACCTTATAACTTTTTTATTTTTTCAGCGATTTTCAACTTTTTGGATTCGTTCGACAGCTAAAGCTTTCAGCTAAATGATTCTCTGTCAGAAGCTGATATTGTGATCATAAATGTCAAGGCAGACGTATTTAAACTTGAGCAATTTTTAATAACTGCTGGAATTTTGTTGAAATGCCGAATTTACAAACGGCTTGTTTCATCATCATGAGTGGTCTTGTGGCAATATTTTGATGGGTAGTTTTAAAAAATCGGTCAAAGAACTACGGAGCTGTACCAAGAAATGTAGAGGCCTGTTATCAACGTCTCGGCAGCAATGGTAAAAACAGAAATGTTTATTTTCCTGTATAACTTTTTTGATTCCTTACAGATTTTAATTTTTTTGGATCATTTAAAACCCAAAGCCTTCCACTACAATATTGAATGTCAGAAATTGACATGAATCATAAATCCAATATGGCGGAAGTGGTCAAATTCACCTAATATTCAAAAGCCGCTGGGATTTTTTTTAAATGGAAATTTAAATGGCTTTTATTTTAATCTGGAAGCCTTATTATCTTCTAAAAACATTTTCACGCATAGATCACGAAAATCGTTTAAGAACTTACAAAGATGTACATGATAATGTAATCATGTGTCCCATAAGAACAGTATTAAATTAATTCTTAACAGAGTTACCTATACTGATCGTCATCACAAAACAAATGAACATTGAGACTTAACTGTCACTTCGGCTGTTTTTAAAAAGTGTGTTGTGGTACCTAGTTTTGTTAAAATGGTATTGTCAAATGAAGACAAGATTTTCATTAAGAATTTATTGATTCGCGGCTATAAAGTTTCGGAAATAATACAAAAATTTCCAGGCAATAACTTTAAAAAAAGTATTATTTACGACTTTGCACGAAAGTTTCAAGGAACAAGGAACTGGAACTAATAAAAAATCAAATAAAAAATCCACAATTTTTAACATATTTGATAATGATGGAAAAGAATTTGAAAATCGTAAAGATATGGTGAACTTCTGTAACAATTACTTTATAAATGTGGGTATTGATATGGCTAAAAAAATTACTCTTCCAGATAATATATATAAACCTGAATACACTTTCTGTTCATCTATGTTTTTAAAACCAGTGAGTGAAAATGAGGTTATTAAACATATAAATTCTTTAAAAAATGACAGTTCACCAGGAATGGATGGTATTACAGCTAGAATGGTAAAACAAACACATTTACAAATACTCAGTCCATTGATACATATTTTCAATTTAATATTTAAAACTGGATTGGTACCCAATAAGTTTAAAATCGCAAGAATAACCCCTATTCATAAAGCTGGTTCAGAGACATGCATCAGCAACTATCGACCTATTAGCGTTATAAGTAACATAGCAAAAATATTTGAAAAATGCCTGAAAGAAAGATTAATACAATTTTTAGATGATAACGACATATTATCAAAAAAACAATTTGGTTTTACTAAAGGTATGAGCACTTGTGATGCAATATATAACTTGGCCAAGGAAGTTACAGACAACTTAAACGATAGTAACAAATGCAAAGCAGTTTTTATAGATCTTGCGAAGGCATTTGATACGGTTCCTCATGATAAACTACTTGGTGTTTTATCACACTATGGAGTTAGTGGAATCGTATTGGATGTATTCGCAAGTTACCTCTCTGACCGAACTCAATATCTTGAGATGAATGATGTATTGAGTTGTCCAAGAAAGATTGAAATAGGTGTACCCCAAGGCACAGTATTAGGACCTATATTATTTATCACTTATCTAAACTCATTACTCTCGTTAAACATAAACGGTTCATTAATATCTTACGCTGACGACACTGTCTTAATTTTCAACGAAAAAACTTGGGAGGAACGAAAGAATTAGTAATTGAAGGACTATCAAAAGTTAAAAACTGGCTCGATTCAAATAAATTATCTTTAAATATAAGTAAGACTAAGTATATAGCTTTCTCACTCACTAAGGCAAATCGTCCTAATTTTACCTACATTAAGATTAACGAGATTGATGAAATAGCAGAAAAAACGCACTTAAAATATTTAGGTATAATTATCGATCAAAATCTTAAATGGGATGCTCACATTTTACATCTAACAAATAAAATAAGAAAATTAATACACAAATTTTACATATTGCGAGAGATACTACATAAAAAACTTCTTGTTTCAATATACAAAGCATTAGTAGAATCTCTAATTCGTTACGGAATTATTGCATGGGGAGGCCTGTATAAAAGTACTCTTAACCAATTAAATGTTGTGCAAAATTATATTTTAAGAGTAATTTTTAAGAGAAACAAATTATACTCTACAACTTTACTTTATTCAGAGGATATTTGTAATGTTCGATCACTTTATATAACAGCTACTTGTTTATTTGTTCATAAAAATCAAAATTTACAAAAATTTGTAAAACATTCACATGAGACAAGAAATAAAACTAACAAATATCTTGTAATACCAAACAGTCAAAAAAACATAAACCTACGCTTTATGAATTATCTTGCACCTAAGTTTTATAATCTTCTGCCAAAAGATATAAAAACCACAATTAATTATAGGCATTTTTTCAAAAAGTGTAGATCATATGTTTTTTTTTTTTTTACCATGTTATGTGCTATATATATGTATGGTATTTATTATTTACTTTGTCAATAAACTTATTATTATTATCAATAAATTCTTAATGAAAATCTTGTCTTCATTTGACAACACCATTTTAACAAAATTGGGTACCACAAAACACTTTTTAAAAACAGCCGAAGTGACAGTTAAGTAGTAAGTATATCAATGTTCATTTGTTTTGTAACCATGACGATCATCGGCAACTCTGTTAAGAATTAATTTAATACTGTTCTTATGGGGCACATGATTACGATATCAACTACATCTTTGTAAGTTCTTAACCGATTTTCGTGATCTATGGGTGAAAATGTTTTTAGAAGATAATAAGGCTTCCAGATTAAAAGAAAAGCCACTTAATTTTCCATTTAAAAAACATCCCAGCGGCTTTTGAATATTAGGTAAATTTTACCACTTCCGCCATATTGGATTTATGATTCATGTCAATTTCTGACATTTAATATTGTAGTGGAAGGCTTTGGGTTTTAAATGATCCAAAAAAAAATAAAGTCGGTAAGGAATCAAAAAAGTTATAAAGGAAAATAAAAATTTCTGTTTTTACCATTGCTGCCGAGACGTTGATAACACGCCTCTACACTTTTTGGTACAGCTCTGTAGTTCTTTGACCGATTTTTTAAAACTACCCATCAAAATATTGCCACAAGACCAGTCATGATGATGAAACAAACCGTTTGTAAATTCGGCATTTCAACAAAATTCCAGCAGTTATTAAAAATTGCTCAAGTTTAAATACGTGTGCCTTGAATTTATGATCATAATATCAGCTTCTGACAGAGAATCGTTTAGCTGAAAGCTTTAGCTGTCGAACGAATCCAAAAAGTTGAAAATCGCTGAAAAAATAAAAAAGTTATAAGGTAAAATGAAAATTCCGGTTCTTTTTGGACCACCCGATATATTAACCCATCAAAAATTTTTATTGCAATTATTTCTTGTAATAAAAACCTTATCAGCTGAATAAAAAGAAGAGATAAAAAGTGTTGATATTTAGAACTTATAAGAAATATAATGAACTATACAGAGTTGGACAATAATGAATTGTGTAAATTTTAAAATATGTAATAACATAAACTTGGATATTAAACAAATTTACGTATGTGATAAATGTTCTAATGGACACTGTAAAGGATGTTCCAAAATTGCACCCACTGAAGTGAAATGTCTGGAATTGAAAAAAGAAAGAAGACTACGCTACTACTGTCCTGACTGTTATGACAGTACAGTCGAAATTGAAAATATATTGAAACTTAATAAACAGCTAATTGAAGAAAATTCATGTTTGAAAAACAAGATTGATCAAACCTCTTCATCGGATCTTTCCATTAAACTTGCAAACTTTGAATGTACTCTGAAGGATGCACAGGAATCATATATGCAAGCTATCAATGAAAGTAATACGTATCTAGCAACACTACAAGATAATTATAACAAGGAAATACAACAATTTAGAAATGAACTTAAAAGCTATTCGTGATAGTAATATTGATATGGTTAGACTTTTAACACAGTCAGTGAAGGAAAGTAAGGATATCTGTAGCACATCAAATGTTAAGCCCAAAGCGAACCTGAATACACCCTTCTCGAGGAACCCGGATAAATTACCGCCTTCCACTGTTTTTCCCTACAAGGCTGCACTCACCAATACTAATAATACCAATATTAATAATATTTCTACTATAAATATGAATAAGTCCCCTAATACTAAAATAACAAACAGTAGTATACCTCATCCTGTAATAGTTGCTGATATGCGTGCTAAAGAGCTCTCAGGTAACGACACTGGTTTTCAAGAAGTTAGGAGGCATAGGAGACAACCGAAAGTTGGAAACGGCGATTGGGACGACACATTTCATGGAAAAGTAGAAAATACCAATAATAAAAAAATTTGGATATTCATATCTCGGGTGCCTGACTATATGTGATAATAATATAAAACAATATATTGAAAAACGAACTAACACCAATGATGTATAAGTAAAAAGATTGGCAACGCTCAATGCCGGAAAAGATAATCAATCTTTCATGGTGGGGGTTGATCCCCTACTGCAAGACAAGGTATATGATCCCAGATTTTGGCCCAAAAAAGTGATGTACGATCGATTTGATTTTAGATTGGGAAGACGCTTTCTTGATAATCCGCATAAACCAAATGTCAACTCTAATTCACAACAATCACAACCAAATTCTTTTTTAATGCAATGTTAGATCAACTTACAACACACAAGTCCAATATCACACCTAAACCAAGTAGTCCAAGTAGCTCGAGGATTTTTAACAATACTGTCAATAACCAGTCAAGCATTCTTGGCATGTTCTACCAAAATGTTAGAGGACTTAATACAAAGATTGATGTGTTTTTTGCAGCAATTTCTGAGTGTGAATATGATGTGATTTGCCTAACTGAAACTTGACTTTATGATAATGTCTCCTCAACCGAACTCTTTGGTGATGATTACACAGTTTTTCGATGTGATCGCAACTTTCAAGATTCTAAGTTTACACGTGGTGGTGGTGTTTTAATCGCTATCAAATCTCCCCTAATATGTCTCAAATTAGATTTGTCTTTCATAACTAAGGTTATACACACTATAGATGTTACTGGTACTAAATTGGACTGTAGGCATGTGTCATTAATTATTTTAGTTGTTTATGTTCCTCCCAATGTTAACCTAGATGACTTTGAACTATTTTTTGATTTATTAATAGCATATGATTATCTGTACAATAAGAACGTCATTATGTTGGGAGACTTTAACATTCCAAATTACAATAACCCTAGTATACGAGATAGTAAAAGTATTACATTTAATAATAGTGTACAATTTCTAGATCTTGTGCAGCATAATACCATTTTGAATATAAACAATAGGTTACTTGATCTTATAGCTGCTAACATTGATTGTTCAGTATTACATAGCAAGGATGGTATGGTTAATGTTGATCCTCATCATCCCCCTCTAGATATTTTCGTCAAAGTTGATAATCCGAAATTCTTAAATTTTCCCACTGCAAATGTAGGTAAGAACTATAATTTTAAGAAATGTAACTTTCCAATGTTATATAATTATTTACAGTTTATCGATTGGTCACTACTCCAAACTATGAAATGTGTCGATGAGGCATGTTCATATTTTTATTCTACTTTAGAGACAGCTTTTGACCTTTTTGTTCCTGAATATACAATACCGAGAAATAGCAAAAGAAAATACCCTTGGTATACAAAAAATATCATAAAGGATATACAGAAAAAGGAACGCATTTTAAAAAAGTACAAACTCACCAAGAATGTGATGTATCATAATGAATTTAAAGTGTTGCGTACTAGAACAAAAAACAGCATATCGGAAGCATATAGACAGCATTTAATCAATATTGAACACTCTGACCCAAAAACATTTTGGTCCTTTATAAATTCCAAAAAAGGCACCTCACGTATCCCTGGTAAAATGCATTTTCATGATGCAACTTATGACAATCCGCAAGATATAGTTAACAGTTTCGCACAATACTTTTCCAGTACATTTAGGCAATCTTATCCATTAGATGATACTGTAAGTGTTCCTTGTTTCTTGCAGAATATAAATATTGAGTATATATCTGAGAATGATATAATCCTTGCTTCAAAAAAAACTGAAAGATCGTATGACTGCTGGTGAAGATCAGATTCCTAGCTTTCTGGTGAAAGATTGTATAGGTGCTCTGGCTATACCTCTCTGCACGTTGTTCAATCTAATATTAGAGACTTGTACTTTCCCATTAATTTGGAAAATAGCTAAATTATGTCCTGTTCTTAAAACTGGTAATCCTGATGATGTACTCAACTACCGTCCTATCTCTATAATCTGCAATTTTGCCAAATTATTAGAAATCATACTGTATAGGAGTATATATGGTAGTATAAAAAATATTTTATCACCCTGGCAACATGGGTTTATGGAGAAAAGATCGACTTCAACTAATCTTGCTTGTTTTACTGAATTTACTGTTGAGGTATTAGACAACAGAGGGCAAGTGGATGTCGTCTATACAGATATACAGAAAGCATTTGATCAAATTAACCACTATGTCCTATTAAATAAACTCGATAAAATTGGCATTAGCTCGAATTTGATTTATTTATTCAAATCTTACCTTTTAAATAGACAGCAATATGTTTTCTACAATGGTTTTAAATCCGACTTATTTCCATCCACATCTTGTGTTCCGCAAGGGTCGAACCTTGGGCCTCTCCTATTTTTGAAATTTATCAACGATTTGATTAGTTTGTTGAACTGTAACGGATTGTTGTTCGCTGATGATTTAAAAATTTATTCCTCCATATCTAGTGTTGATGATCGCCATAACTTGCAAAGTAATTTGGAGAAAGTAAGTTATTGGTGTAGCTTAAATAAACTGAGCTTGAATATTTCAAAATGTAGGATAGTTACTTTTACTCATAAAAGTACGCCATTATTACATAACTATACCATTAATGATGAAGTTATTGCAAGATGTGATGTGATTAAGGATTTGGGTATTTACTTTGATTCCTCACTCTCTTTCTCTTCACATGTTGATCATGTATGTCAGTCTTCATTGAAGATGTTGGGCTTCATTATACGAAATTCACAAACCTTTAATAACATTGAATGTCTAAAAGCTTTATACTTTGCATTTGTTCGCTCTAGATTGGAGTATGGATCACTAATCTGGTATCCAATTTATGAGTGTTATAAAACCAGATTGGAATGCATCCAGCGCAAATTTCTGAAATTTCTGTCTTACAAAGTTGATCATACCTATCCACCCCAAGGTGCTAACCATAATATGATGTTGATTAGATTTGACTTACGATCTCTTCATACTAGAAGGGTTAACATGTCTTTAGCATTCCTCTATAAACTAGTTCACTCTCATTTGGATTGTCCTGATTTGTTGTGTAAATTGAATTTTGTGGTTCCAAGATTATCCACAAGGCATTTTATTACATTTAAATTACCTACGTGTAAAACAAATCTAATGTTAAGGTCTCCTATTTATACCATGTGCGCAAACTATAATGGATTAGATAATGTTGACTTGGATATTAATTTTTCTAGTATTAAGTTTATTTTATATAATAGTGACTAGTCAATTATTTCTGTATCTACATATATTTGTTGTTTGTTCATTATGTCATATTTGTAATTTCTTTAATTTTAAGTCTAGTTTGTTTTCCCTGTAAATGGTCTTTACTGTTGGGTATTAACATTAAATAAATAAATAAATAAATAAATAAATAAATAAATAATTTAACAACTCAATATTATTGACTGACTAATTGGGGAGTGGGGACATATGTGTGGAGTTGGTCGAACTCTTACTGAATATTATATGATATTTGCAGCAGGTTCTATTTTTGGTTTAGATATTCGCTAAGGCGACTTTTTTTATTATAGGATTTTTGAATTCTTATGAGGGAATCTGAGATCATCTGATAATAGCTGACAAATTTCACATTCTTTTTTCGACGTGCTAGTGGTAAGGGTCGCACTAAAGTTTTACGAATTTTTATTCATCCGTTCAGGGATTAGCCTTTGTGTGACTTTATTTATTTATATATGTATATAAATATATAGGTTTATTTATATTTCGATTGGGGTTATTTACTCTACCCACTTTATTTTATTTAGGAATTATTTATTTTCAACTGATTATATAGATGTAATTAGTAATTACTCGTGCAACCACTACTCATGTAAATTGTGAATTGAATTTCTGTATGTACATATAAATAAAGATAGAGATTGAAACTAGCTTGTCGTTATTTCTGTGCAGCTCATTTGGTAAATTTTGGAGTTGCACAAATTGCTGCGTTTTGGTAACAATTGAATTGGTAAATTTACCTGGCGCCCAGGATATATACAGGGTGATTCACGTAGCCCGTTCGTTAGAAAATTTTTGACTTCCCGTAATCGTATTAATATGAAATTTGGTATCCGGCCATAATCGACTACTGCAAGTCTAAATGAAATATTTTCAAGATGGCGACACTTCCGGAAATACCGGAAATCGACGCCATCTTTGTTTTTTTAAATGGAAAGACCCCATTTTGATTTCATATTTGGATTCTACATTAAATTCTGAGTTCAGAAAGTCCCAGTTGTCAACACTTATCTGCCATAGTTTTTGACATAAGTCACATTTTTCGCAAAAATCAGGGTTGCAAGGGGTCCATTAAGAAATGCATAACTCCTGAACCATTGGAAATAAATACATGGATTTTTTTTTATTCAATTAATAAAGGTTATACCAATGTTTTGCATCGCCACTGATACTTCCTTTGTGTTTCATGCGCCTACTGCGATTTTTCAAAGTTGACAATCAAAAAATGGCAAAAACTTCATTTTTTCAAATGGCAACCACCATTTCTGATGCCAGAAATCAATGTAAAATTTAATTTTAGGACCACTTTTATTAACCTTGTGTATGTCTATCTTCAGTCGTTTTTGAGTTATTGGCACTTTTTGAAAGAAATATATTTTTTCCTTAAATGTAGTAGGCTTTGCAAATAATCGTCTTTTATTCAAAAATCGTATACAATAAATAACAAATAGTAACAACAAAATAACAACAAATGGACAGATTAACAACAAAATGACAGATGAACAGCAGATTAACAACAAAATAACAACAAATGAAGCAGCAGATTAACAACAAAATAACAACAAATGAACAGATTAACTAAACAATTATTTCAATACAAATGCTCGATGTGTGCACCGTTTTCTTAATGAAACAGTCTACAATACGCCCCTGAACAGACTGAGTTGCTCTCCGAATTTCGACAGGTTCCAAACGATCAAAAGCTCCAACTATCCTTATTCTCAATTCCTCGTAATTTAAAATCGGAGTTGTGTACACCAATTCTTTAACCCGACCCCATAAATAAATATCTAAAGGTGTAAGATCCGGTGATCGGACGGGCCAAAGTGATGGTCCTCTATTTCCCCACCAACGATCTTCAAAGAGTTCCGTTAATTTGGCATCTACTGCTCTAGTCGAATGTGCTGGAGCTCCGTCCATTTGATACCAACGATTGATAAATCGATTGAGCGGCATATCATCCAGGTAGTTTTCCACAACTTCTCTTAAGATTCTCAAATAACCCTCGCCATTCAAATTTTCATCTTACATGAAATATCGTACCTCTGTCCATTAACAGACAGAAAACATTAATACGAAACTGAATTTGATTTTCCACCTCCATTACAATATGAGGATTTTCATGAGCCCAAAAATGCCGATTCTTTCGATTAAATACCCCTCGTTGACAAAATTTTGCTTCGTCTGTCCAGATGATTTTTTGTAAAAAATTACGATTTTGAATTCTTATCAAAAATTCTTCGCAAAAGTTGATCCTGCGTACGTAGTCTCCGGGATGTAGTTTTTGTAGCCTTATAAATTTATAAGGATGTAATTTATGACGACAAAGAATTCTTTGCAATGAGGAATGAGAAATTCCCAAATCAGCAGATGCTGTTCTGATGGAAGCACGTGGATATGCTTGAAAATATCCCAAGGCGTTAATTTCAACTTCTTCATTTCCTGTTATAGGTTTAGTTCTCACAACAGGCTTAACCACCTTCCCATGATCAAAAAAATTATTTTTAAGTCTTGAAACTTTCCTTTCGCCATTGGTGATAGACGTGGATATTTGATATTGAATGCGCGGCTTGTTCTGTCAACTATTCTGTTATTTTCACCATAAATCACAAACAAATCAAAGACAACATCATTCGGATAATGTTCCATGATGAAAATTGCATGAACTAATTGAAACAATAAGATAATAATGACAAAACAGTGACTAGGTTTGACATTTGGCATTTTTTTCCAAAGGCAAACATTTTAAGGAAACAATAATTTTCAAAAAGTGCCAATAACTCAAAAACGACTGAAAATAGATATACACAATGTTAATAAAAGTGGTCCTAAAATTAAATTTTACATTGATTTCTGGCATCAGAAATGGTGGTTGCCATTTGAAAAAATGAAGTTTTTGCCATTTTTTGATTGTCAACTTTGAAAAATCGCAGTAGGCGCATGAAACACAAAGGAAGTATCAGTGGCGATGCAAAACATTGGTATAACCTTTATTAATTGAATAAACAAAAATCCATGTATTTATTTCCAATGGTTCAGGAGTTATACATTTCTTAATGGACCCCTTGCAACCCTGATTTTTGCGAAAAATGTGACTTATGTCAAAAACTATGGCAGATAAGTGTTGACAACTGGGACTTTCTGAACTCAGAATTTAATGTAGAATCCAAATATGAAATCAAAATGGGGTCTTTCCATTTAAAAAAACAAAGATGGCGTCGATTTCCGGTATTTCCGGAAGTGTCGCCATCTTGAAAATATTTCATTTAGACTTGCAGTAGTCGATTATGGCCGGATACCAAATTTCATATTAATACGATTACGGGAAGTCAAAAATTTTCTAACGAACGGGCTATGTGAATCACCCTGTATATATACATATTTTTTTTATTAGATAAGAGGAACCCCGACCGTCTCTGTTGTTTAGTCGGAGTTTACCCAACTGTCATCATGACAGCTGGTTATTTGTAACCCAGTTTTATGTTCTTTTGGAGTAAATTTGGAAGTTACAGTACAAACTTTTAAAATTAATTAAGTAAAGATCATTTTACCATAAAAATTACATAGAAGATAAAAAATAAAACACAACTAGTTTTATTTTTCTCTAATGAAGTTAAACTTTCTAATATTATTTCCGACACATACCTATGATAATTCTAGCTATAGTATATTGACTAAATTCTCCTTAGATTTCCACCCCTTCCAGCTAAACAATAAGTCCAACTCGTTTGTGATGGTTTTGTTCATGACTCTTCTAACTACCTCTTTATAAGAGGAACCTCCTTCCTTGGAAAGATATTTTACCTGCAATAAATATGAACTTTTATTAATTTTGGGCATTCTACATTCAACTTATAAAAAACAATAATGAAATAATAAGTAATTAGACAAAGCACTTACCTCGAATATAATCCAATTTCAATTTAGTATACACTCGGTATCTCTATCTCTATATTATTATAAAAACATAGAATTTTCAGGTTATGATCTGTTGCACATTAAACACTTTTTATGTTCTTAATTATTCTGTCCATTTAGTTACTTTAGATAGTGATGGCTTAAACTCAAAATTAAGCTGCAGATATTTTTAATAAAGTAACCATATGCAAATCTTTTTAACTCAATCAATTTCCAAAATCTGTGACTAAACCACACCTAACAAACTAGGACGCTATTTGTAACGATACGCTAGTTATTTGCAAACTAAAAGTATTAATCGTCAGAGGGCGCTTTAGAACCAACAAGCGCTAATTTTGAAATTCAGTGAAATCCTTCAATTTACATTTTAATTAGCGATTTTATTGGCAAAATTTAAAGTTAAACGTCGAAATTTTAAAATATTAATAGAAACGCGAAACGCAAATGCTTGATTGGAAACTTACCTTTACGTTGTTATTTTTATGATAGTTGATTTTGATTACAGGGTATGCTGTGCTGTGAATATTGACTTTATTGACATAATAGATAAAACAATTTATTAAATATAATTTGATAAAATTGAGGATTAAAGTAAGGTTAAAAATGAGCATTGTACAAAATATTCGTTAAAAATTCTGACGGAATATTCATATATCATTCTTTAAAAAATGAACTCAGCTGAATATTCCTGTAATATTCTCACAGAATATTCTGTTCATATGTTATTATGGATATTCTATGGATAATCAGTCAGAAGCAAATTATTCCCGGATTATTACATGAATGTCTGAAAAAAATATATTATTTTCAAAATGAAAGCCTTCTGCCTCCCTACATTTTCTTTTTCGTAAAATTAAATTTACTACGGCTTTCCTAATAACGATTATCAAAGTGACGTTTAAATGTCAAAGTGAAAGAGCGCCCCTCTTCATCTACGACTCGAGAATGGTTTCGGCTTGGCGAGGACGTCCGGATCCCGAAACCGCGATCGGTTCCGTCCTGGGACCGATATTAAGGAAACGTCAAATTCGAACCATAATCTCAAAGTTTTATAGCGACGCACTGTAGATTTCGAGATAACCTAAAAGCGGCATTTTGACGGTTTGCTGACGTTGAAATATCAAATATTTTCGTCGAGACACGAATTGGGATTGGTCGTGCGCGCGCATCCGGCGGCCATTGGTCTCGTATCTCTTTTTAATTTCTCAAATTTTAGAAACTTCTTCGACACGGTGCTATCGAAACGCCAATAACTTTTAAAATACTTCGCGGATCGCCACGAAAGTCGGCAATTCGATAGCCCCGACACGAAAACGTCATCACGCACGGCGCTGCGCGGCCAAACGCGTCCAAAAAAAATCCTTTAGCTCGGTTTTATGTGTTACCTACTTAATTTGCGAAAAACATATTATTATTAAAAGGGACGATCATCACAAGGTAGATAAAAACAAAAATAAATGCAACTCAAATCTGCTTTACTGTCAAGAAATAACATTTTAATCTCAAAGGTGCACTTATTAACAAATTCATATTGAAAATTTCCTTTTTTTGTTCGGTAGTAATAATAAGGCTACCCCTTTTTCTACGCCACTGAATGGTGGTATCAGATTTAAAATATTATTCAGTCATCGGTTGTCTTAAGTAACACTCGCTCACAAAAATTTAGATTCCTCTGCCTACTCTGTTTCGAGATATAGCTAAATAACTGATCTGCCAGTCGACACTATAACACCCTGTATTTTGAAAACGAAGCGTTTTCCGACGAAACTGTATAAAGGTTTTAGGTTTATTTTAACATTCTCTACAAGCTCTTAAATTTATGGTAGTCAATTTGGAAACACCTTGTATATGGATAGTTGCCCTGGTATCGATGGGATAACCGTTAAAATTATTAAAGACATACATATATATATTCTAACACCGCTAAAACATATTATTAACTTAATTTTCAGAACAGGTATTGTGCCAAATCAATATAAAACTTCCATAATCACACCTATTTACAAAACAGGAAATCATAATGTAATTAATAATTATAGACCTATCTAATAAACAATTTTACCAAAATTTTTGAAAAATGTCTTAAAGATCGCCTAATTAATTTTCTTAATATAAATAGAATACTTTCAGAACATCAATATGGTTTTACAGAAGGTATGAGCACAAATGATGCTGTATATGAACTTGCAAAAGAAGTTGCAAACCAACTAAATTATAATAAAAAATGTATTGCAGTCTTTCTAGACCTGGCAAAGGCCTTCGATACGGTACCTCACAATAAACTACTGAATGTACTGGAGCAGTATGGCGTTAGGGGTGGTGTACTGAAGGTCTTTGACAGCTACTTATTAAATAGAATACAGCATGTGAAAATCAGAGATACTATCAGTGATCCAAAAAATGTGCAAATAGGTATACCACAAAGTACGGTTCTCGGGCCAATACTATTCAACATATATATAACTTTGTTAACTAATATGATTATTAATGGCAAAATTATATCCTATGCCGACGACACAGTGGTTATTTTTAATGGAACAACATGGAGTGAAGCAAAGAACCACGTAAAATCTGAAATGAAACGGGTAAAAAATTGGCTCGACACAAATAAATTATCTCTGAATGTTAAAAAAACTAATTATATTGCTTTTTCACTCACTTCATCTAACCGACCTACATATAATACAATAAAAATAGATAATTTAGATCAGGAAATAAAAGAAACAACAAATACAAAATATCTTGGTATTTTTATCGATCAAAATGTTAAATGGGATGTGCATGTAACATACTTAACCAAAAAAAATACGATGCCTAATACATAAATTTTATATTCTGAGGAATATCAGGGATCTAAATTTCTCTTCCTCGAAATTTTGCAAATTATACCAGACTATATTGTTTTTTAAAATAGCTCTGACGTATTTTTTCTTTTTGCTAGTATTTTTCATTTAAGACAAAAAAAATATTTCAAAACGTAGTAATTAATCTATTAAATTTTTGTGACGTCAAAAACTGATAGTCATTGGTATAGGTCGTGTACATCATATGACTCACATAACCTAAAATTTTTTGTTTTTGTAAATTTATTTTCAATTTTAATTTAAATTTTTGTAGTTTTAACATGGATTCATTATAACATTTAGAGACCCTCACAGACAGAAGATATATAAACTTATAATATTGTAGATTATTAAATATAGATGGTTAATTATAGGTTGGATTTCCCAACCAACAAAAATAATCTTATTTTATTAAATCTAGGCGATTAAAACTTCATTAATAATGAATTGAGCAAGATTTTAGTTGATAGTACAGAAACCAAGCAGAAATTTTGATAAAAACGACATAATATTCGAAAATCGTAAAAAAGCCATATTTTTGAGGTTAATATTGTAACGCCACGAGCACAAACGAATTTGTTTGGAGTTTAACCACTAGCAAGACCGTCCGTTTTTGACGTCATTAACGGAAAACTGGCGGGACTTTTGAAATCGATACAACTTATTAATATTTAAAGCAACTGTAACAATGATATACTACTGAAATTTAATGCATTATTATATTTAATATGTATCCAACTTTGATGTAAATCTATTAAAAACCTTTAATTCAATTGAGGTGTAAGAGCCCATTGTCGCTATATATCAGTCACTTGTGGAATCATTATTACGATATGGTATAATAGTATGGGGTGGTCTATATGACAATGCTTTAAGACAATTAAATGTAATACAAAATACGATACTAAAAGTAATCTATAAAAAAGATCGTTTATTCTCTATAAATCTACTATACTCTGAAAGAATATGTAACATACGTACATTATATCTTATATCAATATGTTCTTATATTCAGAAACATGACAAACTAAAGGAATATGTAAATCATAACCACAATACTAGAAAAATAGTAAATCAGCATTTAAAAGTATTATCAAGTAATAAAAGTGCACACCAAAGGACTATAAATTATCTAGCTCCTAAATGTTACAATATGTTACCATTGGCAATAAAACAAATAAGAAACTTAAAGAAATTTTATATTTCATGTAAAAAAATAATTCTGATTTTATTAAGTTATTTTAGATTTTAAAAAATTAAATTTAACTATGTAGGATTAATTATTGTTATCAATAAACCCTAAAGTTCTGTAATACACTTGACTTGTTCGTACCAACAATTCTTCAAACCGATATATGTATCTACAGTGTATATCTTGTTAGGCTATAATGTTGAAATAACTTATATCTCATAAATTGTAAGGCGCACATACAGATGTTAACACATCTAGCTGCAATTATAAATTAGATGACTACTGTTTCAGTGCAATAATAATAATAATTCATGTTTTTGTAAAATTTTTGATGTTTTTGTAAATAAAAAAAAATAAAATAAACAGAATCTCGTTTTTATTTAGGTTTGCCAAAATACATTTGCTTTTTGGTTAAGTTTCTTTCACAATGGCTTAATATTCCCTATATTAATATTAACTAATATTATTAACTAACTAATAATATAACATTTTTTTGAAAATGTGCATATACATAAAAAAAATAATATAATAATGTGTATACATCAGAACCAAAGTAAATCAAAACAATGTATTATCAAAATGCACCTAGATGTTATAAACATCTGTATGTGCATGATTAAATTTGTAATAAGGTAAAACTAATTTTACAAACTTTGGAAAAATATTATAAATAATAATAATAAAAAAATATATAATGGACAAAACAGCAGGTACATATTACATTTTATATTATTTGATTGAAGGCATCGTTATTTTCATGTATATATTCTTTACACAATTTGTTAAATTTTTTTCGGACTTTTATTTGTCTTTAAGTGGCATTAAATTATAAAATTTTGGTGCTAAGTAGTTGATAAATCTAAGATTTACAGTTTTGTAACTACATGGAATCTGTATGTGTTGGTTGTTTTTATTTCTGGTAGCATGTAGTGGCAGCTTAAAAGTAGTGTCCGCATGCACTGGTTTTCAAAAGACACAAATACTTGTAATAAATGGAAAAAGGCTTTAAAAATTGCCATACCAATAACCAATTTGTATATGTGTATGTAGCCAACATTTTATTCTTGATGATTCTTTCATTAGTAAGTATTATATGCATATCAAATTACCTATATCTGCCTATATCTTTATTTTATTTTCAGCTACCTGATATTTTAAATAGTGACAAAAAGTTGTTGTATTTCACTGGAGTTGACCTTGATGTGATAAAGTGTTGTGAACAATGCCTTAAAAATATTAGAAAATATAAAAATCAGCAAATTGAAATTTTGTTTGTCTATGCTTTCACAGTACTTCTTTTCAGAATGGCAAGACTTTAGGGCTCCTTCACACATGGATTCCTTGAGTGGCATTCCGGAATCTGATTCCAGAAACGCGCTGAAACTTTCCATACATTTAAATAGAGTCTGTTCACACAGAGATTCCGTAGAATGCATCTATGTATACAGGGTGAATCTTAGAGTGGGGGCCATATTTATAGGAGGCGACAACGTTCACTATGGGAACACAAAACTACAATTTTTTTTTTTTTTTCGCGCTATGAAAAATGAATATTGTTTAAACCCTTTTTATTTGAATTTGGGTACCCCGCCAGTGGAATGCGCTAGCGAGAGTTTTATATCATCTACACTTGGCAACACTGTCGACCGGTCACACGTAATGCAGTAAGTGCTTGCCCAGCGGCGCCGGAATTACAGGAAACTTGAATCGCGAATTTTTTTAAAAAATTCATAACTCAGCCATTTTACAACCTACAAAAAAAAAATTCGGATTCATGTTCATGACGACTAGTACTATTAACCCCAAAAATATGGCCGCCACTCTAAGATTCACCCTGTATGCATTCTACGGTATCTCTGTGTGACTTTATTTAAATGTATAGAAAGTTTCAGCGCGCTTCTGGAATCGGATTCCGGAATGAGATTCAAGGAATCCAAGTGCGAAGGAGTCCTTAGAAATTGGTTCAACTTTATACACCATTTTCAAAGCTTCTTTTTCCTTACCCCATGCCTGCGTTACATCTGTGCAACTTATTAGCTCCTCTAATTCCTCAATCCTCATAACTAATATGTATTTTCAGAATAATTAAATAGTAATATGTATAATAAATACAAAAACTACTGAATTATTTTATAATTTAACAAATCTTGCCGGTTTATGTAAATGAGCGTGGAGATTATATGCTTACAATACCCAGATTGACCCGCTTTGCAGCTGCATACGCATTGCCATTTATTGGGCTCATCTCGTATACATATTTTTATTTCATGAGGTGGAGAATTTATTGCAGATGTTTGCAAACACAGGACAAATATTTGTTGCTTGATGACATCTTCAACCTGGCAGAGAATGGTATGACCAGCTTTAAATATGGCTTCGACTTCTTTCATGGATCTACTTTTGGTTCCAACATAACAAAAAATGTCGCTCAATTCTACTATAACTTTCGGCATGTGGGAAAACCTTTCGTTAAATAGTTATTTATACAAAAATAATACACTCCAGGTTATGACAGCCGCAATGTTTTCCTCACTATATACGACATTTTGAAAATTCACTAGCTCCATCTGTTGAGCATGATTTTCGCGAATCACAACAATTTGATACAGATTAAATCAGCTTGTCAAATAAAGTACCTAGGAGTGACATTAAATCAACACATAAGATGGGATATTCATCTTAGTAATATTATCCGAAATTTGAGAAGCATTTTATATAAAATCAAATATCTAAATAAGTTTTTAGATATATCGCACATGAAAATACTTTATCATGCACTTGTTGAATCAAGAATTTCTTACGGTATCTTAAGTTGGGGTGGTGTAGCCACATGTCGTTTAATAAAATTAAAGACCCTGCAGAAGAGGTTTTTAAAGATAATTTATCGGAAAGATTATACTTACTCATCGCATTTATTATATAAAGAGACACGAATGTTCGATGCAAGACAATTGTTTTTTTAAACATTTTATTATACCTGTTTAAAAATAAACACTTATTTAGCCTTTTAAATCACAATTATTTAACACGAAATAAAATAAAAGAACATGTACAAACAATTACATCAGAAAAAACGATAGACCAGAGATGTCATACATACCTTGCACCCAGATTATATAATTCCCTACCACTTCAATAAAAAAATGTAATGAATTTTAAAAAATTCAAGAATGAAGCAAAAAAATATAAATATATCTTGAACATGAATAGAGATGAACTAATTGCACTGATTGATATTAAAAACAACTAAAATATTTGTCCGTTTGTCCTTTATTTTTCTTTCTACAGTTGTAAAATTTTAAGTTTAATTATTTACAATTAATCTTAAGTTTCATTAATCACAATTATTGTTAAATTAAAAATTAATATTTAGGAAGACGAGCACGTCAATTAAACAAAAGACACTCGTGCGCAAGCTTAGCTTTTTCGCGAGTTTTTCTTTTATATTTATACAGGGTGTTCCACTTAAGTCGGATTCTTCCATAGCTCTCTTATTATAAATTTAAGAGAAAAATATTTTTGAATACACAGGATGTTCCATTTCACCTGGACGCTATACAACTTCGTTATTTTAAATGGAACACCCTGTATATCTGTGTATTTTTGGATTCCTGACTTAATTTTAAGTTGATTTTATGTATTATACATTGTGCCCAAAACATACCGTTTCCGAGATATTCAAGTTTTTTTGAGAAATTTCACGATTACAGCGCTCTGAATATTGCTAGATAGCTTCTAAGCCATAAGAGCTAGAAACTTGCGGTTTGCATAGTTCGATTTACCACGAATTACGCTATCATTTCCACTATTAGAAAAATATGGTAAGTAGTATAAAGTGGTAAATATCGGTACCTGCATTTGACAATCTTTCAACAGGAATAACTTCATTTTTTCAAATGGAATGACCCATATTTATTTCCACCGTTGGATTCAAAATTAAATTATCTTTCGATTGATATAGGGTTGTCCATATTTATCTTTAACAGTTTTCGAGAAAAATGCAATTCTTTCTAAAGTTTGAAAAACGAGCTGCCTACAGCGTAAAGTAGGCTTTGCCAATATTGCTTAAAGCATCGTTTCAATGTTATGTACGTTCATCTCGACAAACAAATTGTATGGTGAACTGTTTTCTTTTTCCCGGTAAAAATCCGGTCACCAACAATGACATTGCGTGAATTTAAAATTTATAAAACATGCACTTTTCCCTCACATTTTACCAGGCTTGGGACTGGCAGTAACAATATTACTGGCATGTTTAAAAAGTGATCTAACAAACAAAACTAAACCACTACCAACAACGAAAACAAAACGCAACATGATAAAAAATTCTAAACGCAATAAAAAGGTGCGTGAACTTAAGGTGCACTTTTACATTAAGTGTTCGAAATGTCCTCCGTTTTGGTCACTACACAACCGAATTCGATTTTTAAATGACTGCTCCACATTGGCAAGCATTTTCGGTGTAACTTCTCGAAATGCCACCGTGATTCGCTGACACATATCCTCCACGGTAGTTGGTGGTGTATCATATACTTTGCTTTTTATAAATCCCCACAAAAAGAAATCGCAACTTGTCAGATCTGGAGATCTTGGAGGCCAACTTACTGGTCCTCCACGTCCAATCCATCTATTGGGGAAAGTTTCATTTAAAAACAGACGAACATCCGCGGAATAATGAGGTGGAGCACCATCCTGTGGTAACCACATCCTTCGAAGAGTTGCTAAAGGAATGTCGCCCAACAAATCATCCAAAGTGTTTCGCAGAAAGAAATGATGTGGCCTCCTAAAATTCCCGCCCACACGTTCAAGGACTACCTGTATTGGCTACCGTCTGGAATTGGTGCGGATTTACCGTGTCATAATAATGACAATTATGGCGGTTAACAAAGCCATTTTTGTGGAAAGTTGACTCATCCGAAAACATGACCTGTTTAAAAAAATTTTCTTCCTGGTTCACTCTCAAGTGCCCACTGACAAAATGTCTGCCTCCGAAAGTCTCCTTCGAGTAACTCCTGGTGTAATTGGATGTGGTAAGGATGATATTTGTGTTTCTTTAAAATCCTATGTACTGATGTTGTACTAATATCCGTCGTTTGATTAATTTGTCGCACACTAATTTGAGAGTTTTCCTGTATGCATCCCAATACTAGATATTCGTTTTCATCTGTAACTACTGTGCTAGTGCAATTCCGTTTTTTGCATTCGATGTTACTACTATTTATAAACCTCTCGAGCACAGATTGAAAAGAATTTCTACGTGGATGTTTTCGGTTGGGATAGCGCTGTGCATAAACACTTGATGCCAATAAGGGATTTCTGTAGCATTCACCAATAACAAAAACCATATCAACTAAATTCTTCTTGCGTCAGCGACATTTTAAGATTTCATATGACAATTTAAGCTCTAACTATAGGAAATAACAGCAAATTCGACGCTAATCAGAATTAAAGTGACATTTAGGTATTTAAGGGCCGAATGCACCGTATCGTTAAACTTGGCTTATATTTAAGTATAGTTTAGAATGTGACATTACAAATGCCTATAACTGAGCATAGTATCACATTCTAAACTATACTTAAATATAAGCCGAGTTTAACGATACGGTGCAATTCGGCGTAAGTCAATGCGATGTTTTAAACAAAATTTGCAAAGCCTACTTTACACTGTAGGCAGCTCGTTTTTCAAACTTTAGGAAGAATTGCATCTTTCTCAAAAACTGTTAAAGATAATATGGACAACATCAATCGAAAGAGAATTTAATTTTGAATCCAACGGTGGAAATAAATATGGGTCATTCCATTTGAAAAAAAGAAGTTATTCCTGTTGAAAGATTGTCAAATGCAGGTACCGATATTTACCACTTTATACTACTTACCATATTTTTCTAATAGTGGAAATGATAGCGTAATTCGTGGTAAATCGAACTATGCAAACCGCAAGTTTCTAGCTCTTATGGCTTAGAAGCTATCTAGCATTATTCAGAGCGCTGTAATTGTGAAATTTCTCAAAAAAACTTGAATATCTCGGAAACGGTATGTTTTGGGCACAATGTATGATACATAAAATCATCTTAAAATTAAGTCAGGAATCCAAAAATACACAGATCTACAGGGTGTTTCATTTAAAATAACGAAGTTGTATAGCGTCCAGGTGAAATGGAACATCCTGTGTATTCAAAAATATTTTCTGTATATACACCGCATAATTCAGCGTAACTTTTATTTGAAACATTTTTCTCTTAAATTTATAATAAGAGAGCTATGGAAGAATCCGACTTAAGTGGAACACCCTGTATGTTACCTACATTATATAAAATGTATACCAACAGGTTTTCTTTTATATAATACATGAAATAGAATTAATAAAACACTCCTGTATTAAATAAATATTTTATTATCTATTGTAACAGATGTAAATAAACTATATTATTATTATTATTATTAGAGATTCACCGAAGCGGTGTTTTGGCCGAATAACAGAATACCGAATATTCGGTCATCGGTGAGACCGAAGTTTCGGCCGAAGGCCGAATCATATAACAGGAAAAACTCAAAATTTTTTTAGTTTTATATTCTTATATAAAGTCACTAGGTACCTACATTACAAAATATGAACAAGCTTAAATCAGAAATAATTTATATTTATTATTTATGTCATAAAACTTTTTTTCTACTACTCATTTTCACTAATAACTTATTAATTATAAACCGAGCTGTAAACTATAATAAAGCAAACGATGATCGACTAAAATGCTTAACGTGAAATTACAGAACAAGTAAATAACAAGTCTAAACACGTCTTTTGTATAACTCGGTTCGACGCAGCGTCCGCTTCGGCGCCCGCTTCGGTGCCACTTCGGCCGAATACCGAATATCTGTGACTGAATATAAATATGGCCGAAGCGGCCGAATACCGAAGCCGAACAGAAGTGCATCCCTAATTATTATTATTATTATTATTTGAAATCTAGATCTATAAAATTATCAAGTCCACAATTTCTTAATAAAAATTTAGTTGATTAAAAAATATCTAATTAAAAATAATTATCCACCATCAATAATTAATGAAATATCAACAACAATTTACAAATTAGACAGTTACCATCGGAGCAACAATTTTATTATAAACTACCATATATAAAAAATCTTTCTGAAAAACATCTGCTAAAATAAATGTAGCTTTTAAAAGTGAAAACACTATAAAAAATATTTTTTTTTACGAAATTAAAAACCATAACACCAATAAACTTACAATCAAACATAATTTATAAGATACCTTGTAAGGGTTGTAGCAAAAGCTATGGAGGCCAAACAAGTAGGTATCTAAAAACGAGAATGAAAGAACACATTAAAGATGTTAAAAACAAAAACAAAACAAATATCACATCTTTGGTAGAACATTGCAAATTTTCTGATCATGAGTTCAATTTTGATGAAACAACAGTAATAGGTAAACCAATCTAGACAAAAGAAAATTTCAAGAAAGGCCATCGAGAATTTAAATTGTTGTTATTTTAATTTAATTAATAGGTTGAAATCCTTATGACACTCTGTATTATTATTTAAATGAATAACCAAAGTCTACACTGTATATTGTTATTAATGTTTTGTAACCAAACCTTTTTTGCTACTTCACACTTTTTATTACGTTTTATTATTGATTAATTTGTACCTGCTTAAATTAAAATTGAATTTTATTTGTATCACAGTTTACATGTTATACTACGAACTTCTGGAAAAATTTCATTATATCTATTATATTATGTTCCTGCTAGCTTATTTCATTTTAATGTCTACGAAAAACACTAAATATTAATTTTCTTTCTGTTCTTATTTGGGATTTAAGGCCACACTTCTGAACATTACCCAGATAATCTGAAAAATATCTGGATTATTTAAAAAATAACTTTTACGCCTGTGACTTTACGTCAAAGGAACAGTTAAAGGTTGGTTTTTTGACATAAAATATAATTCAAATAAAATAAAAACAATGATGTTTTGCAGACGTTTCGGAAACTTAATCTGTTTCCTTTCTCAATGCTAAATAGTCTTTCTCTTGTGTAATTCGTGAAATTACACAATTTTAATGGTTAAATCATAACCATAGATACTTAGTATAGGTTATAAAGATGGCGGAAGATGAAGGTGAAAGTTTAAATGTGCTCTGTAGTTTCTGCAAGAAACCAGCAGTGAATATTGTAAAGTGTATAAACTGTTCAGCAGTGTTTCATAATAGCTGTTCAAATAAAAAAAACAAAAAAATGCTGTGATAAGCAAGATTATGTAGAAGAGAAAACAATAGAAACATTTGAAGATCAAGATTCACTAGACTACACCAACTCAGACGGAAAATCAATTACATTGGAAAATAAGCTGCTAAAGGAAATTAATAAAGATTTACGAGAAAACATTAAGTTACTAAAAGAAAAAATTGAAAATCTGGAAACTGAAAATTTCAACTTAAAAGAATTAGTGGATAAGGGAAACGAAGTAACATTAAATTCAAATGAGAAACTTATTAATAATATTCAAACACTAAAAGTAAAATTTGAATATGAATTTGAATCATTAGCAGAAAAAATAAATAATGTGGACTTGAAAATAGAAACCATATCTAAAGATAAGGCAGAAAAAGACATTTCTACAAATAACAAAAAAACCTTATCAGTAATAAAACAACAAACACTGCCTAGAAATAAAAAGGTGATAAATCTTAAACAATCAAATACAGGGACTCCCAAACAATTATATACAGAGGTTATTAAACAATCTAAGTTAAAAATAAAGGATACGACTTCTAATGAAAATAATTTAACTACACTAGAAGACCATCAGAGAAACATAATGAATGACATAATTAATTTAGATGGAAATGAAGAAAATGAAATGGCACAGGGTGAAAATATCACACAAAAACATCATAATGATAATGAAAATTGGCAGGTGATGCAGAGGAAAAAATGGTCAAACAGGAGTGTAGGACAAGCAGAGGATGGAGATGAAAAGTTTAAAGGTACAATTCCAAAGGTATGGCTTTATCTATACAGGGTGCTCCAGGAAGTAACAGAAGAAGACATAAAAGAGTTTTTAAAAAAGAAAACTGGTGACGAGGTGGAAGAATTTATTGTTAAGGACCTTAAAGAGTTAAAATCTTACATGGTTGCAGCAGATTTCAAGTATAAGGACAAATTTTACAAACCATCATTTTGGCCAAAAGGTGTATATTACAGAAGATTCGATTTGAAAAAACATTATGAGAAGTACAACACAAGAACTGTTATTGATAATAAAATTGAGGGGAGACCAAATTCTTTTTTAGAAGTGAGGAACTAATAGTAAACCAACCAGATAGAAAGTGTACGACTTTGAGTAAATCGCAGAGTAATACTAGTATAGCTGTTTGTCATATAAACGTACAATGTCTAAGGAATAAAATAAACATTCTTGAAACTTACGCTTGTCAAACTAAGTTGCATATTCTTTGCATCACTGAGCATTGGTGTGAGGATTTAGAATTGAATACCATTAGCATACCTGGTTTTTCTCTGGTGAGTAGCTTTTGCAGAGTGAACCACATACACGGTGGTGTGGCAATATTTGTACTTAATGATTTAAAGGATGATATAAAAGCTAAAAATATAAAATACGTGCATTTCTTTGCATCTGAACTACACATTGAACTTTGCGCTATTGAACTTTACTATAAACAAGTAAAAATAAATATTACAATTTACAGACCTCCAAATGGCGACTATGATATTTTTTATACTAATCTGTCATATAGCTTACAATTTATAAGTAAACTAAATTCAGCAATTATACTATGCGGTGATCTCAACATAGACTCCATAAGAGAAAGTACAAATAAAAATATTTTAATTGACATATTTAATACATTTAATCTCACATCTTGCCTTAATGAGTACACACGCATTTGTACGGATAAAAATAATGTTACAGTAAAATCAGCACCCGATTATTTAGCAACAAATATATCCCAGGTAGTATGGTCAGCTTATGTACATAATGCATGTATTGCTGATCACCTAGCCCAGATCATCTGTTGTAAGAATATGAATATAATTGTATAATCCTCCAGCACTATATATCAAACTAGACATTTCTCAGCAGAAAACGTTGGGAAATTTCAATATCTATTGAATCAAGCAACCTGGAATCATTTATGTATTGAAAACATTGACCATGCTTATGAAAAATTCACTGAACTGTTCTTGAAGTGCCTAGATTTATCTTGTCCTTTGGTAACGCATCTTAACAAAAATTTTAATAAAGTGAGCTGCAAGAACTGGTTGACCAGAGAATGGGTGAATGAGGGTAGAAATCTAAAAAATTTACACTGGATAGCAACTCAATTAGATGATTATAATCTTATCAATGCATATAAAATAAATAAAAAACAATATAACATCAGTCTGAAAAATGCAAAAAGAATACTTTTCTAATCGCATTGAAAATGCACAAAACACCACTAAGGAAACATGGTCCCTGGTGAAATCTCAACTAGGTAGTAATGTACAATCCAAAATTACAACTATAAACATTGATAATATACCCGTTTCAAATCCTGCCAAACTTGCGACTCACTTTGGTAACTACTGTTCCAGCGTTACAACTGAGAAAATGGCTGATCACTTCAAGGGTACCTTATCAACCGAATGCACCTTCTGTGCACCTGTTGATCATACCATATTCTTAGAACCAGTGACAGCTAAAGAAGTTATAGATATAATTAAAAATCTTAAAAATAAAGCTAGTGTAGGAGTAGATGGTATATCTACTAAAGCAATAAAGTATGCGTGTGAGGCCATTGCAGAACCTCTTGCTGATCTCATAAACAGGTGCCTACAGGAAGGTCACTTCCTAACAATCTTTAAAATAGCGACTATACTGCCCATATACAAAAAGGGAGATGAACACAACAGTGACAATTATCGTCCCATTTCTATATTATGCATTTTATCCAAGGTAATTGAAAGGATCATACTAAACAGGGTTACAGCTTTCTTAAACAAATTTACTGTAGTGAGTAAGCACCAGCATGGGTTCCAAAAAAGTAAATCTGTGGAAACAGCCACCAATCAGTTTCTACAGTATGTATATGGTGAATTGGACAAAGGAAACCACGTGATAGGGCTATTTTTTGACTTAAGTCGGCCCTTTGATACACTAAATGTAGATTTCATTGTTTACAAAATAAGTATACTGGGTATTAGGGGTTTAGCTCTAGAACTCATAAAATCTTTCCTAATAGGTCGTAAATTTCGAGTAAAAGTTGCAGATTCTATGTCGGAGGAATACGAAGTGGAGCACGGAGTTCCTCAGGGGTCGGTGCTGGGACCGCTATTGTTTGTGCTGTTTGTGAATGACCTCCCCTCTGTCATTTTGGAGGGCTTAATAGTGATGTTTGCAGATGACACTTCAATGGTGGTCTCTGCCTCGGGTCCTGTAGAACTCTAAGAAAAAGTTGACAGAATCTTGAAACTTTACAAAGAGTGGTGTCACAAGAATACTTTAATTCTGAATATTGACAAAACTGAATGCCTATACTTTGCTAAACGTAGATCGTCTCCAGAAAACTTAATCAAAACTATACCGAAAGACGCATTTTCTGAATCTGTAAAATTTCTTGATACCATTGTGGATTGTAATCTATGCTGGGATCAACATATAGAACTTGTATGTAATAAATTAAATAAAGCATATTTTGCTATGAGGCAGTTAAGTAGTCTATTAAATATTGAAGCCCTAATGAATCTTTATTATTCTCTAGCATTCTCACATCTAACTTACAATGTGATAGTTAATCGAGTGTTCATCCTACAAAAGCGACTCATCAGACTGATGTTTAACATCGGATTCAGAGAGTCCTGCAAACCTTTCTTCATAAGCAAAAGAATTCTTACCATCCACTGTATATACATCTTAAACTGTATTAAATTTGTTAGAATAAACATAGATAGCTTTGAGACAAACTATGCAATCCATTTATATAACACTAGGCTTGGTAACTTACTAAGGACTGCTCGGCACAAAACAGCTCTATATGAAAAATCTCCAATGTATGCAGGCACTAAATTATATAATAAACTACTTGAAGAAATCAAGAAGATCAGTAATGAAAGAAAATTTATTATGCTGGTTAAAGACTTCCTAATCAAGAATTGTTTTTACTCATTAGAAGAATATATGAACTCATGAGCAATGATGCGGGGAATATGCAAATTAATTAATTAAGATTACTCTTACTTAAATTATCTTTCTTCCCTTTATTTATTTATTGCTTCAATTATTTTAAACTTTGTTAATTTGTTTCAATTATTTTAAACTGTGTTTTATTGATGTTCAAATTTGTACTAGTGTTTGTACCTCGACTAGGGTTTTATATACTAGCAATTTTATGATTTTATATCTTTTATCTGTACCTGATGCTCACACACATACTTGTATGTCTTATGTGAAAATAAATATATTCTATTCTATTCTTACTACGCTCACAGAAAAGTTGATTAGATTAGATATTCAAGTTGCTAAGTTTTTCTTTTAGCATCGGTAACCATATTGTACAACAATCTACAGAATAATTTGATACGCATTTGTCTTCATGTAGTAAAATTATTGCAGATTCTTTAATTTTTCTCTTTTTACTGTCCGGTTCTTTTGTTAAAATTTTTGCTCCATTCCAATTTATTGGATGTCCGTTTTCGAAAGCGTGTTTACAAATTTTTGATTTGTCTTAATTTGGAAGGCGTCCGGGCGGGGTTTTCTATACAGTCCGAGGTCCAAAACATTACAAACCCCATTAAATACAAATTTATTTTTTATAAGTAGGTATATAAAAAAATATATTCAATTAATGCTGATTGTACTGTAGTTAATTTGTGTTTTGTAATGCTGTAGCATCTTTTCGTTTCACCGTCGAACAATAATTTAATAAGTAATAAATAAAGACACATTTTCGGGAAAAAATGTTTGTGTTTCATGTTAAAAAATCCGGAGTTTTCGAGTGAGTTTTAATCATCTCCAGATTATGCCAACTTGGTTAGCGAAACGCGCGTCGAGTGCAAAAATATTGTTTTGGTGTTTGTGGATGCTACGTTAAGCGTTGAGTTTATTGTATAACCGATGATTGGTTAATCGACAATCATTAATGCTAATCGATTATTTTTTACAGCATTGTTTTAACATACTGACTTTTTCTCCGTGCTTTCTTGCTTTACTTTTGCTGATGAATGAATGTTTTATTTAATTGTTCACGAATTATGTATTTATTGTTAATCTAATTTTATTTACTTAATATTAAATCTGTTTGTAATATAATTTTTTTTATTGGTACCCTATTTTGCTTATTTAAAGTATGCCTCAGAGTGTTTAAATCAAACTATAAAAAACGCGGGTGTTTTAAAGTTACCATGCCAACTTCAATAACCCGAGAAACGTGAAGTGTAAATGTTAACTTTTTAATTATTGATCTAACAGAAGTACCTTGTAACGTCAAATAAAATATTACTGACAAATGTTTCAAAAGCTTGAACTGTGATGACAACAATTAATCTTATATGACAGATTGCAAATTAATTTTTGTTTTTCTCATTTCGATGGCAACTAAAGGTATTTTACATTATTAGTTCTTATTTCCATTTTATTTAGTAATTATTTATGATTTCAAAGTGTACCAATAAAAAAAAATAGCGGTAAGTATTCGTGGATAACTGGTCTTTAAAACACTTGCTCTATTGCGAGCACTCCAGTTGCGCTGTCGTGCTCGAAAAATCGCGCATGTTTTAAAGACCTTAATATCCACTTATACTTTAATATACTATTAAAATTGAAGACATTTTGTTTCTCAAATTATTTTTTTTTCTACCAAGTTCAGTGTTTCAACTACAAGGTGAACAAAATCGATAGCTTAGATAATACATTTAGTAGAACGAAAACTATAAAATGTGTAAGTTATCTAAAAATTATTTTTTTCTTCAAGCGTATAACAATACTTACATTACATAATGCAACACGTCCTGTAGAAAGAGCCTATTATTGTATTAGTACAAATATTTCTCATTTTTTTCCTAGTACAAATATGAAGTAATGTATCCATGGTAACGAATTAAAAATCTAATTTATGACTTGTCATAAACTGTCATTTTAAAAGTTGACGTCGCGCGTCGAGCCGTTTTTTAAATTTAAAAGCGAAAATGTCTGAAGAAATGCAGTGCATACCACCTGAAATACTTGAAATTGCAAATTCACCTATGACATGTTTCATTGGTAAATAGAATGGTTAGTATTACATATATTTTTTTTTACTAAGGTTGAACGCATTTGACCTGATGTAATTTTTCATAAGTAAAGTTTTGATATTTTTTATTTTAACGCTTGAAGAAAAAATAGTATATGTCACTCGGAGTAGAAGGCTCATTATGTGTTTCACCCAGTTTGCTGCCTCGGCTGAGCAAACTTCTGGGCTCAACAATAATGGTCGCGTTCTACTCCTTGTAACATAATATACTATTATTTTTACAAGGTGGCTTAAAACCACAATGGAAACTTTTGGACAATTTTTGTGTTCTATAGAAAATTTTATTCTGCATAAATATGTTACCCAAAGGTATGTATTCTCACGAACTCTTACATCTGTATGGTCTAAATGACTTTCGTACAATGCGTCAAAATTTATACTATAGTATTAGATTAAATTGCTTAACATTATCAACATACCTATAATGTATGTAGATATATGAATTTGCATACGTGACCAGGCAACGTTTAGCTATTTAATGTATTTTGGTGTAGTTTACGATGTCCATTTAGGGTGTCCAGATTTGAGAATACTACATAGACTGTATTGAAGGGTACCTAACTTTTGACAAAAAAGATATTTTACTACTTTCGAAACTGAAATTAAATTATTATTTATTGAACTCTAGCATTTTTATATAGAAAATATAACTTTTTGCTTGTGCTTTTTTAAATCTGAAATCTGGAAAATTTTATGCGAATTTTCATATTCTCGCACAAGATGGTCGTGAAATAAATAAGCAAAATAATTTTTTCTAGCTTTTTCGTATTTCTTAAACAATGGTACCTATTCTTAGACTAAAATGAAATAGTTAAATATGTAGCATATTTATTTTATTGTTAGAGATACTCGTTCACAATGTTCTGTTTTATTGTGGTGCTGATTATTAACAAATTTCTCATGATTTTGTATCCGACAAATGCATTAATAAGCCAAATGTTAGTCACATATGAAATTTATAAAGAGGAAACATTACAATAAAATAAATTGCGCTTGACAACACTTATCTTTATAATAACAAAATAAATACGCTATTACGTCATGCTAAGTTTTAATAAAGAATAACGTCGTTTAAAAAAGTATAAAAGAAAATCAATTTTGACTGAATGACGGACTGTTACACACAAAATTGGAATTTCTTTATTTTCGGTCTGTAATTTTTGCTAATAAGTGCAAGCGAGCACGAGCTATACTCTTTTAATAACTAATCTGAAACAGTGGTGGTGGACCCGTCAATGATGTAAAGACGGTCGCTGCGCGCTGGGAAGCCAGGATAGGATGTTAAAAGAGTAAAGTCCGTATAGTTCGTGCTCGCTTGCACTTGTTAGCAAAAATTGCAGACTGAAAACGAAAACTTTCCGAATCTGTATAGCTTCCATGGGAACGGATGCAAAATTGATCGAATGTCACGTACAATTCTAATAAAGTAGCTGAAGCTGCAATAAAATTCGTGCAGATGTGCACCTAAAACAAAGCTATCACGTGATAAAATCTGAATAAAACCTGAAGTAAGCATTTTTCATTAGTTGTTTATATTTTAGTACCTACGCTGGGCTCACATATATTTCTACAGTGATCTCCGCTAGATAATTTGATCATTATTTTAGTGAGTGCTAGTGCGAATAAAAACATAAGTAAATTTATTATTTTTTTATATGATTCAATCTAATTATTAAAAAAGATTTTTTAGATGGACTTAGGACAGCTAAATAAAGTTTCTCTTTTAGAACCATGACCAGCTGGTCAAATTGCACGAATTACCTATAGATGTTCCCCAAATCATTTACAATTTTACAAGATCCAATTAGTAAAAACTAAATTTAGGGAATCGATGTTAGTCGAATTTCAAAACAAAGAAACATTTTTACCTTAACATATGATATCAATTTTGAAAAATAATTTCAGCGTCCACACTCGGTACATATTTTATGTACCAGTTACATAAATTTGTTCAAGGTACATATTAGTTACATATTTTTGAAGAAGGCTACATAAAAGTACATATTTTTAAGCACAATAACTTTTCTGAATCCAACTCTGTTGAAGGCTGTAGAATGTGTATCAACATATCATGTTCTGTTCTTTTGTGTAAAGTGCCTAACAAACCTCACAAAACATTATTGATCAGGTAGTTATTTAATTAAAAAAATATTTCAAACAAATACTGCACTACAAATGTTCTGAAGGTACTTTCATGTTTAAATCCATAAAATATTTATAAATCTGAAGTAGGAGATATTTCAAAAATTCGCGAAATGTTACCGCATAACTAGATTCCTTGGTTATCGCTGACGAATGGAATTTATTAAAAACTGAAACCTTATAGAATATAAATTTCAACGAATTGATCATTATTGGTCAAAAATTTTCCAGATAACATCTGCAAGTAACTTACTGAAATATTCAAATTTGTCTGTAATAGTCCTGTTTGAGTCTTTCTCATGGCAGCACAGAGGTCGAAAGAGGGTTTTCAATTTCTGGCAGAATTGTGACTAGAGACCGAAATAAATTGTCAGCATTTAGTTTAAATACGATATTAACGATATCAGATCATATATTAATAGTATATGCTGATGGTGAACTACAAAAGGTCAATATTAATAATGAACTTTTAAGTATGACAAAAGCTGCTCATTAATTATATATGTTAACATACTGAGCAAGAAAAGCAGGAGGAAAAGCGCAGAAAATTAATTGTTGAGAAGGAAAAGGAAAATCGAAAAAAAACAAGCAGAAAAACTCCAAAAAGAAAATGATCATCAGAAAATTGACAAGCTTGAAAACAAATTGAAGGAATTGTCTAAACTTCTGATGGAGAAGAAGCTTCGGCTAGTTTATTGCAAGAAGCTCAGAGTAAACTAAATAGTACTAAATAGTGGCTCTGTTAGGAATGAAATTTCATGATTCTATTTTTTTATGTAAAATCCAATGGCATACTCAGTTTTATTATATAATCAACTGTTTCCGTGGCATAAAAAATGAAACACCCTATACATAGATTTTAATCTATGCATACAAACAAATAATGGTAATTTATTTCAGAAGTTAAATTTTCTGTTGGTATATCTAAATGTAATATAAGTTATTACCGATAGTTTATTAAAATAAAATGATTATTAGGATATGCCCCACCATTTATTATTTTTTTAAATATTTTTTGCCTCCAAATTTAAGTTAATCTTTCTGAAAACTTTACATTTCATGTTTGTGTCCCTGAAATACCAATGATTGGCAAACAAAGGGATATTCCTGCTGGACGACAAAAAATGTCTTAAACAACTCGAAACGAGTACATATGTAAACGACTTATATAAGTGGTATCACAATATCACTAGTACATATTTTAGTTATATATTTTTAGTGTAAGTTCATAAAAAGATACATATTTGGGAAGAAAAGAGTTCATATATACTTCATAATTAGTTCAGAAATGAGTGTGGACGCTGTTAAATTTTAAACAAATTTACTGGAGGTAAATACTGTTTAATATCCGAGGGGCTGTAAGAAGTTGATAACCATTTAGCAGGTATCATCGAACATCTCTAAAGTGGATATAAGTAAAAAGTTTCTACATAATTTTTAAAATTAAAAAGTTTTATATTTTCGAACAACCTCATTTATTTTACAACTCCTCCCGTGAATAGATGTGCACCAGCAGAGCAACCACAATGAACTCAGATGAAATTGCAGTACTCGGCCACCAAATTCCAGCAAAATTCCAAGAAGTAGAAGCACATTTAGTAAACGGGTGTACTCCAGGGCAGAGAGAAATATGGTTGAAGCAGGTGAAATGTTACGTTGGGCTTTACAATAAGGCGATTCGCGATTCAGATCTAGCTATAGGTGTACTAAGAAAATTAGAAACAAATTAAAAGCGTTTGAAAAGATGTAAACATATATAAAATTATACCACGGGGCTGGGAACGTAAAATTACAAATAGGCGGCAACAGCGAATTTCTAAGGAAATTCATGACAAGGAAATTATTGAAAAAAAATATTTTAATACTAAAAATAAACTCGTTGACGCCGGTACGGATTTATATCAGTGGTTTAAGAGTAAAAAATGGAAATCTTAACGTTTTATCAGAATTTTTCAAATCTGGATCTGGCTGGCCTTTAAATAGAATTCTAAATTTAGACATTAATTTAAATAAATACGAAGAAGGAAATGGAGTTTCATCCTACCGGAAAGCATTGCAAAAAAAACACGCATGTATTAATATTAAAAATATGTACGACGAAGCTTGCTTTGGATGGTCAAGGGCATTGTATCCAATAGACAAAATTCAGACCACACTTCTTCATATCCTCATGCTGAGGTGTTAAATTTCAAAGGAATTTAATTTCTAATGATATTTCAAAATTTGAGGTAATGAATAACATTTCTGTTAACGTGATTGCGCTGAAAATGGTTTCTAGGTCAAATTTTTCCGCAGTCCCAGTTTGCTTGATTAAAAATAAAATGGTTCGTCATGTTAATGCATTAATTATACAAAATGTTTATTATCCTAATATGGGCCGTTTTATTTTACCTCCAGTTAACTCCAGTTAATCTGGTAGTTATTTACCTAGGATACAATTGTTACAATAATGGAATCCTAGGTAAATAACTGCCGGATAAAGTTAACTGGAGATGAAAGAAACCGGCCTAAATTAGGAGAATTTGAAGCGATACCGGAGGACGATGAAAAAGGTTGAAATTAAATATCATTTTGTTTTCATTAAAAACTTTCTACAAAGCATCAAAAAATTTCATTTGTGATAGATGTATCAAATATTTTACTTTAGAAGATAAGTTAATAGAACATACTGAATATTGCGAAAAATTTAATGATTGAAAAGTACAGTTTTCCAGGGAACATACTCCTTTTATAATTTAAGCTGACTTTGAATCTCTGCTTGAACCCTTTAATGATAGCCATTGTAATACTAGCTGATATCAGGAGCATACCGCATATAGCGCTGGATATTATTTTAAATGTAATTATAACGAATGGTCTTATTATAAAAGTGCTCTGGTCTCTGGATTTAGATTGTATGTCTTGGTTGGCGAATTAATTAAATAACACAATTTGTCTCCTCAAAGGTAAAACATGTGGAGCCTATAAATACTGTAGTTAGGTCACGAGATGCTAGTAAAACTTGCCACATTTGCGAGGAATCGTTTATTGATAAAGATAAAATTGTTAGAGATCATTGACACTTTACCAGGAATTTTAGAGAAGGCAATTTAATTTACAAAAATGCCTTTGTAATTCAGTTGGTGTTTCACAACAGGTTTTTCAACACGGACTACATTTAATTCATATCCATAAAGTACTGAAATTTAAACAGTCTGCAGTCTGCATTTAAACCTTACATAGACCTTAACACATTATTAAGAACTCAAGCAGAGTCAAACTTTGGAAAAAAATGAACAATAGAACCTTTGGCAAAACAATGCAGAAGGTACGAAAACATAGTATCGTTAAAATAGTTAAGAAATGGAAAGGGCGTTACGGAGCTAAAAGTTTGATGATGATGATTACATGCTAATAAAATTCCCGGTAGAAAAATGTAAGCTATTGTACACTGATACTGATAGTCTAACGTGTGAACTTCAGCGTAATGATACATGTGAAGAAGTCATTAAAAAAATATTCATAGACTTGACACCAACGATTATCCTAAAGATAATGGAACATTCCACTAATAAACAAAAAAATTCCCGGTCTGAAGGATACTTCATGACAATGACGGGAAATTAATGACACATTCTGTAGGGTTGAGGTCCAAGCAGTACACCTGCAAGATTGGATCTTACAATGTTGTAAAAAAGCCAAAGGTGTAAAGTCTAATGTGGTTAAAAATAAAATCACCTATGAGGATCTTCAATTGCTTAGAAAAATTCTCAGAGAAAAATCTTCAGGAAGGGGTATACTGCATAAAACAACGCTGTATACAATCGAAATTACATGCTGTATACATGCAGACAAAAATAACTCTTAACCCAATTAAATGATAAGCGATACACTCTTTCTGATTCGTATGACACTCTGGCTTGGGGTCACTATTCAATCATGGAGTCTAACTAAAATCTCTGTCTATTATATTTTTATCTATATGTATTGTATGTATTTTATTTATTAATTTTTTCATATCTATTATACTATACATCTATTAAGATTTATATTATTGCATTTTATATTATAACAAATATATTTATAATATGTATAACCTAGAAATAAAAACGAACGTTTTATTAATATTTTTATTTCAAAATTTATAATGAAATTTTTTTTATCCAAGTCGTTTAGAACTTTATCGAGGTTATAAGATAAGCATTCACGTATACAGTAATTTTAATTTTAATAGTGCATTATAAGAGGATAATTTATAATTAGATTCACTTAGTATATTGTTTGTAACATTTAAAAAGGTATTATAGAATTTTCAAAACTTAAACAATTCATATAAGATGATACAATAAGGTGTACAGAATTTCTTGAGGATTAAAATGAACTTGGAGCTTCAGTAATAGACACTTTTAACGAAGGCTTGTAGACTTTGTACAGGTTACATCAATGAGCAGCATTAGGGCGAGGAAAATGCGGGTGAGGCAGAGCTGGCGACCGCGGTCTCTCACTTATTCTACATACTAAAAAGAGATACTAAACACTGCCCTGCTGTTGTAGAACAGACAGTGACGCACCCGGCGGGGCGGTCGCCGAGTGACGTACGATGTATTGAGTTAGGTCAGGTTCAGATGGGGTAACCTTTAGACTTTACCAGCCTTGACTTTTAACATCTTGTCACTAATAAAAGGAGCGTTTAATAATAATAATAATAATAATAATAATAATAATAATAATAATAATAATAATAATAATAATAATAATAATAATAATAATAATAATAAGGGGGTGCGAAATGCGGACCGGCAACCTCCTCGCGGTGCACCCTGGACAGGGAGGGGCAACCCTCCTTGACAAATGTCGGACGTGGGTCCTCAGGGCTAACCATCCTGGGGACTCTTTTCCTCTGGTTTTCGACCGAGACAGAGGACAGGCCCCTCACAATCGACCCCAGTCGGATGGGGGTCAGAGACAGGTGGGAGGGGCCTTACCGGACGGTCTCAACGACGACGACTTGGCAAATGTACATGGACGCTTTAGGTGGACGGAGGGATTAAGGGATGACCTGCTGACCTGCTACGAGAGCAGCGAACCTGGGCGCAGGGGATACATGGCGCGATTACACCGGTTGTGGTGCGATATGCACCCGGAGTATCGCGCCTTCTCTCAACAACATCTGAGAGATCAAGTATCCTTCCTGCGCAGAACAGGTTACGTAAGGGCACCTCGTCAGCGTGAGGAAGTGCCTGCCGCACTTCCACCGCGGCAAATACCAGCTGACGAGGAACATCCTCCTGAGTACACCGATATCGCTTTAAGGACGAGGGTTAACCTTAACACCAGGGTTAACCCAAAGCCACAAGACCTGGCACGAATGGATTCGTTGATTAGTGAGGAGCTTCCAGAAGATGCCAACATCTGGCAGATCAACAGCGCGGTGTACGCTGCCGCCAAGCAACTCGTTCCACAACAGCGCCTGGCAAGCGCAGTTGATAGGGTCGGGAAAGCTAAGCGGCGCGTACAGAAGATCGAAGCTAAAATTCGATCAGCAAGGCAACACGCTTCTCGAATCCAGAGTGTGGTGGATTATATAGTCGCAGGTAGACCATTTACACCGAAGGTCCGGCGAGTGGCAGCCGGACTGAGACGCCAACACCACACTCTAAATCGCACAGTGCTGCAGACCATCAAGCAGCACTGTCTAGATAGGATTCGAGCGCTTATGGCTATTAAGAAAACTTTGGTCAGGCGAATGCGGAGTTTGGAACAAAACAAATTGTTTCAAACAAACCCGTCTCGCCTGTTCCAAGAGCCACAGCGTGTTGTCGAAAATCCGCCAACTGTTGATAATGTCGAAGCCTTCTGGAAAGGAATCTACGAAGTCGCGAGTCCATTCGATAATGACACTCCAGCTATAGCACACTTCGAGGCTCTCTGTCGTAGAGTCTTAGAAGAGCCAGACGAAGTGTGCCCGGCAATCAGTACGGAAGAGGTTCAACAAGCACTTGTTGGAACCAAGAACTTCGCTGCCCCGGGTCCAGATGGTATAAACAACTGGTGGTGGAAGAAGTTTCCTTCCACCCACCGCCATCTGGCCCGAGTTTTCAACTCATGGTTGAACGAGGGGCAGCAAATTCCGGACTGGTTTGTCGAGGGGCGAACTGTGCTAATCCCCAAAAAGGGGGATCTGTCTGACCCAAAAAATTATAGGCCGATTACCTGCCTCAACTCCTGCTACAAGTTATTTACTCGTATCTTGTATACCAGGATGTTGAGGTCTGTTGATCCGGTCTACCAACAGATAAACGAACAGCGTGGTGCCAAGAAGGGCCTGGCAGGTTGCAAGGAAAACCTGCTGATAGACCGCTGTATTACACAGGATTCTGTGCAGTACAAGCGGAATCTGTCAATGGCCTGGATTGATTATCGCAAGGCATTTGATACAACATCCCACGAGCTTTTGTTACACTTGCTCGGATGTCTTGCGGTACCAGCACCACTAGTGAGATGCTTCGAACAACTGTTGCCGCTTTGGAGAACTCGCTTCACCATAACATCCGGTGCCGAGCGAGTTTCGACAGAGTTGGTGACATTTAAGAGAGGAGTGTTTCAGGGTGACTCTTTGAGTCCACTCCTCTTCTGCATCTCACTGCTGCCGCTATCTGTTGGACTCCGCCAAACCCGCGGGTATCAGTGTGGGCCACCCAGCAACCGGAGGCATAAGGTCACCCATCTATTTTATATGGATGACCTTAAACTCTATACCTCCGGAGAGCGAGAACTTCAAAATGCTCTCAGGGTGGTCGAGGAATACACGCGGGCAATTGGAATGGAGTTTGGGTTGGACAAATGCGCAGTCGTCCACCTCAAGAGAGGACGATGCGGGGATTTCCACGAAGATGCGCAGCTCGCAGACGGAAGCATCCTACGACATTTGGATGCCGGAGAGACCTACACATACCTGGGTGTGGAACGTCACATCCAGGATGTGAACCAAATAAAGGATTCTCTCCGTGGCAAGTACAGACACCGACTCCGAAAGATTTGGTCTTCTGAACTTTCGGGGAAGAACAAGGTGTCTGCCACTAATATGCTTGCCGTTCCGATTCTGCTCTACTCCTTTGGAGTAGTTAAATGGCGAGTAGATGAGCTGCGCCAATTGGACAGGGATACCCGCAAAATGATGAATATCCATAGGAGTATTCATCCTAGATCGTCCGTTCCTCGTGTGTACCTCCCACGTCAACGGGGGGGCCGAGGACTCTTGAGTCTGGAGTGTATGCATGGCAGAGTAGCACTAAGTATGGCATGTAACATCCTAAGGAGCTCGGATCCGCTCCTACGGTTAGTGAGAGATCATGAAACCGTGGGAGTTGGCGCTTTATTGTTTAAGGCAGCACAGAGGGCCGCAGATGAACTCGGTCTCGTGTTCGACTACAGGCGAGGAGGCAGGCGAGGTGCTGATGCAGAATCAGTTACTGAGATTCCGCCGAATCGTCTGACAGCCCAAATTAAGGCTGCCGAACAGAGGAATCTGTTAAGGCAGCACGTCGATAAGCCCCTGCACGGTGTTTACTTTAACAACATAGAAGCACTGGGTTTATCGACAGAGCTGACCTTCGCATTCTTAAGGTCAGCGGGGCTGAAGTCGGAGACCGAGGGATTCATTGTGGCCTGCCAAGATGATGTTATTAACACATTGGTCTATCGGAGTCGCGTGATGGGTGTAGAGGTTCCTGATATCAACTGCAGGACCTGCCGTCAGGCGCCGGAGTCGCTCATGCATCTATTATCTGCATGTCCGATATATGCGACTTCGGCCTACATCCAACGTCATAACGCGGCTTTACGAGTGCTATACTACCATCTTCGGCACTCGTACAAGATAGACCAAACACCAGTGCTGCCTTATATCCCCGGAGATATCGAGTCCGTTGTCGAGAACGAGAAATGCCGGATTTACTGGAACTACTCGTTCCCGACCGTCAGGCGAATTCAAGCCAATAAGCTTGATATAGTCCTCCTCGACCATCAGACCAAGGTGATGTATGTCATCGAGTTCTCAGCACCTGCTGAGACAAACATCGCCTTGAAGGAGGAGGAGAAACGGACTAAATACAGAGATCTCCGGTACGAGCTCCAAGTGCTATACCCAGGCTACTCTGTCAAGATGGTCGTCCTGATAATCGGTGTACTCGGAGGTATGAAGCCCACGCTGCTCTCCGCATTAAAGACCATGCCTGCCTGCCAAACATCGGCAGAATGGTTGGCTGGTCAAATGCAGAAAGCGGTCATTCTGGGATCCCTCCGTCTACTTAGGGCACACGAGTCTGGAATCTACAGTGACTAACCCTGCGGGATGTGGGGAGTTGCTGTAGATTATTCGCTGGCGCTCTCTCTGTGTGGTGTCGGAGGCCACAGGGAGACTGTCCAGCATTAGGTTCGGGAAACCGAAAAAAAAAAAAAAAAAATAATAATAATAATACTTTATTAACCCATTGACATACAAAAGTACATAAGGTATGTCAAAGAAAAGGAAGACTATATAAAAGCATTAATTAATCGAAAGAGCTTTAAAATTTAGTAGGTACAATGTGCATATGATTGTCATATAATTTAATGGCTCGCAATTTTCTCTAGGAGATCTCAAGTACATTCAAGGGGTTCCTCTTTTTTTTTTTTTTTTTTTTTTTTTATTGATTTATACAATGTATAAAGTCATTAATTGAATAAAAACACTTGTTTATTAGGTATTTTTTTGTTTCTTTCTTGAATTTATCATATGGGATTATAGACTTTAAATTTGCTGGAAGGGCATTAAATAGATGAACACTAATATAGCAAGGTGATTTTCTATATTTAGTTGTTTTATATTGCTTTTCCAGGAGTGCTGATGCCTGCCTTGTATTATAATCATGTATGTCTTTTTGACATTTAAATCTAGCAACGTTGTTTTTAACAAAAGTTACACATTTTAAAATAAAAATGGAAGGAAATGTTAATATTTCTTTTTCTTTAAATTTATTTCTGCACGTTTCTCTAGGATTAAGGTTATACAATAGTCTGATTATTCTTTTTTGGTTTACAAAGACTCTTTCCCAACCAGTAGATTGGCCCCAGGAAAAAACATTAAAAGAAAGATGACTATATGCGAAAGCATAGTAAAGATTCAAGAGTCCTTTTTCATCTAGGCAGGATTTCATTTGAAGAATTGCATAATTTCATTTGAAGAATTGCATAATATGCTTTATTGAGTTTATCACAAACAAAGTCTAGGTGAGAGTCAAAAGAAAGATTTGAATTGAGCCAGGTTCCCAATAGCTTGACTTTATCTGAGAGAGTGAGCTGAGTAATATTTAATGTGTTAGATAGAAGCGGTTTCCTATTAAAAAAGTTGATTATTACAGTTTTGTTCTTATTTAGTATGAGCTTATTTCTTTGGCACCACGTATCCATTTCTTCATACACTACTTTAATATTTTCTTGGAGTTCCTCAGGGGTCTTACCTGTTACAGTGATTGTTGTGTCATCTGCAAACATTGTAACCATTCCTTTATTTATAAATTTTGGTAGATCATTTACATATAGTAAAAAGATTAAGGGTCCTAAAACTGAACCCTGAGGAACACCAAGTTGTACCTCATATTTATTAGATAAGGTTTCTTGAATTTTAACTATAATCTGCCTGTTTGATAAGTAAGACTCAATCCAGGACAACGCAGGACCTCTTATGCCTAGGTAATATAACTTATCTAGAACAAATGATGTATTAATGCTATCGGAAGCCTTACTTAAATCAAACATGATTGATACTACTAGGTTGCCTTTATCTAGTTCGTCATAAATGTAATTTAGAAATTGGTAGCTGGCTGTTTCAACAGACTTTTTTGCTCTGAATCCATGGTGATCAGTAGTAAGTAAGCTATTTTGTTCAACAAATTTTATAATTATGTCATACATGCACCTTTCTAAGATTTTTGAGAATTCAGGTAATAGGCAGATATGTCTGTAATTATCAGGCTGCAATGGATCTCCCTTCTTAAAAAGTGGAAAAGCTAATGCAACCTTCATTGTATCTGGAAATTTCCCACTCTGTAATGACATATTGATAACTGTGGTAAGAGGATGAATTATATAGTTACATATGTATTTAATTATTTTAGGAGAAATCATATCAATTCCGCAACAGGTTTTATTTTTCATTTTTGTTATTATTTTGCTAACGTCCTGTTCTGTTATTAAAGGTAAAAAAATAGAATTCTTGGAGCTAACTGATAATGTGCATGGGAGTGAAAGATTTTGACCAAAGTGTTCATTTACTGTTTGATTGCAAATGTTAGAGAAATAAGATGCAAACATTTCCGAGAGTTCTTTTGGTTCAGTAATAATTTGACTATCATTTTTTTGTAGTGACAATAAATTTAACGGTTTTTCTCTACCCAGGTTTTTATTTATAGTTCTCCAGGTCTCTTTTATTTTATTTGAGGCTTTATTAATTTTATTGCTATAATATTCACGTTTAGCCATTTTTATCTGTTTTTTATATTCTTTCTTACAGTCTACGTAAAACGATCTCATTTCTGCGAAATTTGTTTGTGCCATAATAAAATATATATTACTTAATTCTTTATTCATCATGTGAAGGTTTTTTGTATACCATGCGTTATATTTTATTTTTTTTATTGCTTCTACATGTAACTATTGGACAGCTGCTCTCTAAGCACCAATTAATATTGGAAAGAAGCTTAATATAAAAGATGTGTGCAAAGTGATCACTTAAGTTAGGATTAATAACTTGTGAGTGATAAAGCTCAGTTGGAATATTTGTTAATGCGTAATCTATCGTGCTAATAGAAGTTTTTTCATTGATATTTGTAAAGATTCGTGTTGGCACGTTTGTGGACACATGTAGCTGGAACGAGTCTATGATATCGAGAAACATTTTTGTAATTAAATCATCTTTTTTGTTGTAATCAATGTTAAAATCACCTGTTACAATTATGTAGTTGAATTTACTTGTAAGATTTCCTTTGGTATTTTATATAGATATAACCATATTCTAGATTTAGTTCCTTTAAAGTTTCCACTGCTTTCCTCTGATTGTCCTATATTTCTTTTGTTACTGAAGCGTCTTTTTTTTTGTACCACTCTCCAGTTATTATTATCAACAATTTTTTCATTTGTGCTTTGATTAGGTGACTTCTCAAGATGAATTATATCATTCATCAATTTTTGCTGGTAATTTTCTAATTCAGAAGTATTTTGTCTGTTTGGTGTCCTATTTACAGCATTTGTGGATTTTCCATGTTTTGTTATAGTTTTCTGATTGCTTGTTTGTACGATTTCAGAATATTGTTTTGGTACTGCTGGACTTTTATTTACATGTTGTTTTTGTGAACTTACGTTATTTACATGTTTTTGTGGATATGTGTTTTTGTTTTCTATCATGTTTTTTGTCTGGCTGCTTAACTCTGGCTCTGGATTTATATTAAGTTTTATGTTATTTAATGCAATTTGCATATGTGAAAAACTGTTTTGGAATGATGCTTGCATAGATGTTATGATATTGTGTATTTCCTTAATTTGTTGTATCTCTGAATTTGAGTTGGTTTGTTCCTTGCCATATAGTTCATTTCTTAAGGTAATTATCTCCATTTCCAAGTTTTCAATTTTTTCCTTGAGTAATTTATTATTTTCGTTTAATTCACAATTTAGTTCCTTTAGAGTTTCAAATTCAGATTTCGAGTTTTTTTTTAAGTTTTCTTGTTCTTGACCTTTTTGTTCTGAATAATCCTCACTTGAGTTTTCTTCTCTATAACTTTGCTCATTACAACAATTTTTTGTTTTTTTGTGAGAACAACTTGTATGAAATGTTGTATTACAATTTAAGCACTTCACTTTTTTATTTACTGCGGGTTTTTTACAAAACCCACAGAGCACATTTATAACTACATCTTCATTTTCCGCCATTTTGAATACAAATTTTAGTTTAGTTTAGTATGGAATATACAGAGAACAGAATTTCTTCTTCTTCTTCTTCGGTATCATTAATAAAATAATCTGAGATAAATTGTTGAAGGTAGTAATAAAATCATTCCAGTCTTCTCTTATGATAGAAATATTTTCTGGTTTCATGAATGCAGGATGAATATTTTCTGGTTTCATGAATGCAGGATGTGATACATTCAGTAATATTTTTACGGCAGGAACATAACCTCTCGCAGCAGAAAGTTCAGTAATTATTTTATAATTAGGGTCTTTTAGGTAAAATACATTTTCACAAATATATCGCTTCTCATCATGCATCGCATCCTGATAAATAGCACTAATTCGATCAGTCAAATCAATGACAATTTCAAGATATTTTTATTTACAGTATTATCGAATTTGTCCCGAAATTTATCCGCACACGGTATACCGATTTTATTGTTTGTAATCATTCTAATGAAAAATGATAGTATATGAGCCTTTCAAATCAGATTTCTGAAATTCGGATACATTCATTCTAATTCGGGATCTCCCGTTTGCCTTCGCTCTAAACTCTAGTAGCGACCACTGTTCTTGTATTAAGCACTTTCATACTTCACAGTGTTGCCAAGTCGAGATGACGCAAAATTAATACAATTATGAATCCTAAATGTATATTAATATACCCTATATAGAGACATCGCAGCGGAAAGTGCTTGAACTAGCGATATACTCGACCTTGCTACTTCATTTAAGTCTGTATCAATTTTGCGTCCGATTTTGTAAAGTTTTTTTTAGAATATCTCCGAGACTCTTTGTTCTATCCAGTTAAAATTTTTAGTAGGGGTAGAGGACGCAAATTAGAACATGTAAGTGGAATAGTTGGTAAAAACCTTATATGGAAGAAAATAACACGGGATGTAATTTTGCGTCCGGTATACGGACGCATTTTTACACTGGACGCAAAATGAATACATTTTAGCATGTACACGGAGGCAAAAATGATACAAGGATCAATATATGTGTATGTATGTATGTAAATATACACTCACAGGCAAAATAATCGATCCACGCAAATTTTCGACGAATTTCAATCGCAAATAACTTTTTTATTTGATGTTGGATTTAAACGAATTTTGAAGAATATTGTAGACAAATTAATGGAAAATCGCGCACATTTTAAGAATTTACAAAAAAATATACGTACGTTTATAATATACAGGGTTAAACAGAAAGATGTTTTTTACCATAAGTTTAAGACACTCTGTGGAGTGGCGAAACAGTAAATTGTTCTAAATTAAGTTTTAATTATCAAGTCTCATCTATTCTTAACATTTTTGTTTTTGGTTCACCTCGATATCTTTATTTTTGTGGAAAATATGGATTTTTTAAAAAAACATTGAAATTTCCAATAATTTTTTTGTACGAAGAACTAAGGTTGCTATAGAGGACTGACAGTTTTGTTGACGGTTTCTTTGAAAATGAATGTGTTATTTCTGAGGTGTTTTCTTACTTTTAAAAATGGATGTCTCCGACTGAACTTGCCAGAGCCATTGCTTTAACCCAGGATGGACGGTCACGGTCAGAGGTGTACGAATGAACGAGATCTCGTTCATTCGTACACCTCTTCCTACCACATTGACTCCTTCTAGTGTACTCGCCATGTTGTTTAAACCAACTTACAGCCCTTTGTACTTTACTTCTTGTGACGTTTAAAACTCTTGACACTAATACTGTGACCGTCCATCCTGGATTAAAGCAATGGCTCTGGCAACATCAGTCGGAGACATCCATTTTTAAAAGTAAGAAGACACCTCAGAAGTAACACATTCATTTACAAAGAAACTGTCAACAAAAACTGTCAACAAAACTGTCAGTCCTCTATAGCAACCTTAGTTCTTCGTACAAAAAAATTATTGGAAATTGCAATGTTTTTTTAAAAAATCCATATTTTCCACAAAAATAAAGATATCGAGGTGAACCAAAAACAAAAATGTTAAGAATAGATAAGACTTGATAATTAAAACTTAATTTAGAACAATTTACTGCTTCGCCACTCCACAGAGTGTCTTAAACTTATGGTAAAAAACATCATTCTGTTTAACCCTGTATATTATAAAGGTACGTATATTTTTTTGTAAATTCTTAAAATGTGCGCGATTCTCCATTAATTTGTCTACAATATTCTTCAAAATTCGTTTAAATCCAACATCAAATAAAAAAGTTATTTGCGATTGAAATTCGTCGAAAATCTGCGTGGATCGATTATTTTGCCTGTGAGTGTATGTATGTAAGATGTGATATTTCTACTTTTGATGTGTTAATTTATAGTAATTTATATTAAATATGTAATTGTATTATATTTAGCGTTTCTTGCTAATAAAGTTTATTATTATTATTATATTATTATAAACATATGACCTCCATTCTAAGATTCACCCTGTATATTTTTTTTTGTTAGAAAATATCACCAAAGTTTTCAATATAATAATATTAGCACTACTTTTTTTGTTTATTTGGAACATCCACTAAAAATTGGCTAGTAAATTTTTTTATAGATTCTTTTTTAATCGTATTCCTTTGTAATTAAAGCTCGCTTAACTCACTCAATTAATTTCATGCAACGACCTTATTTTTGCTTTAAGAGATCGTCGAGAATTAACAAAGAAATAGACAATTTATTATTTTATTTTTTTCACCGCTACTTGCACATATTCTGTTACCTAACAGATATAAATATTTGAGTTTGGTTTCATGGTTTGGATATCAATTATTCACATATGCTGGCTGGTTTAAACCTTGTGGCGCTCTTTATAATTTTCTACTGCTTTTTTTTAAAATTTTTTGTGGAACCTGCCCAATCTCCATTGTTTAGCTAGCAGGCAATCAAACCAGTGTTGGTATTGTACAAGCGATAAGAATTACAACTTTTGGTTTTTTAAAATTTTTATTACATTGGCTTATGAGCTCTACTAACTTTTATGCCACATAGGTTGTTTGTTTAGGTTAGTTAATTAATTGCATACCCTTTACAAATCTCCTCCACGAGTTGTTTTAAGAATTATTTATAAAAGTAAATACACCACATTAACAGAAATAGGGTTTCCAATCCCAGGTTTTCACTCACGGAAATCCCGGGATTTCAAAAATCAATTCCGAGTATTTATAATATGACCAAATGACATAAAATACATATTACTTTTTATCTCACATGTATTCTGTGTACAAAGATCCGGTCCAGATTAGGGGACGACACCCTAGACACACTGGCCATTCTTTCAAAGTAAATTTTAGGCTATTCATTTTTATAGAATAGATAGTCAATAGATTAAAGTAGCAATAGATTATTAATTTATAAATTTTTTTAGAGTTTTATTATTTATTTTTTTATGTATTATTATTATTCTTGCTCAATAAATCGTTTCTTATTTAATTTTACGTTGATATTCGACAAATATATTTAGATCCCGGTAAATCCCGGGATTTGACTTTCTAATCTCGAAAATACCGAAAGTCTAATCCCGTTCCGGGATTGAAAACCCTAAACAGAAACTTCGATTACGCCACGAAATAAACACGGGCAGAATGACAGCAACGGTTGTCCACGACTACTAAATAATGTATGTATTTCCTCAAGCATAATGCTATCCATTATTGCCTGCAGTAAATAATGATTTCATTATTGACTGCAGTGAATAATGATTAGTTTCTATGACAACGTATTGGATATTTGTTAAAAAATTTCATTAAATTGGCCATGGCATGTGAGTCAAAGCTTGAAATTAATTGTAAACAACGTGGATGTTTAAATTTAATTTATGACAGGCTGCTCTTTTGACACAACGACCTGCTCATAAGAAATGTAAAAAAATAAATAGTACTTATAAATTTCTTCAGTAAAAGATTTAGTCAAATATATTTAATAGTCGTGGATAAAATAGTGTATTCTACTGGCATATAACGGCTATTATTCACTCGGGTGATTTTTACCAGCGTGAGGGCCGGTATTTTCAGTCTGATTTAACCCTGATTAAGTTTAACCATTGATCAATAACCTTGGAAATAATTGTCGAGACAATTGTTTCCATGGTAATTAATCAATGATTAAAGTTAATCAGGGTTAAATCAGCCTGAAAATACCGGCCCTGAATATAATATACGCCTTTATATGCTTGTCAAATAAACTCTATTATTTGTCTTTCAGATCTTAATGAATTTGGAAGCATGGTTTTGATCATTGGTGCTACAAATCGGCCAGATTCTATCGATCCTGCCCTACGCAGAGCAGGTCGATTTGATAGAGAAATTTCAATTGGGATTCCTAATAGACAAAGCAGAGCACACATTTTAAGAATCATAACTTCTAAGCTGAAGTTGTCAGAAAATTTTGACTTTGAAGTTCTTGCAAGCTACACTCCTGGTTTTGTCGGAGCTGATTTACTTTCATTGACCAGAGAAGCTGCAATGATTGCCATAAATAGGTAAGTATTACAACCCGGATGTTTTAGTTTTATAGATGTATATACAGTCAGTAATGTTCTCATCATATCATATTTTATCTTAATGAGTCCGAAAAAAATGCTTTACAAAAGCTCCAAAACAAAGCATGTGTGTTATTTTAAAGGTGAATAGCTATGTTAGAATTAAGAACATGTTAGATTGTCCGCAATTTATGAATATAAATCAAAGACTTGTATACATGAATTTGTTATTTATTTTTAAAATGGTCCACAATTTACTACCGAAATATATGACTGGGAAAATTACTTTTGTAAGTGATATTCATAATTACAATACAAGGAATGCTTGTGATTTGTATGTTCCTTCTGTAAAAATAGTTAGTACGCAAAACTCTTTATTTCATAAAGGTTTAGTTATTTATAATTCATTGCCTCAACATGTTAAAACCATTAATAGTTTAAATATATTTAAAAGAAATGTTTTTCAATATAGTCAGGTATACTCTAAGTTGGCCGGTCCAAAGGTCGCTACGTCGTCTGAAGTAAGAATGTATTTTCTTTCTGTTCTTATTTTGGATTTACGGCCACACTTCTGAACATTACCCAGATGCCACAAATAACTTTTAGACAATATTTGTAAGAATGTATTCGATGTGTCAGAAATGCCAGTGGTTCTCAAACAGTTTGACACTTGAAACTGTGATGTTCTCTAAATAATAATTGTAAATATAAGAGTATTAAAGGGGTTTAACAAAAAATGTTAAGAAGTATTAATTTACGAAATTTGTCGTTTTAGTGGAATTCTGCATTTATATATAGGCTCGGACACAAATGAAACTAATAATAAAAAATGAATTCGGTCAATAACAATATTAATTATTTGGAAAAAACAGTAATCGAAAACTAATATTGGTCGAAAATTTCGCCATTCGTATATTAAAACTAGGTATAATCATTGTAATTGAAATTATTACTACAACACTCCAAATATATCTTTCAGTCAAGAATACAAGCATCTACTTACTTATTTACCACTAAAACAATATCCGGAATAGTTTTTTAAATAGAATTATCGTCGCTAGGCTACACCTTCAATTCGCAAACTGTTGGTGGTGGTGGTGAAAACGTGTGTTATTTGTTAAATACATCAAGCACTAGCTTATAGAAATGGAGCGTTCCTGCGCGGATTAATAAAATGAATAAAATGAAATTTTTATAGGGAAAATTTAAACCTTTAACCCGAGTTCAGTCGCGCATATTTTTTTACGGTATTGGTCGCGCGGTCATTTTTACTGATTTTTCTTTTTACATTTTTAACACTTCTGTCAGTTAATTTAACCACATACAAAAGCACCTAATTATTATGAGAATTTTTGATCCATCAAAAAAAAAATATTTACAAAAAAAACTTAAAACAGTAAAATACTTCGGCATCAGTCGCATATATGGTCAAAAAGACCATTTTCTTTTTACTCTTATGATTATTTTATAATAATAATAATAATAATAATAATAACTTTAATTGCTTCTTAAACAAATTTACAGCAATGGAGTATGCTTGAAAATATATAAACATATGACTATATAGACAAAGACAGAGTACACAGATATCATAGTGAACCAAGTAGGAAAAGAATACAGCATCTACTCAGATAATATAAATGACCTTAATTTTAAAATATTCCATACATAAACACAAATGCACTTAGCTTCAGAATAGGTAACATTTTGTAGACAGGTAATTAGGGAGTCTAAATTATCAAGTACAGTTGAGTTAGGTTTCATTGTAGTATAAATTGGACATTCGAACATTATATGATCAATTGTTTCTTTTTGGCGAGTATTACATACTGAACATATCTGATCAGGGTTTATGAAGTACATGATTCCATTTAAGGTAAATTTGATTCGGAAATCCGTAGCCATGCGTAATTGTGCCAAAGTGCGGGTCATCTGGATAGGCAATTTTAAGAGCAAATAATTTGAAGGTTTCTTGGTGAAATTGAATGAATTTTGTAAAAACATGAAAGAATAACGGGAGGTTAATGATATATCTGCTTCATATAAGTGCGTATAATATTTAGATATTAATGATTGCTTACAAGAATTAAAAACTATTTGGTTTGAAATTAAGCCGTCCCACAAATTTAACGAACCAATGTCTACAAAGATTTTTCTCATTTGTTGTGCCCAGTTATACTTTGCATCTGTAAAATTAATTATTCGTAGTTGTTGTTCCAAACATAATTTAGGGTATCGTGATTTATCCATAGCCAATACTTTGCTTAACCAGTTGAGCGCTATTTTAAAGACATTTAACGCTAATTTTACTCTCCCAGTTTCCAACCGAACTATTGCATCTGGAGTATTCGTGGGAACTAGGAGTATCCTTTTAAGAAAATTAACCTGGACTCTTTCCAATAAGTCAAGATATCGAAGTCCCCAAATTGGAACACAGTTGAACATAACACTAAGAGCCAGTGACTCAAATAGTTTTATCCTTGGGAGCCAGCTATCTATCTTGGCTTTGGCCATTATAGGAAGAATGGAGCCTACCGCTTGCTTTCCTTTATTGGTGGTGTGCAAGGACATTTCATGAAATAAGCCTGAAGAAGTAAACATGACTCCTAAATAATTATATTTATTAGTTGTGTTTATCGGCACATTATTGAAACAAAATTTGTAATTGGTCTTATTAGAGTATCCACCTTTGGAAAACTGCATGATTTTAGTTTTCTCTAAGTTAACAGTCAAGTTGTTGACAGCTGCATATTGTTTAAGTAATTTTAGCTTCTTGACAACGTCAATTTCGGAGTGAGCTAATATTACAAGGTCATCAGCATATAATAATGACATTACGTCGTGTCTATCGTCAATGTTTACTCCTTGTACACCATGATTATAAAAAAAAATTTCTATGTCGGCAATAAACAAAGCAAATAACAGAGGGCTTAGAGGCTCGCCCTGCAAAACGCCTTTTGTAACTTCATAATTTTTAGTTAGACCATCGGAGCACTTTATCTGCATGGTTGCCTGTGAGTACAACGCTATTAAGACGCGAAGAATTTTGGCTGATATACCTACCTTAAATAATTTAAACCACAGTAGGGAATGGTTTATCGAGTCAAAGGCCCTCTTAAAATCCACGAAGATAGCAAATAATTTCCGTTTTCTATGTCTTATGTGTAGGTGAATAATTGAACTGAGTGTAAAAACATTATCAATGCAGCCACGACCGGATCGAAAGCCTGCTTGACATTCAGGTAATAATCCACAATCATCCACCCACAAAGACAATCTGTTAAGAATAATAGATGTAAATATTTTGGGGCAACAGTTGAGTAAAGCTAATCCTCTATAGTTTTCAGGATTGTTAGATGGACCACCTTTATGCAACATGGCGAGTAAGATATTTGACCATGAATTAGGTATGTCGTTAGAGTTGAAAATACCATTAAACAGCGACGTTAGATAAAGGATCCAGTTATGTGGAAGGTTTTTATAGAACTCGTAGGTGATCCCATCAGAACCTGGGCTTTTATTATTTTTGCATTTAGTGAGTACATCAAAAACCTCCTTTGTTGTTATAGAACCGTCTAAGTAGGGGTGAGTAACGTCCTGAAAGTTAAAATTAGAAATTGTTCTTAAGGGGTAAACGTTTTGGTAAAAGTTTTCCCAAACTTGAACAGGCAAAGATTTGTGGTTATATTTACCCCGAAATTGTTTTATTGTAACCCAGAATTCTTTAGCATCGTGTAGGTTGCTTAATTTTAAAATCATTTGGGCTTCATACTCTACTTTCTTTTGTTTGATGATTGACTTATATGCTGTTTTTGAGTCTAAATAAATTTTTGTGAATTCTGGTAAAAAGTTTTCTTTTTTACATACATTTAAAGCTATTTGTTTTTTCTTTTTAGCTGTGATACAAGCAGCATCAAACCAAGGTTTGCTATCCCGCTTTATTTTGCGATTTTTTACAGTTTTATGTGCTTGAAGCAAACCAAGGTCGGTAGCTACTTCCTGTATGGCAATACAGAGGTTTGTATATGACAACTCGGTATTAGGGATAAAGTATGTTCGATTAGAATTTTTCATTTTAAATTTGTAATTTAGGGTTAAACTCTCTTCCCATTTAAAGGTATCAGGTATCTGACTATGGATAGGCATATCATGAGAGTCCAAGTCTGGGAATGCTGGTACATTACCGACTAATAAATTAATAGGAAAATGGTCGGACATAAAATCGTTATTCCCAACAAAAAAGTTTCTTACCTCACCAAGAAAAATGTTATTGACCCATGCCAGATCTACCACACTTCGACCCAATTTGCTTACATATGTAAATTGACCTGGTCTATCTAGGGAACTTCTGCCGTTAATAAGAGAGAAGGAATTATTGTTCATGAATTCAGTCAATATTTTACCCCTGGTATTTAATGTTGTATCTAAACTTATTCTATGTTCAAATAAATTTGTATTTTCAATAAATTCGCTAGCAGTTAATCCACAATTTGCAATCCTACAATTAAAGTCACCCCCAATCACAATCAATGTGTTAGGATATTGTTCAGTTATTTCTGTTAATAAATTTTGAAATATATCAATTAAATACTCTAATTCGAAGGAAGGTTTAAAATAAATGTGACATAAAATAAATTTGTAATGATCGACAGTAAACAAACAAATCATAAAATCGGAAGATCTGTGTAAAGTTTTAACTCTAAAATTGTCTCTATAAAATATACACATACCACCACTTGGGCGTCCCAACGATTTTTCCTTAGTAGCGTTTGAATTTAAGTAGTTATAATTATCTAGAAAATTAGGCACATCGGGAATATCATTGAGAAGCCAAGTTTCACTCAGACAAAAAATATCAAATTGTATAATTTCTTCACCAAGATTATAAATGTTTTTATAGCCATGACAATTCCAGAAGGTTAAGAGAAGTTTTTTGAATGCCCAGGATTAGTTGACTTATTCACCTTAGAAGTGTTTTTGTTTGGAGATTCCTCCTCTTCACGTGGTCTTTTTTGAGTGATGGGAACGATGGTTGGTTGACCAGCAACAAATTTCAGCATCAGATTTTCGCCATTTGCCCTTCTTTTGGTGAGTTCTCTGTAGATCGCAGTGAGCTCGTTTTTCTGTGTTGGGGTGTAGTCATTCTTGATTTTTACGCCAGGATATTTGCTTACATCAAGTTTATTTTTTCTCTTCAAGATATCTATAGCATCCTGTTTGCTGTTATAATTTCGATTACTATGTCACTGCAGTCGTAAGAATCGTCTATTCCATAAAAAAGTACATTCTTCTCCCGTGCTACTCTCGATGAACATTCATTGTAGATGGACGTCATTGTTTTATCACCAAGTTTTGCTTCAAGGACCAAGACTTTATCTTTTAATGCAGAGTTTTCTGATTTCAAAGTTGCAATATTTTCTATACATTCATCTATTTTGCGGTTTTGTACTGTTATTAGAGCACGGATCTCGTTCATCCTATTTGTTAATACTGTAAGTTGTGCCATTAGCAATTGAAATTGTGAATCTCCAGGTGGCACGCCACTGGACACTGATTTGCCTTCACCATTCATACTTTTTTGTAGATCAGTGTTTATCAGTTTTATCTCCAGCAAAAAAGGGATTAAATTGAAATACAGTAATTGATGATTTTTGTGGTCTATATGTAGCAACTAGCAAGTGTGGCATTTATAACTATAATGCAATTATCTAAAGGCCAAGCAGGCCTTCAGGTTTAAACCAAATTCGATAATGAAAGTATCACTTACTAAGACTTCGTGTAGTAACAAAAGTAGAAGGAAAATTGTGTGTATTCTTGTAGAACTGAGTCACAAACTGAGACTGTAAGAAATACGTGTTAACTGTCTAGCGGTCACCCACATACTTCCATCTGATTCAACCTCCTCTAAAAGCCTCTAAGACCCTATTAAACCTTCCTCCACTTAGTATAATGATTCAGGGGGAAGCCAGGATGGGGGCATATAGGCTGCAGAACTCAATTGACCCGAGTTTACGCGGAACAGGATCGGGACACATGAAGATAGTGAACACGGTAGAAGATCCTGTATTAAACATGAGGTCAGACTACATGACACCAACAATCACATTCCACAAGCCTTTCAACATTATTATTGGACAAAGAGAGGAATGGTCAGCAAGAACTCCTGACATATTGCGGAAAGGACTCTGTTGGTATACAGACGGTTCTAGGACGGAAACAGGAACTGGAGCAGGGATACATGGAGAAAGACCAAGGGATGGTATAAGTCACTCTCTGGGACGCTACTCCACCGTATTCCAAACAGAAATTTTAGCTATACTTGAGTGTATACGCGAAAATATAAGAAGAGGGTATGCTGGACTACAAATTACCATCGCGTCGGACAGTCAGGCGGCATTAAAGACAATAGCCTCTAATAAGGTGTCGTCCAAACTGGTATGGGAATGCCATGAGGAACTCAGAATCCTGGGAGAAAGGAACAGAGTAAAATTACTCTGGGTACCAGGACACTCTGGGATATCAGGCAATTAAAAAGCTGACGAACTTGCTAGACAAGGATCAACTAACACCTTTCTTGGCCCAGAACCTGTGCTGGGTATCTCCAAAAGCACAGCAAGGGGAGCTATTAGCGATTGGGTCAAGGACAAACAATAATCACTGGAGGAATATCCCAGGAAATCGACATGGGAAAACACTAATTAAAAGCCCATGTCCCAAAAGAACTGAAGAACTGCTCACAAAGAACAGGATTCAGTTGAGAATAATTGTAGGACTTCTAACAGGGCATTGTTAAGAAGCACTTACATACAATGGGGAAATGTGATGGCGACCTAACCTGTAGACTATGCAGAAAGGAACCTGAAACAGTGGACCATATCATTTTCAAGTGCGAAGCACTAGCTCGCAGGAGATATAATATTTACGGGCAGACCCAAACAGAACCGGAAACTATCCAAACTCGTTCAGTCACGGATTTGTATCACTTGATTAGTGGTACAGAGTTACTGAAGTGGGTGGAGTAGATTAACAAAGGGAGAGCACAATAAGCCCAGGAGGCTGCAGTGCCCTCGGTGTTTAAACAGACGAGCCCTAGGTGAAAAAAAAAAAGCCTTTTGTAACCTCTGTTGCTCTTTTTCATAGTTCGCCATTTTGTAGTGTAAAATATATATAAATATAAGTAAATAACAGAAAATATAAGTAAAACATGAAACTTCTACCTATTCAACGCTATCAGTCGCAGTACGGTCAAAAGCACCAAAATTTTTATAACGTTATAAGTCGCAATATGGTCAAACACAATTTTTACGTGACTCGTCGCAAATTTTACCTCTACTGGTTTATCCACGTCAAACTACATTATATATAGGAGATTAGCTGAAAGGAAATACTTCGAGTACGTGCAGTTAGAAAACCCCCGCCATTTACATGAATCGTCGGTCCTTATGACCATCAGGCGACCGATCTCGGGTTAATATTTACTAAAAAAATAAAATCGATTTCGCCATGAACAGGATTTGAACTCGGAAGTACCTATTCCACTACTATTTTGACAGTCGAGTATCTTACACACTGAGCCACACAACTACATATATAATTACTTACGTTGTAAAACGTGCAATTGTAGGTAACATAAAATTGTAAGACTTATAGTGGTTTGACAATGTAGTGGAAGCGCATACGGCTAAATTAGGGGGTTCGTGGGAAATAAATGATTAAAGTTGGAGACATAGTTATTTTGTTAAAAGGCATCTTTCTATGTATGAAAATCCATGTTTCCACCTTCAGCTTCGCGGGCCTCACCTTCTGCACCTTCTGAAGGTTAAAATATTTTGATTAAGATATCTCAAGAACTATTCATCGTAGAATATTCGTTTTTTCGCCAAATTAAAGGTCTCTTTATTACAAAGAAAAAAAGGTATTATGGATTTAGTCGTATCTCTATGCGTTTTTAACTTATTCGGAAAAAACAACATTAAAAAAAAAGTTCTCTGGCCTTTCATCGGTGTAAAACAAGCAGAACACTTTCTCAAAAATATCCCTAAATAAAAAAGTTGCACTCGTTCTTTAGCTTTAAAACGATGTATATAACAATATATTTCGTTTAAATGTCAACGTGTGAAATTTACATTTCACGCCACCGACCGAAAGCCGCAAATATAGAAACACCGTTAAAATGTGGATCAGCGCGCAGACTGAACTGGGCCTTGAAGCTTATGAAAGTTTTAAGATGACTCGGATCCACAGTAATGACATGCATCTATGGAATCCAGTCAAGAAATTAAAACTTCATCTCTGCCGTGAAGGCAATAAAAAAATAGTTACCAAAAAAGATAACGCTATCACGGAATTAATAGCTGACCGATTATTATTCTCAAGACTTTTAATACTGTGCCGTTCAAGACCCGACCTAAACCTGAAACAAATACTAGGAGATTATGAACTTTCAGCAGTTCCTCGGTCATTGTTTGCTCTTGATGGAAGTTGAATCTATTATCCAGACTGACACTCCCAATAGTAAATAATAATAATAATAATAATAAGATTTATTTATAATTAATTTAAAGAAGCTACAAGAGCAAACCGTTATCTAAACAATTTCATATATCAGAATATATCTACGAAATATTTGCTGTCTCATAATAATACGAAGAACGACCTAACTGAGTACCTTTCAGTGAAGTTAATGAAATCGGCTACGTTTGAATCTAAAAATCTGATAGTATCGTGGCATCTGCTTTTCTAATAAAAAAGGTCATTTGGAACATTTAGCAAGTACGCAAGAGGAAGTGGACACAAAACTTAATTGCATTCTCTAGCAGCGACCAAGTTACATTCAACATCAAGAGAATCGCTTACTATTTACTATTACCGTATGCTCTCCAGATTCTGATGTATTTTTTCTCTTATTGAAGTATTATGACGACTTCTCCTGCCATATCACATTTTAAACAGGAAGTGGATCCAAGAGAAGAGAACAGTTTCATCCGTAGCATCTGTGCATTGCGTAAAAAATAATAAAGAGGCGCAACTGTCAAGGTTTCGAGATTTTACTGTTTTATTTTTTTACCAATAGCTTCATGATTGTCTTCAATTCTAAGGGCTATACAGCCAAATTACAAATACCTCTCTGTAGCACTAAAAATTGATGACAATCATGAAGTTATAGGCAAAAAAATATACAATACTAAAATCTCGAAACCTTGACAGTTGCACCTCTTTATTATTTTTTACTCAATAATCTGTGCTAAGCAAAATACAAATGGAGGCCCTGCTAGCAATGCATGCATTATCGGGAATCGGGATGCGACACAACGGGAGTATTCAGTAGAGTTCAGTAGTGACGAGGATCAAGAAGAAACGTCAATAACTGACCTCAGCGAGGAAGATTTGTAGAATGTCTTGAACTTGCTGTTCATTTATTTATGTATTAGTTAATTACGTTTATTTCATTAGGTTCGATTTCTCAAATTTCTGTACAGGATTAAAAATATAACATTTTAATAGACCGACTTTTATTATAACATTCAGGTCGAATAGTTTCAATGCAACAATAATCACTGGTATATATCATATGAAAAAGTTCTCTTGAAACTACCTACGAATATATTCATAATTGTGGCAAACGATGTATAAATGCAATTCATCTATTTAGGACAGAACATTTTGAAATAATGCATCATTTTAGTTCAAAACTCAATTTGTATAGTTTCCACCAAAGCAACGTAGATACCTCACATCTCCTTATCTGTTGAGTGTTCTATTGCATAAATAAAGTAAATTAATGACAGGTAGGTATCCATACCATTTTGAAGCTTGCACCATCACCTACAATTGTTTTGGAAGCATGTTTCAATTCAAGTGCGACAAAACAACATAATTTTCCAAATTACCTCCCTAACTATTCGAAATATGACAAAAGTTTATCCGACCTTTTTCTTTCTATACAAAAATACAATAATTTCAAAAAAAAATAATCAAGTCGCTATCTCATACCGTTCACGAGTTATGAAAGATTGAAGAAAACACCCCTTATGGGGGGGTGAAGGTCAAAGCCCGCTCGTCCGCGGGTGGAAACATGAGTTATCTTAAATAAAACAATGTAACTCAACAGAAAAATTATGTTTCTAACTTTAATCAGTTATTTCCCACGCCATGACACATGCGCTTCTACTAATGTCTTGTTTGTTGGAATTCGAATTTGTTGGAATTCGAAAGACATTGACAGAATGGCACAGACTACGACGATGAAGTAACAACAGCAATAGCAACAACCCCCTCCTGTAGCTGCCACAGAGTCAAAACCCCCTATAGCTGCCACTAGGTCAATATGACCCACTATAGTTGTCACTGGATTTCAACCCAACTACAGTTGTCACAAGATCACCGCCATGCCGATGCACTCCACCGCAACAGTCCAAACCACCCTGACCTATCAGTTAGAAAAAACTGGAAGGAAGCAAAGGAAAACCAGTTACAGGAGCCAGTGACACATTTGAGGCTTCAATCGGAAGACCCTGAATTCCAGGGCATCAACACAACATCGCCACGGAGATAAATATAACTACCTGCATGGAAGTCCAATATGTAATAATTTTGGTGTATCGACCACCAAGTGAAAGAGTGGATGTATTTTTGAATAGGATGGAAGAAGTTCTGTCTCTGTTTGCACATGAAAATAATTATAGGAGGTGACTTTAGGATATTTTTTAGTAGATAGTAAAGAGAATTTTGTTCTCTTATTAATTCATATAATATTTGTCATACTATCAATGAACACACACGTATAACGCACTGTACTAGCTCATGTATAGATAATATATTAACTAATTGTGAATATCACTCAGCCGAAGTTCTACATTCGTACATTTCTGATCATACGTCACAAAAACTAGTATAGTAGGGTGCAAATCGTGGTCAATTGTATCACCATATGGGCATTTTAAGACTAAAAGCTGGCACCTATCGGAAATGAAACCTTATGCCCTCCGTACCTTAAATCCGAATTCGTCAGGAAATCGTCGTGTGCAAAAGGGCACTCTCAAAAATTTTCGAGTTATTTATATGGGGTCATAGCTCATGACGCAAAGATTTTTCTGGTTGAATTTCAAAACGTTTTCTGTAGCCGTTTGGCAGCAAAAAATTAAAACAATTTTCGAAAACCATTGGCCCTTACGGGAATGCACAACTTTGGATTGCGATATCTCGTCTCGACATCGACTAAAAATTAATTCAATTTGCCGTTTTTTTGCGTTCCACAACGATTATCTCGAAATATAAGCTCTAAATCAAAAAATTTATCTCTTGTAAAATTGTTGCCCTATTATTTGTGACTCCTGTAGTGCTATTTTTATATTTTTATCATTGATAATAAACTAGTAAGAATAATAAATGTAAGATGATGCATAAGTTACAACACTGCCGTTGCATGCCAGCGTATGCTCGCTCGATCACCCTTTCCGACCCCCTACCAACGTCTCACCCACACTTCGAACTGTACGTGTTATGTTAAAAACTATTGCACACTAAATATACGTTCATTTATTACGTTAAAAAATTACAAATTTTTACGATTCAGTAATTTAAAGTAAGTAGTTAAATTTTAAAATAAATTAGCGCTAGAATCGGGAATCTGTGTAAATGTCAATATAATTATTTATTAACAACAAAATCCAAAATAAAAACTCAAAATTACGAGTAACTTAAAAACAACATTAACAATTCAAGTAATAAATTTTAATGTAGCTCATACTTATTCGCTATCAACATCACTTTCTTCTTCAATAAATATCGTAGACTCTGCTGTAGTTTGATTGGATGGCATTTTGGCCCATGCATCGACAAGAGCCTATACAACATATTTTGTTTTTTCGACAGCTACACCATTTGGCTTGACAATCTATACAGGCAAAGAAAAATTTTAATTCAAAAACTTCTAATACTATGAGGCACGTATGTTACTTTTCCCACATTTACATGTCGTCAAAAATGACACAATCTCGGGAAAAGAAGGCAGCGTTTGAAAAATTACTATTTTAGAATCAGTTAATTTCCATCCATAATCTAAATAGTTTGGTACGTCCTGAATAGGCTGTAAAGCATTAAGCCAAATAAATTAAAATTTTTTGACAGTTCTTACAGCCAATTAAATTTCGTTATTTCTTGTCATGTGACACAAATCACCCTCATTTCAACATTACACTGATAACACCATCTAGGGAAATTTTCAATCACTATGACAACAAAATTACTTAACTTTGACAACTTCATAATAACTGCCAAATAAATATCAAAATGTCACGTTTTGGCAATGCCAATTTTATTCTCAATCTATAACTTTTTATAAATAAATAATTGTTTTGTTGTGTTGCTACATTTTGATTTTATTTTTTCTAAAAATTTTCTGACCGAATATCCCTCAGACATTGACAAATGCCTCATAATTTTATGACAACCTCAAGCAAGTTGCTTGGTAATATTATTACGAACCAACGTGCTTTCGATTGTCATAAAATTATCTTGTACTTACATTATCAATGTCTTAGGGATATTATAGCTGATAATGTGCCCGTAGACAATGCCCGTAGACAATGTAAGGCCAAGATCATTCAGTAGTTCATGAAAATTCAGATATATTTTCCAACAAGTTTTTTTCCCCAAACCAGAAAACTGACTTGTATCGCATCCCGTAAGTTCTTGGAAAGCTGGGAGATTTTTTAACAGTTTTGGTTCGATATTTATATGGTGAATGGGTATATAGCGAATACTGCTCTTTTTTCCAACTTTCATCCACATCTCAGGAATCAAATGCTCTTTAAAGTGGGAAAGCAGTACTAAAACATCTGTATCGCTGCATTCAATAATACATTTATTGTAACCAGCGTTTTTTGCGAAGAGAATATGAAGCAAGATTCTTGTGTCTGCTTCTTCATGGTTTGAATTTAACAAATTATCCTCGAGGGAAAAATTGCTCCCATACTGGTATATCATTATATGTCGAAAAATCCACCGCTTGCCACAAAATTCACGTTTTCTTTTTTTTGAATGTTCGATGGCCTCGCAGGATAGAAAATTCATCAACTGATTTTTGTTGAAAGCAGAATGGATAAATAAATTCCACTGCTGGGGTCTAGTGGCACACTGCCCGTATCAATTATTTTATTTATTGCGTTGGTCGATCCTCTCTTAATCCTGGTTGCATTCTTTATTTTTATTTTTTTTATACATAAAATCAATTTTTTAAAATTCGATATTTTATAAAAACCATTTTACGCGATTAAATAAATAATTAATCTTCGAAGTCACCAATATTATACTTAAAAATACTTATACAAATTAGATATTCCGCGATGGTTTTTATTTTATGAGAACGTGTTACCTATATTATTATTGTGTGTAAATGTATTTTTATTAAAGTTTATTATATTTAGAGCATACTTTAAACAAAACTAATTAATATAATTGTAATACATTCGCATGACTAAAAATTACTTACAAGTTGCTGTACAAATAGGGGAATTGTACATTATTTTCTCGATTTTTTTAGTTTAGTATAATTTGAATTGTCCTTAAGTATATGGAATGTTCTTTAGCAATAAAATAATTATTATTCGGTTTCCCAGTAGTGCTGCAGTAATACACCCACTGATTAATAAATAATATTGTTAATTCAACACAAATAACACAATATTCTTAAATAAACCCTTTGTCTTTTAATATTATTTAGTACGGCCTGCGCAAAGTAAGGGTATGTGAGCGGGAGGAGAGGACAGAGAGGGTGATCGAACGAACGTATGCCGGTACGCGACGGCGATGTTGTAACTTATGCATCATCTTACATTTATTATTCATACTAGTTTATTATCAATGATAAAAATATAAAAATAGCACTACAGGAGTCACAAATAATAGAGCAACAATTTTACAAGAGATAGATTTTTTTATTTAGAGCTTATATTTCGTGATAATCGTTGTGGAACGCAAAAAAAACGGCAAATTGAATTAATTTTTAGTCGATGTCGAGCCGAGATATCGCAATCCAAAGTTGTGCATTCCCGTAAGGGCCAATGGTTTTCGAAAATTGTTTTAATTTTTTGCTGCCAAACGGCTACAGAAAACATTTTGAAATTCAATCAGAAAAATCTTTGAGTTATGAGCTATGACCCCATATGAATAACTCGAAAATTTTTGATAGAGCCCTTTTGCACAGGACGATTTCCTGACAAATTCGGATTTAAGGTACTTAGGGCATAAGTTTTCATTTCCGATAGGTGCCAGCTTTTAGTCTTAAAATGCCCACATAACTGATTTTTAAGCGACTTTACGTGCCGCGAGCACTACACTAGTAGTCAATATTGAGAAAAATCATAAGGCAAATTTTGTACTTAAAAGAATAATTAACTCAGATAATATCGCTAGATTTAATAACTGTTTAGAAAATACGAACTGGTCTGATATTTACAGGTTAAATGAGAGTCAAATAAATGAACAATGGAATGTTTTCATGGATATATTCATTGGAAACTTTAATAACTGTTTTCCCCTTAAAAAAAATATCAGAAAATTATAATAATAAGAGAAAGAACAGTTTTCAAACCGATCCGGAAATTAACGGATGTAAGAACAGACTAGACATTCTGTATACTTTGAGTACTGTTGATGAAAGGTATAAAGATTTGTATAGAGAGACAAAAAAAGAGTTTAATAAAAAGTTAATACAGGGTAGGTCAAATAAATATCAAAATAAACTAGAAAACTCAGATAATAAGTCAAAATGTATGTGGAATATTGTAAGGGAAATAAAAGGGGAAGACTACAGTTCTCAAAGCATACAAGTTCCTGGAGAACCTAAACAAGTTGCTGAGGATTTCAATAATTTCTTAGTTGACGGTGTACAGTTGTTGTTAGATGAACTAGAAGATATACCTTTTACATGTGACATAATTCAAAATAATAAATCAATGTTTGTCAGTCCAGTAAATTCACAAGAAATAATAGACAAAAATTTAAAAACAAAATGAGTAGTGGTGATGATGAAATTCCCACAACCATAATAAAACAGTATATTAGGTATATTCTTGATCCAATAGTGTATATAATTAATAATTCTATCAAGTTTGGGATTTTCCCAGAGAACTTAAAATTAGCTTTAGTAAAGCCTATGTATAAGAAGGGAGATAGATCTAAAATTCAAAATTATAGACCTATAAGTCTATTATCGTCGTTTTCCAAAATTTTTGAAGCTGTGATGTGTAATCAATCGTCTTAAGAACTTCGTAAAATCTTGTGGTTTATTAAATGATATGCAACATGGATACCAAGAAGGTAGATCGACGCATACTGCAATTTTTCAATTTATTCAAAATAAAGGGACGAATTGCTCCTAGGTTTATACCTTGACCATTTCAAAAGCATATGATTGTTTAAATCACGAGATATTACTATTTAAGTTAGAGAAATACAGAATAAGAGGTAATGCATTGCAGTGGTTCAGATCTTACCTTACTGGTAGAAAACAGTTAGTATTTGTCAATAATGGCAGTGGACAAGCAAAATCAGAAACAAAATCATTAAATTTTGGAGTTCCGCAGGGTAGCATAGCTGGTCCTATACTGTTTATAATGTATATAAATGACATCAGTCTGAAAAAAGCAAGTGTTAATTATGACATAACGAATTACGCAGATGACACAAATTTTTTAATTTATTCATATTCCGTTGATGATTTAATAAGATCAACAAATTATATAGTAAAAGGTGTGAATAAATGGTTTCTCAAAAACAAACAGATACTGAATGAACAGAAAACAAACATAACAATATTCAAAACTAGCCATTCAAGGGTTACCAGTCCAACTGAAATAAATCTTGAAGAATCTGTCAATAATTTATCAAATTGTACTAAATTTTTAGGGGTCTATATTGATAATACATTAAGCTGGGGGAGAATCATGTAAAAAATTTGTGTGCGGAATTGAATTCAGTATGTTACAGCATGAGACTCTTATCAAAATATGTAAACTTAGAAACAATAAAAACTATTTATCATGCAAATTTAGAATCTTTAAGTCGTTATGGCATAATCTTTTTTGGGAACAGTAGAGATAGTGATGATGTATTTATTGTACAGAAGAGGGCAGTGAGAATAATGTTAAATTTAAAATTTGGTCAATCGTGTAGAAATAAATTTAAGGAATTGAAAATACTAACCTTTTATGGTATTTATATACAAGAATGCTTGCTTTTTTTCTTTAAAAATAAGCATTTATTTCAAGAAATGGAACCACAACAGAATTATAAAACAAGAACTCTAAATTATACATATCCTAGACACAGACTAACAATGACAGAAAAAGATGCATATTATAGTTGCCTAAAATATTATAATAAACTACCAGATAATATCAAAGAAATAAACGACATAAAACTGGTGAAAAAAAAAGTCTATGAGTTGCTACTATCTTGCTAATATCTTGAATATACAGAGAATTAATTTAGAATAATTGTACTTGTGTTAAATTCAATTTGTATTGACGTTATTTCGTTTAACTGTTTTTGTTTACATTGTAATGAAAACTCTTCCTCGAAATAAAGATTTATTATTATTATTATTAACCATAGCTATCTAAATGGCCACTGCAGGTGTACTTACTGCAATTAAAACTGAATATTCAATGACTTACTTTAATTATGATAGGTATATAGATCATCTGTGGTAGCTACTCATGTTCAGAAATCTTGATACATCTGCTGTTATTATGACGATTACCTGTGACAATTAAAAAATTACCTGTGACAATTAAACTTTTTCCAACAACATTGTTTAATTGGGCGGTTTTTCTCAGTGCACTGTTGATATGCCATATGTTGGCATCTTCTGGAAGTTCCTCATCGATCAAGGAGTCCATTCGTGCCAGGTCTTGTGGCTACGTAACCTGTTCAGAGCAGAAAGGATACTTGATCTCTCAGATGTTGTTGAGAGAAGGCCTGATACTCCGGGTGCATATCGCACCATAACTGGTGTAATCGCGCCATGTATCCCTGCGCCCAGGTTCGCTGCTCTCATAGCAGTTAAGCAGGTCATCCCTTACTCCCTCTGCCCACTTAAAGTGTCCATGATCTATGGCCAATTCGTCATTATTGAGACCGTCCGGTGAGGTCCCTCCCACCTGTCTCTGACCCCCATCCAACTGGGATCGATTGTGAGGGGCCTGTACCAACACCACCTAAACTACAAGGCCGGAGCGCTGGCTTTGTGACGTCAGCTGAAGTGGTTGCGAATAAATATTGTCGCGTTAGAGCGTATTGTATCGACACTGCACTGTACGCCGCCGGTAACGGTAATTCACTAGTTTTTCATTGATTTTGATTAATAAACAAACATGTAATGTAATATGTGTCTCCATTAATATCGTCTACAAAGAAAAATATACCCAGGAATCTTTACTTAGCCAACAAAATATTGTATAATTTTTACAAGAAACATTAAAAACTATACGATATTTCATTGCTCGGCAAAAACCATCGTGAAGGTGTAAAGTCTACGTCTTATTCCATGTTATTCTAAAAGTATCTGTTACGAATAAGTACTTTTAAAATAAAAAAATAGAGACGTATTTTTTGCCAGGGGATGGGGAGAAGGAAAAGGATGTGGATAAAGGAAAGGAATTTGGGTAGGTACCTAAATATGAAAGCTGATAAAAATTAATAAATAAAATAAATAACATAAATAAAATAAATTTCTCTCAAAATAAAAAATAGATTCTTAAGTATACCTATGTAGGTATATAAAACATATTTTAATTTCAGGACTACCCTACATAAATTCAGTAGTCCTTACATTACATAACAATTATTCAAAATAAACATTAATAACATAAAACAAATCAATAAACCTTCTTTCGATTTTTTAATAAAATGGCAGTAGTTTACTTACAAATTGAATAAGTATTTGGAAATACGAACAGGTTCCTGCCTATCTATAACTGAAACTTATTTACGAGTCTACCTATTTACATGTCAACGTATTAAGTTTGCGCTTAGAGCCTTTACGAACCCGATCGTTTTTTTTGCCACAATAATTTTTTAATAAAGTATTTGAACAGCAGGTTAAAATTCTTGTCAGTATTATTTCATTACTATGAATGTTGCATCCAGAAAAATCTAATAAATTGCCATTTTTCTTAAAATAGGCTAGCAGAAATGATACAAGAAAGTTCCTCTTATTGAATACTATTAAAAACTGTTCCTCAAATTCTTTAAGGATGATATTAAACAAAACATAACTGTATAATATAATCTGTATAGCTTTCTCTTGTGGATACAGTAACTTTCCTCGACTTAAATTTTGCGTGAGACAATACTTATCTTCTACAATAAATTCGTCAGAGAGAACTAAAATGTTTTTACAAAAATGACAGTTATTTTTTTTTAAAACAATGAAACAACAATAACCAGCGAGATAGGTGATCACTGGCATTTCGTTTTCGACTTCTTTTAAGTCTTGTATATTAACGTCAATATCGGGATTAAAGTTAGTCACAACGTTGTCTTCAGAAACGTCTTCAACATTTTTGTGAAAAATATCGACAGAAATATTTCCAAAAGCTTTTGATTTTAAAGTTAGAAGTGACTGAATTCTTAACCTCTTTTCTGATTCATATAACTGTCGGATAGATATGTGATAGTGTCCGCCGGCTAACTGTCGATACTTTCCGAATCTATCTTCAAGCGAATCTGTTTGAAATTTGCCTAATAATATATAATTCATATTTAACTCTTTAAAACAGTATTTGCATATTTCTAAAATTCCATAAATAGTGTGACTTAAGGCAGTATGCGTTTGTGAAGACAGTCTGTGACTAAAGTTAGTAGATTTCCAAACGTCCAGCCAATGTAACATTTTTTCTAAAAACTTTAATTTTGAATCGTCTAAATTTCCTGCAATTATTGGTTCCTGGTAATAGTCGTTCATTCTCTTGCCTTTCAAAGGAGTTTTAACGTTAACAATTTTCCACCAGGTTAAAATAATATTAATAAAATCAGAGGTATCTTGTGAATGATCTATTACATTAGCAAATTGTAAAAGTGCCTGGACTATGAATGGGTTAAAAATTTTTAGAGCAAGTTTTACATTTTGTCTTTCTAGATTTGATGGAAATAAAGCCTTCAAGCTCAAAGTATAACCAAATTTTAATAACTTACCATTTTCGTAAGTGTGTAATTTTTTAAGTGTCTCAAAGTCTGCAATCTTTTCGACCCCAGTTTCAAAATCCGGAAAAGTTAAAACTTGTTTTGGTTTTGAATTAAGCCAATTATTTTTAATACATTTTAGTAAGTGAACAGAATCAAAGACAAAGAAAAGCGGTCTCTTACTGTCACAAGGATGAGGATAAACAATATTTAGTTTTTTGTCAACCGAAAACTTACTCATAGCTTTGCCATTGATTGCATTATTGTCACTTATGACGCAAAAAACTCTATAACCTATTTTTTCCAAACCCTCTATTATCGTTTTAATAAAAGAATGTAGAGTATCATGATTAATTTTAGATGTTGGACATATGTGAATAATTTCTTTAAAAGAAGAACAAATACTAGTTATCATAAACGCATAAGCTGCTGTTGCTAAAGTATTGCAATCGTTTGAAGCTGTACCAACAATATTTCCACCTTTATAATCTAAAAAGGGTTCAATGTGAATTTCATCATCTCCTTGTCTGCAATATAAGAAAAAATATTTTTAGCATATTGCAAAAAAGACTGTCTCTCTTCAAGTGTAGGATCTGTTAAAAAATCATTACAAATGGTTCTTAAAGTTTTTGGATGAGGCAGAGTAATGCCTCCATAATGTCTTAAATATTTGTATGCATGTGGACTGATTGTTAAAAGTATTGAGGATAAAATTAAAGTTTTCACAGAATATCGGTAACTTTGCTTAGGAGTGCAAAATAATTTTAACTGCTCTATGATAAACGACAAACAATTACTATCCATATTATTCTGATCTGTATTTTCAACCGTTTCCTCGATATTTTCCAAGGAATTTTCGAAACTATTTAAGATATTGCAAACGTGATGTATTATTTTTTCTTTGTGATCCATGGATTGGCTTGATTGCAAACTGTGTTCCTCAACTGTATCTAATAAATTTTGAATTTGCTGAATGTCACTATCGGTAAATGGTGTTGTTAATTTATCTACATTAAAATTAATTATTTTACCATAAAGAAATGTTTCTACTTCAAAATTTGATTTTATTACAACAGCATAACTAATAACGGGTCCCGGTGAATTTTCTATTTTAAATAATGTAACTTGCGAATCATTAGATATATTAAACCAATCCTGTTGTAATTTAATGTTTTTTAATTTATTACAAAATTCGTCATAATTTTTAAAGGTTATAGATTGTTCGCGAATACTATGCTCTTCCTTGCTCTTTTCAATTGCTTCTAGGAACTGTTGCTCCTCAAGAACTTTTAACTTTTCATGTCTACCTTGACGATAATTTACGACTTTTGAAAAATATTTTGGGCAATTTGGAAAATAAAAGGAATGGCATCTGCATGTAATTTCGGATAGGTTAAAGGGGCCGATATTATAATTCCTGTTTTAGAATCTTCCCGAGATACAGATCGAATAATATGTTCTTTTATAAAATGTAGCTCACATACCTTTGATTTACGCGATGGAATAAAATCTTTTCTAGGAATTGTCGAAATCCACTTTTGCCGCATAACTGGCGCGTTTGGGAAACTAAACATGTGAACTCTCGGTCCATTTTTAGTATTTCCATTACATTCAGGGACACAACACGTATGAGACATTTTACTTACTTTAATTCTACGTACACCTATTCAAATAATAACGTAACCTTGCACTAAGCACAATATATATTAGCCCGTTAATCAATAATTTTAAGCACTAAGCAATAAAAACAACAAAAAACCGGCACAACGCGACCACGAGATAAGATTTGACAGGCGACACTGACCTACTGAAACACCGTCTGTCATGCTTAAGCAACGCCACCTAAGGGGTGTTGACTAGTTAACGCGAAACGACTTAAGCTGACGTCACGACAGTTTTCTAAACAGAGTTCCGGCCTTGTAGTTTAGAGGGTGTTGCCTGTACTCTATCGTGTTCTTGAACCAGAGGGTTTGGAATTACAGGATAGTTAGCCCTGAAATCCTACGTACGACATTTGTCAGAGAGGGTTGCCCTTGTCCAGGGTGCACGACGAGGAGGTTGCCGGTTCACATTTCGCATTTATTATTATTATTATTAGTAATGTAATATGAAAAATTATTAACTATTATATATTTGTTGCAGATTATTTAAAATATTAAAGGACTCTCGTAATGTAGCAAATATGACGACCATTGAAAGTAAAAAAGGTAAATGCTGCATAGAAAATAGTCAAGGAATAACAATGGATGATCTTGTACATAAAGATGTAGCACTTGAATTTCCTGAAAGTGTAACAGAGAGTACAGTTGTAGTGATTGACGATGATAATAGCTCCAAAACTTCTGTTCAAAATATATGTTTAACAGAGGCGATTAAAGAAAATAAAACAGAACATGAAACCAACCAGATTGATTTAATTAAACAAACAACTCCATTGGAAGACCTTTTATTGTGGCTACATGATAAATCTACTATTTCTGAAAATCAATTACAAAATGTATGTATAACACTCAATGACTTTAAGGAAGCTTTAAAATCTGTACAACCATCCGCGAAAAGGGAAGGATTTGCTACAGTGCCAGATATTACATGGAATGATATTGGTTCTCTACGAGAAATAAGAGAAGAGTTGCAAATGGCTATAGTAGTAAGTAAACTTAGTTGCTTCAAGAAAATCCCTATTTTTTTGTATAATTCTTGACACACACCCACGCACACACACACCCACACACCTATGTATGTTTTACTTAAGCTGTGGGGCCGCCTGAATTTAACCGTGTTGTGGGAACATTGAAGTTACACATGCAGATTTTGCTGATTCTGTGGGTACACATAACTTTCCGTAACACTCGCTGTAATTCGAGAAAATCACGAAGATCGTTGTGGGGACACCTCATAATAATAGCTAAATAAGTTTGTGTATTTAAGTCCCCATTGAATATTTAAAATCAACTGTGTTAATTTGTCCTCACAATATGTAAATGTGTAAATATCACATTGTCCCTCCAACAATACATTGTTATATGTGTGTATAGATATCCCTGTTACATATGCGTAATAAATTAATGTGTTATTTAAATAAATATGTCCCCATTAAATATTTAAAATCAACTGGGTTTATTTGTTCTCACAATAATAGCTAAATATGTAAAAATCTTAAAATCTCAACTCAGTGTCCCACCAACAATATATCGTTATGTATGTGTATAGATCATTTTACGACATGAGCATGCATTTTTGCAACCACCTGATGAACAGTTGCAAAAAATTTGTTTGAGGATCCATTGGGGGGCTATATCTTGATCCATCTGGACTGGAGAGATTCTGGAATCACCAGAAATCCATCCCCAGTCCTGGAGTGGTAAGGTATTATTCAACCATGCTTAAACCTAAAAGTTAATCAGACATGATATGTATGTAGGGTTGCTGGACTTCCTGATGAAATTGAGCTGCATTCATGGTCGGTGGAAGCGAAGCCAGATTAAAATCTTTATTTAAGCTTTGCTTTGCTACATATTGCTGGTAGAGAATCTGTCTCTGGATATATTTAGATTGTAAAATTCTTCAAAAAGATCAAAGAACTTCTTCTTTTTCACAGTATTGACCAAATTAATTACTACCGATTTTGCAGTTTTTTAGTTTCATTAAAAGAGTACATTAAACTAGCACAGTAATCAAAGTGAGGTAATATGATTGTGTTGTAAATAGTTATAGCAGAATATGGAGATAAATTACAGGATACTCTAGAAGAGAAGATATTTTTTTGTATAGACCTGCGAAATGTCTTCTTGCGCCATGCGCGGAATTTTTCCGCATTTTTATGCAGTGACTTGTATTGTTACATGCGTCAAATTGGGTTTTTATTTTTTTTGGAATAAAAAATATATTGTTTTGTTCGAGGTTTTCTTCTTTCAACGGTTTTTAATCGTGAGTACATATAATTTTTTACAAAGTAAATACAATTTTCATTAGCATTGTATTTATTTTTTGTATTAACTGTTAAAATGATTTTATTTACATGTCATTTCGAACACCGGATTTTTCCGAAATAGAGTTTAATTTTGATTTTTGCCTGTCAACAAAAAGGAAAGTTGAAAAATTAATAAAATTTAATCACCTCATGCGTGTGAGGGAAATCCAAAAAGAGACAATGACAATAATTGAAGATTTTTGATGAGAATATCACGTCGATTTCGAAACTAAGTGCAGACAAGACTCAAAAAACGTCACCGCATCCCGTGTCTCTTTGAGAGATCGAACCCTAATCCTTAACGGAACATTGTCATCTTCGGCTGTATCGTCGACAGCGAATAGGCCGAACGAAGGGACCGCGATGCGATACACGTGTAAAAACAGGTGCACTGAGCACCATCGTCGTTCCCCGTAAATATAACAGACTTGTCGAAGGACAATCCTTCCGCAGGTTCACCTACGGAAACCTTGCTATGACTTTTACTTCTTCTATATGATCAAGTTTGGTCATCTTCCCAGAAACATCGGCCACTGTGAACCAGTCCCAAGACCTCACTAAATCATTCAGCAGAAGTCTGGAACAAAAATTAACACATAAATTCTTGGGCGTAGAGATTGATGATACTCTAACGTGGAATCACCACATAGACAATGTCTGTAATAAAATATCTAAATTGTGTTTTACCTTAAGACATTTGAAAGCATTTGTCAATATTTTTGTACTAAAAACCTATTACTTTGCACAGATCCATTCAGTAATTTCGTATTGTCTAATATGCTGGGGCTCAGAATCAGCAGCCCATAGAGTTTTCATAATGCAGAAGCGTGCAGTAAGAACTCTTGCCAATGTAAGCAATAGAACAACATGCAGACCCCTATTTAAACAATTTCATATACTTCCGCTTCCGTTCATATATATTTATCAGATATTAATAAATACACAGAAAAACATTAAAGCCTATAAGAGATTGGGTGACAATCATCAACATGATACAAGGAATACGAATATACTTGAAATTCCACGACACCGAATATCAAAATTTGAGAAGTGCCCAAGATATAAAGGGATTACATTTTATAATAAATTATCTGATGAATACAAAAATTTGTCCATCAATAAATTTAAGTTAAAAGTTAAAAAACTGCTATTAACACATTGCTTTTACAGTGAGGAGGAGTTTTTGCAGCATGATTTTGCATTATAACAAGCGTATTATGTCTATTCACTATTCACAGAGAGGTCTATGTATATATGCACTTATCTTCATATTTTTTTCTATTGAGTAAGTTGAATTCATTGTGATTGTGTTCTATATATATTATTATTTTTTTAATGTGTAATTTTAATTCATTGTGTGTGTTTTATATACAGGGTGACCCATTAAGAATGGAAACACTCGCGTACCAAACTTGTTTGTGGACCGAATTGAACGGGATTTTTTTTAAAAGATAGATCTTGTAAAGCTCTATCTTAGTGCAATATTTGAAGACGAAATTTTGATGTTCAAGGCCTACTATGAATTTTTTTTTAAGTGAAAAATAGCAATGTTTTGTTAGCGATTTTTTTATAAAAAATCTGACGTCACCACTGGATTTAGGAGCCCCTCAAATGCATCTGTCCCAATTTTTGCAAAAAAATTGTCATCCCTAAAAAAGTTATAACAATATCAGCATTATCAGCGTTTGCCGTTGTCGGTAAACTTATTCCTTCATAAAAACCGGATAGAACCCAAACAGAAACAAAAAAAATGTAAAAAAACGTTATGAAAAATGTATAGCATTAAACGGAGGATTAGTGGAAGCTACAAAAATTTAAATTTACTGGTTAATATGAATTAATTTGACTCCTTTTTCTTTTTTTAAATTGTAATGTTTTAATCGTTATTTTTTATTAGTTGTTGTGTACATTAGAGTAATTATTGTTGGTTGTTTTGTGTATACTGGTTTACACAATGGTTCTTGTTAATAATTACACCAGTGTTTGGGTTCTATCCGGTTTTTATGAAGGAATAAGTTTACCGACAACGGCAAACGCTGATAATGCTGATATTGTTATAACTTTTTTAGGGATGACAATTTTTTTGCAAAAATTGGGACAGATGCATTTGAGGGGCTCCTAAATCCAGTGGTGTAGTCAGATTTTTTATAAAAAAATCGCTAACAAAATTTTGCTATTTTTCACTTAAAAAAAAATTCATAGTAGGCCTTGGACATCAAAATTTCGTCTTCAAATTTTGCACCAAGATAGAGCTTTACAAGATCTATCTTTTAAAAAAAATCCCGTTCAATTCGGTCCACAAACAAGTTTGGTACGCGAGTGTTTCCATTCTTAATGGGTCACCCTGTATATTATTACTATCTTAGTGACCTATTGACTTGGTTTGTTTATTTTAAATTATCATTGTCTACATCCTGACTTGTCCTATAACTCTGTAAGTTCCTGGGATCAATAAATGATTATGATTATGATTATTCGTGTCGTGCGGACTAGAACATCTAAGGGCATCAAATACCTGTTACCTATTGCTCAATCTCGTGCGGCTAGAAGCCGCCTGTGTCTCTAAGAAGGAAATTTTGAACAGTAAAAACAGCACACAGAAAGAGCCCCAAACCGGCGCGGCGGGCTTTTGGGATATGGAAATACGCCTAGTTAACATGGCTAGAGTCTCGTTCATTATCGGAATTAACCAGACAAATCGCTCCACCAACTAAGAACGGCCGTGCATCACCACCCACCGAATCAAGAAAGAACTCTCAATCTATCAATCATTCCGGGTCTAGTGAGGTTTCTCATGTTGCGTTGAATTAAGTCGCAGGCTCCACTCCTGGTGGTGCCCTTCCGTCAATTACTTTTAGTTTCTGCTTTGCAACCATACTTCCCCGGAACCCAAAAGATTTGATTTCTCGAAAGCTGCCTGCCGAGTTTTAGGAGGAACGCCGACTGGTCCGCGGGCATCGTTCGTCTCACTTGCATCCGTACAAATATCCATATATCGTTTTATATAGAACCGGATCGATGCGGAATGTTCGTTCGTTCCTTCTTGTTGAAACAAACAACACAATACCGAACTCCGCCAATCGGCGAAGAAATTCGAACATTCTGTCGACCTTTCGCTAGATTAACCGCGACGGTGTTTCTCGAAAAAATCGACGATACATTTTAAATGTTCTCGCTCAGAGAGAGGAAAGTTGTCTCAAAAATTACTTTGTGGAAAATGAATAAAACCGTATGTTTTCGGTATTATTCTGCTTATTTCCACAATTGACCACAAACATTTCCATAGTAACGGCGTTTGCTCATGTTATGACCGTGGGGTTATGTCGCACAAGTAAAAATTTTTAATAATGAATACCTAATAGGTGCCTTGTATCATTCACCAAGTTCAAGTCATTCATTATTTCTTGAAGACTTTGACAATATATGTGATGAGATATTTAATGAAAAATTTAAATGTATATTAATAATAATAATAATAATAATAATAAACTTTATTCTTTAAAGAACCAACAAGTTTTAAAAAAGCAAATTTTAACCTTATGTATAATTTATTTATGAGTACTGATTGGTCTAGCTTGGAAAATTTCACTGAAGTTAATGCTGCAATTGAGCATTTTTATGAAATAATTTATAACGTCTTTGAAGTATGTGTACCTAAAGTTAGAAAATGTAAAAAATACCCCGTGTGGTTCAACAGGCAAATTATTAAACATTTAAAAAATAAGGATAAAATTCGCAAAAAATATCAAGCAACTGGGTCTATAGAGCTGAAAAACAAATATGTGAACTTGAGAACTAAGTTAAAAATTGATATTGATATGTAAAAAATACCCCGTGTGGTTCAACAGGCAAATTATTAAACATTTGAAAAATAAGGATAAAATTCGCAAAAAATATCAAGCAACTGGGTCTATAGAGCTGAAAAACAAATATGTGAACTTGAGAACTAAGTTAAAAATTGATATTGATAATGCATACAAAGAATACTTGAATAAAATACAGCAAGATATCAGTGAAGATACCAGATCATTCTGGCAATTTATAAATAATAAAAAAGGATCTGTATCCATACCTAGTGTTATGTATCTAAATGACATTGAATACAAGAATGGGGAAGGAATAGCGAATGCTTATGCCACACATTTTAGTAGTGTTTATGATATAAATACAAACTGTGATGAATCACACATAGAATTCAATCCATATATAGAACAGATAAATTTAATAGCTGTAGCAGATAAGGATGTATATGATGCTGTGAAAAATTTAAAGGTAAATAAGTCTGTAGGACCAGATAAGCTGCCGTCATACATTGTTAAGGGCTGTGTTGACTTCTTCATTTATCCTCTGAAATATTTATTTAATTTGAGTTTAAGAACTAACATTTTCCCTGACATAATCTTCTTATCTGCAAACTTAAAAATGAATTTGGGTTTCATGAGAATTTTCTAAAGCTTATTGAATCATATTTGCAAAATCGAAAACAAAAGGTATATGTAAACGGATTTGCCTCGGAATATTTTTACGCTGTATCTGGTGTTCCGCAAGGTTCCAACCTCGGGCCCTTGTTGTTCCTTATGTTCATCAATAGTTTAACTAAAATAATTCAATCATCAGAATATTTGCTCTTTGCAGACGATTTAAAAATTTACGCTAGAATTGATAAAATTAATGACTGTTTGGAACTTCAAGATGATATAAATAAAATTTTTAGTTGGTCTGTAAAAAATAAATTATTTTTCAATATAGATAAATGTCATATCATGTCTTTTTCTCGTAAGACTGACCTTCTTATATATGATTATAATATGAATGGAACAACATTGGCTAGGGTTGAAACCATGAAGGACTTAGGTGTTACGTTTGACTCTAAACTTAATTTTAACAGTCACATATTATCTATTGCAAGTAAAGCTACTAAAATGTATGGTTTTATTGTTCGTAACACTAGGCAGTTTACAAATATCTCGTGTATAAGGTTGCTTTATACAGGGTGTTCCACTTAAGTCGGATTCTTCCATAGCTCTCTTATTATAAATTTAAGAGAAAAATGTTTCAAATAAAAGTTACGCTGAATTATGCGGTGTATATACAGAAAATAGTTTTGAATACACAGGATGTTCCATTTCACCTGGACGCTATACAACTTCGTTATTTTAAATGGAACACCCTGTATATCTGTGTATTTTTGGATTCCTGACTTAATTTTAAGTTGATTTTATGTATCATACATTGTGCCCAAAACATACCGTTTCCGAGATAATCAAGTTTTTTTGAGAAATTTCACGATTACAGCGCTCTGAATATTGCTAGATAGCTTCTAAGCCATAAGAGCTAGAAACTTGCGGTTTGCATAGTTCGATTTACCACGAATTACGCTATCATTTCCACTATTAGAAAAATATGGTAAGTAGTATAAAGTGGTAAATATCGGTACCTGCATTTGACAATCTTTCAACAGGAATAACTTCTTTTTTTCAAATGAAATGACCCATATTTTTTTCCACCGTTGGATTCAAAATTAAATTCTCTTTCGATTGATATAAGGTTGTCCATATTTATCTTTAACAGTTTTCGAGAAAAATGCAATTCTTTCTAAAGTTTGAAAAACGAGCTGCCTACAGCGTAAAGTAGGCTTTGCCAATATCGCTTAAAGCATCGTTTCAATGTTATGAAATAGAAATAGAAATTTATTGGTGTCAGAAATACACAAAAGGTTTACACACGTCAGATAAAAATGGTCATTTAAACAATACATGGTGTAAAAATACATAAGTACAATAACTAAAATTACATAAACACAATTAAAAACTACATACATACGAACAATTAAAAACTTACGTATTCCATAAATGTAAACATAATTTGAAAACACAGATAGATAAAAATGACATAATGTAATAAAATAATCATGAGGACATATTTGCTAATGCATTTCCTACTTCCTCAAGTGTATAGAAGGCATTTGTTATTAAAAAAATTTTTACGACAGATCTGAATTGGTTGAAAGGTAAACGAGTTATTTTATTATCTATTTTATTATAAAATTTAGGGCCATAGTATGCAATTCCTGTGCGCGATCTGGTTAGACCCTTAAAACAGAGGTTTATATCATCTTTGTACCTGGTGTTGTAATTGTGATTTTCCGTATGCGTAGGGAAATCGTCAACATGTTTTTTCACATAAGTGAGGCACTCTAGTGTATAGATACAAGGAAGAGTTAGTATATTAAGATCGATAAATACTTGTTTAACATCTGCCCGATATCCTACCCCGCCCACAACTCTGACCGCTCTTCGCTGTAGGCCAAAAAGTCTATTTCTGCTAGTTGAGTGTCCCCAAGCAAGAATACCATAAGATAGTTTTGATTGGAATAATGCAAAATACGCAGTTCTCATGACTTCCTTAGATGCTTTATTTGACAGCTGGCGTAATGCAAACGTGGCACTTGCTAGATTTTTACCTAACAGATTGCCATGAGCATTCCAAGTTTGTTTAGGGTCCAAGTTAATTCCCAGAAACTTAACAGAGGCAGGGTTATCCTTTAGACTGCTCAGATCTTTGGTAGATGAAATCATAGTGACCGTTTTACTGTCATTCAATTTAAGTTTATTGGCAGCAAACCATGCCTCAGCTTCCGATTTAGCATTCCCACAGTCCTCCATAAGTTTGTCCAGATCCGAATCCGATCTCATTAATGTCGTGTCATCCGCATACAGCAAACAGTTGATACTGTTGAGTGCAAACGGCAAGTCATTAATATATATTAGAAATAGCACGGGGCCCAGTATTGAGCCCTGTGGTACTCCATCCTTAATTGGCAGCTCACCAGACACGTCCCGGTCTATACGAACCAACTGTCTACGGTCATCAAGGTAGGATGCCAGCAATTCTAAACTATCATTGCTGAAACCATACCTTGACAGCTTCACTAGCAGAGTCCTATGGGATATGCAATCAAAAGCTTTGCTAAGATCGCAAAATATTGATGCCGAATACTGTCCATTTTCAAAACAATTTAGTGTTATTTCCGTGAATTTGACTATAGCATCCGTAGTGCCTAATTTATCCCTAAATCCGTACTGACATTTATTCAATAATCGATGTTCCTGCAGATAACTGACAATTTGTAATTTTAACACTTTTTCAAAAATTTTTGATAATATAGGTAGTAAAGAAATAGGTCTATAGTTTGAGATATCGTTACTATCACCTTTTTTGAAAATAGGCACTACAGATGCTATCTTCAAAACCTCAGGAAATCTACCAGATCTAATACTTATGTTAATAAGTTTGGTTAAGGGTATTACAATTAAGTTTTTAACAGTTTTTATTAATGGAACAGATAGCCCAAATACATCTTTACTCTTGCTATTCTTCAGAGAATCAATAATGTCCCTGATTTGGTTGTATGTCACTTCCTTGAAACTTGTGTAATATCAAGGGTGTTAAGATGATTAAGATATTTAATGGGATTAACGCCAGTCGTTGGGAGTTCATTAACAGTGTCTGCCGCGACATTGACAAAAAAATTGTTAAAGTCGTTAGAACTTAAGGTTGCGGGTGGAGAGTGTTTTGTTTTGTTAGGCTTTATTATGTCCCAAACAGTCTTTGACGTATTACTCGAGTTTCTTATAAAAGAATCATTTGCAGCAGTTCGACCTAATTTTAGTGCGTGTTTGTATCGCAATCTAAAATTATTTTTAATTTTCCTATTTTCAGAATTATTATGTCTCTTACAGACATCAGTTAAAAAGTTAAGTTGTTCTCTCATCACTCTTAATTCATTCGTGAACCAATTTTTATGTTGGGTGTTCTGCTTATTGGAAACGAAATGTTTTTCTGGGAAAGCAGTGTTGTAAGCTTCCGTAAGGATATTTGTAAACCTTTCAAATTTCTTGTCAATGTCAAGACTTTCACTGTCAACGAAATCCCAGGTAGTTTCCTCTATTATGTTATAAAATATGTGTTTTCCCTTGGAAGTCATAGGTCTGCAGATTTTACATATTTTATCATTATTTGCTTTAAATATTGGTGTTTTGATAAGTTGTCCCACGTGATCTGATAAAAGAGGGTCACAGATGCAGGCGGAAAAGTCATCATGACAGAAATTTATAAAAATATTATCGAGACAATTTGCACCTCTGGTATTTTGATGTATAGTTTGTAGAAAGTTAAAAGATAAAAGATGTACGTTCATCTCCACAAACAAATTGTATTGTGAATTGTTTTAGTTTTTCCCGGTAAAAATCCGGTCACCAACAATGACATCGCGTGAATTTAAAATTTATAAAACATGCCAGTAACAATATTACTGGCATGTTTAAAAAGTGATCTAACAAACAAAACTAAACCACTACCAACAACGAAAACAAAACGCAACATGATAGAAAATTCTAAACGCAATAAAAAAGGGTACGTGAACTTAAACTGCAATTTTACATAAGTGTTCGAAATGTCCTCCATCTTTTAATGAGGTGGAGCACCAACCTGTGGTAACCACATCCTTCGAAGGGTTGCTAAAGGAATGTCGCCCAACAAATCATCCAAAGTGTTTCGCAGAAAGTCCAAATAAATTCTTCCTGTCAAGTGTCGATTAAAAAAGAATGGTCCAATGATGTGACCTCCTAAAATTCCCGTCCACACGTTCAAGGACCACCTGTATTGGCTACCGGTTGTCTGGAATTGGTGCGGACTTACCGTGTCATAATAATGACAATTATGGCGGTTAACAAAGCCATTTTTGTGGAAAGTTGACTCATCCGAAAACATGACCTATTTAAAAAAAATTTCTTCCTCTCTCAAGTGCCTACTGACAAAATGCCTGCCTCCGTTGAAAGTCTCCTTCGAGTAACTCCTGGTGTAATTGGATGTGGTAAGGATGATATTTGTGTTTCTTTAAAATCCTATGTACTGATGTTGTACTAATATCCGTTAATATCCGTCGTTTGACTAATTTGTCGCACACTAAGTTGAGAGTTTTCCTGTATGCATCCCAATACTAGATATTCGTTTTCATCTGTAACTACTGTGCTAGTGCGGTTCCGTTTTTTGCATTCGATGTTACCACTATTTATAAACTTCGTATTTAAGTCAATGCGATGTTTTAAACAAAATTTGCAAAGCCTACTTTATGCTGTAGGCAGCTCGTTTTTCAAACTTTAGGAAGAATTGCATCTTTCTCGAAAACTGTTAAAGATAAATAGGACAACCTTATATCAATCGAAAGAGAATTTAATTTTGAATCCAACGGTGGAAAAAAATATGGGTCATTCCATTTGAAAAAAAGAAGTTATTCCTGTTGAAAGATTGTCAAATGCAGGAACCGATATTTACCACTTTATACTACTTACCATATTTTTCTAATAGTGGAAATGATAGCGTAATTCATGGTAAATCGAACTATGCAAACCGCAAGTTTCTAGCTCTTATGGCTTAGAAGCTATCTAGCAATATTCAGAGCGCTGTAATCGTGAAATTTCTCAAAAAAACTTGAATATCTCGGAAACGGTATGTTTTGGGCACAATGTATGATACATAAAATCTACTTAAAATTAAGTCAGGAATCCAAAAATACACAGATATACAGGGTGTTCCTTTTAAAATAACGAAGTTGTATAGCGTCCAGGTGAAATGGAACATCCTGTGTATTCAAAAATATTTTCTGTATATACACCGCATAATTCAGCGTAACTTTTATTTGAAACATTTTTCTCTTAAATTTATAATAAGAGAGCTATGGAAGAATCCGACTTAAGTGGAACACCCTGTATAACGTTTGTCAGAACTCAATTATAGTATTGTGCCATAATATGGAATCCCTTTTATCAGAATCGTATATATGATATAGAGAAAATACAGAACAAATATTTAAGATTATTGTACTTTAAAGAAAATGGGGTCTATGATCTAACTATACCCAAAACTGAACTTTTAGAGAGATATTGTCTTCGTACGTTGAACAACGAAGAAAAGTCAGTTATATTATTTATCTTTACAAATTAATTCATGGTAATATAGATGATTCATCTTTCTTATCATTATTATGTCTGAATGTGCCTGTTCATACAACGAGAACACATAGAATTTTTATTCTAAAACGAGCCAATACAAATTATCAATTGAATTCCCCTTTATATAATATGTGTAATATATTTAATGCAATTCAAGCTAATTGTGATATATTTGTCATTTCTCTTAAATGCTTAAATAATATACTTGATGACTTATTATAATGAAAGGCATAATTAGTATGTTAAGTGAAGTGTATCTATTTTATGATAGTGTATTAATTAATTAGGGTTAACTAGATATTGTATATATTTAATTACTGTTGCTTTTGATGTTCTGTAATAGGGCTACTGCCTGTTGAATACTTTACCTTAAATAAATAAATAAATAAATAAGTTGTAGAACAAGTCAAATAGAAAATAGAGATGCTTATAAATATAGTACAAAAAAAGAAAAAAATTGTAATATTACATTTCACTTAATAAAAGGAGACAAACGTATACATACATATAGTATATTATCATGCATATAAATAAAATAAAATGAAGAATCACATTACTAAAAGTTGTGGTTAAGAAATTCAGATATAGAATAGAATGCATTAATAGTCAGGAAATTACGAAGCGCTCTTTTAAAGTCTTTAGCAGGTAAGTCTTTATAACTTGTGGGTAACTTATTATATATTTTTATTAATTGACTCTCAGCATTTTTCTGGACACGAGTAAATGTTGTTCGCGGTAGGCATAACATGTCATTATGGGTGTCATATTTATGATCGACTTTATACTTATTAAAAAGTTCATTATAATTATTCTTAACAAAACAGGCACACTCAAATATATACACACATGGAACAGTGAGAATGTTTTTTACTTTAAAAACCATACTACATGTTTCCCTTTTCTTTAGATGAAAAATGCTTCGTATGCAGGCCTTCTGCAATTTAAAAATTCTGTCTACTTCAACGGAGTTTCCCCAAAATATAATTCCGTACCTTATTCTGGAGTCAATGTAAGCGTAGTATGCAGTGATGGCCGCTTCCTCATTTACCGATCGAGATATAGTTCGTAATGCATAGGTGAATGAGCTAATTTTTGCAGCAAGATAGTCTATATGATGTTTCCAGTTTAATTGGGGCTCAATCACAATTCCCAGAAATGTTGTATGGTCATTAGATGTCAGTATTTCATTATTATAATTGATAACAACAGGTAGTGACTCTTCCCTGACGCTAAATTTTACTAGGTTGGTCTTATTTATATTGAGCTGCAGGTTATTTGTAGTATATCAATCATTCAGAATATCAATTGACATGGAAATTTTAGCTTCTAACTCCTCACTAGTTTCTGCCCTAATAACTAGCGAAGTATCATCAGCAAATAGATTCACAAGATGGTTAATGAATTTTGGTAGGTCATTTATGTAGAGGAGAAATAATATTGGGCCTAAAATTGATCCCTGAGGGACACCCTTCTTTACCAATTTCCAGTCTGAAGTAATATTCTTCCCATTATCATTGTGAGATATAGAGGACCCTGTGTATAACGAGGGTCGTAAGTTGGTAACACTGTCGGTCATTACTAGTAGGATAAGGTTGGCAACTTGTAAGTGGAATAGGATAAACGTGTTGATGTCTTGTGTCTTGTTGTTTAACTTTATTAGTTTTAATCTAAATCCATCATAGTGAATAATAGTAATCCTTGCTAGTATACTACTGAAATATTATCATATTTACATGGCGCAGTCGAAATGGGTGATAATAGAGGAATTAGTCCACTAAGAACAAGTGGAAATGTGTCACAAAACTGGGTTATGTGGAGAAGCAGATTCGAAAATTACTTGACAGCAACAGAAGTAAATAAAAAGCCAGAAGCTGTACAATGTGCTCAATTGCTGCATTACATTGGTAAAGAAGGGTTCAAGATTTTTAAAACATTTGAATTTAAGACTGAAGAGAAGGACAAGTTAAATTGTTTGTTGAGAAAGTTCGAAGCACATTTCCTACCGAGAGAAAATTTATCGTATGAGAGATATATATTTTTTATGAAGCGTCAGCAGTTAGGGCAAACACTTGATGAATTTATAGTTGATTTAACAGAGCAGTCACAGAAATGTAAGTTTGGAGATTTGCAAAGTAGTTTAATTAAATGCATGATCATCTGTGGTGTGATAAACAACGAAAGTAGGGAGAAGTTACTCCAAAATGATGCATTAACTCTGGAACAAGCAATAGAGCAATGTAAGATAATTGAAAAAGCGAAAGAACAAAGCAAGGAAATGGAAAACTCTGGTGATACCTCAGCTACAATAAATTATATTAGGCAGCAAGGAAGAAATAAAGCGAACTATGCGGGCAAGACCGAAAGAATAATAAGAACCTGCGGTAGGTGTATGAAAACCCATGAAATAAATAGATGTCCAGCATACGGCAAAAAGTGCAGCATTTGCAATAAGGTAAACCACTTTGCTATAGCATGTAAGACAAAAAATGTCGATGAAGTGAGTGGTTCAAGTAATGCTAATGTAGATTCTGTGACCACCAGTAATAATAATAGTGATCCTTATTTGTTCATAGGGTCAGTTGAAAATAACCTAAATACTAAAGTTTGGTATACTGAACTGGAAATCAATAAAATTAATTTAGAACTAAAAGTTGATACAGGGGCTATGTGTAACATATTGTCAATAAAACACTTAATACAGGTTAATTTGCCTAATGTAATAATTAAACATACAAATGCAAATCTGAAGTCATATACAGGGGATAATTTAAAAGTAATAGGAGTGGCTACTATAAATTGTAAGAAAAATAATAATAATTATTTAATAGATTTTTATATTGTTAAGTCTGACACCCCAGCTATTATAGGGTTGTCATCATGTATTAAGTTAAACATAGTGCAAAAAATTGACACTATCTATGATACAAATAGTTATACTAACTTAGTGCAAGAATATAAGGATATTTTTTCAGGTATAGGAAAATTGTCTAATCCTTACCATATCCAATTAAAAGAAAATGCTAAACCTGTGATTCACCCAACCCGTAGAGTTGCATTAGCATTGTTACCTAAATTAGAAGAATGTCTAAATGAATTAGAAAAACAAAAAATTATTGAGAAAGTCAACGGAGCTACTGATTGGGTGAATGCTCTAGTTTTAACAAGGAAACCAGATGGAAGCTTAAGAATCTGTTTAGATCCTAAAGATCTAAATGAGAATATTAAAAGAGAGTACTGTTTGATTCCTACAGTTGAGGAAATTACAGCGAAATTATCAGGCGCCAAAGTTTTTAGTACTTTGGATGCAACGTGTGGATTTTATCAAATATCGCTTGATGAAGAAAGTGCTAATTTATGTGTTTTTGGTACCCCCTATGGACAATACAGATTCTTAAGACTCCCATATGGAATTAAATGCGCACCTGAAGTGTTTCAGGAACGATTTAAGAATATTTTTAAAGATTGTGAAGGTACAGATGTATACATTGATGACTTAATAATATGGGGTCGTGACCAAACTGAACATGATTTAAGGTTAAAAAAAGTTTTAGAGACGGCCAAAATTAACAATGTGAAATTTAATATAAATAAATGTCAATTTGGAAAGTCAAAAATTAAATATATGGGTCATATTATATCAGAGCAAGGTGTATCTCCGGATGAAAGTAAAATTGCAGCCATAAAGAATTTAACTAAACCAACATGTAAAGAGGATATTCAGAGAATACTAGGAATATTAACATATGTAAGTAAGTTTATCCCAAATTTTTCATGTGAAACTACTCCATTGAGAGATCTTTTAAAAAAAGATGTACTCTTTACATGGGGTCCAAATCAAGACAAAGCTTTTGAGAACTTAAAAAATATTTTGTCAAAAAGCCCAGTACTTCAATATTTTAACATAAATGAGAAAACAGTAATATCGGTGGACAGTTCCAAAGATGGTGTCGGGGCTGTATTATTACAAAAAAATTTACCATGTGCATATGCTTCGAAGGCACTCAATGAGACTCAGAAGCATTATGCACAAATTGAAAAAGAAATGGCAGCAATTTGCTTTGGTCTGAACAAGTTTCATGAATATGTTTTTGGAAAAAAAGTCACAATAGAAACTGATCATCAGCCGCTTATATCTATTGTAAAAAAACCCTTGAATAAATGCCCTCCTAGGTTACAAAGAATGCTACTGCAAATTCAAAAATACGATGTAGATCTAGTTTATAAACCAGGAAAACAGTTAATAATCGCAGATGCTTTATCTAGGGCATTTATGCAAGGATATAATATCGATGATCAGTTTGACAACGAAATCAAAGCACAAGTTTGTTTGGTCGTATCCGAATTAAATGTCACCCAGCATAAATTACGAGAAATTGAACAGGAAACCAATCAAGATGTAATTTTAAATGACTTAAAGAACGTGATTTTAAAGGGCTGGCCAAAAAATTACAATAAAATTAAAGAAACTCTGAAACCATTTGCCAAATTCAAAGATGAGTTAACTGTAATAGATAATTTAATATTTAAAGGCAGTTGTTTAGTTATTCCAAAGTCGTTGCAGAAAGAAATTTTAAACAAAATTCATTATAACCACTTAGGTATAAAAAAATGTTTAGATTTAGCTAGACATTCTGTTTTCTGGCCTACAATAACAAATGATGTCAGGCAGTTAGTAGAATCTTGTTACAGTTGTCAGAAATATGCAAAATCACAAAGTTCAGAACCTTTAAAGTCACATGAAATACCATTACTGCCTTGGAACAAGGTAGGCTGTGATTTGTTTGAACTGAAAGGTGAAAAATTTCTATTGTTAATAGATTACTATTCTAAATTTATAGAAATAGAAAAATTTGATGCGGATACGACAAGTCAAACAGTCATTACAATTTTAAAAACTATGTTTGCTCGACATGGCATTCCATTAACTTTGATAATAGATGGGGGACCACAGTTTACGTCAAATCTATTTAAAAAATTCAGTGAAGAATGGGAATTTACTCATATACTTACCTCGCCAACTTATGCGAAATCAAATGGCATGGCTGAAAGAAACGTTCAAACGGCAAAGAATATTTTCAAAAAAGTTCTAGAGGATAAAAGAGATATATATCTTGCTCTATTACACTACAGAAATATGCCTATAATAGAAAATTTTTCACCTGCGCAAATGTTAATGAGTAGAAAATTACGTTCTACCATTCCCATCAATAGTAGAGAACTAGTACCTAAACTAATTAACAAAGCAACAGTTGATAATTATATCAGTCAATCAAAGAATCCACAACAAACATATAATAAAAAGAGTGTTAGAGAACTACCAGAAATTGAACATAATAAAAAAGTAATGATACAATTGTCTCCAAAAAGTAATTGGATACAGGGAATTGTAGTTCGTAAAATTAGAGATAGAACATACATAATTAAAACAAATGATGGTTCTGAGTACATTAGAAATAGAGTTTTTATTAAAGTTTTACCAGTTTGTAAGAGTGTACAACAGAATCATGATTTGTTTAACACCTCCACAAAATTGTCAAAAATGGAGGAGGAGACAGAAGAAAAATGTTATTTAAAATTAAGTAAACTAGATAGTGATGGAAGTGAAAGTGTGGTGGACAGTGAAAGTAACCATGAAGAGGAAAATTCGTCGGAAACAGAATCCAATACTCCTACGGAAGAAGAACAAGTTATAATTCGTCCTCAGGCTACAAGAAGTGGACGGAGTATCAAACAGCCGGATAGGTTGAACTTATAATCATGAAAAAGGGGGATGTGAGATATAGAGGACCCTGTGTATAACGAGGGTCGTAAGTTGGTAACACTGTCGGTCATTACTAGTAGGATAAGGTTGGCAACTTGTAAGTGGAATAGGATAAACGTGTTGATGTCTTGTGTCTTGTTGTTTAACTTTATTAGTTTTAATCTAAATCCATCATAGTGAATAATAGTAATCCTTACTAGTATACTACTGAAATATTATTATCATATTTACAATCATCTGTTACTAGTACGCATTGCTTCCTGTTTTGTAAATATGATCTCAAGATATCATGTATATTTCCTCGAAAGCCCATTTCTAATTTTTCCAAGAGACTAATGTGATCTACGCTGTCAAATGCTCTTGATAAATCCAAGAAAAGGGCTGCAACTTTCTCTTTGCCACTAATTGCATCTAAAATTTCACTGATCACTAGATACACCGCTCTTACTGTTGACCTTCCCTTTATGTATGCACTCTGCATGTATGATATTATACCATATGTTTCAATATAATCTATAATACGATTCAATAGAGCTTTTTCAAATATTTTAGATATTATAGAAATTAGTGCTATGGGTCTATAGTTGGAGATATCATTTTTACTACCTTTTTTGTGTACTGGTTTAATAACTGTTTGTTTTAAATCTTCAGGAAATATACCTAGACTGAAGGACATATTAATAATGCATGATATGGGTTCACATATCTCTTCAGCACAATATTTCAATAATTTTGTAGGTATCTCGTCAAATCCAACAGCGGCTGTATCTTTTAGTGAGTGAATTATGTTGTATATTTCTGCAGGTGTCGTATCATACAAAACTGTTGTGTATTTATTACTGTTCTGGTGTAATCATTAACTCATTTTTCTTTTAAACTATTTATTGCCTATTAATTATTCTTTTTAACTGACAAGTGAAGTCTTTCTTAATCAACTCCCTAAAAGTAACTAGAACATAATAAAACGGAAGTTCCTAATCCTGTCCAACCATTACTAACTGCACAAAATGTAACTAGATATATATCAATCTTCCCCCGGAAGTATAAAAAATAAAATTTTAATTCTAACATTAATTCTAACTTTGAAGTAACATATTAACATTAGGTTTACAAATCTAATCGCACTGGTGGTTTCCGAATCCTATTAGAGCGTCTCACTAAAGGTTCAGTTCCTTCTGGCAAAGTCTCTGTAGCTTTTCTTGTTTCCATCACGTTAGGTAGTGGTAGAGTTTCTTTCTGCCCTGAGTAGCTTCTAGCTGGCGTACTCGAAATGGTTGCCGAATCATTTTGAATATTACCATTTTCCCCTGCATGTTGGACATTTTCTAGTTGGGGATTTTCCTTATGACTGTCTACCATGTTTGAAGTGTCTATATTTGGAACATAATATGGTTCATGAACAGTCGTCGTCCTCATTTGATCTATATGCTGCATACGTTTAATTCCATCAATTATAACCTCATAATGCAGTGTGCCTTTTCGAGATGATACCACGCCGTATCTCCATTTGCAGTTCTTGTTAGTATAACATCGAACTTGTACCAAATCACCTGCATTGAATTCTCTCGGCTTTTTGTTGATAATATTAATACCATTGTCCTGATGCATTTTAATATCTCTTCTTACTAAATCTAGTCTGGTTCTGATCGGCCGTTTGAACATTAATTCAGCTGGACTAATACCGGTGGTGGAGTTGGGTACCTTATGATATTGTAATAATAACTTGCAAAGTTTAAATTTTAGATCCCCTGGTTCATTCATCATGCTTCGTAATCCTTGTTTGACCACTTGTACGTAACGTTCCGCTTTGCCATTAGTTGCTGCATGGTATGGCGCAGTGTACTTATGATAAATACCATTAGACTTTAAGAACTGCTCAAATTCACTAGACCTAAAATTACTCCCATTATCTGAGACTACCGGTTACGGTAAACCAAAGCGTGTAAATATGTCTCGTAGAATTTGGATTGTCGCATTCGCAGTCGTACTTTTAGTCGGTACCGCTTCAACCCATTTGGTATGTGCATCGACTACTATCAATATATTCGTATCCATGAAGGGTCCCAGATAAACAATATGTATTCGCTGCCAAGGGTGTTCTGGAAATTCCCAAGGGTGATAAGTTTTTGGTGGCGAATTTGTAATTTTCGAACAACTCGTACACTTCCTTACTACCTCCTCAATATCGTGATCAATTCCTTTCCACCATACATAACTAAGTGATAGCGCTTTCATTTTTAATTCGTTTAATATGGCATCCTGTAGCGACTTCGGTATTACTGTACGTATACCTTTAAACACACAGCCATTCACTAACTCCATTTCAGTAGCTGTGTAACCTTCTGGTAATTTATTTCCTGATTGTAAAGCCATATATACCTTATTTAACTCCGTATCTGTCCTAGTTTCTGTTCTTATTTCTTGTATGGTTATTGGTAATGTTTCTAACTGATGCAATTGCAAAACTGATTCGACATTTACCTCATCATAAATATCCTGTCCTTGAGGTGTCACCATTGGAAATCTAGACAAATAATCCACATTTGCGTGGTCTTCAGTTCTACGAAATTGAATATCGTAATCGAAACCTGCTAAAAAGTTTGCATAATGAAGCATGCGTGTAGCCGATGTGGCTAGCATGTCTTTGTGGGTGTGGAAAATATCAGATAAAGGTTTATTGTCCGTTATCAACGTAAATCTTCTTCCATAACAATATTGGAAGAACCGTTTCAGTGACCAGGAAATAGCGGTCGCCTCCTTATCGATATGGCTGTAATTTCGTTCACTCTTTGATAAGGAGCGTGATCCGAACGCAATTGGTATTTCTGAACCATCCGGGTATCTATGCGACAAAACGCAACCAAGTCCATTTGGTCCTGCATCGGTGGCTAACAGTAAAGGCAAGTTTACATCAAAATGCGTAAGCACTTTTGTACCCGTAAGTTCAGTTTTTAATTCATTAAACACATCGTCACATTTCCTTGTCCATATAAATTTTGTGTTCTTCGTAAGAAGCGCATTTAATGGGGCTAGTTTTGACGCCAAATTGGGTAAAAATCGATGATAATAGTTAACCAGTCCTAAAAATTTTCTTAATTCTTGCACATCCTTAGGTCTAGGAACATCCAGGATTGCATTTATTTTCTCTGGTGATGTATGTAACCCCTGCTCATCAATTATATGTCCTAAATACTTAATTGAACTCTTGAAAAATTCACATTTGGATTTGTTCAAATGTAACCCATTTGCTCGTAACCTAGCAAATACCAAATCTAGCCGTTGTAATGTCTCTTCGTATGTAGATCCCTGTACTTCGATATTGTCAAAAAAACATGATACTCCTGCTATGCCGCTCAATAACTGATCCATAAATCTTTGCCAACAATTCGGGGCTACTTTGACTCCAAACATTAATCGCTTCACCTTGAATGTACCAAGGTGTGTACTGATTGCCAGTAACATGGCTGTTTCATCATCGACTGGCATATGGAGGTAAGCTTGGCTAATATCTAAGGAACAGAAATACTTCCCTCCACTCATTTGTGCAAATATATCCTCAATTTTTGGAATAGGATAATTGTCATTTTGGATATGTTTATTCAGTGTAGATTTGTAATCTGCGCAAAGTCTTATGTCTCCATTCTTTTTCATTACTGGCACGACCGGTGTACCCCAATCAGCATGTATTACCCTCTCTATAATATCTAACTTTTCCAGTCTTTTAATCTCTTCCTCAACTTTCCCCTTAAGTGCATAGGGTACTGATCTTGGCCGGTAAAACAATGGTGTAATGGAGTGTTCAATTTAATAGAACATTTGTAATCTGGAATTTTTCCAACTTCGTCATCAAAGATTTGGTCATATTTTTTTAGTAATTCAGCTAACTGTTTGTCTTTGTCATAATTTTCACCTCCTAATGTATGAATTTGTTGAACGTCTTTCCAGTGTATATCAAATTTACGTAACCAGTCTCTTCCAAAAACCGTGTCTACATTCCCTTCGCAAATGTAAATGTCTCCATCTCCAACTTGATTGGCGTATTGAACTTTTACCTTGGATACCCCAACAGGTTCTATTATTTCTCCAGTATATGTTCTCAGTTTCATGGTCGTAGTATTCCATGGTTTATTTGGACATAATCTCTCGTAGCTTTCTCTTGACATAAAAGAAATGGCAGCCCCTGTATCCAGTTCCATTTTTGTTTGGACTCCATCAATTTTTATATTCAACATAATCTTATCCTTGAAATCTGTACTTGTTTTATTGATGTCGAATACATTAATTGTATAAATGTCTGATTCATCGGACACCTCTTGTACCTCGTCTTCGACGTCTAACTGGTTATGTTTCGCATTTCCTTTAGGTTGTGTGTCACCTTTTTCCTTAAGACATACTCTTGCTAAGTGGCCTTTTGTGCCGCATTTATTACAAATCTTATTTATGGCAAAACAAGAACTTGCTTTATGTTTGTCATTTCCACGTCTGAAACATTTTCCCCATAGGAATTTCAATTTTGGATGTGCTGTGGTGTCCGATGCCGTTTTCTTCTTGTAATTTCCACTTGTACTGGGTTTTAGCTTATTTACATATTTAATTTGTCCTGTAATTCCTTGTAATTATTTGCTTTCGCACTTTGACATTTCAATGGACAAAGCTAATTCGACAGCCTTTTCAAATGTAAAAGTAGGTGCAGTTTGTTGTAATAAACGCTCCCTAATGTCGTTATCTCGAATTCCTTTAATAAATTGAGATCTTAGATGCGTACTTATTGTTGACTTGTTGCACTCCAGATATTTAAAATTACAGTTTGTTGTAAGTCGTTTTAATTCGGCTACGTAATTTGAAATAGATTCTCCCTCATTTTGAAGTCTACTAGAAAATCTGTGCTGTTCGGCTATCTCACTTGGGGGCGGACAAATATGAGATTTTAATAGTTGTACCAACTCTTCATAACTTTTTGTACTTGGCAATTCTGGAGCTGTAAGTTTGCTCAAAGTTTGGTACATTTTTGGCCCTAAATAATTTAGAAAAATCTGGACTTTCTTCTGATTATTTTCAGTAGTGTTTTCCGTGATATTTCTTAAATTAAGATGGTTTTCCAGCCGTTGTATGTATGTGTTAAATGACTCATTTTGTTCGTCATACGGTTGTAAATTAACTCCATGTAAATCTAGTGGTTTTGAATTAGTAGGTGCTGGATTTCTATTTCCGTGTTCTAGTATACGTATTTGTTCTTGCTGAGTTGTTTGAATGTTTCTCAGAACTGCCGTCAAATTTTCTAATAACTGCTCCATCTGTTAAAGGTGTAAAATTTTCCAATAAGCAATGTAAAATCTCGGTGTAGAACCAATAATTTTGTAATAAAGGTTCACTTCTCCGACTCGTCGCCAATTTATGTTGTGTATTTATTACTGTTCTGGTGTAATCATTAACTCATTTTTCTTTTAAACTATTTATTGCCTATTAATTATTCTTTTTAACTGACAAGTGAAGTCTTTCTTAATCAACTCCCTAAAAGTAACTAGAACATAATAAAACGGAAGTTCCTAATCCTGTCCAACCATTACTAACTGCACAAAATGTAACTAGATATATATCAAAAACCATTGAACTTTTATTCCTATTATGCACATGTTTCAAATTATTATTGAAATTTACATTGACGTCCTTACACACATCAATATAGTAACTGTTTATTTCATTAAGAATTTGTTTTTTACTTTTTTGGTCATTATTCTGTTCTATGTTCCTTATATCAAAACTATTCTGATGTGTGTTCTTACCTGTGATGTTTTTCACTATTTTCACTAATTCCCATGTTGCTTTGATCTTGTTTTGTGAATTCAAAATATATTCAGAATTTAAGCATTTCTTAGCATCGTTAATTTTGTTCTTGAGATGTACCTTATATTGTTTATATAGTTCTTGTGTCACATTTCCTTTCAACATCTCCTCATAAAGCTGTCTCTTGATTTTACTACTTGTCCTTAATTCTTCATTCATCCAGATATTTCTACTGGTCCACTTATTACATAATTTTATTGGATAAATTTGGTTGAGTATTTGTGAAAATTGCTTTATCAAGTTAGAAGTGCTTAGATTTATGTTGTCATCAATAATAATTTGTTTCCAATTAACTTCTTTTAACATTACTTTAAATTGAGGTAATTTTTCAGTTTGAATCACCCTACGCTCTAATTTATTATTTTCTCTTTTTCCTTTCCAATCTATTGGTAGATGTATTGTTATTCCAAAATGATCTGAAAGCCCATTTTTTATTACCATACTGTTATAGTCTAATGCGTTTGTAAAAATATTATCTAATGTAGTTGCAGATGTTGCAGTAAGTCTAGTTGGTTCATGTACAGTAGGTTTTAGGTCAAATGTTACCAGCATGTCCAAAAACAATTTTATCTTATGGTTATCTTTATCTCGCAGGTCTAAGTTAAAGTCTCCGCATAAGATTATGGTATATTTAGTTACCTTGGTTACACACGTTAAAATATCTTCAAGGATACGCATGAATAAGTCAAATTTACCACTAGGTGGACGATAAATATTCACAATTCTTATATGTAATGGGATTATTTCAATAGCACTACATTCAACTTCGTTTTCAAGACTTTTCTGTTTCAGGTGCTTCAGCTCCTTAAATTGGATATTATTTCGTACAAATATGCAGCTTCCCCCATGTTTTGATAATTGTCTCACAAAGTTTGAAGCCATACAGTAGTTTTTGATTTTCACGTAAGGTTCTTTATTATTGTCAAGCCAGTGTTCGGTAAATGCTAGTATATCAATATTGTCTGAGATTTCATCCAAATATAATGTTATTTCATCTGTTTTATTAGGAATACTTTGTATGTTATGATAGTAAATACTAAACAAGCTTTTATGATCATTCTGATGATTTCTTTTAGTTGTTTGATGAGAATTTATTACTCTAAAAAAGAGACTGGTTTCAGGTTTTCAGGTTTTTCCTGTTTATTAGATTCATAGTATCGTTTGAAATCAAACCGTTTATATCCAACATCCTTTGGCCAAAATTTCGGGTTATAAAACATATCCTTATATTTAAACTCAGCAGCTACCATAAATCGATTAAATTGTGTACTTTCTGATGTTATCTGTTTAACTATTATTTCGTCATCATTCGTGGAATTAGTTTTTTTCCCTATAAATTGTTTTATGTCTTCCTCAGTTACATCTTTCAACACTCTATAAAGATATAGCCACACTTTCGGTCTTACGCCCCTAAAATTGTCATTACTTTCTTCCGATTCACCTATATTTCTTTTGTATTTGTTCTTTCCTTTTTTTTGTACAGTTCTCCATTCATCGTCATTCTTATATGATGATTCAACCTGTCTACACTCAGTGCTTGGCCCAGGCAACGTATTCATATATATCAATGAATCCATTTTTTCCTTCTGAACATTTTCTAATAACTCTGAAAACAGTTTTGGTGTCACTGCTTTATGTTCATTCCTTGAAGTTTGAGTTTGTTTGGGAGTTACTGGCTTTAATGTTTCTTTCGGTATTGTTGGTTTTTGTGATTCAGTTTTTTGTTGAAGGTTCTTATAGATTTTGTGTTGTTTACATTGAATTCCTTTATCTTATTTTTTATTTCAGTAATTTCGTTAGAAAGATAAGAAAATTTGTTTTCTATAAAACTTCTTAAGTCATTTTTAATTTCTTCCATGGTATTATTATTGTGTATGCATTTTGTGGTGTCAACTGTTTTATGTTTTTCTTCGAGAGTTTTCCTTAAATTGGTGTTTTCAGTTTCCAAAAGCTCAATTTTTTCCTTAAGCAGTTTTATGTGTTCTCGTTAGTCTTTATTCATTTCTACTAATAATCTTTTTTCACTTTTTTCACTTTCCAAATTCTCAAATTCTTCTATTATAACGTTGTTGTGTGAGTCATTCTCTTCTTCGGTTGTATATTTTTGTGATTCTTCTTCAAGATTTTGTTTTTCACAACACTTTTTTGTTTTTTTCGTTGAACGGCTGTTATGTTATGTTATTTCACAATTTGTGCATTTAACTTTTCTTAAAACTACCGGTCTTTTACAAAAACCACACTGGTTTTCAGGATCAACTGACTTGGTGTCAGACATCTTTATTTATTATTAGCTGGTGATTTTAACTTGAACTATTTAAGTAGTGATTTTTATTGTGAAAAAATTAAAAATTTATTAAATCTGTATGGTATTAGGCAGAATGTTGACACATTTACCCGATGCAATAATATGAGCTCTACATTAGTGGATTACGTTCTTAGCAACTTCAGTGTCAAAACTGAAGTACATGATATACCTAAAATTACTGACCATTCAATTATATCAATTAATATTAATGATGATAAACCCAAATCAATAAAGACAACCACAGTGTTTAGAAATTTAAGTGAAATAAATATCAATAATATTAACTTAGAACTTATAAGCTGCAACTCGTGTAATATTGATGATTTTTATAACGATTTTGCAAGCAAATTTAGAAACGTGATTGATAATGTGGCTCCTATTAAGAAATATGAATTAAACTCGGATAGTGTACCTTGGTATGATTATGAAATAAAATGTAAAGCTAAAGAGAGAGATTTAGCATATAAATCATATAAACAGGACAATACTCAAGCAAATTGGGAAAATTATAAAATAAAAAGAAATATTGTAGCTAATCTATTAAAGACAAAAAAACAGCAATTCTATTTTCAAAAGATTGATCTTAATAAAAAAAATCCGTATCTGATGTGAAAAACACTAAAAAGTCTTACCAATACTAAGTCATTAAACAATAATTTTGTAAATGGAATAAAATTTGAATTAAACGATCATACAATACATGTAATACAAAATTTTAAGGATATTGCTCGATAGTATTAAGGAAATAGTATCTACTATTACATTTGATCAAGAGTGGACCTCACTTATTAATGTACCCTCAAGTTTTAAGAATTTCAGACTTATTACCCTATGTGAACTATCTAAAATAATTAATGAATTAGACAATAAATTTTCTCCAATGGAAGTTTTAAACGGAAAGCTTTTAAGAAGCACTTTTGGTGTTATTGGACATGTATTAGTGCATTTTATTAACATTTCTTTGGAGTACGGTCAATTCCCTAGTGAATTAAAAACTAGTGTGTTGGTACCTATACAAAAAGTAAATAATACGATTAACTCATGGGAATTCAGACCTATTAACACTTTGCCTGAAATGGAAAAAATTTTAGAAATAGTAGTATATCAGCAATTATCGGAATACTTAAATAGTAATAATACATTAATTTCAAATCAGTCAGGATTTTGTCCAAACCACTCATGCGAAACTTTCTTACAACTCACTGTAAATAAATGGAAACAAAATATTGATAATGGACAATATGTAATAGCAGTGTTTTTAGATCTTAAACGTGCTTTTGAGACTATTGATCGGGAAATATTATTAAAAAAATTAGAAAGTTATGGTCTAAGCGATATAGTTCTTAAATGGTTTAAAAACTATCTAAATGAACGTAAACAAATCACGAAAATAAATAATGTGTACTCATCTGAATTACACCAACATCATTAATGTTGGTGTTCCGCAGGGCAGTGTCCTGGGACCACTTCTTTTCTTAATATACAGGGTGTTCCAGTTTTTTGTAGCAGGACTTTAACAGTCGATAGACAATTGAAAATTATTAAAAAAAGTTCCTATAAACATAGGTTGAAAAATGCTTAGTTTTCGAGATACAGGGTGTTAAAGTTTGAAAATAAATACGGATTTATATTAATATTTCCAGAATGCTAAGAAGTATCGAATCCAAATTTGCCAATTCTTTACATATAATTTAGAGGTCTATTTTAGAATAACAAACTACTACTTTACTTAACCATGGGCGTAGATATATGGATTTACTAAGGCTCTTTTTTACAAAAAAGTAGTACGCCACTGATATTTTCCCATGTTTTCAGTTTAATTCAATAAAGCAAGAAAAAACAAAAATTTAATGTCTCTTGGCACTTTTTGATATGACAAGCCGTTTTCCAGAAAATTTACATTTAATCATTTGATGCACGCATCTGGACGAATTTTAGACAAACTTGAAATCGCTCAGAATTTCACCAAATTTGATGGTGCGAAAAGTCTCTTAAAAATAAAGAATGAAACATTTAAAATATTTATTGTAAAAGTTTATTATCATATAAATCAAAATTTTTATAACACAAATGTATTAAAACGCAACGGTCGAACTAAAATAAATTATTAGAAACACAAACACAAAAGCTAGCAACATGTAAAAGTGTCTTACTTCATTACAAGCATCGTTAACGATGTTTCATTCTTTCTTTTTAAAAGACTTTTCGTACCATCAAATTTGGTGAAATTCTGAGCGATTCAAGTTTGTCTAAAATTCGTCCAGATGCGTGCATCAAATGATTAAATGTAAATTTTCTGGAAAACGGCTTGTCATATCAAAAAGTGTCAAGAGACATTAAATTTTTGTTTTTTCTTGTTTTATTGAATTAAACTGAAAACATGGGAAAATATCAGTGGCGTACTACTTTTTTGTAAAAAAGAGCCTTAGTAAATCTATATATCTACGCCCATGGTTAAGTAAAGTAGTAGTTTGTTATTCTAAAATAGGCCTCTAAATTATATGTAAATAATTGGCAAGTTTGGATTCGATACTTCTTAGCATTATGGAAATATTAATATAAATCCGTATTTATTTTCAAACTTTAACACCCTGTATCTCGAAAACTAAGCATTTTTCAACCTATGTTTATAGGAACTTTTTTTAATAATTTTCAATTGTCTATCGACTGTTAAAGTCCTGCTACAAAAAACTGGAACACCCTGTATATTAACGATATAAACTTATATCATGAACGTGACTTCATTAATTTATTTGCTGATGACACATTATTATCAATATCAAGTTATGATCTGCATGACGGAATTAATAAGATAAACAACTCTTTAGCTTAAATTTTCAAGTATCTTAATATGAATAAATTGAAACTAAATATACTGAAAACTAAAGCTATGATTCTTACAACTTCCTTCAAATACCATTCATTAGATATTGATCAATTAAATTTATGTATTGATAATAGTAAAATAGAGTTTACATCTGAATTCAAATACTTAGGATTTATGTTAGATAATTCACTATCATTTAATGCTCATTTTAATTATGTATATAAAAAGATATCTAAAAAAATGTACTTTTTTAGTCGTATTGCGCAAAACCTATCAGTTGAGTCTAAGATCACCGTTTATAATAGTATTATACAACCGCACTTTGACTACTGTGCTACTTTATTGTACTCATTTAACCAAAATAAAATAGCGTCTCTTCAAAAACTGCAAAATCGGGGAGAATTATACTTAAATGTAGTAGATACACTAGTATTACGCTTATGATGGACATGCTACAATGGACTTGTGTCTCTAAAAGATTCTATTATATGGTGATGATATTTATTTTCAAGTTATTAAACAATCTCTTGCCTTCTTATTTTGATGAATTTATTGTATATAATTCAGAAGTACATAATCACAATACCAGGAATATTAATAACTTTCATTTGGCTAGGTGGAATTACTCTAGTACTAGGAACTCTATATTCTACAGGGGTCTAAATGAGTATAATATATTACCTGCATCTGTTAAAATGTGTAACAAATTAAGTCAATTTAAAAGATCTATTATTAAACATATTAAGTCGATGTAATAATATTCTTTCGTGATGTGTGTAAATATTTGTTTGTACGTAATTAAAAGTGTTTGTACGTTTTACTCATCATCTGTAGTTTGTATAACTTATATTAGAAAAATTCTAAATAAAGATTGTTGTTGTTGTTGTACAACAGAAAACACTGTACCGCTAATACGCCCGACGTTAAATCAAGATGTGTCGTCTACAACACTTCTCATTTACCTTACAGTTAATAATATTAATGAACTTAAAAACTTAGAGAACGATTATAATAAAATAATGAATAAAAGCAAAGATTTCGCATATTAGCTACGTTGAAAGGTACTGTACAAAAGTTATTGAACAGGCCGCCGCGAGCGCTAGTAGTCACGGATAGGTAAGCTCCGCCTTTCTGCCGATAGTCTATACATAATTGAAATGAGTGTTAAATGAAAGGCAATTATTCAACATAAAATCAAGATACTTGAATTCAGTTACAAATTCAATTGTATTATCCTAATTTTAATATTTTGAAAGTTAATGGTATTATATTTAATAGACGTTGTTAATATCATAGCCTTAGTTGATACATTTAGTTTCAGCTTATTTGTATTTAAGTATTTCTAAATTTGGTCAAGAGATTTATTCATTTAGTTTATTGCAAAACTTAGATCTTTACTGGATACCGACAGAAGAGTGTCATCTGCAAAAAGATATATAAAGTCACATTCGTGATGTGTTATTATATCATTGATGCAAATTAAAAATAGTAGGGGTCCAAGTACACTCCCCTGTGGTATACCGTAGCATTGATTAAGGAATGAATAAGATACGCGACTCCAATGTAAAGTGCGAGGCTTTTTTTGGCAGCGAGAATCCCGGTAAGTTGCGAGCATTCCTGTGATTCACGTAGTATGCTTTTGATAAATCTGTGTCGTGTCTGGTTTTATATAATTTATAATCTAGTGAAAACAAAAATTGAATGTTCAGATTGATTTTAGTTTAAAATTATGTGAATGTCAAATGACACAAATAGTTTTTTAGATGACATCAATGATTTACTTTCAATTGTCTGTCCTACTTATAAAAATATAATCATAGTAGGAGACATAAATATAAATTTGTTAGGAAACTCTAAAGAAAAAACTGAATTTAACTACTTACTTGAAGTGTATGACTGTAAGCAAACAGTAAAAGTACCAACTAGAGAAAATCCAAACACGAACTCAAATAGTCTAATAGATATTATTGCTATAAATAACTCATTAAATTTAATAGAAACAGGCATTTTAAATCTTTCTGAGGACATTACGGATCACAAATTAGTTTTTGCAAAAATAAATATACCCAAATCTGTGAAACATGAAAAATATATAGAATACAGGAATTACAGAAATATAAATCTTGAACAATTTAACTTTGATTGCGAAAATATTAATTGGCTTCCTATTTACCAAAGTAATAATGTAAATGAAAAAATCTATTTTTTAAACAAAATATTTCTAGATCTACTAGACGTTCATGCTTCGGTGGTGGGGAAGAAAATTATTGAACGACCATTTACTCCCTGGATAACAGACACTATCAAAACACTCATAAAGTTAAGAGAGAAAGCGCGGAAAAAGTATCAACAAAATAAAACAGAGGAAAATCATAATTATTATAAAGATTTACGGAATTATACTAAATCGGCTATACGTCGAGAAAAAATTGCATTTTTTAACTCTATAAAAAATGATTGCAAGAAATTTTGGGGTACAGCAAAAAAACTAAATTTAACAAAGTCACCTAATTATGAATTGCCAGTAAACTTGCAAAATCCACATACAGTGAATAATTATTTTATCTCACTGACAGATGCTCAATCTACAATATGTAACAACACACTTAATTTTTATCAAAATAATCTTCATTCAAATATTACAGAGTCACTGTCCTTTAAGAATATAGAAGAAAAAGATGTCCTCCAAATAATAAGGTCAATAAAAACTCATGCATCGGGGGTAGATGGTCTTTCAATAGTTGATATTAAAATGTTCATTCCATATTGTCTACCTGCTGTTACACACATTATCAATTGTATATTATCACAAAATGAATTTCCGACATTGTGGAAACACGCAGTAGTAAAACCTGTAGCAAAAATTAATAACCCCGTTGAAGTCACTGACTTGAGACCCATTAGTTTGCTTTGTGCTGTTTCAAAAATTATCGAAAGACATATTCATAACCAAGTAAATGCATATCTAAGTAAAAACAATCTGTATTCGATATATCAATCAGGTTTCAGAAAAAATCATAGCACAACAACTGCCTTAACTTATCTGTTAGATGACTTTATTATAAAATTGGATGATGGAAAATGTACATGCCTAGTGCTGTTGGACTTCTCAAAAGCGTTTGATATGCTAGATCATCAAATGTTGTTAGCTAAACTACATTATTTTGGTTTTTCATATAATGCAACACAGCTTATGTCCAGTTATATCACAGAAAGAAAACAATGTGTAACTATTAATAAAAATTCCTCACAGTTCCTCAAGGGTCTATTTTGGGTCCATTATTATTCTCCATATATGTCTCCGATATGTCAAAAAATTTAAAAAATTGTTCACTACACCAATATGCAGATGACTCACAGGTTTATTATTCTTTTCATCTATCAGAATTTAAAACAGCGGAAATGATGATAAATCAGGATTTACACAGCGTATATACATATGCATGCAATCACAACTTAAAATTAAATGCCACAAAATCCCAATCAATTTTAATAGGTACCCCTTTAATGAGAAAGAAAATGAATTCAATTAATTTTAATTTTGTAATTAATAACCAAAGTATTCCTATTGTTAATGACGCTAAAAATCTGGGAATTTGCATAGATTCTGCACTGAAATTCGTAAAACACATTGCCAATAAAGTTAAGATTTCAAATTTTCGATTGAGAAAATTATATAATCTAAAGAACATTTTAACCTCAGATATTAAACTAAAATTTTGTAATGCTTTAATATTGTCCTTATTTGATTACGGTGATGTTGTATATGGAAATACTATGTCAATTCTAATGAGAAATACAATTCAGAAAGTCCAGAACTCTTGTATGCGCTTCACTTATAATATTCCATATCGTAACCACATATCACCATATCTAAATGAATATAAAATATTAAATATGGAATATCGTAGATTGCAACATATGTATATTTTTATCTGGAGAATATTAAGCACAAGTGAACCAAATTATTTACGTCAAAAGTTGGTTACCCAAGCCCATCTCCATAACACTAGATATATTGATAATTTTGTAATAAACCCACATAGAACTTCAATTTTTCAGAAATCATTTAGTTTTATAGCTGCTTCGTTATGGAATAACCTTGGCAATGAGATCAAGCACTTGTCTTATAATAAATTCAGAAATGCCATAAAAACAATGTTAATTATTAAACAAAATGAATAAATCATACTGACCACACCACCTAGATCTCTTATATTTCCTATGTTTACTGCGAGGCAACCTATCCTACTCGAGCTGGGTATTTCGTACATGCTTTTTAGTGAAGTCATGTAAATGTGCTTATATACCTGGTTCTTGGTTTTATTTTTAGTATTTAGTATTTAGTATTTACTATTTAATTTTTAGGGGTTCTTTTTTAAGGGGATTTTCAGGGCAAATGGAAGACCGGCAATCTGTGCCGAATTTGTACCTTTTTGCTTGTATGTACAGGGTCATTACGCGAAAATGTCCTTTTTTGAAATAACTCAGCCATTTTCCATGTTATGACATAGATGTAAAGACATTCTGAACTAGTTTTTTCCACAGAATCTAAATTTTCAGTCAAAAAAACAATAACGAATCGCATTTCAGAAATACGACATAAAACTTTTTCTTTTAAATAGAACACCTGTATATTTTGAAATATTTCGTTTCTACTTCTCTTTCTGAATTCAAAAATGTCAACATATCTTATGTTATCTCAAATGGTTTTTAGATATTTAGATTTGATGATATTAAAATCTGACGATATTAAAATAACGTGACCGATTTTGTTAAATAAATTTTGAAAACAAAGAAAACATTAACCATAATGAGAAAATGATCTCTGAGAAACATAGAATGTTGATTTCATAGATTTAATTAACAAAAAAAATATTAATAAACACTAAAAAATTAAAAAATATTAACAAAAAATTAACAATGTTAAATATTATGTAAAAAGTATTATGTCGTATTTCTGAAATGCGATTCGTTATTGTTTTTTTGACTGAAAATTTAGATTCTGTGGAAAAAACTAGTTCAGAATGTCTTTACATCTATGTCATAACATGGAAAATGGCTGAGTTATTTCAAAAAAGGACATTTTCGCGTGATGACCCTGTACATATACTTGTGAATAAAGTTATTATTATTATTATTATTATTAAAAGTCAAACAAACATTGAGAAATAGCTGGCAGAGAGAACATACTACGTTAATAATTTTAAACTAAAATTAATCTGGACACTAAATTTTTATTACCGCTAGATTATTAAAGATATAAAACCAGACACGACACAGGTTTGTGAAAAGCATACTACGTAAATCACAGGAATGCCCGCAACTTGCCGAGATCTCGCTGCCAAAAAAGGCCTCGCACTTTACCATTGAAGTCGCGTATCTTATTCATTCCTTAATCAATGACCGTAGTCATTAATTTTGGTTTCGGATAATTTATCATTAATTTTAGTCATTTGCTTCTTGTCTGATAAATAATCTTCAAGACAAACTGTACCTTGAATACCATAACTCTCGAGCTTTTTTAATAATAAGAAACGATCTATGGTTTCCAATGCCCTCTTTAAATCTAAAAAAACAACAATAACATATTCACCTTTGTCAATGTCTTGTTTCCATTTAGTTATGGTTAGTTGTAATGCCATTTCGCATGAATGTCTCTTGTGGAAACCAGATTGATTAACCATTAATAAGTTATTACTACATTTCAAATTTTACTTTACTAATTCAGATACACTAGAGATTAAACGTCAATAGTCCAAAAGCCCGCTGTAAATTTTGACGGGCAAGAACTATGCAATTAACACCTATTGTAAGTTAAAGGTAAGGCCTCCCCGAACATCTTTCTTTAGTAACTTTTTCCTGTAAACCCTGCACCACCGTGTAAAGAAAGGCCATTTTCAGAGTGTAAAAAAAGGAAAAAAAGATATTTGGGACAGTTGAATTGGACAAAACCCATACGAAAGATATTGACTCAAAGTTCTTGAAAACATAGGGCTGACACATCGCAGCCCTGCACGACTCGTGGTCAGCCATGGCTTATTAGCTTGTCGCCGGCGACTTTCAGCCTGAAAGTGTCAGGAAACACACTTTTGGCGAAGCGAAAAAGTACACATTGTTTCATAAAATAAACCATGGTTGAATAGAGTCGACCGTGCACAACGGCCCTCTCTGCCCCGCATTCTCGCGCCAAAGTTGATTCATTAATCTTGCGGTGCTCGCATTCAATTTGTAACACAAACTGACGCGTCGTGTACTGAGTACACGACACCGAATTCATTCAAATAATTAGTTTCTTCAGTTTATTCAAGCCTATGTTGCGTTTTCATTATATAAGAAAAGTACAATTTGTAAAAAAAAGTAGTGTTGGGTAAATACGTAAATAGCCGGCTAATAAGTAATTTGTTTGTTTCGACTGGAACTGAACATTTTTCATGAAATTACCCATGTAAAAACTCGAAATTTTGGTCGAGGGCTATTATGATAAGAGTATTAATTTGATAACATAATTTACACAAAGAGAAATAACCCTAAAGTCAAACAAGAACTTGATGTGTAATACTTGGTGACAACTTTCCAGACTAATAATAGATAAAGGTGATTTAACAAATAATCAACTTAAACTTGCATTATTTTGATGTTAAGAGTATTAATTTTATAACATAATTTACACAAAGAGAAATAACCCTAAAGTCAACAAGAACTTGATGTAAAACTTACCAGATCAAGGTGACTTTCTAGACTAATAATAGATAATAGTATATTATTTGACAAGTGATAATACTAAATAACTCATGCTGATGAATTTTGTGCCACGAACCGCCAGGCGAGTGGTGTAATTATTCAAGTGAGTTATTTAGCATTATCACGAGTTGAATACTATACTTTATCTACAATTATAACAATAAATACTAATCTTTGCAAGTCCGAATTCATCAATGTCAAATCAGTTCCTCCCCTCAATAATAATGGACCATTCTATTTCACCGTAACGGAAAAGAATTTCTATTGACAGGCAAGGCATGAAGTTAAAGGAGATTGGTGTAAACAAAAACTCACCGGTGACTTTTTAATTACTATAACTCAACGCTATCTGTTTATGGATACTATTAATTGTGCAAAACCAGTTGGTTAATTAATATATACCCTAATAAGAGTAGATAAAGGTGATTTAACAAATAATCAACTTAAACTTGCATTATTTTGATGAACATGTTTAAAGGCTGTATGACACCTTACATGTTTTAGTATATTGTTTCATACAAAATACAGGATTGCAACGTAAAATCCTAGATTTTCCCTAAATATCTGCCAACTTTTCACCATTTTAAGTTGGAATTATGTACTTAGTAATAAAAAATGTACTAAAACATGTAAAGTGTCACACAGCCTTTAGTAACAAGTATTTAAATAAATTAATAGAGGAACATTCTTTTATTTCATCAGGTAACTGATTGTATTGAACTAGATATAGAATTCATTGTTTTCTTATATTTAGTTCGGGCTACATGTAATTCATTGCTTGCTCGTGTAGGATAAATGTGAATGTCATAATTAAATGTAATTACATGTGGTGTATTTAGTATTTTTTATTTAATGAACATATTAAAGTATGCCGAAGTAGTTAATTACCACTAAGTATTTTAAAAATAAATATCATTGAGAAATAGTAAAATCTATCTTTAACAGATAACCAATATAACGTATTTAACATTTCATATAGGTGCTCTGTACATTTTTTCTAACGTATAGGCGTAAATTGTAAATTATAGGTGCATTAACCATCTTATACAAGTACTTGATATTTAAATTTTATTCGTAAAATATCTGTTTATTGCTAAGAAATTGATCTGGCATAGCTCAGTACCTCAACCATGTTCTCACTCATTTTCATTTTTGCACTCTCCTGTAAAATTTGAAAATTGCAGATACGCCCGTACGTGTGAAAGAGGACGATATGATCAAATAATGTCGTCGATTCCCGCATGTAAGTTTAATTTTTTTTAATGAAACAGGCACCTGTAAGACATGCTGACCAATTTGAAGCACTCGGAATTAATGTACCAGCTGGGGTTCTTTTATGTGGTCCACCTGGATGTGGAAAAACTCTTCTTGCTAAAGCTATTGCTAATGAAGCTGGAATTAATTTTATATCCGTCAAAGGACCTGAACTACTAAACATGGTAAGCACAAGAAGACAATATATGTACCTATTCTTTATATACAGTGTGTCGCACTTAAGAGTGAAACACCCTTATAACTTTTTTCATTTTTATCTGATTTAAACGAAATTTCACTCAAAGATAGAGCACATTAGGATCAACTTATGGCCCAAAAGCCATTTGCCCCTTTAATGCAAAGCCACCTACGATATCAAAATAAACGAGGAAAATCAGCAAAACATATTAGGCATTTTTATATCAAAAATTTTATTAATGAAAGTTGTTCAGAATTGTTTCAAAAACCATAAATCCAAAATATAATCAAAATCAAAAAATATTAATACAGTATAACTTCGATAGTCCGGACACATATCGTTCCGCCCAATGTCCGGATTACCGAGGTGTCCGGATTACTGGAGGTACCTACTTATGTTTTTGTTTTGTATTTTTTTTGGGTGGGAGTACGTGAAAATCATGACTTTTATAATATATATAAATCAAGAACATGAAAAAAAATCAGTACATTCTCATAAAATATCATTTACATAGTATGTCAAACGAAAACATTAATTTTCAAATATAGAATATGACAATGTACTATGTACATAATCGGAAAATCCTACATTTTGTTGAAGTATATATCAATAGATATTTCACCGCAACTCGACGTATATTTTGTTCTTCATCAAGACAATCTAATATTTTAGATTTATCAGCGAGGTTAAGTGTTTTATGCGTTCTTTTGCTTGGAGCCATTACGTTGCCTATTGCAGAATGATACACGCCTCGCGAAAACGTATTGCTTGCTTGTCCAGACGAGAAAATTCTTGTTTTGTTATTTTAGTCCGGACTACAGAGGTAAATTTTTCAAAATGTCCGAATTATAAGAGTGTCCGGATTACTGGAGTGTCCGGGCTAGCGAGTGTCCGAACTATCGAAGTTATACTGTATTTTGTTTGAAAAAATTTTTTAAGTCTGAAAATATAATTTTAATGGGTTATTGTATTGTAATATTTTATTGTAATATTTTATTTTTCATAAAAAAAAACTAAAGAAATACTCTGCAACTAAATACGAATGATAATTGATATTGTAAAATTATATTTTCGGACAAAAGTTTTTAAATCAAAATATAAATATTTTTTAATTTTGATGAGATTTTGGATTTAAGGTTTTTAGACAATTCTGAACAACTTTCATTAGTAAAATTTTCCGATAAAAAAATATCTAATATGTTTTCTTGATTTTTTGTGATTATTTTGGTATCACAGGTGGCTTTGCATTAGTAGGGGACGAATGGTTTTTTGGCCATGAGTTGATCTTAATGGGATCTATCATAGAGTAAAATTTGGTTCAATTCGGATAAAAATGAAAAAAGTTATAAGGGTGTTTCACTCTTAAGTGCGACACACTGTATATACAGGGTGTTCCGATTTTAAACCGACAAACTTCGGGTACAGAAAGTTCACATGAAATTATGATATACCCCTTCTAACATTTCTTCTCTATCGAGCCTCCTAACGGAGATACAGGGTGTTGAAAATTCAATTAATTTTTTGTTTTTCTTTAATAACTTCCACAATATTCAAAATAGGGAAACCAAACTTGGTACACATAGTTAGGTTGTGAGGGTCCATATTTGCTATGGTTCAGAGTTGAACTGAGGCGCGCCAGTGGCGTGCGGTGTGGTCACGTCGACATAATTTTAAGGAAAAAAGTATGTGCACTAATTTTTTTCGCAACTCTGATCAGATTTTCATAATTTACGGTTTATTTTCTAAAAAAACTTGCTCATGTAGAATTTTGACTGAGGCATTAGTTTTCGAGATATTTGCGTCTGAACAAAACGATGCACCAAAAACGCAATTAATTAATTAAGGTAGCCCTTTCAAAATTATTTTCAATTTGATTTTCTAAGGTATATACTGAACTGAACTGTCAATTTAATGTTTTTAATGTTTTTCTTCTTTTACTATGAGGCGTTTTTAAGGCCTTTTGCAAGTCAATATTATTTCTGTCTAAAGAAAAATTTGTTTGTTACGAAATTGCATAAACAAATTATCCACATCCAAATATCAAAAAAATCAACACCCCGTATTTCCGTTAGAAATGGCTATAGAGAAGACATTTTAGAAGGGATATGTCGTGATTTCATCAGAAGTTTCTATTCCCGACATAATAATTGTGTTTTTCGTGCATCGTTTTGTTCAAACGCACATATCTCGAAAACTAATGCCTCAGTCAAAATTCTACATGAGAAAGTTTTTTTAGAAAAATAACCGTAAATTATGAAAATCTAATCAGAATTGCGAAAAAAATTAGTGCACATACTTTTTTCCTTAAAATTATGTCGACGTGACCACACCGCACGCCACTGGCGCGCCTCAGTTCAACTCTGAACCATAGCAAAGATGGACCCTCACAACCTAACTATATGTACCAAGTTTGGTTTCCCTATCTTTAATATTGTGGAAGTTATTAAAGAAAAACAAAAAATAAATTGAATTTTCAACATCCTGTATCTCCGTTAGGAGGCTCGATAGACAAGAAATGTTAGAAGGGGTATGTCATAATTTCATGTGAACTTTCTGTACCCGAAGTTTGTCGGTTTAAAATCGGGACACCCTGTATATATATGTGTGTGAGATGTATATACAGTATATAGCTTGTTTTAAGTGGGCCATTCTATATATCTCCGTTTGTTATTTAAGATATCAAAATGTATTAATACCAGGCCCATCCAAGGGATATCCTATGATAAAAACAGATTATCCAGCCTACTTTGCGACTTACCGGTAAAACATTTTAAAAGTGCACAGTCTTAAACACCTGTAACTGCTGTTTGACGAGATTTAGAAAAAGGTTTAGTTGATGGTAAATATAAAGCAAATAAAACTTTTCTACATGCTCTCTGTTTTAAAGTACAGTTTTGTAATAAAAAAAAATGTTTGCAATTTAATGGTATCGTTATATTCTGTCTCACCAACAGATGCAAATAGGCTCTGCCCCATTAATTTTATAGTAGCGCAGAACGGTGTACGCAATAGTCAGTTTTACACTATGAAATGTACATGTTTATTTATTAATATCTATTGTAAGATTACTTTCGGTTATTTTTACGAATAGTCCTGCAATAAAAACTATACCAACTATACAAGGTGTTTCTAAATTGACTACCATAAATTTAAGAGCTTGTAGAGAACGTTAAAATAAAACAAAAACCTCTATACAGTTTCGTCGAAAAACGCTTCGTTTTCAAAATACAGGGTGTTATTGTGTCGACTGGCAGATCAGTTATTTAGCTATATCTCTAAACAGAGTAGGCAGAGGAATCTAAATTTTTGTGAGCGACTGTTACTTAAGACTACCGATGACTATATAATATTTTAAATCTGATACCACCATTCAGTGGCGTAGAAAAAGGGGTAGCCTAACACTTTTTTGTTAATAAAAAATTTGCTGTCTGATATTTTGAAAATATCGTCCCATTTTCAAATTCCCGAATGAAAATGCTATCTATAATAAAGATGCTCTTGTTAAATATCTCCAGAGGCGTTCGTTTTCGAGATATTCTCGGTTTTATGTGGCAATACTCGTGTTTAATAAATTTTTTTTAATGTACTTAATAAATAAAATAGCAAAGCAGAGATAGAATATTTTAATAATGTACAAGATAAATAAAAACTTCCACACATGTGTAATTTATCATTTTATTACTTTTTATAAAATATTGCTACTGAACGATCAATCAAAAAAAGGAAATTTTCAATATGAATTTGTTAAGAAGTGCACCTTTGATTTTAAAATGTAATTTCTTGACAGTTAAGCAGGTGTGAGTTGCATTTGTTTTTGTTTTTATCTACCGTTAATCATAAGTAATTGAGACTGTAGATTTTTTTTTTTTAAACACTTTATTATTTCTAATTACATGTGACGGGTTACACCTAACCTATACCTTGACATATTATATATTATAACATCCCTATTTGTACAGGGTTAGTTTTATTAATGTAAACCCCCCATTTTTATTTATATTTTTGACCGATTCGAAAAATTAAAATACTGCCCCTACACGGTTTTTTACGTAGATTCCACTTCTGCTAACGGATTGGCAGTAGCGTATTAAATATATAGGGTACGCAAAAAAGTTAAGTTTTTTTAAATGGAACACCCTGTATATTTTGATAAATTTGAATTCCTCCAATCATTCTGATTACAAATATATACACATATTGTATAATCGCTTTACTGGTTTTTGAGTTATTTTCACTTTATTATGGATACGTTGAAACAAAAGCGTTATTTTAAAAACTCAAATAATAAATTAATAAATGGAATAAATAAAAAACAAAACAAAATGTATAAATTATTAAAACAAATTACGTAACATTTTCAACATTAACTTTGATACATTGCAAACAACGATTAATAATAATAATAATAATAATAATAATACTTTATTTGTCCAAGAGATCATTATAAATGATATAGGATAAGTCAAGGTGTAGGGAACTAACAAGGATGTAAAACAATTAAAAATTCACAATGTTAATAAAAAAAGAAAATAACATCATGTGAATAACAACAGAACAAATTAAATAAATAAAAAACATATAGAGGTATATAACATACAGTCATAGATAGATTTGTACAGGAGCAAAACGATTTAGTTGTTTATATTATTAATTTTGTAGAATTCGTCTAGGCAGTAGAAGGAATGGTCTAATAACAAATTCTTTAGCTGTCTTGCAAATTTGTGGATGTTCATGCAATCTCTGATATATTTAGGGATAGTATTGTAGATTCTGATACAAGAATAGTGAGGTGATTTTTCATATTTGCTAGTATTATGTGAGGGGATTCTCAGCTGTTTGGCATTTCTTGTAATATAATTATGATTATCTTGATTTTTGCAAATAGATGAAGGTTTTTATGTACAAATATTCCACATTTTAAAATAAATATTCCAATAACTGTCAGGATTTTTTTTTCTTTAAAGTACTCCCTGCAACTGTCCCTGTTTCCCAGGTTGAACATTAAACGTATTGTTCTTTTTTGTGCAACAAACACTCTGTTGATTTCAGTAGCTGTTCCCCATAATATTATGTTGTAGGACAAGTGTGGATATACTAGGGAGTAATAAATTTGTAGGAGTGTTGCTGGTGTGACTGTATGTTTTAACTTTAATAGTGCAAAGTAAGAACTATTTAATTTTTTACAAATATGGTCAATCTGACAACTCCAGCTTAGTTTGGGATCGAGGTATGAACCCAGAAATTTAACTTTCTCAACCTGGTAATCAAGGGACATGTGTGGTGCACTTTTAAAGAATTCTGCTACAAAACTGTTTTGTCCTCAAATAAAATTCGAACGGAGTCCAGACCTTAATCCATTAGATTGTTTACTTTGGGGAACGCTCAAAGAAAAAATTTACAGTGAACCAGTGAAAAATTTTACACAATAAAAAAATCAAATTGTAAAAAATATAACTTTGCTAACAATATACAATCACAAAATAAAACAGGAAACAAATCGGCAGCCCTCTTTCTTGACATACAAAAGGCTTTCGATAGTGTCTGGCATCAAGGACTTCTATATAAACTACACCGAATTCAATGCCCCTTTCAAACCGCTCTCTACAAGTTAAACCTAAAAACAAATTTTCAACAGCGTTTACTCCGGAACAAGGTTTACCTCAAGGCTCTCCCCTTTCTCCATTATTATATAATATATTCTGTCATGATATTTATAACTTTGATCTCGAGTATCCTCAAAGTATTGACCAGCAATCATATATTCTGCAATTCGCTGATGATAACGGCCTGGTATCCCATGGTAAATCTCTGACAGAAACCATAGAAAATCTCCAGAACTTGACGGACAAAACAATATTCTGGATGAAAAAATGGCGAACTATCCCCAACCCAAATAAAACCCATCTGATCATATTTAACCACAAAATTACAAATAACTCTCCAACAATAAACCTGCTATAACATACACTCCAACCCTCCTCATCATGTAAATACCGGGGTATCAATATTGACAGCAAACTAAATTTCAACTTACGCACAAAACTATGCAAGCAAAGTATTTTAACAAGATCCAGACACTTCAGAAATCTCACATACAAAAACGAAGGTACCTATTGACACACACACAGCCTGCAAGATCTATAAAATGATTTGCCGCCCCATATTGGAATATGGTTTTGTTTTGTTTGGAAATTTCAGAAAGCCAGCTTTACTCAACATGGAAATTGGAGAAAGAGGCAGTCTGAGGAAAATCACCAAGATTAGACACCCTAACAACCCTTTGCACAATCCCTCCAACCACCTATTATATCAGAAAACCAATATCGAACCAATACTGTCCCGATTACAAAGACTTTCAAAAAAATTTGCAAATAATCCATCCAACTTTGAAACAATACACCCCCTAATTCACCAAACCAATCCTAACTTCGCTCCCAAATGAAAATTTGCTACTCAAACACTATATGAATCCCTCATATATTTACAGAATCTTTAAACTTACTTTTTTTTTTTTATTTTTTGTAAATTGTTAGAAACATAAAATGTAACTATATTTATTTAAAATAGTATGTAATGTAAACACATTATAATTGTAAATAGGCTGGAAGACTTCGGTCGTTAGCCAGTTGGAATTTCCAATAAAGCTTTATACTACTACTAACTTTGCTAAATTTGGATGCAGCACTTTTTCTTCGAAAAATTCGTTAGAATTTTATTAAACGTGGTATGTTAAAAATGTTATATAATTTGTTTTAATAATTTATACATTTTGTTTTGTTTTTGATTTATTCCATTTATTAATTTATTATTTGAGTTTTTAAAATAACGCTTTTGTTTCAACGTATCCATAATAAAGTGAAAATTATTCAAAAACCAGTAAAGCGATTATACAATATGTGTATATATTTGTAATCAGAAGGATTGGAGGAATTCAAATTTGTCAAAATATACAGGGTGTTCCATTTAAAAAAACTTACTGTATTGTTTTTAAGTTCGTTGATTACTCAGTAAATACCAATGTGGTTTAAGTACATTTATTTTATAAATCATATGTCATTTTCGTACAATGTTACTCCCGTTCCCATGGTTGCCTGTCTCTAGGCCCATGCTACATCCCCCTTTTTACAAATCAAATGAAATTATATGAACATTCTAAACCTAACAAAACTTAAGATATTTTATCTAGTACACTTAGATTAATATTTTAATCACATAACAAAGTCACTTAAATGTTTTGGGACTTTTCGATTGCGTCGTGGTCTTTCGTTTATAGTTATATTTGCGTCCGCTTTTTCAGACGGTTCCGAGTCTTCCTCTTCGTCCAGTTCTTCCGGTACTAATGGTCTAGGTAATAACTGAAGATGATGACCGTTTCTGCGAACGACACTGTCGTCGTTCGTACGTACCATGTACGATCTTGGCTGGTCTGTCTTGTCTTGTATTGTTCCCTCTCTTTTCATATTAATGATCCAAACCTTGTCTCCTTTATTCAATTCTTGTTTTTCTTTGACTCGATGTCTATCGTCATAATTTTTCTTCTGTTTCTTCTTTTCCTCTACCATTTTCTCCCTTATTTGATTATGGTCAGGTAATTGTGGTAGTAGTTTTTTTTCAAGTGAAGGAGTTCTGTCCTTTAGTGCTCTTCCATATAGAAGTTGAGCTGGTGATGCACCGCAAGTTAATATGGTATTTCGATATGACAGCAATGCCAAATCAACATCTTCAGGATTTTTCTTTAGAATTCGCTTTAGCAATTTTACGGTGGACTCGGCCTGGCCATTTGACTGTTGATATTCAGGGCTAGAGCTTATCCATTTGAATCCATAACTTTTAGCAAACTGCTGAAATTCATAACTGGTGAACTGACGGCCATTATCGCTTCTCAAAATATCGGGAATGCCATGCTGTGAAAACACTTTTTTCAAGCTTTTGATAACAGCTGAACTTGTTATTCTTTGCAATATCTTGATTTCAGGATACTTTGAATAGTAATCCTGAATAACCAAGTATGTTTTGCCCTGGTGATCTGCCAAATCTGCTCCAATCACTGACCAGGGTCTTGTTGGTACCTCAGAGGCTATCATTGGTTCAACATTATGGATTTTATTTTTTAGGCAAACTTCACATGACAATGTTATATCCTTTATTTGTTGATTCATTGATGGCCACCATACTGATTCCTTGGCTCGAGAAATACAACGATTCAATCCAAAATGCCCATCGTGGATACGAATAAGACACGTTTTCCTCAACGATTTTGGAATTACTAGCCGATCTCCGTAACATAACAAATCTTCATTAATGTTTAATTCATGCCTGTATTTGTAATATTCATGCGCGTTGTTTTCAATTTTCTTCTTTTCCGGCCATCCTTTTTTAATATATTGTTTAATTTGTACCAACTGTGCGTCTGCATATTGGTCATGAAGGATACGTTCTGTAGATAAAATTTGATTTGAAATTTCCCATAAAATGGCATTGATATAAACTTTGCTATCCTTGAGAATGACGTCTTCATCTGATGAGCCTTCTGAGATGGGGGCTCTAGACAGGGCATCAGGAACATAAAATGTTCTGCCTGGGACGTAAGTAATTATAAAATTAAATTTTAAAAGTCTCATTCGAAAGCGTTGTAGGCGGTTCGACAATTTATTTATTTCCTTTGTGGAGAGTATTACTGTTAATGGGCTATGATCTGTCCGAATTTCAAATCTTGAGCCTAGTAAGAATTGTTCTAGACGTTCACAGGCCCATGTCACCGCCAACGCTTCCTTTTCTATTTGTGCATATCTTGTTTCACTGTCACTAAGTGTTTTTGAGCAGTAATAAATTGGACGCCATGTTCTGTCATCTTGAAGTTGTTCCAGCACTGCGCCTAATCCAAATTGGCTTGATTCAGCAGACACCCGAGTTTTTCGCGAAGTAAAAAATTTACCTAATATCGGGTAGGATACAATATCAGATTTTAACTGGTCAAAGTCTTTTTGATGTTTCTCTGTCCACATGAATTGAGTATCGTTCCGCAAGAGTTCACGAATTGATTGAGTTTTTGTAGCTAGATCTTTAACAAATTTTGACACATAATTGACAAGTCCAAGAAATTTACGAATATCAGTTTTATTTTTAGGTATTGGGTATTTTAAAATGGCTTCCGTACTTTTAGGGTCAACTTTAATACCTTCTGCACACACAATATATCCTAAATAACCAGTTTCCGTCGTTTGAAGTTCACACTTTTTTTTATTCAGTGAGAGTCCATGATCAGCTAATAGTTTTAACACTTTATGTAAATTATCTTTGTGTTCGTTATTATCACGTCCCATAACCAGAATATCATCTGCGTGCACCAGTATACGGTCTGAGTTTAAAGTCTGAATTAGTTCACTTACAGTTTTTTGAAACACTTCCGGTGCACTTGTTATACCGAAAGGAACACGCTTGTAAACATAACGTCCAAAAGGTGTTAAGAATGTCGTGAACTTACGCGACCTTTTATCCAAACTTAACTGCCAGAATCCACTATTAAAGTCAAGCTTTGAGAAGACTCTGCTATCCTGTAGTTTCGCCAATGTCTCTTCGACCGATGGTAGTTGGAATCTCTCCCGAACTACAGACTTATTTAGTTCTGTATAGTCACTACAAATGCGCACATCACCATTCTTCTTTGATGCCACCACCATTGGAGCACACCATTCGGTTGGTTCTTCAATTTTCTCTATTATCCCCTCTTTCACCATTCTTTTAATTTCTTCTTCAACTTTACTTAAAAGAGGCAATGGGACTCTTCTTGGTGTGGTACACGCATATGGTACAGCATTTTCCATTACACAGATTTTGTGTTTAAAATCCTTCATTTTTCCCATACAGTTAAATAACTTAGGGTAGGTTTCTACGATACTGCATGTAAACACTTCACTATTTTTATTTGGTGAATTTTTGTTTAGCATGTCACTGGCTACTTCATTGATGTTACACTGCAATTTATTTTCTTTCCATGTGATGAGTCCTAGTTCTGCCAGAGCTGGTCGCCCTAGTAAATTTTCTTTTGTGTCGACCACGTAGCATTTTATTTTCTTTACCTCACCGTGTATTGCAATAGGAATTTTCATCTTACCTAGTACTTTTAGTTCGCTGCTTTTGCCTGTGCCCGGTCCAATTAATTTGACCTTTGTTTTTTTAAGACAATAAATATTTTTCAATTTGTGTTCGAAATCTCTTTCAGAAATTACTGTTTCATCTGCTCCAGTATCCACCTTAAACGTAATTCTCTTGTCGCCCATTTTCAATTTTAGTTTCCACGGTTCACATGCTTTTATCCGATTAATATTTATAATTTCGCTTACTGACTGATCACTGGATTCTTCCGAACTGGTTGACTCCTCGTCCACAATTTCATAAAAGTTTTTGGTACGACATCTAGCGGCAAAATGTCCCACAATTTTGCACTTTTTGCAACGAACATTATTTGCTGGGCACTTGAATCTAGGATGGCTTGGTTTATTTCCACATTTTGGGCACTGACTTTCCCAGGAATCTTTTGAACTATCTGTACCTCTGCTTTCATCTCTTTTCGTTCTGGAAGTTTTCTTTTTATTTTGTATTACCCGATAGATATTACTATCCACTTTTCCTCTTAATTCTTTGTTTTCCTCCTTAACTTTTTCGGATTGCGTTATCTTTTCAATTGCTTTTTCCAATGTTAAGGTGTTATCCAATTGTAAACTTTCACTTAATTTGTCATCTTTTATGCCAACAACCAGCCTGTCTCTGATAAGTTCATTTTCTAAATTTTGGAAATTACAACTTTTAGCAAGGCTTATTAAATCGCTTATGAACTCTTGGGCAGGTTCACCTTCTTTTTGTGTGCGGAGATTAAATTTTGCTCTGGCATAAACAATATTTTTCTTGCCTACAAATTGGTCATCGAAAAATTTTTTTAAATTATCGTAAGAGGTAAAATCTGATTCTTTCTTCTGTAATGTTTCTAGTAATTTTGAAACTTTTGGCCCCATATACAGTAACAAATTATTCATTTGTGTTTTTTCCTCTGCCGTATCCAATTTTGCTGCGCTTCTGTATCTGTCATAATGCTTAATCCATGCCGGCCAGTCATCCTTATCAAAGGAAAATATTTCAGGTGATGGCACGGAATTTACAACAGTTTGTAGCGGCAGTAGCTGAGGCTGTGTTTGTAACAGGGTTTGCATTTGAGCTAGTTGTTGTTTTAGGTTTTCAATATCTCGTTCCATTGTGATAACTCACTTTTTTTACCTCTTTTCTTTATTTTTTTTTTTTCGAAACACGTACTAACAATGATTTACCCCACGTCTGACACCATGTATTGTTTTTAAGTTCGTTGATTACTCAGTAAATACCAATGTGGTTTAAGTACATTTATTTTATAAATCATATGTCATTTTCGTACAATGTTACTCCCGTTCCCATGGTTGCCTGTCTCTAGGCCCATGCTACACTTACTTTTTTGCGTACCCTGTATATTTAAAACGCTACTGCCAATCCGTTAGCAGGAGTGGAATCTACATAAAAAACCGTGTAAGGCCGGTTTTTTAATTTTTGGAATCGGTCAAAGATAAAAATAAAAATGGGGGGTTTACATTAATAAAACTAACCCTGTACATAAAAAAAAAGTCATCCCAAATCAGCAATAACATGCTGGTCTCGGGATCATACCCTATGTGCGTGTATACAATCAACTTTATAACATATTTTCAGTAACTGCTTATCTAACTAGCAAAGGATAGAAAATCAAATCTATATACAGGGTTCCCCATATTAAACTACCCATTTTATTATTCGAATAAAATCCTTTTAAGTCGAGTAAAAAAATCTTTTATTACACTAATGTACAGCTAATGGTATGGATTTATTACGTACTCAAGATTTGTTCAACTTTTAAAAATCATGTCTTCTAAATGCCCTCCATCAACTTGAACTTTCAATTCTGAACGTAAAAAAGTGTTCATCACCCGGCGAAGAAAATCTCCAACTATCCCTGTAATTTCTTCTCGAATGCGGTCTTTCAAGTCCTCAATTGTTGCGGGGCGACTTGCAAAGACCTATCCCTTCAAATACCTCCTCAGAAAGAAATCGGGTGCCGTTATGTCGGGAGACCTAGGGGGGGCAAGGCAAATTTTCAAATCGAGAAATTATACGGTCGTTAAAAAATTCTCGCAGAATCCTCATGGAATTTCAGGCTGTGTGAAGCTCTCACATTTATTTTATATATTTCCCTAGTTCCTAATACTTAATAGGTTATCTCTTACTTAGGCACATTTTGTCTATATTACTCTTAAAGTCAGCATAGCTTGCTCTTATATCTTCAGGTACTTCATTATATTCTTTAATTGCCCTGCTTAATGGATTTTTTAGTGCCATGTTAGTCCTAGCATTTATTACATTAATATTTATGTTTTGTCGAGTATTATGAGCATGTATTTGATTTCTAAACCTAATTTCTGTATTTATTTTTTGTTGGTGATTAATTACCATACCACATTCTTCGTGTTCTTGGTACACCATTCCTCATTCAAACACAGGTTCATGTACAAGCCGTGATTTTTCAGGCAAAAGAGAGTCCACGACATTTCCTGCAATTTCTTCCAAATCGGAGGGTAAACTTTCATCATAATCACCATATAATGTTTGAATTTAATTCGTTCAATACATATTCAATTTGCAACTTTATAGCAGTGTTTGACAGCTAAATAAATAATTTGTTGATGCGTTGTCAAGGAAACGGTAAGGCACAGGCTACTATATTTTTTAAATAAATAACTTATTAATCGTTTTAAAAATACAAAATTCTAAATTTTTAGAAAAATATAATTTTACATTGATATGCCACACCAGATAAAATTTTGTATGTAATTTGGATCATAAAACACGCATTATGGTACACGCCGTGTATATTCACGGCTAGTACCATAATGCTTGTCTTTATGATCCTTATTACATAAATAACTATTACATTGCTCTACTTTCATTATATCATTCAGATTACTTACAATTGTTTCTTTAAAAACTGTTTCTATGGACAATCTATAATCTAAACCAAAAAGTATTTTAATGACTTTGTTTTGTAACACCTGCATCTTTTTAAACAGAACTATTCCACATGTCCACCAAATCGTTATCAAATATCTAAAAATACTTAAAAAACAGGCATTGTATATACAATATTTAGCTCTTAAATCTATATAGCTAGATAATTCATTATCAAGTGAATTTTAGTGTCAGAAGTCCATTCTCAATAAGGTATGTGCATGATTTTTGAATTAAATGTAATTTTGTAAATTAACTTACTAAATGGCTATCGCAATAATAAAAAACGGTTAAAATGTAACCCATTATCCAAAAAAAATTAACAAAAATTGGTTATTCCAAAAATGACTGTGACGTCATGCAAATGGCTGCTGTGGTGTTGTGACGTCAGAAACTCGCATTTCCATTTAATGTTTGTTAAAATAGCGTTTAATGCAGCATTTTACAATGGAAAACAAGGATATTATTGATATTAAGCATCCAAGGTACTGTTAAATACCGCAGTGCCAGTCGTCCATAAAAAAAAACACCAGAAAAAAGATTTGTCTCATTGCCAATATACGATCAAGCTCTAAATTAAAGAAAAAACGAAAATTATCGTTACGTACCATGAGAAGGAGTGAAACTGATATATAAGAAAACACTAAAGGGGTTGTATGTGAGGATCATTTCAAGTGCGTAAGTGCGATTTTGTACCTTTTTAAAATCATACAATTTTAGGTTAGGTATGTATTTTACTTATTTTTTCAATTAGAGGAAGATTTAGAAAACTATATAATGTTTAAATTAATGGGTAGTTATATACATTTAAAAGATCATGTATTTTGATTGTCGAACTGGTAGAAAAAGGCGCCTTCCACTTAAAAGTAGTACAGCAACAAAGAGAGCAACATTGGCCAAATTATCTCTCTGGGCTTTTACAAAATCTGTTCCACTCACTTTTCCGTGAAAAATGTTAATATTTAACACCGAAATCGCACATTGAGTCTACACGTAAACAGTATGACATATTGCATAACGGCGAATATAAAAGATTCTCTAAAGTTCTGTCAAAAAAACCGGTGAATGACGTCACGGTGAGATTCGAATTCCATCGTTTGTTCTCGGCCAGTGGTCGTAAATTCGAAAATAATATGAATTTTAATTAGCAAATACATAAATATAGGGTACATTGTTGATAAATTTTATTGTTATTAATTTTTTTATAGCACCTATCTTTTATAACCAATTTTGCTTAAAAATCTCGCATATGCGCATACCCTATTGGGGTTATTTTAATTTGGCAAAGGGCTGTCGAAAAGGCAAGAAATAGGGTGAGAGGCAAATGCATTGTCGTTGGCGTTCTTTCGTGGTCGTCCACGTGGGCATGTACCTGGAACAAGGATACGTTTCTTTTTTACTCTTTTCTTATGATAAATTTCTCGGGGTGTTTGTATTTTTTTATTTAAATCAGTCTCTACGTCCGTTTTAATGAATCTTGGATTTGTTTTATTACGTAACTGATCGTTTTTTATAAAAATGGTGTCACTAGGGTTTAGCTCAGGATCAATACGTTTTTCATTTAAATTTTTACTACATTTTCCTTTTTGGTAAGGTTTGGTGTAGATGACCAAACAGGATTTCAAAAGGGGTGTGTTTAGTACTATGTGGGATGTTATTATATTAGTCCAACCGGGTATTTCAAATGTCTTGCAAATTGTGATAAAAGCATGAAATTTGGTACAGATGCTTTTTAGGCAATTATAAGCGATTTGACCCGCATGACCCATATTTCGAACCCGTAGGAGCAAGATGGCGGCGGTATTCAAAATGGCGACTATCCAAGACAAAAAACGGTTAATAATGTGTCGATTTTGACAATGTGAGGTCGCTTTCAAGTAATTCTAGGATGAAACAAACTACAGAATGCATATTTTTTTGATCCAAAACCATTTTGCTTTGCTTCGTAAATTTAAAAATTAACGGTTCTTGATAGTATTCTACTTATTTTAAAAAGATCAATGGAAATTTAAATATTGCTCCCCCCCCCCGCCTCGCTCTTCTTTCAGAATGTCCCAGCTCTCAACTGGGTCAACAAAGTATACATAATAAAACCTATTTCATTCAACATACACATATTTATTGTTATAAAATTTTAATTTTTGTTATTACAGGATGCTGAACATTTACACTGTAAAGTACAGGGTGTTCAACGTAACTTGCTACCCCCCATAATTTCCTTATTTTATAAGGTAATAAAAAATTAGAAAATTTCATCTTATTGCATTTTTCATGTACTTTTCAAATATGTTATCAAGTCATATTCATGTCAGAAAATATACAGTGGGTGCGAAAAAATTTGTTTTTCTTTAATGGAACACCCTATATATTTTTACATATTTGAATTTGCCTATTTTTTCTGATTTCAAAAATATATAATACAAAAATATATAATATTTCGAGTAATATTAAGGAAGTTATTAATAAAAAACCGTTTGCAATAACAGATAAATTATATTTATTTTATCTTTACAACAATCATTATTTGAAGAAGACGAGATATGATCTGATAACATATTTAAAAAGTATGTGAAAAATGCAATAAGATGAAATTTTTTATTTTTTTACTACCTTATAAATAAGGAAATTATGGAGGTACCAAGTTACGTTGAACACCCACCCCGCACATTTTGGTTCGCCCAATTTTTCAGCAATACGATGTATTGCGATGTAACGTTTTTCCTTGCGACACTTAGGGGTTTTCACGCTTTTATAGGCTGCGATAGTGTTTCGTTTTTCGCAACAAAAGGCAAGAAGACTGCTTGGAAGACATGTATTTCTTCCGATGAGGCCATTGATACGTTTGCCTTCATATCTTCTCCGCAAAGCAACATACCCGAGGACACTATAAAATCATTGGAAATATTCACGGGAAAAATGTATGGTTCAAAAGGAGAATACGTCGAAGTTAATAAACTTAAAAAACACCTCTTTTTCACAGAAAATTCTCCCATTCACCTTATTCCTCCAACCTCAGCTGCTCTAAAACAACATTGTTTAAGATCTGCGTATCAGGCTGGGCAGATATGAGGCCGAGCAATTGATATGTCCAATAATGGCATTTGGGAACCATTGTGGTCTTCCTTGCCACATATATGGAACGCGTGTAGAGAACTTGAGAAGTGTGGTTGCAAATCAGGTTGCGATATACAATGCGATGTTCGTGTAAGCGTGCTGATCTGCCTTGTACTTTACAGTGTAAATGTTCAGCATCCTGTAAAAACAATAGGTTTTATTACGCATACCCTGTTGACCCAGTTGAGAGCTGGGACATTCTGAAAGAAGAGCGAGGCGGGGGGGGGGAGGTTCCCCTAACTTGTTAGCCAACATAGGTTACAAGACCAATATTTAAATTTCAATTGATCTTTTTAAAATAAGTAGAATACTATCAAGAACCGAATTTTTAAATTTACGAAGCAATGTTAAAAAAATGCATTTTTTTAAGCAAAATGGTTTTGGATCAAAAAAATATGCATTCTGTAGTTTGTTTCATTCTAGAATTACTTGAAAGCGACCCCCACATTGTCAAAATCGACACATTATTAACCGTTTTTTTGTTTTGCATAGTCGCCATTTTGAAAACCGCCGCCATCTTGCTCCTACGGGTTCGAAATATGGGTCATGCGGGTCAAATCGCTTATAATTGCCTAAAAAGCACCTGTACCAAATTTCATGCTTTTATCACAATTTGCAAGACATTGCCCTTTTTTCCAAATACCCGGTTGGACTATATCCCATAATTGCTATTTTCATAAGAGATTTTACATTTTCATGTGGTTTTTCTCGTGTCAGACATCTAATTTGATCTAGGAGTGTCGAGTGTAAGCGTTCTACCGGTAGGTTGGAAGAGGAATTATGCAATGTAATATACTTAATGTAATTTGATTTTATGTAGTCAACAAAAGTCAGAAATTATGTGCTTTCTAAATTCTGTGCCATTGTCGCAAATGATTTCTTTGGGAATGCCTGCCAAGGATATGAATGTTATTAAAGCTTCCATGACTTCAATAGCGGATTTTTGTGCAACGTGTATAGCTTGTGCAAATTTGGAGAAATGATCTAGGAATGTTAAAAATGCGTTACTATTGACAAAGAATATATCCTTTTGAACTATCTCCATTAGTTTAGAAGGTGTATGTGTAATTTCGAAAGGTGGTAGCGTAGCATTTATGCCTTTACGTTGGGTTTTACTTTCGTGATGATATTTTATTCTTTGGTGTTGTTCTGCTGCTGTGATTTAATCTGATAAGAACAGGTTTATAACTGTTTAATTTAATCTTGCATTTAGTACGGAAAAACAAACAATAGTGTCTTTTAGGGTCAATGACATTCTTGAACATTTTTATAATTTCTTCTTCAGTAGCACTTGATTTCATAGTGACTTTATGTCGGGTATTGTTAAATATCTTTTCATGTATTGTAAAATTTGCAAGACAATTGATTGATTCAGTAATAATTACTTGGTGTGCATATTGATTGACACATTTATCTGTGTATGGAAATTTTTAAATAGGATTTTCCTGTGCAGAATGTATTGTTGCTGTTTCATCGTTTTGTTGGGTTGTTGGTTGTTGCAGTGGTGTAATGATAGATAGTGGAATGTTGTCTTCGAAATCCTCGCCTTGTGTTTTGTCCACGGGTCTTTCTGTTGGATCTAAAGAATTTAGAGCTTCTTTTAGACTTGTTTTGTCTACTTCTAGTATTTCATCAACGTTATTTAACATCGAGAGAAGGTCATCTTCTAAAGCTGTAGTCTTCGCTCTTATTAAGACATTAATTTCGTGAGGTTCATCTTAAATTCTTATCCTAGATAGAGCGTCTACTACATAGTTAGATTTTCCTGGTTTGTACTTGATATCATAGTCAAATTCTTCTAGGTGTAGTTCCCATCTAACTAATCTTGTGTTTGGTATTGGATAACCATTCTAGGGGTTTACGGTCCGTATAGCTCGTGAATTTTTTTCCAAACAGGTATGGTCTAAAGTATTTACAGCTCCATACAATTGCGAGTAACTCTTTATCAATAGTTGCGTAATTTGTTTCAGCAGAGTTTAATGTTCTTGACGCGTATGCTATTGTTTGTGAAAGTACTACTCCAATGACGAAGTTTGAACTGTTTGTGGTTACTTCAAAAGGTTTTTCAAAATCTGGATATGCAAGGATCCCAATAATTGTGAGGTTACAGATGTCCTGAGGAATTCTAATATACAGGGGAAATGTGAATTCTTATTGGAACTTATATAAATCTTCTTTAAATCAATATTTTGCGCTATCATATGTTCAAGAAAGGGCTATGGACATAGGTTATTACAGACTTTACCAAGCGACTTACAAAACTCATTTAGTTAGAAGTCTTGCTCATAGGTTAATAGAGAAAGCTGGCAGATATCTTTTGTATTACTGTTAATTTTATGATAGTTGTACATATCTCATTACTGATATATTTTTTATATTTAAATAAAACGCCTTAATGCAACTTGGCTTAGTATTTCTCAATACTTTATTTTAAATTATCTAGATAAGATACAGACATGGGTATTAAAAAAATTTCATTGTGGTTTACAAAATTAATTTAGTTATAAATCTTGTTCATAGGTTAATAAAGACAGTTGGTAGATATCTTTGCATTACCGTTAATTATACAGGGTGTCCCAGCCTCGCGTCAGCCAAATGTCCTGGCTCTCCTATAAGAGATATCGAAAAATTTCAAAAACGAGATGATAGAGGACACAATGGTGCATAGTATAAAAATATTTTGAAATATACAGGGTGATCGATTTAGGCGTGATGTCATAAACTTATGTTTTTTTAAATGGAACACTAGGTATATTATTAAAATATTGTTAAAAATATGATTGCAAATGACGAGGTTGTTAAGAATGGTGCTCCTAAAAATGGAGAAAATAATGAAGTTAAATTTAAGTGTTGTGCTAAAAAATGTGCAGTAATGGTGTGTGTAAATTGTTATTCAGTTTTTCACAATAGTTGCTGCGAAAGAAGTGCAAATAAGTTAAAAGTATTGGGTGATGGCAAAGTAATTTGTTGTGAACCAAATGAGGATAATAAAGTGTACATTGAAAATGAACTACAAAAAGCCAAGCTTGAAAATGAGTATCTAAAAAAACTGGTAGCAGAAATAACTGATAAAAATAACATTTTAAAAGATAATAATAGATTACTGCTAGAAAAAATGTCAATGCAAAATAACATAGCTACTAATGAGATAAAAGAGATAAATAAGGAATTTCTCAGTGGTTCTAAAACAAAAGCAGAAACAAACAATACAAAAAGTTATGAACTAGAACAAAGGAAACTAATGCAGAATATTATAGAGCTCGCTAATCCAGAGTTTATTAATTTGGATCCAGGTACGTCAGTAAGGGTTGCTCCTATAAAGAATGACAACCAAGAAATAATGCTAAAAACCATCATGGTACCAGCAAAAAATTGTTTTCTGAGGCTTTAGGAGCTGTAAAACCAGATGAGGATGGAAAACAGTTCCTTCAAAAAGATCACGAACCAAAAAGGCTCCCGAGTTCAAGATTGCAACAGGTGAAGTAAAACAATCTTGTAAAATCATAGGCGCACCTAGGAGAAAGTGGATATATGTTGGACACGTGACAGGAAGGGATATAACTGAACAGGACATGAAGGAATACATGAAGGATGTTGAAGGGCATGAAGACATAATTGTGAAAAAACTTAATAACCAAGGAAATAACTCGGCGTTCAGCGTTGGAGTACCAGATGCTTTGTTGGATCAAATATATAATCCAAGTTATTGGCCGAAAGGGGTTTTCCTCAGAGAATTTGAACTAAAAAAGGCTTTTTTAGTGAAGAAGAGACAGGAACGCTTGATAGGAGGTCCGTTGGAGACGGTAAACATCGGGGAGGTATAACTAATTTTGAAGTCCTATTTCACCAAAATCTTCAATCCCTGGGAAACAGTTTTCACATGCTTGACATAATTAGTGAAGAAGTAGGCTGCTCAATTCTATGCATAACTGAACACTGGCAAACTAAGGATCAACTTGATAATTATAAAATTAATAACTACAAGAAAATCGCAGAGTACTGTAGAGGTCCAAATCTTCACGGCGGCTCAGCAGTCTATGTCTTACCGACAATTCCTAGTGTTAAGTTCAAGGATTTGGAAGCTTTATCTGAAGATAACATATTCGAGTGTGCAAGTGCAATTTGCAGTTTTAGAAATTTTAAATGTATTGTTATTAGTTTGTACAGAAATTCTTCACCACTTTTAAGCGATATTTATGCATTTTTAGATAAGTTTTATTTGATGTTAACTATTTTGCACGAAAAACAATTAGTATATTTTATAGCAGGTGATTTTAATATAGATACTTTGAGTAACGATAGACCTTCTACAGATTTTAAAAATATCTTAAGTAATTTCGGTGCCATCTTGACAATTAAAGAACATACTAGGGTTACAAGTAGTACAAAATCCTGTCTGGATAATATAATTACAAATTTCAAAGGTGCTCTCGAGAGTAAAGTTGTCGAGACGGGTATATCGGATCATTCAGGGCAAGTACTAATTTTTGAGGTAGAGTCCCAAGTTCCAGCACAAAAAGCTGAAACTAGAGATTTTAATCGCGGAAATATCTCAAATTTCTGCCATAAACTTAGTGAAGAGACCTTGGTTGAAGTGTACCAAGGTCTCTTCAGTTTTTCTTGTTTTTTATCAATTTTTGTGCATTATTTTAATATTTATTTCCCGAAAATAAAAGTTCGTGACAAAAAAACTAATAAGTTTTTTCACAAAGATCCCAAAATAATGGAACTTAGACAACAAGTAGTTCTGTATCAAACTATAGCTAAGATTGATGATGCATATAGAGTTGCGTATAATGAATCAAAAATGCACTATAATAAATTGATAGCTGACACCAAAAAGAGATATTATAGAAACAAAATTTGTTTAGCTGAGAATAAATCTAAGGCTATGTGGCAGGCAATTGATGACATAACAAAGCCACACAATTCAAGAACTTTCTTACAGACAGAAAATCCTGAAAGTACTGTCAACGATTTCAACCATCTATTTGTTAATATGGCGCAAAATTTACTATCCCAACGGCTTCTAAACAATACTTGTTTCTATAATGGTCTTCTTCATAGTAGGGATCAGTCATTATTTTTTAGTCCCGTTACACCTAGTGAAATTTTAGCAATCATAAGGAACATGAAAAACAAGAGAAGTACTGGTATAGATGAGATTCCAGTTAGTGTTTTAAAAGCTTGTGCACATCAGATTGCGGAACCCTTAAGTCATTTAATAAATTTATCACTTGAAATGGGTATTTTTCCTGATGATTTAAAGACTGCAATAGTCAAACCTTTATTTAAAAAAGGAGATGTTAATTCCTTAGAGAATTATCGACCCATAAGTCTTCTAACTTGCTTCTCAATTCGAATATGTAGTATCCACAAGATTAACTTCGTTTTTTACCAAGCATGGCCTATTTTCGGAAAACCAGCATGGTTACCTGAAAAGAAAATCGATAGACACCGCTCTATTTGATTTCATCAATAGTGCGTTGAAAGAGTTGGAGGATGGAAATGTATCTTGCGGCATTTTCCTGGACCTTTCTAAGGCGTTTGATTGCATAAACCATGAGATATTACTGAACAAGTTACACAAATATAGTATTAGGGGAAATGTTCACAATTGATTTCGTTCTTATTTAACAGGGCGGAAAACAGTTAGTTGAACTTGAACATAGAGATGTTTCCGTTAATTTTTATTTTTTAATCATGCCAGAACAAATTTTACATGAGAATAATGATGTTCTATGGTATTAAGTAATACATTATATTATTTATATTTATTATTTAATAGCTGTAGAAAAATAAAGTATGTCCCGCTCTCCCGTCAATGCGTAAACGGCAAAGCTTTTGAGGTTTTTTGTGCACTAGAAAATAGAAATATGTAGTTTACTTCATCTTAACCTTATGTTACGTTATCTTAATCTAATTTATGAATTATGATTTATTATCGTATATCTAATATAATACGTTTATATCCATATTCGTGGGTGAATAGGCAATGCGCAAAGCAAACTTGCGGAAAAAAAATTTACCTTACCACAAATAATATTTTCTGATTAAAGAACATAAAAATGTTGGGTTGTCTGACATGGAATCAAATCAATATTATTTTCGTTCGATTAAATATTAATGTTGATATTTTCTGAAAAAGTACATTGAAATAATTGATACAGGATATTATACAGGGTGTGTCAACAAGATCACCTCGGTTGATATCTCGTTTAATAGGTATTTATTATCTATATCGAAAAAATTTTTAAACAGAAATTGTAGGAGAACAAGAAGACCATAATATTGTAAAATAATTTCCAGTCATATAGGGTGTTTGATATTCGAGTGACATATCAAATTTATATTTCTTTAAACGGGACACCCTGGGTATATATTTGTACACTTTCTTATTTTCTTTTTAATTGCCTTTTTCGAGTATATCTACTGTTTGAAATTTCATTGCGACGTTGTCGAATTATTCATCTGTTTTTCAAACAAAATGTTACTTGATGACCTCACTAATAAAATTTTTGCAATAGATATGTCCCCACATTAAACAACTTTTTTTTGTAAATGTACCAGCTTCTATTACCTATACCTATAATAAAGTTGCAATTATTTGTACAGGGTGTTTATTGCAATGATGTAAATATGATATCGATCATAACTTAATTTTTTTAATTGGAACTCCCCGCCCCGTATATTTTTACATATTTGGATAGCGTCTTTATCGCTCTATAATTTTTATTAACCTATATCTAAAATCAACCATTTCCAGTAAAATTGTATGTTAATGAAAACATCACGTAGGTATACTAGATTTCAGTTTTCTACGGCAAATAAAAAATTGCCGACAAAGGAACACGTGCGGCGGCTTGTTTGATACGTTAAAGAGGCCGCCGTTCTGCTTTGTAAATGCGGCATTTTTTTATAGTTGGCGAAAACCACATAAAAATTCAAAGGTGCCGAATTGTTTCTTATATTTTCAATCTTACTAGATGCGAGTACCTATATTTAAATAAAAAATATGCAGATAAGTGGATTGGTAGTGGTTAGCGAATTCATTGGCCACCTAGGTCACCAGACCCCAGACCTAACAAACTTTGATTATTTTATGTAAGGTTATGTACAAGAAATTGACAATATAATACTTCCCCAATTACAGCTGAAGATATAAAGGAGAGAATTAGAGTTGAATTTCAAGAAATTAATGCCGATAAGTAATGTTAGCCAGTCTTTTTTGAATCGGTGAAGATTGTGTATAAGGAGATGGGGCGACTAGTGTCTCTATCACAGTAAAAGATTAATATGTAAACTAATATTTTAACACAAAAAGCCCAAAAGGGTAAAATCACAGCAACACCAAAACTCGTAGAAATTATAGAGAAGTTAGAGAGCCATAAGTGATAAGTACAGTGCACGCCAGGCGACTACGAACATGGTACTTCGAAATTAGTAATTTGGCAAACGCACCTCGATCGAGCCCCTCGTCCTTTGTACCGTTGTGCGTGCAATCGGTTCAATCCGATATACGATTATCACCCATAACGAGGACACTCGATCGAGTTCGGCTGCCAGTTCATTTCCCGTCCCGTGTTCGTAGTCGGGCGGCGCGCACTGTATTATTTTTTATTTTACATATTTTATTAATTGCTTAAAAACACATAGCATTTATTAGCATTGAGATATCACGACTGTGCTCATATATTATAGTAGTTAAAACATGACACGAATAGGTAACGAAATATCGGCAATTTTTCGCAAACTGCTTTAAACTATAACTCGCAAGTTTGGAAATCTACAAAAGACATGTATATATTAATAAAATGAAAAAAATATTGGGTAGGTATGCCCCATAATTTAAAAATTGTAGCTAGAATTTTAGTTCAATTCATTTTATTTTTGTTCCAATATTTAGAGCAACTTGTCTTACGTTACAGATATTTTACTATTTTTATTTTTAGCGGCGCGACATCTATAGTTTAGTAGAATAATTAATGTGGTTAGATGCACATGTCGGTAGTCCAGCTACAGTTTTCCAATCTACCATCGTTCAATGTGATCCTATATATGAACAATTATTATCATATAGTTCGTCTGTGCAATACTCGTGTCGCTACTAGTAAAACTGTTTTGTCGCCATCTAGGTATATCCAACAATTTTGCGGCTACATCAAAGATATTACGTTCATTATCTTTGTAGTTCCATATATCGCTGATAATATACAGGGTGTTCCATTTAGAATTCCATAGTTGAGGTCACTTCCGTCGAAACCGGACGTCGAGAAAAAAGTCGGATGGGCCAAAATGAGTCATTTTGTACATACATTACTGCTGTAAAATTTCATTTGGATAGATAAAAAATTGTGGAAATGGCGGGGATTTACCATGATCTGTGGTCACCCGGTATACATGGCTTTCGATCTAACTCACCAACTAGAGTTACAAATAAAATTGGTTCATGCATCGATCATATATTCATTAAAAAAAAACTGAATAATAGTACTTTAAAATATGAAACGTTTATAATAAATTATGACATTACCGATCACTACCCCATTATGTTGCATATCTCCCAAAATAACAAATTACATAAAGAATCAGACAAACAAATTACAATAACTAAAATCGATTATCCAAAGTTAATACAATTATTAGAAAACCAAAACTGGCAGAATGTCTTAAACACAAACAACCCTGAAATTGCTGAGCAAAATTTTACAACAGATCTTACAAATATCATTGAAAAATCCCAAATAACAAGATTAATTAATTTTAAGAATCATAACAAAATAAAACCATAGATCACGATAAAAAAAAAACATGTCAAAAAACAAAAACCCCACAGTGGAAAAAAATAATGAATATAAAATTTACCGAAATAATTTAAATCGAATTATAAAAAATGCTAAAAATACTTATTATAGAGAAAAAATAAATCAAAACTCGAAAGACATGAAAAAAAATATATCAATAGCTGAAGCAACTAATGAAAGGAAGAAAAATACCAACAGAAATATACAAATCTTTGATAGCAACCATAAACGACAAAGAAATGTCGAATTACTGTAACAACTACTATAGTGAAATAGGTATGAATATGTTCCAGAATATTCTAGTGCCTACTAATACAATAAACTCATCCCAGACAGTCACCTCATCCATGTTTTTAAAGCCAGTAACTAATAATGAGCTAATTAAGTACATTCATAGTTTAAAAACCAATAATTGCCCTGGTATCGATGGGATAACCGTTAAAATTATTAAAGACATACATATATAGTCATGAATCTTATATTATTAAAGAGTTATTAAGATGAAATAGTAAATTACTAATAATAAATTCAAATTAAAACATAAAAACATACTTTATCAAAGAAATCTTGTCCTCAAAATACTTAAAACTGCAAACGGGTAGCGTAAACCATGTACGAGGAAAATTACTCAGCTCTTACTTTATTTTTGAAATAAATTCCACTTGCTAGCTTGAGGCGCTGCTGTCAAGTGTGTCTGAGCATGGAGACAGTATGTGGGCCCCATTAATAAGGGGGCAATAGCACTAGAAAATAAGGGAAAATGTAATTAATTTTAAAGTGACCTAGTAATAACATAAAAATGTGTGAAGTGTTATAAAAATATGTGAAGATTAAGAAAACCAAGTCAAAGAGAAAATATGCAGGGAAAAAGTCTAGCAGAAAGAGGATATAGAGCCAAGAATAGTGAAAGCATCGGCACGAGACATGTAAGAACAGAGCATCGTTAATACTTAACGGAATGAAATTATAAAAACAGAAAAAAGTAAGGAAAATAATTAGAAATGAGAATAGCATGGAAAATTCCCAACGGAAGAAGTAAATTTAAAAAAAGTTATTTTATACACAGCATAAAATGGTCAGAATCTACAATCAAGTTGGCAAATTTGGGATTCATATAAATACCAAATGACAGGTCGCCAAAAAACAGTGTCATAATAGCAGCCAAAGCACAAGCATCGAAATTTATGAAGAAAAATCAAGACGCTTAAGTGCTACGTTAACCTAAAAAAGATAACATGTCAGAAATTTTGGCAAGTATGTCAAGTTAAAATTAAAATCTTGACTAAAAAGAAAAAGGGTTAGTTACCTGAAGCATTATAATATTATCAAGCCTTATACATGAGAAAATATCCAGAGCTGAAGAATTTTACAACAAATTTCTCATAACCTGAAACAAAATAAAATTTCATTAGTATAAAGAAACAAACAAATTGAAACTATTGGATATGCAGTGGACAGTTCTTCAAATCAATGAATATTTAAGAAGACAGATAATTTAAAAGCAAGTAAAATAAAATAAAAGGACTTACCTGAAGAGTGAGCAATCCTGATCCAAACAAAATACACAACACCTGCGAGATGTAAGTGAGCCAGTTTAAAATATTAAACCATTAAAAATAAAGTGTTTGCATAGTATTAGTTTATAAGTCTATAATACCATAACTTAAACAATATAAAATTCTCTTGTTCATATTTTAAAACTATACTGTTTATTGTTGTCATATGCACTAATTGCAGTGAATTTGGATAAAGGTTTGACAATAAACGGGATAACCACCTGTTAAATAAACACAAAGATTGTGTACCAACCATAAAATTTGTTACTGTTTAGCAATTAAGTTAGATATCGGATAGGTAGTAGGAAAATGAAATATAACATTGAGGAATGATTTCAAAAGTAAACTAAAAGGTTTATTAAAGAATTTTATAAATAGATAAGTCCATTGACCTTGAGTGATTTCATTGTCTGTATAGGCCACCCAAAGTGCTCATGTGTTGAGAGGGTGACCTACTTATTAAGTTAACAAATTTGAAATTCTGAAAAATAAATACAAAAGATCTTTTGAAAAGAATGTCTGTTGCTTCCCTGAACCGACTTGGTGAACCCTGAGATAAAGAGCTATAAAGCTGACTACACCCTAAAGAGAAGAAACTCAATTAAAAGTAAAGTACAGTAAGTATCATTAATCCATAGCAATATATTCTAACACCGCTAAAACCTATTATTAACTTAATTTTCAGAACAGGTATTGTGCCAAATCAATATAAAACTTCCATAATCACACTTATTTACAAAACAGGAAATCATAATATAATTAATAATTATAGACCTATCAGTTTAATAAACAATTTTACCAAAATTTTTGATGTCTTAAAGATCGCCTAATTAATTTTCTTAATATAAATAGAATACTTTCAGAACATCAAAAACATATTATACAAAATAATTCTGATTTTATTAAGTTATTTTAGATTTTAAAAAAATTAAATTTTACTATGTAGGATTAATTATTACTGTCAATAAACCCTAAAGTTCTGTAATACACTTGACTTGTTCGTACCAATAATTCTTCAAACCGATATATGTATCTATAGTGTATATCTTGTTAGGCTATAATCACAGAGTAAATACAGAGACGACACTAGCTGAAAATCCTTTGATGTTTGCCGCCACCGCGCCGTGACCTCGCGCCATTAAATTGCTTATTTGCATAGTTGCTAAGTTTTACCGAATTACCTATTTCTACATAATGCGCGGTTGTCTTTTACCATAATATTGAATAATGTTAAAATAGTATGTCCCTTATTTATTTATTTATTTATTTATTTATTTATTTATTTTATTACAATATCCAACAGACCTAGGTCCATTTACAGGATAAGGGTAGGTAGTTCCTACATACTGGAACATAGATATAAAACATTTAAAACAATAAGCAGAAATACTATAGAACATACAAAATATATGACCTTACATAATCATAAAATTACAATAAACAAACTGACAGTAACATACACACTTATATACATCGCATGCATATTACGAATAAATATATAACGTAGAAAAATAAAATAAAACTCATAATTTTTTTAAGCTGTTAATGTTAGTATTAAAAATGTCTATCTCAGTATTAATACTATTATAGTTTGAAAACATTTGGAAGAAAGGAGATTGTATTAATATATTTGTTCTAGGAGTAGGAAGTAAAAATGTTTCATTACGCCTTGAAGCAATACGAGGTACAACATAAAATATGCTGTTGTGGAGATCTTCACACTTAATATAATTATGGATAATTTTATATAAAAATATTATCGACTGAGTAGTCCTTCTCTTTAAGAGACTGTTAGAGTTAAAAGTGGACAGAAGAACATCGTGGGAAAATCCTTGATAAGGATACTGCCCATTCGTTTTGAAATATAAATTTTTTAAGAAACGCCGTTGAATGTTTTCAATTGCGATTATATGACAGTTGTAAATTGGATTCCATATAATTGAAGCGTATTCTAATTTTGATCGTACGAAAGAGTTAAACAATAACTTACATGAATCAATATTTTTGAAATCCTTTATGTTTCTTAAGACAAATCCTAATGTTTTAAAAGAAGATGTAACAGTTAAGTTAATGTGGTCAACAAACGTTAATTTAGGATCAAAGATGATACCAAGGTCTTTAATATTATCAGGTCTAGTTAGAAGTGTATGGGAAATTTCATAGTCAAATAGGCAAATATTTTGTTTTCTTGAATAGGATACAATATGGCATTTACTAACATTCAAAGGTAGATTATTCTCAAAGCACCAAGTGTTTATATGGTTCAAATTATTTTGCAGATGTTCGCAGTCTGCTACCGAGTTAATTTGACAGAATATTTTTAGATCGTCAGCATATAACAGGAATTTTAAATCAATTTTAGCAGCAATATCATTAATAAATATTATGAAAAATAGGGGTCCAAGAGTGGAGCCCTGAGGTACACTGGATGTTTGCAAAAATTTGTCTGATTTATGACCTCTAACTTGAACGTATTGCCATCGATCTGTTAAGTATGATATTACTAGCCTTAAGAAATCTGAAGATATATTAAAATGTTGAAGCTTATACAGTAAAATGTTATGATCTATTTTATCAAAAGCCTTAGAGAAGTCAGTGTAGATGACATCTACCTGACCTCTTTGATCTAAGGCTTCACTAATAAATTGTGTTGTGATAACCAAATTAGTTACTGTTGATCTCCCAGAGACAAAGCCATGTTGCTCAGACAGTAAACTGTTGTTAACATGAGTATATAGATGTTCATATAAGATTATTTCGAGAATTTTACTAAAGTTACAAATTATTGTAATTGGTCGATAATTAGGTATTTCATTAATACTGCCTTTTTTAAATATTGGCGTGATTCTAGACAATCTCCATATATCCGGAAAAGAACAGAGCTTCAAAATCATATTATATATAATACAGAGAGGAATTGCAAGTATTGTGGCACAATCACGAATAAGAAATGCAGGTATATTGTCTGGCCCCATTGTCATATTTAGTTTAATCTTCTCAATAGCCTTCACAACATCATCAACAGAAATATCTGTTAAGTGTAAAACGTTGTTAGGAGTAGTTCCATTCAGATGATCTGGATGAAAGTTAACATTGGGTTCAGAAAATGATTTCGAAAAAAAGTCCGCAAACGCTGAAACTATTTCAGAAGGATTGTTTATATTAGTATCATTGTATTTCATGTTTAATGGCATAGATGGAAGAGATTTCTTAGAGTTTAAAAATGTCCAAAATTTGTTTGGATTAACTTTTAATTCATTTTCAATTTTGAAAATATATTGCTTGTAGGCTAATTGATTATCAGTTTTGAAGTCTGTTCTAAGTTTTTGAAAGGCATTATAATTTTCATTACTTTTACATTTTTTGTATCTTTCATATGCTTTGTGTTTAATTTTCAGTTTAACTATTAGTTGTTTATTAAACCAAACTGGATACTTGCGGGAGCATATTCTCTTTTTTGGCACATGTTTATCAATATGAAAGTTCAATCTAGAGTAGAATTCGTCGACCATAACGTTTACGTCTTCTATATTGTTTAGAAAACTCCATTCGATTAGCATTAAGTCATTGTATAGACCAGGAAAATTTGCTTTTCTAAAATTATGTTCATTATTACTGACTATGGGAAAGTTATTAAGTTTATCGTTACAATTGTAACCTTCTTTCGTTAATGGCGGAAGTTCGAAAGAGGTTACTTTGACGCCTGAGGGGCGGCGGTGCTTCGGTGCGGACTTCGGCTCGGTCTGGTGGTCTGGTCTGGATCAGGCGAAGCGCCAACTGAACGTTAAACGACGGGTGTGTTAGTTTTGTAGCCGGCTTCTGACGTGTACCCCTACTCAACTTGCGCACTGAACGCGAAACTGACTTCAAGCATCGCTCATTTATTAAGACGCGGTGTAGCCGGTACTGCAGTCCTTGCATTATCTTGCATAACGCGTGATCGGAGCTATCTCTGGTTTATCGCATTCGTTGCGGCATAATTTAAAAATGCATAAACGGAAAAGACGCGGTTCAAAATGCTTAATTTGAAGTAAATTAATATTTGTTACATTTTACCTGCCTGTTTTATACATTAAAAATTATATTTTATTTACAAACTAATAATACGTCGGTGCTAAAATTCACTTCGTTACACCCCCCTCTTACTTCGGTAAAAAAAAAATGGAAAATTCCTAATTTTACAGTTTTTTTTTTCTCTGTCTATCCGGGGAGTCAAAATAATAACTCTATCGGTTCCCTACGGTTACTTTAAGGCGCATACCCTGTCCTGGTTACGTGAAACTTTATTTGCAGGGCATGTTCACCTTTTACAAACAAAAATTAAAAAACTATCTGTGACTCCCGGATTTACCGGACTAATTAAACAGAAAATAAACTCATATTTACCCCAAAATAAATTAACAAAAAAAATAAAACTGCCTGGTTGGTGAAACATGGTGTTCCCTCGGTGAAACTTGGTGACGTTGCCAGCCAGGTGTCTCCTAGGGACGGCGGATGTGACGGCGGTCTGGCTGTCCTATGGAGGGCGGGGATAGCTAGAAATACAAAGAAATTAGTAACAAGTAAATTTTAGCGGACGGTGGCCTAGCGTAAAGCTGGCCTTGACGGTCGGTCGGTATGTTCGGTTTTGGCGGCGGTACGGTCGGATCGGTCTTCTACGGAAACTTTCTTCTTCTGGATGGTTCGATTTCGGTTTTCAGGTCTTATTCAGGTTTCAGGTCCTTGATGTGTATGTGATGGAGTTTTTTGCCCGTGGACGATCGCAGGTTGTAAACCACAGGGGAGACGACTTTCGTGACGGTGTACGGTCCGGAGTATTTAGGAGCTAACTTGGCGGCGAAGCCCTTGGCGGCGGAAGATAATGGATTTTCGCGCTTCATGACGCGATCACCGACATGGCATTGCCACTCGCGGCGGCGGAGATTATAATAGTGACTTTGTGTCGTGAAAGCGCGGGCTAGGTTGATTTTTACCAAGTCAAATGTCTCCTTCAACTTCTGAAGTCGGTCTCGGTGTTGATCGGTATCGTCTGGTTCAGGTACGGGATTTTCTTCTCCATCTGGATCTTGTCGGTAGATAGCCTTCGGTAGTTCCAATTCTCGGCCGAAATTCAGGAACGCCGGAGAGAATCCGGTGCTGTCATGCTTGGAACTATTCAGTGCGAACTGGAAGTCTGGAAGATACAGGTCCCATTTCCGATGATCCTGTTCGCAATACTGGGCTATCATCGTCTTGATTGTTCGGTTGGCTCTTTCTACTGGGTTGGCTTGCGGTGTGTACGGCGGTGTAAAACGATGCTGGATGCCTAAGTCTTGTAGCAGTGAACGGAATAGACGGCTATCATACTGGGTACCATTGTCGCTTATCACAGTGCGAGGACAGCCAAAGCGGGTTATGACTTCCTCGTACAGAGCTTGACTGACGTTGCGGGCGGTGGCACTACGGAGCGGTCTGCACTGGATCCATTTGGTAAAGCGGTCTTGAAAAACTATCAAATAGTTATTCCCTTTACTGGATCGGGGCAGTGGCCCTACTAGGTCGGTACTTACTGTCTCCCAGGGATAATGGTTAGCGGAGGGTTGCATTTTCCCCGGTGTCTGCTGCTGAGACGGTTTGTAACGCTGGCAGTGTAGGCAGTTACGGACATATTTTGCGACGTCTCTAAACATGCCTGGCCAATAATATCTCCGAGATATCCGTGCAATTGTCTTTGCAATTCCCATGTGCCCTGCGGTAGGTGCATCATGGTTTTCGGATAGGACGGCCGGACGAAGTGGAGTGGGAACACACAGTTTCCACGGATCGGACAGCTCGACTTCGGCCAAGTCGCTGTTGTCCCAGAAGTGTCGAAATAACTTATCATTGCGAATGCAATAATCCGGAAACGCTTCTGGGTTCTGCTCCACTTCTGTCTTCTTCCGCTGATACCAAGAACAATTGGGCGGTTCGGCGACGGCACACAGTTCTTCGGTGGCTGGTTCGGAAGAAGATCCTGGTACTGGTTGACGGGATAGCGCATCGGCTATTCGGTTTAAGGCTCCTCGGCGGTACTTAATCTCAAAGTCGTATTGCTGCAAAAATACACTCCACCTAGCCAGGCGGCCAGTTGGGCTTTTGATGGAGTGCAGCCAACGGAGAGATTGATGGTCGGTGATGACGGTAAAATGGTATCCCTCGAGATACGGTCTCATTTTATCGATTCCCCAATAAATAGCCAAACATTCCCTCTCGGTCACGGAGTAATTCTTCTCAGCTGGAGTGAGGGTTCGGCTTGCGTACGCTATCACGTGCTCATGTCCTTGGATCTCCTGGGTTAGGGCTATTCCCAAACCTTGATCTGAGGCGTCGGTTTGCAACGTGAAAGGTTTCTCGAAATCGGGGCAGGTCAGGATAGGTGCTTCGGTTAAGCACGTCTTCAAACGGTTAAATGCGTCTTCTTGCTCACTGGTCCATTTAAAGCGGTGGTTCTTTTTCAACAGTCTGGTCAGCGGTGCAACAATCTGCGAAAATGCCGGTACAAAGCGGCGGTACCAGGAAGCCATCCCTAAAAATCTGCGGATGTCTCTTGCGGTGCGTGGTGTTGGAAAATTTCGGATCGATTCCACCTTTTCGGGATCCGTGTTGATTCCATCGGCGGTAACCACGTGTCCCAAATACTTGAGTGACTTCCTGCAAAACTGGCATTTTTCAGGGTTTAGTTGCAGGTTTGCGGCTCTTAGGCGACGGAACACTTCTCGGAGGTTTTTCAGATGTTCTTCGAAAGTTTCTCCTAGGACAATGATGTCGTCTAAGTAAGCGAACGCATACGGATCCATTTCAGGGCCAATAATTCGGTCCAAGAGGCGTTGAAATGTTGCAGGTGCGGAGTGAAGTCCAAATGGCATGACTCTAAATTGAAACAGTCCTCTGCCTGGCACAGTAAAAGCGGTGATGGGTTTACTGTCATTATCCAACGGTATCTGCCAGTATCCCTGTTTCAAATCGATGCTGGATATATAGCGGGCTTTGCGTAGTTTGTCCAGTATGGCGTTGATGAAAGGTAGCGGATAGGCATCCTTTTCGGTGACGTCGTTGACTTTTCGGAAGTCGATGCAAAATCGAGGTTTGCCATCCTTTTTGCGGACTATAACTACAGGTGAGCTCCAGGGACTACCAGACGGTTCGATAATACCATTGTGCAGCATTTCATTCACTTCCTTGTTGATAATTTCCTGCATTCGGGGGTTTTGCGGTCGGTAGCGTTGCTTGATCGGATCAGGTGCGGTGAGACGGATATGGTGGTGTACTAAGTCAGTAGTGCCATGAATATCCTGGAAGCTAGGCAATTCCTGTGCTAGAAATTCCTTGAGTCGCTCCTCTTCTCCTGAAGACAATGCTAGAGACAACCCATTTAACTGATTTGCAGTTCTGGGTTTCCTGTTTCTCTTCATCTTCCTGGTCTTCCGGCGTCTGGGGTTCCTGGCTTGATGCTTGATGGACGACGGACGTTGTGATCGGCGGACGGGCGGCGAAGCGGATTGTCTTGGTGGAGCGGAGCGGACGGTACGGACGGTTGACGGCGGAGAACAGACGGTGGTCGGTGTCATGGCAGGGTCGGCATCTTCAGGTGAGCTAGCAGTTGTTACCTCGGTTTGAAATAGAATTCGATCCTCCTCTTCTGGAGATAAGAGACCTTCGGCTGGATCGTAGTTGTACTTAAGATCCCAGTCGTTAAGTAACACGGTGTTGGTGGCCGGATGTATCGTAAAATTTCTTTTACTTAAGATGTCCATCCCCAGGACTATATCAGATGATAAATTTCGGAGGTGGAACAGACATTCGGAAAACGGATTTTTCCCTATTTCAAAGCTCAGCTGGTAGGATCGGTTCACGGAAGCTTGCCTACCATCTGCTAGCTGGACTCTCGGTGCAGTGACAGGGACACAGGGAATTTTCAACTGAGTACACAACTCATTCACCTGGTCACCTATGTAGGAACGGACTGCTCCGGTGTCTATCAGTGCGTTGAACGTACGTCCATACATTTGTACGTTCACGTGTGGGCGGTTATCTGGTACGACGGCGGTTATTCGGTCGGAGGCGGCAGGAATGCGGAACCGTACGGGCCTCGGTCTTGTGCGGTTCCTTCCTAGTTTCCCTGTTGTGAACAGCGGCAGTCTCTTGTCATGACCCCTTGCTGGCCACATCTGGAGCAGAACAACTTCGGCGGGGCTTTGCACTGGCTGCGGAAATGTCCAGTTTGACCACAACGCCAACATGTGTTGTTGCGGTCAAAGGTGCCGGTTGCAGTGGATGTTGACGGTCTGTCGGTACGGCGGTTGTTTTGGGACTGGTGACCATCCTGCGGTACATCTGACCTGTTGGGTACCGGTGTGGTAGCTGTCTGGATAGAACGCTGCGGTGACGGAGCGGAACTTCCGGATGGGCGGTTTCTTGGCTGCTGTTGCTGACGCGTGGCGGTCGGCGGCTCCTGGTTTTCAGGGGTGGAACGGTGAGCCACGGATGGATCGCGATACATCTGATTCACTTCTTGCCTCAAGATCTCGTATTCCTTAATTTTTGCGGTCAAGGTAGACATGTCTACGAAGTCTGTTCTTCGGATGTATTGGCGGAAATCAGGCAGCAAATTCCGGTATATCCAACGCAGTTCTTGTGCCTCGTTGATTTCACCATGTCTACGGATAAGAGTCTGGAGGTCGGTGACATATGTCATCACTGGCTCATATGGTTGTTGGAGGCGGCGACTGATTTCAGCTTCGAGATCTTCCAGGTAGTGTACCGGAAAATATGAAATGCGGAAATCCTTGAGAAAGTGGTCCCATGTGTTCCATCGTGCCTTATTATTTCTGTACCAGAGCAGAGCGGATCCTTGCAGTAATTCAGGTAGTACAGGTAGCAATTGTGCGGGGCGGATGGCGGTATAGGTACACACTTCTTCTAAGCGTTCCAGAAAAGCGGCAGGGTCGTCGGTTCCATTGAAGTGAATGTTCCATTTGTGTACCTGGAATGGATCTATTGGTGGTATCCCAGATGGATTGTTTTGCGTTGGCGGCGGTATTACTAGCGGTGGTAACGGCGGTGGAAAGCTGGGTTGAACGGTTGTCGGTCGAGGTGAAGCACATCCTTCCTTTATGAATCTTACCAGGCGTCGCTTCTTTTCGTCTACGGTACCGGTTGTAGCGAGACCAAATTTCCCTAACTCCTCGTCAAGCTCATCCTTCTTAAGCTTATAGATCCAGCTTAACCGGATATCTCCCAAATCCGGAACTAGTGCTTCTTCCTTAGAGCCGCTGGCTTGATTCTCCTGGTCGGGTAAGTCGTTCATCTTGAATCGGATATTTCTTAGCGGTACTGGTCCTCTCTAGTTGCGGTCTGAACACCAACTGTCCTGGTAGCGGTCCTAACACCAACTGTTCGCTGCTATCTCCCAAGTGAGTCTTCTGAGCGGCTCGGTAGGTGCTGCGTTGGATTCTGCGCCGTCGAGTTACTCGAAAAGAAGGGGTCACACGTCGGGTCGGTGATTCTTCTAGGTTCTGCGCAGGCGCGGGACGGAGCGGTACGGATTCCCAAAATGTCGTGTCAGGCGGTACTGGTCGAGGTCCTCAATCCGTAGACTCTGGTTCTGGTAGTAAATATAGGTTTTGTGGACCTATATTCGGAATGGCTGGTCGGACGGCAAAAATTCCAACGGATTTCGATTCTTCACCTTCGATTTACTCGAAGAGGAGTGGTCACACGGCAGGTCGGAATTTCCACTGGTTTTTGGGTCAGCTTCGGGCGGAGCGGTACGGGTCCTCAATATATGGTGTAAGACGGTCCTCGTAGTGGTTTTGAACACGTGGAGTCTGATTCCGATGCTTAATATAGGATTGGTAGACCTATATTCGGAACGGCGGGTCGGGCAGCAAAATTTCCAACGGATATCGATTCTCCACCCTCGATTTACTATAAAACGAGGGGTCACACGCCTAGTCAGTTTTGTCACCGGAGCGGCCAAGTATTCCGGGGAAGTCCGGTGTGACGGCAAAACTCGGTCTAGACGGTGTGTCTGGGTGCAGGTAACTTCTTCCTATCGGTTTCGCTCGGTTCTGGCTTCAGACTGCGGAACGGTGAACCTTTTCGCGAAACGGCTGGTCGGCGAGTGTTAGAAGTACTTGCAATCGATTCCTTGGGTCTGGTTTACTGGAAAATGATACCCCACTTGACTATATGTTGTACGGGCAACTTCGGATAGCCTCGGGTATCTTCGAGTACAGGTCGGTATTTCGGATGGAACGGCCAACTTGCCTGCTTGGCAGCTCGCTTGGAACTCCTCTCTGTTCGAAAATTCCTCCTTGCGCTGTTAAAAACGGTTATAACGGCTTCGGGGATGATCGGGGTGGGTCGGCGATGGTCGGAAACGGTTCCTCGTGGTCGGTTATGTTGAAAATGACACCTCACTTGCCTCCTGGTGTCACTTGGTCCAAATTCGGTTGCCTTTGGTGCCTGCCGAATGCTAAAAATTCCAAACTTCTCGGATTCGGTCAATCTTCAAAGTCCCTGCTCGGGCGCCATTTTGTAACCTTCTTTCGTTAATGGCGGAAGTTCGAAAGAGGTTACTTTGACGCCTGAGGGGCGGCGGTGCTTCGGTGCGGACTTCGGCTCGGTCTGGTGGTCTGGTCTGGATCAGGCGAAGCGCCAACTGAACGTTAAACGACGGGTGTGTTAGTTTTGTAGCCGGCTTCTGACGTGTACCCCTACTCAACTTGCGCACTGAACGCGAAACTGACTTCAAGCATCGCTCATTTATTAAGACGCGGTGTAGCCGGTACTGCAGTCCTTGCAATATCTTGCATAACGCGTGATCGGAGCTATCTCTGGTTTATCGCATTCGTTGCGGCATAATTTAAAAATGCATAAACGGAAAAGACGCGGTTCAAAATGCTTAATTTGAAGTAAATTAATATTTGTTACATTTTACCTGCCTGTTTTATACATTAAAAATTATATTTTATTTACAAACTAATAATACGTCGGTGCTAAAATTCACTTCGTTACACAATATATGTGAATCATTAATGATGGATGATAAGTATCTTCTGATATAAAAGCATCTGCGGATTTTGACACTTTGCAGTTTAGATTTGACAATACAAGATCTAAGATCTTATTGTCGCAATTAGTTATAGTATTGTATTGAGTTATATTGATTATAAAAATTTGAAAAATTTTGAACCGCTAGAACTTTTCCGCCACCGATACCTATAGACATGTTAACATATTCAGGTATGTTAAAATCACCAATAACCAATAAATGGCCTTCATATAGATAGTAAAGTGATTCAAGTGCATCAAAAAGAATTTCATAGTCAGTGGTAGAAGTTTGAGGGGGAACATATAAAACAAATACATATATCACAGACTTCTTAAGACGTATCTTGACACCCAAAATGTCAATAAAATTAATATCACGAAAATTATCACACGCTGAGTTAATATCAATCACAGAAGTATTGATATATTTTTTAGTTGCCAAGAGAACTCCACCACCTCTGGTTTTATTAGTAAAATTGAAATCACGATCTTTACGAAAGACGTTATATTTAGTTAAATCAAATAATTCAGAATCATGCACTGTATCATTTAACCACGTTTCAGTAAGTGTAATTTTATTTTATTTTATTTATTTTATTTTATTTTGATTTACATGTACCCAACGGTAAAAAACCAATTACAGGGTAGGAATAACGCAATAAAATGTTTACAATAAAAAATAACTATAGTGTATCAGCGTGTCTAAAATTCTAAAAAACAAGAGAACAGTACATAATATATAAATATACAACAATATAAACTGATAGTTGGCAAAAAGCCACAAAAGGACATGGTTAAAAATATATATAAGTATGACACAAATATATAATGTAAAAACAAATGAATATAAATCAATAATCCTAATTGAAACAAATATATTATATCAAAAGCAAGTGTAGAAGAAACATGCATTTAAGTACTTAATATCACAGTTTTTATTCTAGCAACGGTAGTATTAAAAATATCAATTATGTCTTGCACTGACATGTAATTGCTACACATTTTAAAAAGCGGTGATTCTTGCAGGAAGCGAGTTCGAGGGATAGGCAGTGCAAATGTACCACGGTATCTAGAATTCAACCGTGGCACATTTAGTCCTATTTTATGCAAAATTTGATTGCAATCTATAATCGAGTTCACAATTTTAAATAAAATGATGACAGAATGAGCAAGTCTACGAGTATTTAAACTATCCACCTTGAACTCAGCCAACAGGAAGTCTTGTGGATAACCTATTGGTGGATAATCTCCATTCATTTTGAAGGACACATACTTTAGGTACTTTCTTTGAATGTTTTCGAGCATATGTACCTGGTTACCGTATTTAGGATACCTTATTATGGAACAGTATTCAAGTCGTGAACGTACGAAACAGTAATATAGAGATAAAAATGCATTACTTGTTGAAAATTCTCTAGAGTTACGAATTATAAAGCCCATACTTTTTTTAACTTTAGCAACAACTGAATAAATGTGGTCATTAAAAGCAAGTTTAGGATCAAATATAATACCTAGGTCATTGAAAGTACTGGGGCGCTGGAGAAAGGTGTCCTCGATGCTATATGGAAAGATAACTGTATTTTTTTTGCGAGAGAAAGACAATACATTACATTTTTTAATATTTAAAGTGAGATTGTTTCTATTACACCAATTATGCACCATTTCAAGATTGCTCTGTAAACGTTGACAGTCCTCAGAACAAGTTATTTCACAAAAAATCTTCATATCATCTGCATAAAGCAAATAATTGACATTTAGGTTCAAAGTTATATCATTAATATAGATATTAAATAGTAATGGCCCTAGTATCGAACCTTGAGGTACCCCCGATAGAGCTTCAAACTGATTGGAAAGATAACCTTGGCATTGCACAAACTGAAACCTATTAATGAGGTACGATCTAAATAAGGCAAGTAGTTTGTCAGAGACACCTACAAAGTCTAGTTTCCTAATTAGTATATCATGGTTGAGACGATCAAATGCTTTAGACAGATCAGTGTATATTACGTCAACTTGTCCTTGACAATCTAGCGTTTCAGCTATATGTTGAGTTATGCAAACAAGGTTAGTACTCGTTGATCGACCTTTCATAAATCCATGTTGATAGGGACTTATAATATTGTTGACATGGTTATATAAAAAAGTATGGATCAAAATCTCAAAAGCTTTTGCCAGGTTTGATATAATTGTGATTGGCCGGTAATTTTTTATATCATGTTTGTCACCATTTTTAAAAATTGGACAGATTCGGGATAATTTCCATGCCTCAGAAAAAGTTGAGGTGCTAATTATTAACAAGAATAAAAATTTCATAGGTGCAAGCAAGACTGATGCGCAGTCTCTAACTAGAAAGGATGGAATTTTATAAGGGCCTGTTGTCATTTTAGGTTTTAAGCTTTTGAGTGCAGCCAAGGTTTCTTTTTCAGATATGTTATCTATATACAGAATGTTTGTATTATTATTGTTATTACTATCATCATTATTATATGAGTGTGACTGGGAAGATGCATAATTACCCGCAAAGAAAACACCGAAAGCATCCACAATATCTTGCATGTTGTCAAAATTGGTATCCTCCAGTTTCATACTTGAGGGTATGTTGGATACATTTTTCTTATTATTGACATAAGACCAAAAGTTACATGGATTAGAGTTAATATTGGATTCAACATTTAGGATAAAAGCTGAATGGGATTCCCTAATATTTAACTTAATCTGTGATCCAAGTTCTTTAAATTTTCTAAGTGCCTCTGTACAACTGGTCCTTTTGTATTTACGCCTGCATATATTTTTCTCTCTAATGAGTTTTTTGATTTCAGAGTTAAACCAAGGTGGATATTTATTTACAATAGGACGAGTTTAGTAATGATGTTATACTGGTTATCTAATGAGCCACAATTAACAAACACCTCAGTAGTTTTACCCAGCACACTTCGACAATTTTGATAGTAACATAAAAATGAGTCGGACCTACATTTAGTAGAATTAAAATTAATATGTGTAGTGACCTGAATATAATCATTATTATAAGGTAAATCATCATTTAACTCTTGCGTACAATTCTCATTTATGCTAATTGAAAATCCGTAGCTATATTTTGTTGTTCATTTACATTCTCCCCTATTCCATTATTGGGATACTTGGGTTTATCTAGAAACCGTTCCCCTTTTTGAAAATTAAACCTATCGAAAATTACTCCTTTTGGCCACAGTTTTGGGTCATATATGCTATCTGTCAACTTTATGTCAAATCCTATCAAATAACAGTTGTTATCCTTTATTTTATGATATGTATCTAACCATTTGACACTGATATCTTCTTCTTCCTCCACTCTCAGTTTATTTTTTAGATATTCTTTTATTTTTTCAGTATTTGCATTGTCTTTCACTTTTTTTATAATTAACCAGTGTTTTTTGTTTTTCAGCACCGCACTTCCTTCAAAATTATTTACATCATCTACATCATTATCACCTGTACCAATGTTCACACGTCTTCTCCATTTTTTCTTGTTGATAACTAATTGAAAATCATTGTTATTTTCTAATTTTTTTTGGTCATCATTTCCCAGATCTATAATATTATTCATTTTGCTTATTTGTGCTTGTTCTAATTCTTGATAGTTATCCGATGCTTGAGTTTTTTTGGCACACCCTGTATATACATTACCAATTGTACTATCAGTGTTGTTGGTGACTTTTTGTGATCCTTGTTTTGCTACTGAATTATATGCTCTGTTTATGTTTTTTGTTACGGTATTTTTGTCTTTATCTGATTCTTTTTTGTAGTTTTGAGTTTTCTCTTCCAATAGTTTATTATTTTTATTTAACAGTAAATTGTTTTGTTCTAATAAAACTTTATTTTCAAACAATAATTTATACTTATCCTCGCTTTCGCTGAGTAGTTTTTTCAACATTTCATTTTCTAATTTTAAATTTTCTATTTCCAGCTGTGTCATTTTAGTTTCATCCATTGTTATGTTACAACATTTAATTCTTGTGTCCCCAGTTTCACTTATTAAATTCGGGAAATCTCTTTTGAGACATGACTTATGATAAATGTTTCCACAATTTACACATACTACACTAGAACTAACTTTTGTTTTACAACATTTAAAATTATTTTTAGGAGCATCAAGTGATTCACACTCCTCATCGGCGACCATTTTTATACTTCTCTTATTGTGCGCACAGTGTATAATAAGAGGACATAATGAAAAATAATAAAATTAATTAAGATTAAAAATGAAATTTTGCATGTCTTAAACCATATAAGTTGAAAAAAAACCTAAGACTACTTTATTGTGTTAAAAATAAATTGTTAACATTCATATTGCTTAAATTGAAAATTTATAGTACGAAAATAAAGATAATAGTGATTTGTTTGTACCATAGCGGCTGATGAAATTTCGTGTAACTATGTCATATCTTCGTATGGGACATGGGACTCTCAATATATTTTAATGCATGACTATCAGGACTAAATAAAAGAGTTTTGTAGAAAAGAAAGTAATCGAAATTTACAAATTGCGAAAATGACCTGCCATCACACATTATAATTAAAGATATTTGTAAAATAATTGATTTTTTTTTTCTGATTAGGCCGAAAATTTATCGGTAGTTTTCACATTTCGTGAAAAAATATTGTTTTTTTATAAAGTTACAGTTTAGAAATTTTATTTTAGATGAAATATTATTATGCAAATATTAAAACGGTGTAACTTTATAAACAATATTTTTCGACGAAATTTGAAAACTGTCGATAAATTTTCCGACTAAATCAGAAAAAGATTGTGTTGAAATTATTTTTCAAATTAATGTTTTTGAAGATAATCTGGGTGGCAAGCCATTTTTGCAACTTTTTTTCGCAAATTTCTATCACGATTTTATTTTCTACAAAACTCTTTCATGCTTATAACAAAATATACAGTACAAAATTGTTAGAACAACAGTAAATGCTAAATACATACGTATGTTGCATACATAAGTAAACTAAAAGTTTATTAAAATATTTAATTTTCTACTTTTCTTTGTAGTAGTTTTAAAATCTCGATTGCTATATTTTATTAAATAATAAATTCACAAAGCAGTTACAGCACAAATAAAAACTAGTAAACAAAACGAACAGCACGTGCACAAGTGTGAGGTTAACTGAATTGAGTTGTTGAGCGCATTGAGCAAATCTTTAAGGACACGGTAAGAGTCGTCAAAACAATCTAAGCTGATTACGAAATTCAACCGGCCGAAGATGAACGACCAGGTATATTTTGACCATGTACTCGAGGGGGGGTTTTAAATTGGTAATTGTATGCATCTGCCTCTAAATCCGAGTTTCCTTGTCTTACTGTCAAGTCTGTATTAATCTGTGCTATAATGTTGAAATAACTTATATCTCATAAATTGTAAGACGCACATACAGATGTTAACACATCTAGGTGCAATTATAAATTAGATGACTACTGTTTCAGTGCAATAATAATAATAATTCATGTTTTTGTAAAATTTTTGATGTTTTTGTAAATAAATTAAATAAATTACTCAAAATTTATTTTTATGCCCAAAAAGACATCATTAAAGTGATAGATTAGTAATAGAGAGATAGTGCTTAGGAGATATGTATTAAAAAGCCGACATTAACCATGAGTTTATCAGACACAGATGAAGCTTGTGAACTCGAAGTTGCAGATACCACAATAGGATTGATTTATCAGCTCAAAAAAGATCAGTTGCAGGCAGAGTTTTCCAAATATGGATAAATTGCAACCGGCACAGAAATACCAATAAAACATTGCATTTGTTGCGTATTTTATTACATAAGATGTTCGAAATGTCTTCCGTTGGTCATAAATACATAAACGACATTTTCTTAAGAATTTTCTTTTTAGATTTATCAACTCGCGATGGTTGTTCTGAACCGCTGCAGTTTGCAACTTATCTCGTAACTGTTGTTTGTTTTGGCTCTCTTTGCTGTAGACAATATCTTTGTAGTGCCCCTACACGAAGTAGTCCATGGCACGAGTCGTCATTTCTTAAAAAACCTAAAAAAGTGCTGTAACTTTTAGGGATTTTGAACCCAATTCAGCAGAACTTCTATTGAATCACATTTATACAACTGGCCCAACAACTAACAATGGGATAGCAACATATGGGGTTATTTTGATTATAAATGGCCTCGCCTATCGCGCACCTTTGTTTGGACCACGACTTCTGGGATACCCTGTATATATAAATACAGTCAAAATTACCGCTAAGAGAAAATAAGAAAATACAATTTATTTATAAGTATTACCTATAAATAAGGTGGTAAAAAAGGAACACAGCACATTACAATAATTTTTCTTAGCTGTAATTTTGGTTGTATTTATCGCACATTCAGACTGGCACCGGCCAATGCGCACATTTCAATAAGGTATATAAATAAATTCTTTATTAATAGTACTAATAAATGGTACCAATACTACCAATATGATTTCATTTGAAAAAATTGTGTTTTGTCCCAAAAACCATTTTGATTAATTTGATTTGCTCATAAATCACATAATTTAGTATTTTCGACGAGATTCGATTTTTCTAGCATTACACAGGTCAATTAGAATAAATCGGAACAGTAATGGCACACAAATGAAAAACTAAAAGTTAAATTAAAATAAATATTGACGTTTGAAATGTTACCTATCATTGGATTCGGTAAATTATGCAGAAATCTAAAATTTCAATAATATATGGGATATTCTTGAAAATCAAAAGTTAGCGTCACTTTTGGTGAAACCTAAGTGAGAAAAAATCATTTATATGTCAAAAAGTGAAGTTTATTAAATATATAGGATGTTCCAAATTTCAATAATTTGTCTTCATTAAAACTATGGAAAAAATATGATACACCATGATCTGGTTACACCCGGTATATACATACACACATACATTTGAAATAAATATATAATATCATATTATTAATTTTCAGTATGTTGGTGAAAGTGAAAAAGCTGTTAGAATTTGTTTCGAGAGAGCTCGTAACTCGGCTCCTTGTGTAATATTTTTTGATGAATTCGATGCTTTGTGCCCTAAAAGATCTGATTCAAGAGAGGTAATGAGGGAATTAATAAATAAAATATATCTCTTATTTATTTACTATTTTTTTTTTTTTATAGAGTAGTGCAACAATGCGTGTTGTTAATCAAATGTTGACAGAAATGGATGGTATAGAAGGTAGAAAAGGTGTATTTCTTCTAGCAGCTAGTAATAGACCAGATATAATTGATCCAGCAGTTTTGAGACCTGGGAGGCTAGATAAAGTACTATTTATTGGATTACCCACTGCAGCAGATCGAGTTGATATATTAAGGGCCATCACAAAAGTAATATATACTTATACATATTTTTATATTTATATATAATATAATATATTATGTATTATATATTTTATATACAGTGCGTCCCACTTTTCATGGAGCCTCCCTCATATCTCGCTCATCTGATATCTGAATATTTTGAAATTTTGGTGATGAATATACAGGGTGTTTCAAAAGTAAGCGTAAACCTTCTGTAGGCATAATCCTCGGATAAGACAAAAAGTTACTATCAACATGGGTCCGGAAATGCTTTCTGAGGAAGTTACGGCCCTTTAAATAGCGAATAAAAAAAGGTTCTTATTTTATTGAACCTTTTAATTTTAATATTTACTGACTAGACTGGAAATTAAATCATATGTCATAATGACAATCAGTATCAGTAAAACTTCAAATTACTTGAAAACAATGACAAACGTTTGTATGATCTACTGTTGTATATTTTTCATAATCAATTTTCTCGAAAACGGTTCATTCTATCAGGATGAACTAAGAGTACCTTTTTTACATAGAAAACTTTGAAATTTTATAATTTTCAACGAAAACCATAATAAACTGATATAAAAAAAATGGGGTTATTTTAGCCCTTAACCTTCCCGGTATGTGACGCCTCTGACTAAAATTTTTAAATTCTGAATTCAGCATCGAGTTCAGTGTCAAAAGTTTATACAGTGTATGTATTTTCGAAATTTGATTGTTAACGGTTTCGGAAATATTGCGGAAAAACCGTCTTCAGGGTGTCCCATTCGAAGGGCCGTAACTTCTTCAGAAAGTATTTCCGGACCCATGTTGATAGGAACTTTTTGTCTTATTTTTATCTGAGGATTACACCCACCGAAGGTTTACGCTTACTTTTGAAACACCCTGTATACCTATAAAGTGAGTCTTTAGACGTAACCACATTTGATTTTAGTCAGAGGTGTCCTATTCTAGGATGGAAAAAAGGGATGATTTTCGAGAAAAAAGTATTAGCGATTTTTTTCAGAAAAAAACTAGTCGGATATTCTTAATCAGCACCTTAAGAAACATCTTTGTGCCAGATTACATCATAGTGGGTTTAAAGGTGTTTGAGATAGGAGCCGTCAAAAAAACAAGTTTTTTTACTAAAAATAATATTTATCTGTGAAACGTATTCTCAAACAAAAAAAATTTATGCTTCATTTTTTGTTCAGAATAACATATTATACTAGTTTCAACTGATTTTACAACAAAGTAGTTATTTATTTAATGAGGCAAAAATTCTAATTCGTACATATAGTCCAAATCACGAAAGAAGACCGTTACATCATCATTATAATTCGTGTGAATCAAATTCATGCTTGTTGAAATGACATCCGGATGTAAACAAACTTAAACGTCAAAACAAAACATAACCTGCATTTTGTCTGTTAAATGTCAGAATAATTTAACGATCTCGCCTGTCTAAATTTGAATTAATTGTATATTCTTATCGAGGTTTTTAATATATATAATTTGGCAAAATGCAGATGTTTTGAAGATTAACTATAGTTAGTTCCATAATGAACTATTTGTAATATGCAAAAATCAATGGAATAAAGAAAACGGTAACAATCAAACTCAAAGATAAACAAATTCAAATTTGACAACTGGCTGACATGCACAAACAGGAAACTATGAAACATGTGACAACGGCGCTAGTCAAAACGACCAGTTGATCGAATAGGCATGTCCACAAAAAAATTAATATACATTATTATTAGTTAAAATCGCACATTGGAGCCCCTGGTACCAATATTTGAAATTTTTTTTTGAAAAAAATTAATCCTAACCATAACTGCGACCGAAGAAATCTTTTGCTCCGTTTGAATTAAATAAACGCCTGCTGATTGTTTTGACGTCACAAGCTCGCTAGCCTGGCTGACGCGCGTGATTAATTTTCGCACGGCGCGGCGCGCGCCGAGCTGTCAGAAGTGTCAGAATGCAGTGTACATTTACAGTGGCTCTATTATTTACAGCGTTGAGGTGTTGGTTTATTGCATCTTCTTATTAGTAAATATGGAAGAAGGTTTCCAGAAAGGAGATTCACATAATTTGCCAAATGTAAGCGTAATTATGGTATCCGATTTTCTGATAACAGTGATTTTAATCAGCCCCAAAGGAAATCATGAAAAAAGCTGTGTTTTAATGTAGATCATTTAAATTCGGGTTTAAACTGAGGAGAACTAATCGTATAGTATTTATTATTATAGTAAATAAACCTCGAAATAAACTTGCATTAAAATGATCCTCGGAGCAGCAGTACAAAGTAGATGTCGATGAAATGTTTTTAATATCACGTCTTACTGCCTCAAACCATTTTTTCTTTTTTATTGTTGGCTTTGGGACGCTTACAAATATTTTCGTTGGCGTCTTAGTAATTGTATTATTGCAGCAAGGAACAAAACACCATATTCGTGCCACCATATTTCTTTTATAATACTGCTCATAAACACAAAGAACGCTCACTGCATGACGAACCCGTACAAGCCGGCCGGCGCGCGGCAACGTGCCTGCGAGCATGTGACGTCATGTTACTAGCCTCTATCTTGGAAACGTTTCTTAGCCTCTCTGCTTTTAGGTGATTTCTATTGCGAATAACTGGCAAAATGAAAATATACAAATTTTTTTATTGTTACATTAGTTCATAATACCAATAAATCTATCATTTCCAATTGAAATTAAAATTTTGTGGACATGCCTATTCTCGCTTGTTACTCAGACATACGAAATTAGGCCCTCTCTTTCTTTTTCGTCAAGGAGGTTAGGTTTTGGTATAACGCATCACAACGTCAGTCGGAGATATTAACAGTCACATAAAATGGACTTCCTTTCTCTATCTCTCTCGTTTTACTATGTTGTAAACAAAGAACGCTTGAACAGCGTACGTTGAAGATTAGAAATTAATTTGTGACGTAACGGTCATCTCGTGATTTGTAGTATACCTACCATTTTTCTAAGAAATAATCTTCAATAAAGACCTAAGTAAGCTATGAAAACAGAAGTTATTCATTTGTTGTCTCAGGTCCTTATTGGAGATTATCTGTTAGAAAAATGGTAGGTATGTACGAATTAAAATTTTTGTTTATAAATGACTTTATTTAGGCTTTATACAAGCATAATAATAACAAACATATCCAATTTGACATACTTATATTGATGTTTCATCTCTAAACATACAATTATAAAATCTATTGGATTTTTTTTAATACATGATAAAAATTGGATTAAAAATTACAAAATTCAAAACGTAAAAAAAATTATAAACAATGCGGTTCAAGCAAAGAGAATTAAAAAAAAAAATTGTCTTATTTAATAAATAATTATTTTGTTGTAAAATCAATTCAAACTAGTACAATACATTATTCTGAACAAAAAATGTAGAATACATTTTTTTAATTTGAGAATCTGTTTTATAGATAAAAATTATTTTTAGTTGATAATAGTACATTACATACTAAGCTGGAAAGTACTTCATTACAGCCGATGGTTGATATCTGATAGAGGAGCGTAGCACCGAGGTCAGATATAAACGAGAGGCTGTAATGAAGACGACCAGCGAGGTATGTATAATAATAATAATAATAATAATAATAATGTTTTATTGGTGTTAAAATACATATATAATGCTTACACAGGTCAATGAAAAAATAAGGTATATAACAACAAAGTAACAAGGTAATATACAGGGGTGGTTCAGAATTTACCGATTAAACTTCGGGAACTAATAGAGTACGTTAAAATAAATGGACTTTCTTTAATAAACTTATATCTAAAACCGCATAGTTTCTGAGATACAGGGGGTCAAAGTTTAATTTAAAAAAAAATATTTTTTTAAATATGTTCTTAATTAGTTGAGGTGTTTTAACGAAACTTGTTTGACAAATTAACAGTAACAAGTAACGTTTTCCGAAAAAAATTCGACTCGCTAATTTATACAGTGGCGGAGTATTCAATTTTTTTATTTTTACTTGTAAAAAAATAGTGATACGCCAATGGATAAATTTTAAAAAATTAACATTTTTAAAAACTACGATTATTTCTTAATAAAAAAGTATTCTTGGCATTTTTGTCATAACCCAAAGCTTTGTCCAAAATATTGGTTCAGTAAACGTTCTGCAAAGCTATAAATTAGTATCTTGAATACTCCATCACTGTATAAATTAGTGAGTCGAATTTTTTTCGGAAAACTTTACTTGTTACTGTTAATTTGTCAAATAAGTATCGTTAAATTACCTCAACTAATTAAGAACATATTTAAAAAATTTTTTTTTTATTAAACTTTGACCCCCTGTATCTCAGAAACTATGCGGTTTTAGATATAAGTTTATTAAAGAAAGTCCATTTATTTTAACGTACTCTATTAGTTCCCGAAGTTTAATTGATTTATTCTGAACCACCCTGTATACTACAAATTCTAAATCTAACTATAGATATAAATATAAATGCTGATTGATAAATAATGCTAAACAGTTATCGTAGTAAGACATGTATTGAATAAGTTGTGAAGCATGTATACATGTAGACAAAGTGAAATAGTAATATAACATTCACAGCATGAATATAGTACCTAAGCAGTTTTAGATTAAGTCGGAGAAGTCATTCTCGAAAAATTCATTAAAGGTGTAAAAGGCCTTGGTTTTAAGGTAAACTTTGATTTTGCTTTTAAATTGTAATTGATTACAGTTTTCCACTGAATTGGATAAACAGTTGTAAAATTTGACTGAGAAGTAACCTGTTCCGTTTCTGGATCTGTTGAGCCGAAGAAAATTCATATGTATTTTGTCACAGTTTCTAGTATTGTAATCATGCAATTGGCTGTGCATTACAAATTGATGTTGATTTTGTCTAAGGTACAGTAAACACTCTAGAATATATACACAGGGTAAAGTTAGTACCTTAAGTTTTATAAATTACTCCTTGCAGTCATCTCTGTACTTTAGACGGGAGAGTATCCGAACGTTGTAAAACAAAAATCTTAGTGGCATGCGGCGAGTGCCCCCAGTTTAATATCGCATAGGACATGTTAGCATGAAAAGAACCATAATAAGCCATAAGTAAAAAGTTTAATGATATTGTGTTAGCTAAATTACGCAATATATAAATATTTCTTGAAAGTTTGATTGATAATTTCGAAGTATGCCTTTCCCATGATAACCTAAGATATGCTAAGTTTAATCGCATTATCAGTTTGATCATTATGATACGCTGGATCAGTATTATATAAGGTAAAAGTTAATGATTGTGTTTTATTAACATTAAGCATTAGGCCATTGGCTACAAACTATTCATTACTGTGTCTGCAAGTTAAAGCGACGCTTTGATTTAATTCCCCAAGTGTGATGTTAGTGTTGAGAACTGTTGTATCATCTGCAAACAGCACTAAGTTAGCATCATCATTGGCATTTGCAAGATCATTGATGTAGAAGGTAAAGAATATGGGGCCTAACACCGACCCTTGAGGAACGCCCATCGCTACTGACCTAGTTTGAGAAGTACCCATGTAGGCTATAGTTAACATATTGACGCCTATTAGTCGAGTAAGATTTTATAAGTGTCACGCTGTCAAAATCAAAGTTGTATCTCAATAGCTTGTCAAAGGATTTCGTGGAAAACAATAAAAAACCTTAGTTAGGTAATAAAAACTAGCCATTGTGAAACCCTTGTTTTCAAATGTATCTAGGACAACCTGAACAACATTATTAATTGCCAGTGTCGTTGATCGCTTATTCCTAAATCCATATTGACAAGGGTGGAATAAGTTGTTTCGCTCAAAATATTCATTGATTTGAATTTTTAATGCTGTTTTAAAAATTATAGCTAAAATAGGGTTAAGTGAGATAGGTCTATAGCAACGACATAAGGAACTGTAAAGACGGTTAACCAAAGGGAAAAGCTTGATGCAACATTTGAAGATATGCAACCACGTGTACACACATAATTGGCCTCAAGCAAGTGGTGGTCTCTTTAGGTACATTAATTACAATACTTAAGGAACATATCTTATTTCGTTGGTTTGCAACTAAACTAGGTATATAGAAATCTAAATTTATATTGGTGGCTTGAAAATAGCAATGCAATAATCCATATGGCATAATGAACATTTCTTTACTACAATATTTTATGACTTGCGCACTATTCTTATTTAGAATATTGTGCTCATTTTAATTCACGCTGGTTCCAAGAAATTCATAGAAAAATTAAACAAAGGCAGAGACGCATTCATTTTAATTAAAAAGGATGGGCAGTAAATATTTTTCATTTAAATTTATTTGTAATTATTTAATAATACAGAAGCAAGGACACATTTAGCACAAACGTATAAAATCAAATTAAATATATGTACCTACGTCATTAGTAGAGAAAAAAAATAGTGTTAAAATAGAGTATTTACAAAATTTGTTAAATGATACGTCTAATTGCATCGTTATTTTTTTGAGATACCTACATTACATTACATACATACTGTTACCATACAAACGATGGGAAAGCAACCCTGGGGCATTGATTATGACAAAAAAAAATATAATATAAACAAATATTATTTTTAGTTAACTTTGTGTTGCCCCAACTATGATTAAAATGAACAGCTTTGATGGTAGAAGTAAGAGACTCTTGATATTTAGTCCCTGCAAGTGGTGGTAACAAAAAAAAATGTTTAAAGTGCCTCTTCCGGATAACAACAAAAAAAAATGCGCGGAAGTGACACTGACTAGCTCAGTGGGCGTGAGGTGGGTAAGTTGGTGAAGGTGTTAATATTTATGAATACATTAAATTCAAAAAAATGTATATAATGAAATATTAATTAATTTACATAAAATGAACCAAGTTTTGACAATAGTAACTAGAATATGCGAAAATGCGTGTAATATGTCGAATTTTGACTTTGCTGTTAATACCCAAAATATGTAATTGAATATAGATGGCAACTTAAAAAAAAACTATATATGTTTTAGCAGATGAATTTTTGAGGGTAATAAATTAAACGGTTATCTTACTTATACTGTTGTGGTAATTTAATAAAGTTTGGCTTATCTGTCTGTGTAGTGTGCACCCAGTGTCCCAAGATGACGGGGCGGACATCAGCTCCTGAGCAAGAAGGAGAGATATATATACTTGCAGATTGTGATTTCTGTTGATAAATCCACGGGTCTGTTGAATACAATTTTCACGCGCCTCTTCAGTCCAAAATTGCCAAACGAACAACACGAAAAATGTGTTTTACTCGCCAACACACACAGGTCAAAGCTTACTAATCCAGTACCAAATAGCCAGAAACAGTAACCAAACAGGAAAAAGCCCTGTAAAGGGATAACATATTATACTAACTATAAATATTTAAATATTTCGTTAAGACATTTGCCTGTGATGATCTACATTTGAATTAATAAAAGAGATAAATACCTGAAGTTGTTAGGCGGGCTTATACAGGAATATTTCTTTCTGCTGAAGTTAAATCGCAGCAAAAATCCCAAAAAGGCACAAGTGTAAGTAAATTTGCAACAATACACGATAAACACTTGTGGTGTATTTTCGAATAATCCCAGTGCGGAAAATATCAGAATTTAATCAATATCTCAAAAATACACGGCCACATCTAACTCGCAGAACCTTATCGAAAATTCTCCCTTTTTTTTTTTTGTTGTAACTTCAAATTTAGCTCCAAACGAAACCATAAATCTGGGTTACAAATAACCAGCTGTCATGGTGACAGTTGGGTAAGCTCCGACTAAGAACAGAGGAGACGGGTCGAGGTCCCTCTTATTTAATTTAAAAAAGTATCTATATATCCTGGGCGCCAGGTAAATTTACCAAAACAGTTACCCAAAAACGCAGCAATTTGTACAACTCCAAAACTTACCAAAAGAGCTGTACAGAAATAACGACAAACTAGTTTATTTCTTATGTTTATTAATTACAAATATTCAGTTTACAATGCAAGAGTAGTAGTTGCCTGAGTAATTCTAATTATATACTATATATATATTCAGTCTAATAAATGAGTGGTTAGGGTAAACGACCCCAATCCAAATATAAATACACTCCCTATATACCTATTTATATATGATAAAAAAATATATAAAACCTGTGACTTAGTTAGGGGAAGAGAGCACAACAAAAAAAAAAGTAATACGTTGAAATTGATCACCTAAAATGTATGGTATTATCGTAGGCTTTAAATAAATGTAGTGGCGGGGCTTAAGCTTAAGCGCAACCGTATTGGTACTTGACTATTCGCAGTACAACCTGTATAATTAAATAAAATAATATCAAACGCAATTAATAATTTTTACCAAGCTCCTAACTAGGTCACTATTACAACTAATAAAATATGACTTAACTTTAACCCTTGAGATGTGTTACCATATGTGACACCTCCTGTATATATGTATTATAGCAAAATTAGTATTTATTAAGGTCCTTAAGAATTATCGTTCAGTTATTTTCCAGAATTTTATTTTAATTTTATCCGAATAGAAAAGTATTTTATTTTTATGTTTTTCAAGAATTATACTTTTAATTTTCTGGTAGTGTTAAGAAATTATAGTTTGATTTTATTTAAAAAGAATGACCTTTTAGTTTTATCCTTAATTATTATAAACGTTAGACGCAATAGCCTAAGATAAATTAAGATAGTTAAGTTATCACACTTGCGTGAATCCTTGACTACCAACAGCTACGGTGGAGGAATGTCCTGGATGTTCGGATGCCTTGAGAAGGACAGCCTAGATCACCCCACACAATCAGTTGGATAACGTAGATAACCGCAGTACCTCCAAGTGGACTGAACGAATCGCCACGGACCTCTTGTCACAGCAACGTACAAGACCAGCGTAGGCCTCTCGTCCCCAACACAGTACAGGAAAAGTGTACCGTTCCACAAAACAATAGGCTCCACAGTAGTGGTTGGTGGATGAAAGATTATCACCCCAAAAAAAAACCCTATAACACATATAGAAAGACAAATTACCACTTAAATCTAAAGATAAACAAGACACATACCTTGAGAAGGGTTTTTGGTCGATCACTGATAATAGTTGGATGGAAAACTTTAGTGCGACCCTTACCACTAGCACGTCGAAAAAAGAATGTGAAATTTGTCAGCTATTATCAGATTCCCTCATAAGAATTCAAAAATCCTATAATGAAAAAAGGCCGCCTTAGCGAATATCGAAACCAAAAATAGAACCTACTGCAAGTATCCTACGAGTACAGTAAGAGTTCAACCAACTCCACACAAATGTCGCCACTCCCCAAATTAGTCAGTCAATAATATAGAGTTGTTAAATTTATAATAATATTGCCTATTAATGCTATTTAGATGTAAATAAAGTATTAATAATCTAAGAGTTTCTGAAAATCTATTTATTACATAATTTATCTAAAGTTATAAAAGTCCGTCCAAGTTAGTAATATGCGCCGAACAGTTGGCTACCCTGCTTCAAATCTCCCACTTCAGATTTCTACTCGCAGATTTCTATATTCTATGCTAACAGTGACAGATGACAATTTGACTGTCAGAATTTAAAAAACATAATTGTTGATATAATATAAACAATAATTATTACACTTGAAATAAAAAGAACTAAGTTATGCACTTAAAAGGATTATTACCGTACCCAGGTACATAAAAATACAACATTCCTGTTCTGCTTGATTTAATAAAAATACTTTAAAATGAGGTGCTAACCTCGGTGCTAACATAACATTGAATTACATTTTCTAGATATGCAAAAGTTTTATACTGAGTGGATAGATACACATTTACTATGGAAAAGACTGAATTATATTTTGAAACGAGACAAAAGTTGGAATACTTTATTTTCCAAGAAATCGGAAGTTATTTATATAAAATTATGATCTGTACGTTAGGCAACAATATTATACTATGGAATGCACTACAATCATCCTAGCATTTACGTAGGACAAAAGGAGTACAAAAAAAAGGGAACATCACCAGACAATATCATTCTGGATACTAATTAAATAACTGAACTAATTTGACGAGAGGTGTGTCGTAAATATTTAAATTTTGAAATCGAACCTCGTAAGCTCCAACCTCACCTTTCAAGGTACACCAACCAGGGACATTCTACAACTATTACTAACACAGATTATTTACAATTACGAGTGCTTATATTTCGTCTCGGAAGTTAGAAGTAGGTAAAACGTGGTGAGATTTTATACCGTCACAGTTCCTCCCTTTCTTTAAGAAAATTTAGTCAGATAAATTTTCTACCGCGCTAGCGGAAAATACGAAGATGATCCTCGAATGTCTGAGTGACTACTACCACGTCATCTAAATACACAAAGACATGTGGTTCGAGATCAGGTCCAAGTACATTGTCGATTAAACGCTGCCATGTGGCAGGGGCATTATGGAGGCCAAACGGCATGCGCCGAAACTGGAAAAGGCCTCTGCCAGGCACTGTAAAAGCAGTGTACGGCCTCGAAGTCTCTGCCACTGGCACTTGCCAGTAGGCGGCCTTTATGTCTAATGAGGATAAATAGTGAGCATCTCTAAGTTTATCCAACACGTGAGAGACATATGGAATAGGATAACTGCCCCTTTCCGTGACGGCATTTAATATTCGGAAATCAACACAGAAACGATAATCTCCGTCCTTCTTTTTCACGAGAAATATTATAGAAGACCACGCACTGGTTGATTTCTCGATAATACCGTCCTTCAACATTGATTCTAACTCATGACCAATGATTTGTTGCACTGGGTAGTACCGCTGCTTAATGGGGGGCGCATTGGTGACTATGACATGCTCTGCCTTGTTCGTGCAGCCCAAATGCTTACCCATTAAAGCAACATTCCTATCAACAACTGCCTTTAATCGTGCATCTTCCAAGTTAGACCGTCTGACTTCTAAGGTGATCCACAATGTCGAGACTAGCCGGTTGTTCTGAGAAATGCCATTCATCGTGTCTGAGGTCAGGAACGATTCCCAAATTCGCCCCTAATATTAAGGTATGTGGTACATCTAAAACTACGAGAACCTTGATTAACTTCAATCGCCCTCGAACGCTAATAGGTAGCTCACACATACCGATACTCTCACACGACTGACCATTCGCAACTGTACATTTAACACTTTCAGACACGTCTAATTTAAGATCCCACTGTCGCAGTAGTTGCCAACCTTTATACCCTAAAATTGTCGCCGATGCCCCAGAATCGAGTAACCCCAGTAACGCTCGCCCAAATATATCAACTTTTAGATAAGGCCGTTCATCATTTACCGCATGATCTAAAATAAAATCTAAAACAGGTTTAAAATTATGGGTCGAGGGAAAAGAACTAACACACCTATCTCGACCTCCTAAGTGTGTCTTGCACCGTTTCCCTGCTTCGAACAGTTTGGATAACTCCTAACTGTGTAACCCTCACGGTTACATTTGAAGAAATGTTTCACGCCGGGCATGGCACAACCTATAGCCCGGTGGCCAGGCTGCTTACATCTGAAGCACACTATTTCCTTTATGTTTCCTCCTACCTGCGTAGGAGTAACGGCCAAGGAACTAAAGTCTTCAGTGACTTCCATAAAGGCTAAATATTTTTCAACGACCTGCCCACGCCGCGAAGAAGGTTCGACATAACTGTTCATTATGTCCCTCTTTGCTTCCATACGCCTACATACATCGCGTAGCTCATTCATCGTCGTTGGCAAAGGGTCCCAGAGGCGATCCTGATAATACGGGTGAATGTTTTTCAGAACGATAGATAGTTTCGCTGGTTCTGAGATAGGGCATACCAAACGACTAAAATACCCCGACATTACTGCAAGGTAAACGCCTATAGTTTCCGAGGGATGTTGCGTCCTCTTCTGCAACTCTTCGAATAATGCCTCATTGTGATTAGCCGATAAGTACTCAGCTTTAAATTCTTCCACAAGCGCATCCCAGTTACCCACTTTTGTACGGCAGTCCTTATAAAATTGGTACGCTTTGTCCATAAACAAATCAATGCCAGCATCCAAAAGAGTTTCTTTGGTAACGTCCCTAGACAACCGAAGTTCCTCTACCCGCTCAAAGAATGCATTAATTGACATGCCTCTAACGTCCCCAGAGAATTTTCTAAGATCCCACTTGTGCGGTGGTATCATCTTACCAACTGCTCCAGTACAACCGTCTGACCTGGGTTGAGCAGCGTCCTCCAGAGCTGATGATCTTGATGCGTCCCGAATTCCTTCTTGAAAGGTACTTGCACCAATTTGACTTTCCAGTAAGTTTAGTCGAGCTGGCAAAACCTGATACGGTTTCTTCTCAAACTCTTCGATTTTCACGTGAAACTTGTCCATCAAAGTTAATGCCAGTGCCAACAGTTCGGACCTTTTCGCCTGTAAATCAGTATCATCCCCCGTAGCCATGTTATCCAACCTTCCATAAACGTGCGAAAATTTGGTTTGCAACTTCTGAGCTTCGCTGCTATTTCGTGTATTGTTGAAACGTTCGAACAGCTGACCCATATCGTCCAAATTTTTCTGAACAGCTTCCATATCTTGTTCAAAACTGTATGGGTATTTTGGGTAGGACCTCAAACTGTCTCCCTCTCGCTCCATTTTTAATGCCGCAGATAAACGCCGTCGCATTTCCTCGCAATTTCCCAGTTCAACACCTCGTATTGACAATTCATACTCAAGCTCGTCCTTATCCAACCTGTTGATATGCATTTTCCTCGCCATTGTCTTTGTTTAAAATTATAATACAATAAATACCACACTACTTAAGAGAACGAAATATAGCACCAGAAAAAATATACCTATAAACCATGTACTTTTAGCACAAAATATGTATATCTACTATATATTTCTAGATTAAGCCACCCCGGCTAGGAGTCTAAAGTGTAACAATCAAGAATAGGAATTTGTATTTTTTTTTCTTATTATCTTTGTTAAAGGCTGAATGTATATATGCGCTACTACCACTACTCATGCACGTACTCTAATTTAACTAAATTTTTTCTTTTCAGAGCCCCACGTTGGGCGCCAAAATTGTAACTTCAAATTTAGTTCCAAAAGAAACCATAAATCTGGGTTACAAATAACCAGCTGTCGTGGTGACAGTTGGGTAAGCTCCGACTAAGAACAGAGGAGACGGGTCGAGGTCCCTCTTATTTAATTTAAATAAAAAAGTATCTATATATCCTGGGCGCCAGGTAAATTTACCAAAACAGTTACCCAATAACGCAGCAATTTGTACAACTCCCAAACTTACCAAAAGAGCTGTACAGAAATAACGACAAACTAGTTTATTTCCTATGTTTATTACAAATATTCAGTTTACAATGCAAGAGTAGTAGTTGCCTGAGTAATTCTAATTATATACTATATACAGGGTGATTCACGTTGACCGCCTATTAGAAGTATCTCGAGAAAGAAAAAAGATATCGATTTGAAATTTTGGTTATGGTCCTAAGTGGGTAGGATCTATTTAATGAAAATATTTTCAAAATGGTGGCATTTCCGGTTATACCGGAATTTGACCCTAATTTTGTTATTTTAAATGATTTTCAATTTTTTTTTAGACTCTACGGAAAATTTAAAGGTCATTTCATTAAAGGTTCCCTATGTCTAAAATGAATATTGTCTGAGATATTAATTTTTTTCCCAAAATATTGATGGAATAGTTGTATAATGTAAAAATTAATATCTCTATCCAGTTTCCATGTGTTGTAGCGTATATATTATTTTATATTTGCCGCCAATTGCCATTTCGTTATTTTGTTAGCATAGGTGGGGTGCGAGGCAGTTGAATTTGAGACGCTCAGTTGTAAAGCAGAATGCTAAGCGAGCGCACGCATGCCCTCATATTTTACTAAAAAATTTACAGTCCATTAAATGTGTTAGAAAATCGAGGTGTGTTTCAATTAATAGAATACCTATGTATAACCATACATAAAGTTTGGTCCTTCGAGCCGGATTGTTCAGTGCAATTAAATCAAGTGTTTGGGGGCAAAAAATCGCAAGACATAAGAGTGCGTCGCGAGCTAGCTAATAACACAAACAAGACAAATGCTAGCATAACGTGCTAGGAAGTTATTCATAAACATTGTGGACAAACAAGTGTCTTTTCATCAAGTAAGCATTTATTAACATATCAAGAAGAAAGTACGAACATTGCAATTTGGGCATCATTTTTACATTTTACATACAAGTAACAGGAAATTATCAACAATCACAAGGTGACAAAGGAAGCATTTCACATAAATAACATTTAGAAGTTAACGCAAATGAATCACAAGTTTATCGTGAACATTTTACATTAGATTCGAAAGCGAGCAAGAAACAAGCAGCGTTGGAGTCACGTCGTGCAATAACAACAGGTGGCTGAAGGCGGGACTGACGAGCTGACGGCACCAGGCGCAGAATAGCAGCACAGTGATAGCAGTGTAAGAGACAAGGATGGCTACAAGGCAATAAATTTTACATGCTTACATTTTCAAGCGGCAGGATTTGACAACGTTGGCTCTGTGACGTGGGTATACACGAATTGCATCAGGCGAGTTAGTGGTAAACAATTGGATTTTTAGAATGAGTAGCCAACATTTCCACATATCATTTATTACCTGTTTATTTCCACTTATTTGTCCAATTTCAATTCATAATGTCCGAATTATCTCCATTAGTAAAAAAACGGGGTACTATTAAGGCAAGGCTCACGAGATTTAAGAATTTTTTAAATGACATGACGGATCAAAATATTGTAGAACGAATTGTAGAACTTCCAGAGCGCCTCCGCAAATGTGAGGAGCTATGGGACATGTTTGACAATGTGCAAAATGACATAGAGGGTTTGGACGGTTCTGAGGCTCAGCTTTCTGAAAGACAAACATTTGAGGATTCGTATTATAAGGTTACTTCCCAAGCAAGGGTAATTTATGACAAAACCAGCAGCAACTCGCAAACAAACGTAAAGTTGCCAACAATCGACTTGCCGAACTATTCTGATAGAAATTTTCAAAATTTCAAGCAATTTTGCTTTAAAAAGATCCTCTTTCTAAAACCTCATAAATTGAACCGTTTTTGAGAGTCTAAATATCACGTCTCCTGGTGACAATGTCTTCCATCAATACTTGCAATTGTTATTGATTGTAAAGTGACATAAGTCAGTATTTGAAAAAACATATTGATCGCTTCTCGAAATATGTGAGAAAAACATCTTTAGAAGCCTCTTAAAGGGGCTGTAGCTCCCTTAGGAACCGTTTTTGGAACAAAGTTTATATGAACTTTTTGGCTTATTTTGATGAGTACTACGTGCCTTTGGATTTCTGAATACCTTTACCCAAACACCCTGTAATAATAATAATAATAATAAATACTTTATTTGCTCAATAACTTTTAGATAAGTTTTAGCATTGTCTCCAAAACAATAAAAACACAAGTAAATAGATATAAACACAATAAATACTCCATAAAAATATTACATTACACTTAAAATGAGTATTTCAATCAATTTAGTTAAAATTAAAATTAATTGGGAATTAAAATGAAGCTAAGTCACAACATAAATAACATTTAACTACAATTAATGTCGTAATGTCGTATAGACAATAAGTCCACAGAACTAGCAACGGTAGAATTTATCCAAAAAATTTATCACTACCTCGACAAAGGGAAAAAAGTTGCAAGTCTTTTTTTTATCTAACTCCGCTTTCGATTCAGTTAACCCGAAATTCCTAGAAGTTAAGTTAAGAGTAATGAGAATAAGTGGAAACATTCTGAGTTGGTTAATTTCTTACCTAAAAAATCGGAAAATCTTAGTTGCAATGAACTCACAAACATCGGATGTAGTTAATATGGACATTGGTGTTGCTCAGGGTTCCATTATTTGTCCACTCTTATTTCTTATTACTTACCAGATTATATAATAGATGGAGAGGTATTTGTATATGCAGATGACGCATCTGTAATAATCCACAATGACACCGTAGAAGACTTACAAAACAAGACTATCAGAGTAATTAAGCAATTTGAAGAGTGATGTTATAAAAATGCTTTAATTATTAATATGGAAAAAAAAATGATGTACAATCTGGGTTTCGCAAACCACTTAGCACTACTACTGCTTTAATCAAAATCAATGATGATAATATAACAGCTGCAGATAAAGGCATGATAACTGTAGTTGTTCTAATTCATATGTCTAAAGCTTTTGATAGTATAGATACAGAACTAGTTCTAGCAAAATTGTTCTTCTATGACTGCAGAGGACATGTATGGGAATGGTTTAGAAGTTATCTAACAGAAAGGAAGCATCGAGTTGAAATTACTAGTAGCACTGATATAAAACTCTCAGACGAGGGTGCAGTTGAAAAAGGAGTTCCACAAGGGACAATACTTGGCCCTACACTATTTAATTTGTTTGTTAGAGATCTGTAGCGGGACTCCCGAGATCTCGATTTCTTCAATGTCGACTTCGAAATCATTTCGATCTCGAAGTCGATAGGAACTAATCGTAATATAAAATGGTACTCCTGAAACCTTTCAAGATTACGTTCGTACGACTTCGACAAATCGCCGGTTGATCTCTTATACCACCACGGATAATGTCAAAACCTACTCTGTGGCAAGCAGTGTTCCCAACATTAGTGTGATGAATTTATCTTGCATCTCACTCCAATGCATAGTAATCATTTTCCATTTCAGTCACATTGTTTATTTGAATTTTCGTACAATTATATTTTGTTAAAAGTTATAACCAAGTGTATATATGTATATAGGTTTAAATTATAACATTTCCAAGAAAAAGTGAATTTATTTTGAAATTTTTGTAAGCTGAAAATGTTACCGGTGAATATATTAATCGCACATCGTATCGAACACAGAGAAGCCATAAGAAATGCAAATATTCAAAGAAGGCACTTAAGAGATATAAATGACCCATTCTCCATTCCTAATAGAAGATTTGTTGAATTATTTCGCCTAAATAAAGATATGGTACACAATTTAGTTGCATCGTTAATACCGCACCTAAGACAAGCGAGAAGAACGTCTGATATTCATCCACTTTTAAAAATATTCTCTGCGCTTAGACTCTACGCAACTGGTGAATACCAAAGAAGTATAGGAACTAGTAGATTACATGCTATGAGTCAACAAACTATCAGTAGATCCATAAAAGAAGTTAGTGTAGCCATTTATGAACACGTCTTTCAAATGAATGGATTCGATTCCCACAAACTGCAAGAGAAAAAGGTCTATTTATAATAAACGAAATTTTCATGGAAAAAACAAGATTCCCAGGTAAATAAAATTTCTCTTCTGGTAAAATTTTATTTTATCATAATTACATACCTACCTAATTCTGTATATAAAAATATATTAAAAATAATTTTTTGTAGGTGTTATTGGATGTATCGATTGCAAACACATTTCAATGATAGCACCAAGAGAAGAACACAATTATGTTAATCGAAAAGGTTATCACTCAAAAAATGTTCAGATTGTAAGTAAACTTTTTTTAAATGTCCATATATGTACATATTTTATTTTATTTATAATATTTATATATACTATTCGCATCGTTTTAGATTTGTGATTACAATTTAAAAATATTAAGTATAAATGCACGACATGCTGGTGCCACACATGATGCATATATATGGCGATTATCTCAAATTCAACAAGAATTAGAAATTTGCTACCATAATGGAGATACTAATTCTTGGTTATTAGGAGATTCTGCATATCCTCAGCAACCATGCTTGATGACACCAATTCAAAATGCTGTTCCAAATTCTCCAGAAGACAGATATAATCAGAGGCATTCTTCAGCACATAATTGCATCGAACGTTGTAATGGCGTTTTAAAATCACGATTTAGATGTTTATCTGGCGAAAGACAACTCCGATACAGCCCAGAGTATGTAGGAATACTTACAACTGTTTGTGCTATATTGCATAATATGTGCATTGCCGGTGGTCAGCCATGGGAGCAGAATATAGTAATTGGTGAAGAACCTGACGGAGATATTATACAAGCCGTGAGACCAATAAATATACTCAATGCAGGACGAACAACTAGGGAAAGAATTGTTCAACAATATTTTAGATGAACTTATTATATATTATATTATACAACTTCCTGAGATAGAAAGATAAATAGTAATATATGTACATTATAGTTTGTATTAAAAGTATTGTATCTTACAAGTGAATAATTTTATTCGCATAAAACATCATTTTCTTGAACAGCGCTCCCTTTACCTCGACATTCATTTACATGTAAATGAACCATAATTGTTAAATTAATTAAATAAAATTACATATATTACACAGGCAAGTTGTAGTTTTTTAAAATATGTTCCATCTAAAATTACAATTTTTAAATTATTTGCTAAAATTTGTTGAAATAAATTAAAATAACTATGTAAAAATATTTATTAAATAATAATTTAACGTACATTAAATTATATTATAGTAAATATTAACTTAAATCTAGTTCCTATTTACATAATTTACAATTGCATGTGTCAACAAATTTAGATTTTGAGACATATCTGTCAAGTTTTGATTAATGCGGTTCAAAACCTGCATTGTTTCGGCTTGAAATCGTTCCAGAGTTGCTGCTTCACTTTGCCTTGATCTTGAAGGCAGGGAAGTGGGTTCTCTAGCCACAGGAGTTCTTGATGCACTAGATATATCTGTGGCCTGACTTGAAGGACGAGAAGTACTAGGCGACGTTGCTCTCGACAAAATTATGATTTCTTCCGGTTCAGGTGAACACTGTGAAGACATAAAAATGTCCGTGGGTTCAGGTGTTGTTGGTTGTGGAGCAGAAGATGTTGATGGACCTGCTTCAACATTACTAGATTTAGTGGGTACCTGAAATATATTAATAACTGTTAATTACCAGTTATAAACACTAATTAGATGCTACATTATACATAATAAAACCATGCAGATACTTATACATGCAATATGCTGATTACGTATTTGTTTTAATATGTAATTTTTATAATATAGGTAAATAGAGAGATAAATATTATAAACGTAATACCTGACGTGCTAACCCAATCTCTTCCACTACCCTATCTCCTTCCATGGAACTTATACCAATTAAACCTAATAATCTCTCCTCTTGAATTGTCAAGTTTTTCGTAAATGCAGGGCCTCCTCCTGTCTTGCTTCTCTCCGTCTTTATTTCTGCGTATTTCTGCTTTATATTATATTTCCAATCCGAAAACGACTGAAATGATATAAGTAAAAATATAATACAAGAAATTTTTTCACTCTATGGAAGCATATAAGTGTAACGTAGAGCATTAGGCATACACTAAACTTTTTGCGACATTTTTCAATTCAAGTTTGCCAATTGAAACAGAATTTTTGTAAGCAATTAAACAGTAATTTTATTAGTTGAATGCTTCTAATATACTTATATTATTATACCTAACAGAAATTTATACTTTAATGTTAAAATATATACCTATATATATATAATATCTACTGAATTATTATTATTACAATAAACATTCTATAGATATGTATTTGTTTCTTACCTTTTGCCATTTGCTTGGCGTTTTTGTTCCACCTCCTAAAGCATTTAATTTATTGGCCAATTCGTTCCAGAGTGCCGTTATATGCTGCTTACCAGCAGGACATATGAACTTTCCGGTTGCCATTTCTGGATGTTCAGTCATAAATTCCAGAAGATAGTCCCAAATATCAGTGGTAATTTTCATTCTCTTTGCTGGAACGTCCATTCTCTTAAAAAACACACACACGAGCATAAAACACATAACAATGCAGAAAGGATTATTAAGAATATTACCAAATATATAAAAGTTCAAAAATACTCACATATTAGTTGAAATATTTGAAACTATGAAGAATAAAAGATCAATTTAAGTATACAAAGCTTTAAGAATTTTTAGATATTTACTAGATGGATGTTCTTAGAGAACTAAATAAGCTTATTTAATTTTAATAAGGAAAGGTTTCTGAAGAGGTGTACCCTACTTATCATAATTTATTACTATTGCACAAAACATAAAGATCAAAATAAACATGCATAAAGGCACTTAACTCTTAAAAGTTTCACTAGGAATCCACTTTCCACTTAAAACTCTTGATAAACTTTGCTCTTGATAAGGGGGAAAATATTGGCGTTTGTCTCATATCTAGTCCATTTGTTGACAGATTTATCCCATATTCCCATAATATGTAAATAAACACCAGCTATTAAAAATACTTTACTTTCACAGAAAGCAACTACAACTTGAAACATTTTTACACTTTTTGGTTATGTTATTGTTATTTATTTCCATAAATGTCAGAATAATATTTTGATGGTTAAAAAGAAATAACAATCTTTTAAGTAGGTGGCTAATGTTGTGAAATATTGTAATATTCATTATTATGCAGATGATATACAAATTATGCTGAATTACCAACCAGAAGATACAGCAGTTGCTTTTCAAAAAGTTAATGAAGATCTGAAGAATATACAGTGCTGGACAAATAATGACGGACTTAAAATTAATACAAATAAAACTCATGCTATAATTTTTGGTAATACAAAGAGGCATGAAAGTGCAATAGTAGAAGAATTGTATATTGATAACATGCCAATAACTTTCAGTGAAGTTGTTTGTAATCTAGGACTACACATGGATAAGAACTTGAATTATGCAGCACATATATTGTCATGTATACCCCAGGTGAACAATAAAAAATAAAATAAAATTCTAAATAAATTAATGTAAAAATTCCTACTTCAAAAAGACCCAGGAGATTTTACTTACGAAGCAAATAGTGTCACCTTAAAAAGATACAAATCTTGGGAACTTGTTTTGCTCTTAAAGGTACTTGCACCCATCGTGTAGAAAATAGTCCACGGAAAGAGGCTCGTAACACCTAAAAAACAGTCAAATTGCAATAAATTTACTAAAACCCTACACAAATATAGTTTTATAATATACAATAGTCAATAACAAACCAATTACAAAGGTACTATGATAAAAATAAGGGATATTTAAAAGTTTAAACAGACATAAAAAAAAGTTCAGATACCAGTAGTCGATGCAAATATGTAGTTTAAGACAAATTTGTAATAGAAAATAGGTAGAATAAGTTAATCTGTGCACAACCAACATAAATCAAGTGAAATTTAAACGTCAAACATTGTGTAAAAGTGAAATTTAAAAAATCAGTGTGAGAACGTACCAAGTTCGGGGGATCAAAATTTCATCAAACGTAATATGACATATGGGGGGTCAAAAGAACGGTCCTGGCTCCCATAAGCTGAAAGGAAACATAATTCACGATATTATATCCAAATAAGAGGAAAAACTTAGAAAATACTTACGAAACAGAAATGTCATCCGTCTAGATTGCTATGGAATATGCACAAATTTCTTAAAACCTCCTTGACGACGAATAACAAACAGTCGAGAAGAGCGTCCTTTGAACCAAAAAGAGGAAGAAGTTTTCGGCGTGGCTCCTGAAAAAATCAAAAATATTTAATTAATTACTGAGAAATTCAAATCCAAAACCAGTGAAAAGTCGTTACAAGCCTACTTCAAAACAAAAACAAACAAATTGAGGCCCAGAAGCTGAGGAAAATATCCAAACAAGGAAATAAATATACAAGGTACTTACCTAACTTAAAAATAACGTTTAATTTACCCAAAGTGGACTAACTTTTCGTGTAAAAAGTGTAAAAACCACATAAGCAGGCAACAGACAGCCATAATTTCAGTTTTGACAACCTAAAACTTTGTCTGAAAATGCCCAGCGAGCATAGAACTCTAAACCAGTGTAGATCGCTAGTTCACGTTTAATTAATCTTTAACAATTTAAGATAATTCAACAGTGAACAGATTTTGTTGCACGTTTAATAAATTAAGTTATCGCAGGATTATTCTAACTAGATATTAAGATTATTTGTCGTTAATCTTCAATAAATTGTATTATGTGTTCAATGGAATCTGATCTTTCTTTCATGGAACTATAAAATCTCTATAAAAGAGTAAAGTAAACGCCATCTAGGCACAGTGAGTTACAATAATTAACTGTCTCTAATTCATCTTAGGACAAACCTATCTAGAGGGAGCAGCTAGCTAAAATAGAACTTCTCCATTCAATTTAAGACAAATAAAATTAAGCAGAATCTATTTTCATATCATTTATTTTCATTAATTACAAAAGTAAACCAGTAAGAGCAAGGTAAGTCTCTCCTAAAGCACCAGGAACTCATCTAACGGCCCTGAAAAACTAAAATAAAAAAGGGATCAGACAGACCCTAGTAAATAAACCTCCTAGTTTCACACGCATTCTCTTTGACAGATATAAAACAGGTGTAATGTGTGCTGGGGAAGAAATTTTGTGTGATAGGTGGAAGGAAGTATTGAGTAAAATAAAAACAAGAAAATAATTAAATAAAAATAAAATTCTCACCCCACTTTCACCACAATATCTTCTATTAGCAGATCTGCTTTTCTCCAGCTTAAAAGCTTATATCATATAAAAGATTATCTATCAAAAGACGCTAAAATAAAACTTTGTGATTCATTAGTATTATCAAGATTAAATTATTGCGATGTTGTTTATGGCCCATGTCTATGATTGGAAGATGCAAACAGACTGCAAAAAGTTCAGAATTCTTGTATTCGGTACCTCTCAGGTGTCCCGTGGTGAGCATATTTTAGCCCTTACCTAAGACAAATCGAGTGGTTAAATATGAAAGAACGAAGACTACATCACTTATGCTGCCTAATTCATAAAGTTGTAACCGATGAGAAACCTTCATACTTATACTGTAAAATCGAGAAACGTTCCGAAGCTCATGATATGAACCTGAGGCTGGCTGAATGACGTGAGGATAAGTATTCCCATTCATCGTACGGAGTATTTTAAAAAAGGATTTAGTTATCAGGCTGGAATAATCTATAATCAATGGGCTCATTTCGGAAAATTTTTTTAATTCATATTCCGAAAGTACACCTTGTAATTAGTAAATGTGCAAAATATTAAATTTTTTTTTCAACTGCTTCTCCTTCAAAATAAATAATGAAAATAGAGCGCTGTGACGTCACACCACTCGCAGCGGTCGGCCGCTAGCTTGTTTCCTATAGTTTCATACCGGCGGCAGTTACTACACACACGGCGGAAGTGGTAATTTCGTTCATCTTTTAAGTGCTTCGTCCTTGGTACAGCGAAATCTAAATACCATATATCCGCATAACTCATAGAACCAGTGGAGTCGGGTGGTGTGACGTCATAGCCGTTTCAAATATGTTACGAATTTGAAATCAAATATTAGGGTTAATATTAACGCTAGCGATCTAATTTTTTCACTATATACTTAGAGGATGAAATACTTACGGAAAATGCTAAAATAAATTAAAAAGCAAATATCATGAAATGAGCCCATTGCCAAACGGTATCAAAAAGTATTGTCTAAAGGTATTCAAAGAAAAGCTCTCACATATAATCAGTGCTGGTCATCTAGTCCTGTAATAGTGATATTTATGTACTACAATGGTGATATTAATTAATAATTTATATATGTATTAACTTTGTTTATTTTTTACCTCTATTATTTTATTATTATGATATTTACTGTTTGTTCTGTTTGTGATATTTTTATGAGCAGATGTTTTTTTAACTATATTAGTCAATTATTGTAAAAAAAATTTGTACATTTTTTTGATGTTTTTAATGTTTTAAGGCAAACCAATTATTTAAAACTAATTGTAACATGCCTTGTTTTGTAAATTTTTGTAATTTGCAAAATAAATTGATATATTATTATTATTATTATTATTATAATACAGCTTCTAATTTACGAACACTGGCATTTTAGGACAATAATTACTATTCGTTTTTTATATTTCTATTAATTGATACAAGATACAATTATGTACTTACATCGAAATGATCTTTACAAAAATACAGTACTTACACTTCTTTTCGATAATAATTTTGGATTTCTTCTTACAAGATTAAACCAAATTATTGTTTCTCATTGTGATATCATTCGGTAGGTACTTTAATAAACAACTTTTCTAGTGTTTTTATACTTGTACTTTGCAATTCGGCACTACACACAGTACACACCAATGATGGAGATTATAACTCATTATTAAACAATTAAAACAGAAAACTAATTATAATACCATATAAAGCATATATGTCTGCGTGTGTTGACTATAATAGTGAAATCACGCCCAAACAAATCATGGCGGTTAGCGTTTTCGCGCGAAATTTAAAAATTTAAATTAAAAATGCCGTTTTAGACTATTTACAAGAAAACAAAAATTCGGGTGGATTATTACTACCATATAAACTATTTAAGACGCTTTCCGAAAAACCGTAAAATACCCTATTAGCGTATAATAACATTATCTTGGCATACAATTTTTCTATTTAATTGAATAGAGGCTGCAGTGGCGAAAGTTGAGCGTTGCTAGGTAACGAGACATTAAGGTTCTTCTGTCAAATAAATTAAATTATTTCCACAATATCAATAATTTCTCTTAAAATCTAAAAAAAAAAAAATGTTTGATTTGGTCCATTGTGACTTAGATAGAGAGTGTACTCCACCAGATTTGAAAGCTGCTGCAGAAAAGACAACCAAAAGATTTACTGCCGCAAAGTGATGTTTAACTAGCCAGTAAAGCTACTTTTCCAGCTAGCTGGAAATGAAAGTTAAGAATTGCCTACTTCCCAACTTTTTATAATATGGCAATTGAAGCATTACGTATATAATTGTGAATAAAATTGTTTTTTTGATGGCCCCTATCTCAAACACCTTTGAATCCACTACGATGTTAACTTGTACAGAGGGGTTTCCAAAGGTGCTGATTAAGAATATCTTACTGGTTTTTTTCTAAAAAAATCGTTAATAGTTTTTTTTGAAAATCGATCCTCTTTTTCTATCCTAGAATTAGAGGCCTGTGACTAAAATTAAATGTGGTTACATCTGAAGACAAAGAGGTATACAGGGTGATTCGCGAGCAATGAGCCATAGCCTAATGGCAGATATATCACTTCAAGGCAAGTATAGATCAATAAGGAAAACATTTTTTGATCACTCGCTAAGAAGATACAGGGTGATTTATGCATTTGGTCTGAGAATTCAAATAGCTATTCTTCTGCAATGGTTGGAGGTAATCGAATGAAATTTACCAGTAACATTCCTCACTCGGGACTTGTCAGAATGGCCTACTTGGTTTTGAAAATCCAGACTCGGTAAAAATGTGCCCTTCTCGTTTTTGACAGAAAAGTACATTTTTCCATCGCATTTCTGGAAAACTATTAGCGGCTTCGGAAAGTGCAGAAAAAATGCTATTAGAATGACTGATCAAATTTGACGGCACACCTAAACTGTTTCGGCAAAAAAATCTCAAAACAATTTAGTGCATCACGACTAACGCTTTGACCTGGCATTATTTATGGAATAGTTTGATAGAGTCTATTCACATGCTTCAGATCTACATCCCTTCTGAGATATAGCAAAAAGCATACTTAACAAGAAAAAGTCGCTGTCCTACTTGTGAAATTTTAAATGTATACAAAATGATAATAGCTAGCATAATAGCAGAACCTAAGACGTGCAACTTCATCACCTGGTTGGAGACGTTGGACCTTTTGGATGTGGTAAGGATACAATCGTTCCACTTTTAATGCCCTCCATTGTAATGGTGCCTACTTATAATGGTGCTCTCTTTCAATATACTTACGTAATCTTTTTAGACGAAAAACTCGGGCGCCAGTTCTTTAATTTTTAAGTACAAAGAACTTCACTTTTTGGCTCTCCTATTGGGAGAACAACCCAGTATAGCGAAACAGCTGAAGATACGGATTGTCCGGGGGTCGTGAACTGAAGATCTGTCTAATGGACTTCGACCATTTGTTCAAACGGGTTAATCAGAAATAAATGACAGAAATAATGACTCGTGAATTTTACCTCTTTAAATCAACGTATTTATTCAGCAATATTGATGAACAAATTAATTAACCGAGTATGTATAAAACTTTTTAAAACGATTATAAACAAGCAAGCTGGCAACCAAGAATCTTTGCGTGTATACGATTTTATTACGGAATTTTGGGTAACAGGAATTTATCTTCGCGACTTGAAATTGTTACATATGGCAAGCAAACGGAACTCTCCAACAGAATGTATTATGAACAGCGGGCAATCGGTTAGCTATAGATATTTGAGTCTTTTATTGGATATTTTAAAATACGGCGAACTACTGCCACAAACGTAGAGCTATTTAGGAATGACTATTTTGATTACGGTAGGTTTTCCGGTCACCCTTGTGCATTGAAACGTCGCAGATTACCCGAACGAGAAAATCTAGCCAGTTGATGCACATTTAGGAATGACTATTTTGATTACGCTAGGTTTTCCGGTAACCCTTGTGCATTGAAACGTCGCAGATTACCCGAACGAGAAAATCTGACCAGTTGATGCACATTTATGAAACAGCAAATAGAATAAACCAACGGAGGTATTATTAATTAGCTCTAGTTTGCTTTAGTAGCAAAATACAATAATACTCGCGAATAATAAGATCTCTCAATATCTATACTTAACTGAAGGCAGTACCTACGGATTGTAGCGGGTCACGATGTATTCTTACCAGTATAATATTCAAAAGGATTAATTTATTAATTTAACTCGGAGCGGTGGTTACGATGTATACTTCGGATTGATCTAGAACGGCTGGCGGTAGGTCGGATATGAACTTGCGGGCTATCTCGGAATGAAACTGGACTGCTGCCGACTTTCTCGGGAAAGACCACGAAGTGCACGCTCCTCTGCCTTTTGTTACTTTTGTGACGTATCTAGATGACGTGTTAAAAGGGGCGTACTGACTTGACACGATGGAATCGTATTCATAACGCGACGTTCCTTGCGGAGTTCAAGCGGATTATGCAATTAGGAGCATCAATTCAGAACGTACATGACCGGAAATGAGTTACTTGCAATTTCTATACTATATTGCAAAAAGAAACGGATTAAAACGGGCAAGGATTAACATTTTAATTTGTTTTAGTAACGAATGATTTTTGTTTCCGACTCGGCCATTATTTATAATAATTCTCAAATTTTATTTATACGCTGCTTGTTTACCAGCTTTTTAACAACTCATTACTAACTTAATTAAAACAGGACTTACTTACTAAAAACAGCGGCAGGGTGTACCCAAGTGACGGTAATATTTAAAGCAAAAATGAACATTCCTTAATTGGAAAAATCACTTCGTTACACCATACATGGGTTTGAGGAACACCTAGCGCGTGTGCTATTATTATTCTAGTGCTTGTAGAAGGATGTTGCTCTGCAATCTCTACAATATTTTCTTCGACCGGTGTAACTACTCGTTACATTTCCATGAGGAAAAATCTGGTGAAAGTGTGACGCGACGTTACTCGTCAACCAGAAAATCTTCACTCCCTAACGGCAGCCCTTGTATTGCCATTGCAAAACCCATACACATACATGATATCAACGCATTCAGCATTAGTAAACTGGTTAGGCATCTTTGAAAAGCGAAGAAATCGTGGAACAATTAGAATACCAAATAGGCGAAATAGTAATGTCAAAGTATTGTCAAATATCATGGATTATTTTCAAAATAAAACTGTGTGTATCTTTCTTATAATATTGTTTTTGCTTCTTCCTATAGACTAGATAGGAAGGTTTTTGCTGTCTCAGAAGAGATGTGGATCTGAAGAATTTGAATAGACTCGCCCGGTCAAAATGTTAGTCGTGATGCACTAAATTGTTTTGTGATTTTTTTGCCAAAACAGTATAGGTGTGCCGTAAAAATTGATTAGCTATTCTGATAGCATTTATTACGAACTTTCCGAATCCGCTAATAGTTTTCCAGAAATGCGATAAAAAAATGTACTTTTCTGTCAAAAACCAGGAGGGCAGATTTTTAGAAAGTCCGAACCTGAATTTTTCAAAATCAAGTTGGCCATTCTGACAAGTTCCAGGCGAAGAATGTTACTGGCAAATTTCACTCGATTATCTCCAACCATTGCAGAAGAATAGCTCTTTGAATTGTCAGACCAAATGCATAAAACACTCTGTATCTTCTTAACGAGTGGTCAAAAAAATGTTTTCCTTGTTGATCTATACTTGGCTTGAAAGTGTTCTATCTGCCATTAGGCTATGGCTCATTGCTCGCGAATCACCCTGTATATTCAAATTTCAAAATGTTCGGATATCAGATGAGCGAAATATGAGATCTTACCTCAACTGTATTTTATGATTACCTGCAGTGTTATTACACTAATTTTTAAGATGGCTAGAACTTTAGAGATGTAACATCCTCCTTTTCTAATAACTGATAGTAGACAAGGATGTAATGACAATCTTTAAAGTTCTAGCCTTAGTCTTAAAAATTAGTGTAATAACACTACTGAAATCTAAAATAGTCAAAAGTCTCGTACACATTGTGCTATTATCTCGCAGTATAAACTCAATGTGCCCAAAGAAAATTCCTCAAATGGTATACATTGCAGTATAGCATTTCTATTTCCAATTGAAACAGTCTGTCTAATGAGTTCATAACAGGCTCATTTCATTACAAAGCCTATGTGCGCTGAAACAACATCGAAATCGTGTTCGAATATAAAATATGCTACCTGTATGTATACTAGAGTCGACCACATGAGTAATCGGCATACATGGACGATATTATTTATTAATGTTATTTATTTTCTTAGGTGGTTCTAGTAATTCTAGTATAAAGTAGCAAAGAAATATTCAATTTTTTTCAAAAAATTTAAAAATTATTAAACCTTTTTGGTCAGCAGCTTATGCTCGTGATTCCCTATAAATTCGTTTGTCGGCATTTTTTATGGACGTTCTTAGGTGTTTCAATTTGAAATAGAAAGAGTATACTAGCTAGAATATAATTTTCTATAATAATAATAATTGTTTTATTTCCATAGACTTTACAAAAGTATAGAAATTTAGTTAACACAAAAATTTTAAAAACTAGATACAAGTAAATTATGAGTTAAAAACTTAAAAATTTATGGTTAAAAGTAGAGGTTATAATGAAATATTACACAATATGACTATAATTAAAAAAATACAAGACAGTAATTAGAAATAAAACACTACATGTGACATACATATGCATCCAAAGATCTCTATTCATATACTGCTATATGCATATTGCTATTCATATACTCGTCAACCGAATAAAAACTTTTTTGGCTTAAAATGGTTCGAACTCTGTATTTAAATAATTTTATTATATTCGAAACCAATATATATCCGTTACACATTACTTACAGTGCAGTAAGTTGGTATTTCCATGTGCAACGGAGATAAGTTTAGGCAGGCCACTCTCATGTAAAACTGGCTAATTTTCTAAAACGTTTGGCTCTGAGAATTTGTGAGAAAATATCTAGTTAAACCTCATAGAGGCACTTATGTATGCTTTTTATTAAATGATCACTAAAGAAGTCTAATGCTGTTTTATTTAAATAACCATAACCATATTATATAACATTTTAATTTCAGAATGGTACTTCACCTAAACTGGCACCTGATGTTAACTTAGATGATATTGGAAAATCTGCACAATGTGCAGGATACACTGGTGCAGATTTAGCTGCTTTAATTCGTGAAGCAAGTGTTATAGCTTTAAAAGAAAATATGATGTCTATAGGAGACTTAGAAAAACCAATTATGGTAATGACTGAGCATTTTACAGCAGCAAGCAAAAGAATTCGCCCTTCTGTAACTGATAAGGTAACAATATAATAATTAAAATTTAATAATTAAAAAGATTAAGAAATTTTTTTTTTTTTTTTTATTGATTTCTAAGATTGATACATTAGATACACCTTTATATTAATAAACATTATAGAGCGTGACTGTTTTAAGTGGTCCACTCAAAATATCTCCTTTGCTCTCTAAGATATGTTTTCGTACCAGACCTTAGAAAAAGTTTTAGGTAAAAGAAAAAGAAAAAGTTTTAGGTCAAAGTTGTTTATATCTTTTTACAATTCTCTTTCATTGCTTGATATGCATTGTTTATGTAATGTTTTTACTTTCCAATAGTAATATGTATATGAAAATGAAACACTGATTTCCAACACCGTATATATTACAAAAAGAAGACTTAACTCTGTCGCGGCAGGCGTACATCTCCCCTTCCTCACCTATTTATCTACAAAAAGTTGCTCTGTGCAATTGCGCCTAAACCATTCAAATAAAATAAATACACTACACATCTCTCCCCTTAAAAAAATTACTTATAAACCAAAACAAAAAAAAAAACGTATATAAATACATAATATATTCACAACTATTTATAGTTTAAACGTGAAACGGGCTTAATGATATGTTTAGGTCTATTCAAAGCGAAATGTTCTTCACCTTCTTTTTCACTTTGTTGCACATTATCATTAAGGGAAACTGTCAAATCGACAACATCTAAATTTCTGTCCACGATACCTGAATCAATATTATTAAAATTACTATGTATTTTATTAATTGGTAAAAATGTCTCATTAAAATGGAACTCCGAAACACGTGTCCGTGGCTGCATCATGTTTCTTTTTTGGGGTATATGGCACTATTCATTTTTCTTGTATTAAAATGGAACTTTTTAATGTGATTCAGGTGTCGTTTCCATGTTACATTAGACAATTCGGGTATTTTTATTAAATAAACAGTTTTACCTAATCGTTTAAAACTACTACCTTTAATCCACGTTGGTTCGCTCACAGTTCGATAATCTCTTACTGTCACAATTTCTCCCTCTACAAATTCTACATCTCTTCGACCATGATACAATTTTTGTTTGCTTTGTTTTGTTAGAACTCGATCTTTTACATCTATGTTCATTTCACTTGATTCCGGTAATAACCAATCAAATCTAGTACGCAATTTCCTTCCGAACATAAGTTCGGCAGGGCTACGTCCTGTAGTGCAATTTGCAGTATTACGGAAGGCAAACAAAAAATTATTTAGTGCTTTATTTTTTTTTATTATTATTTTTTTTTAAATAAATACACCACATTTAATTACGACCCCCTTTATCCCAGAAGGCTCTAGAAGAGCCTTGTGCGGGAGGGGGCTACACATCCAATATCCGTGTATAATGGAAAAATCCCTCTCACAGTATTTTCCATTGCCACGACTGGGAATCGAACCTGGCCGGGACTTTTGGGTGAGAGGCAGGTACGCTACCATCTCGACCATCAGTCATATAATTTTATTAATTAAAAATTTAAAAAAAATTAAATTAATTAATAATACATAAATGCTTATTTTCACCTAAAGCATTTTTAGTGCATTTTTAACCGTTTTTATGGAATTTTAGCAGCGCCGTTTGAGGATGGTTGAAAGGAGGTGAAGTGATATGTTTAATATTATTTTGAACTAAAAATTCCTTGAATTCGCTTGAACAAAAAGTTGTGGCATTATCGGTCACTATTTGTTTTGGTAAACCAAATCTTGCAAAAGCAGATCTCAAGATTTCAATAGTTACATTTGATTTAATAGAAGTCATGGGAAAAACTTCAATCCACTTAGAATGAGCGTCAATCAGTATTAAAAATTGTTTATTTAAAAATGGCCCATGAAATCTAAGTGTAAACGAGACCAAACCTCTGTAGGCCAAGGCCAATTATTTAAAACTGATTTATTTGGACTTTTTTTATATATTAGACAATTTTCACATGTTTTGCATATTTCCTCAATATTTTTATCAAGACCAGGCCACCAAAAATAAGATCTAGCTAGGCTTTTCATTTTAACTACTCCCATATGAGATAAATGTAGATCACTTATTATTTTTTTTCTTAGACTAATGGGAATAATTAATCTATTGTTCCATAACAAACAGTTTTCTTCAATACTTAAATCATTTCTAATTTTATAAAATGGTTTAAATTAATGTCGATTTCTTTTGGCCACTGTGTATGCAAATATTTGATGATTTTAGATAATACTTTATCGGACTTTGTAGCTAGTTTAACATGATTAAAGTTTATCGGAAAATGATCATTATTGGTAAAATAATTAACAAAATTTAAGTCAAATTCTTCCTGAGTTACTTCTTCTTTCATATTAGGTAATCGCGATCTATCTGCATAATTTTTATTAGATCTCACATACTCTATGTTATATTGATAACTAGATAATATAACCGCCCATCGACGTAATCTATTTGCGGAAAACTGTGGAATGCTTTTGTTAGGATGGAAAATTGAAGTCAGTGGCTTATGATCGGTAACAAGGCAGAAAGGGTGCATATATAATAATGATAATGATTTATTCACCAATATAAAGATACAGGTTATGTACATTTGGTAAGTCAACATAGGGAAAAATACAACAAAATTACACACACATATATACATATACACATATACACATATATACATACATATATGTCAATAAAATATAGAAAACAGTTAAATATCACAGTGTCAAATATAGCACAACGTCAAACAAGTACACCAAAATATTAACTTATACAATTGTTGGGTATGAACCCTATATTTTCTCATAAAATTTATACTTCTTAGACTGTAAATTCATTTATTTATCAACTTCTTAACAATTTTCTACAGTATCATTGACAGTTTTTTTATTTCATAATGTCTGACTTTTGCCTACTTTTTTATATAAAAAAAATGTTCTTAACAATGTCTTTTAACAATAAATAAATACAATACAACTTTGATGCATATTTACATTATTATAAAAGACTAAACATGCTGGCCGCCTTGAAATGTATGAATTTCAAGAGAAAAATTACACATCACTATGTCTCTATTGGTAGTACAGATAGTTGCGACGTAGCTCTTTTGAAAATACCTCTCATAGTCTTGACATTAACTACACGAATTTTTCCATCTTGTCCTGGGAAGACTTCGATTATTCTTGCCAACTGCCATTTAAGTGGAGGTTGATTATTGTCTTTAAGGACCACCATCATTCCAATTTTTATGGCGTCTGACTCAGTACACCATTTGTCACGTCTTTGTAATTGATTTAAATATTCTTTCGACCATCTACTCCAGAAATGTTGATTAATCTGAGTAAGATGGTGGTAACGACTAAGTCTGTTTGGATTTAAATCTTGTATATCATTTTCTGGGATAGATGCCAATGAATCTCCAATAAGGAAATGTCCTGGAGTTAAGGCTTGGAGGTCATTGGGGTCATTGGATAAAGGTGTAAGAGGCCGGGAATTTAAGCAAGATTCTATTTGTGTTATGACTGTGTATAATTCTTCAAAAGTTAATGTGATATTTCCGATAACTCTTTTAATATGATATTTTGCTGACTTTACCACAGATTCCCAGAGGCCACCAAAGTGTGGTGAGCGTGGTGGCATAAAATGCCAAGTAATTGAATTACATGCTAAATAGTCATGTATTTTTATTTGATTCTCTTTTTGATTTAATAAGTTAAATACTTCACTTAAATAATTCTGTGCACCTATAAAATTACTTCCATTGTCAGAATATATGTGATTGCATTTACCACGTCTAGCAATGAATCGTTTGAGGCAATTTAAAAATGTGTCTGTGCTTAAATCATTCACTAGTTCTAAATGAACTGCTTTTGTCACAAAACAAATGAAAACACACAAATAGGACTTAACTATTCTATGACTTCTACCTGTATTGTTCGCTTTAACATTGAATGGACCTGCGTAGTCAATACCGCAGTTTAAAAATGGACGTGTAGGTGTAAGTCTTGCTTCAGGTAAATCACCCATCAGTTGTTTATAATCCATTGGTCGAGCTCTGAAACATGTCACACATTTACTCAAAACACTGCGCACTGCATTACGTCCGGACAAAGGCCAATAACGTAATCGTATTGAAGCTAAAAGTGCCTGTGGTCCGGCATGTAATTGTTTATGATGTTCATTTAATATGATAAGTTTTGTTAATGGATGGGTTTTGGATAACAGTATTTGATGTTTTTGGTTGTAATTGATTTTAGCATGTTCTAAACGTCCACCTACCCTGATCAATCCATCATCATCCAAAAATGGATGTAATGAAATAAGTTTGCTAGTAGATGAAACTTGATTTATTGTTTTTAGTTTATGTATGTCTTGTTTAAATTCTTGTAATTGTGCGATTTTAAGTAAAATAATTATTGAGTTGTTCAATTCTGCATTTGTAAGAGGACCACTACTTTTTGCATGATTATGATTATTGAGATTTCTCGTAAATCGAATGCAGTAAGCAACAACCCGTTGTAATTTTGTTAATGATGAATATCTTATGAATATGTCTTCTTCAAGAGTACCTATTAAGGTTACTCGTATTTGTCTTTTTTTCGGCATTTCTGTAGGATTTTCTGTTGTTTCTTGTGGCCAGGAACTTATGTCTTGTTTCAACCAGGAAGGTCCGTTCCACCACAAGCTGGATTGCATTAATTGATTAGGATCACTACCTCTAGAGATAATGTCTGCTGGATTGTCATTACTTCGGATATGTCTCCACTGGTGAATATCTGTCAGTTGCTGGATTTCAGAAACCCTATTTGCTACAAATGTCTTCCACTGACGTGATTCTACTGCAATCCATGACAATACGATGGTAGAATCGCAATAAAATATTTCATCAATAGATACGTCCATAGCATTTGTCACCTTGTTCATTAATTTAGCCAATAAATGAGCTGCGCGTAGTTCGAGTTTTGGTAATGTGATGATTTTCAATGGGGCAACTCTTGATTTTGCACATAAAAGTTTTACCATATGACCACCTGAAGAATCTGTTGATCTGATTATTATACTACAACCAAAAGCCTTCTCAGATGCATCACAGAAACCATGAAATTGAATCTGTACTGGATTAGTGCAAAATACTTGTCTGGAAATCTTAAAGTTATTGATGTGTTGAATTTGTTGATGAAATCTTATCCATATTGTATATAAATCCATTGGTATTGATTCATCCCAATCGAACTTTAATTGCCATAATTTTTGTAAAATAATTTTTACTTGAATTGTCGTAGGGCCTATCAAACCGAGAGGATCAAAAATTTGTGATATTGTTGATAAAATATATTTTTTGATAACATGTCGTTGAAAATTGTTTTCGACAACTTTGTATTGTAGTATGTTTAAATTGGCTGTCCATAGAAGACCTAATGTTTTTGTATTCTCTTCCGGGTTAATTACATATTCTGCAAGGGTGCTGCTATTTGCCATATTTTGTAAAATACTGCTTTCGTTGCAAACCCATTTTCTAAGTTTAAACCCAAATTCTGACAATACTGTGGTAACTTCTTCTATTATTTTGATTAAATCCTGCATATCGTCTGAACCTGTCAATAAGTCATCTACGTAAAAATCTTTCAAAATGATTTTGCTAGCTGTTGGAGATTTATTTTTATATATTATTCCAGATTCATGAAGACTTCGTATTGCCATAAATGGAGCAGATGACGTGCCATAAGTAATGGTGTTTAATTGGTAATGTCTTAATTCTTCATCTGGATTGGATCGCCATAATATTCTTTGATAATTACGTTGTTCTTCTGTAATATTGACTTGCCTATACATTTTCTCAACGTCGGCAGTTACAACGTAATTATGTTTTCGAAATCTAAGTAAAATTGAAAATATGTCATCTTGTATAGTAGGGCCCACTTTTAGTATGTCGTTTAGTGAAAATCCTGTAGAACTCTTTGCCGAACCATCAAAAACAACGCGAAGTTTTGTTGTTAAACTTGAATTATTAGTTACACAATGATGTGGCAAATAATATATATCATTTCGATTTGAATTATCAAGGTCATGGATAGAAACTCTAGACATATGTCCTAATGATTCATACTCTTGTATGAAATTTGTATATTCTGTCTTTAAATGTGGATGTTTTGACAATCTTTTCTCTAATATGTGGAAACGGCTAAGTGCCATTTCATAAGAACTTCCCAATTGATTATAGTTTTCATTCAATGGAAGGCTTACCACAAAACGTCCTGATGCATCACGCCTTGTAGTCTTCTTAAAATTTTCTTCGCATTCTGATTCTTCCTTCGAAAAATATGTAATTTGATTAAAATCTTCAAGTTGCCAAAATTTTTCTAATTGCTCCTGAATTGTAATTGTTGAAAGGTTACATATTGTATGTTTTTGATTGTTTTCTGATTTCTCTGGGGGAACATTACCTGAGATTATCCATCCAAACTTTGTCTTCTGCATTATAGTTTTACCTTTACCTAACCGTATTTGTCCAACACAGATAATTTCCCAAAATAATGTAGCACCTAACAGTAAATCAATTTTCCCTGGTATGTTGTATGATTGATCCGCCAAACTTAAATTGTCAGGAACCGTAAAACTATTTATGTTTATTTTTGAAATTGGTAAATTGTCAGTTATTTTATTTAATACCAGAAATGATGAACTAATTTCAAATGCATTAAATTTTGATTTTATTTTGCCGTATGTCATATGTGTTATTTGAATGTATGCTTGGTTAATACCTGCTACAGGTACATTGATATTTTCCTTGGTTAATTTTAAACTGTCACACAGTTCCTTTGTAATGAAATTTGATTGAGAACCGCTATCCAGCAAAGCTCTGCATTCATGGGCCATACCATTTTTGTCACTTATCATTACTAAGGCAGTGGATAATAGTATTTCTGATTTTTTGTAAGCACAATGTGTTGAAATAGTAGTATGATTATTTGTATTATTCTCTGGTTGACTGTTATTGAATGTTTGCGTATTTGTGTATCTTTGTTTGTTGTTATTTGTTTGTAGATTAGTATTTGTCAGAGCCTTATTATTTGTTTGTGTGTTATTATTACTATTAGTTTGTATATTAGTTGTATTAGTTGTATTTTGTGTATATTCATCAAGATGTAATAAAGTGTTATGACGTCCGTTACATTTTCTGCAACGACTTGCTAAACAAACTTGAGTTAAATGTCCCTGCTTTAAACAATTCGAACACACTCTCAGATTTTTAGCTTCATTGATTCTGTCTTTAATTGACAAATTGAGAAATTTACTGCATTGAAATAGTCTATGTGATTCCTTGCAAGATGGACAAGATACTTGATAAGAAGTACCATTAGATGAAGCTGTAACGAATGATTGTGAAGAACTGATAGGAGTAATAGGTTTATTATAATATGACTTATTTGAAAAATTACTTGTCGACGGTCGAGTTACAGATTTATTAGGTTCTAGTGTTTCTAGCAATTGACATCTATTTGTCAAAAAATTTAAGAAAATTGTCATAGTTGGTAGCGTATTTGAAATATTATTTGATTTCCACTCACGTCTGGTGATTGGATCTAGTTTAGTACAAATTAGGTAAATAAGTAACGTATCCCTGTTGAGATTAGTTTCATGTTTAGGTGAGATGTTTACCTAGTAGGTCAAATGTTCAGTTAGTACTTTTAGTTACTTTTGTTATTAAGACAGGTTGGTAGTTCTTAAGTAAAGTTGTATCAAGCTGGACGTTTTATGTTCTGTTCTGTTGGTGATAAAAATCCATTAAACAATTTATCAATTAACGAGTTTGTTCTTCATAGTTGTACGTTGTACCCATTGCAACTTCCAACAGTTTGTAACAGGTTATGGGCCCAGGTTACGTGGCAAATTGGGTATAAAATCGTGAATCTTGAACAATTTCGTCGTGATTTAGAGTTTTGGTGGTGTGACGCTGCTGGAACATAATGGCGGACAGAGTAGAATTCGGCAATATTTGCAAATTTGATGGTACTAACTATAGGCAGTGGAAATTCCAGGTCAAATGTGCCCTGAAGGCGAAAGGCGTATTTGGAATGACAGATGGTACCATTCCAAAACCTTCAGTAACTCAGACAGAGGAATTAGGAGTGTGGAACAAGAAAGATTCCTTAGCTATGTTCGTGCTCACTTCTGCAATGGAACTTGCCCAGATAACTCTAGTCAAAAATTGCGAGACGTCTAAGGAAATACTAGACAAGCTAGACGCTATTTTTGATAAAAAATCGGAGTTAAATAAAATGCTTGTACATGAGCGTTTTCATCAGTACAAGATGGGATCAAATGACACAATTGCGCATCATATATCGAAAGTGGAGAATTTGGCAAAACAGATTAAAGAGTCAGGAGACACGATCAGTGAAGCGGCAATTATAATTAAAATTCTAAGTACACTTCCATCGAAGTATAGAAATGTTCGTCAGGCTTGGTTATCTGTAGATGAGACTAAACAAACCGTAGCAAATCTTACAGCTAGACTATTAGATGAAGAAGCATCTTTGGCAGTGGATGAGGAAACTGAAACGGCTCTAGCTACAATGTCACTGGATTCAAAGAAGATTGGAAAAAGTAAGGATATGTCCAAAATTTCTTGTTTTAATTGTAAAAGGAAACGGCATTATGCCAGTAAATGCCCTGAACCTAAAAGAAAGAAAAATGAGAAAAAAGATGGAAAGGCCAATAACAGTCAAGAAAATGCAACAGCGTTCAATGTTGACAGCGAAGATACTGTTGTTTGCTGGGACGATGTATGGATTATGGACAGTGGGGCCTCTTCACATATTTCTTACCGAAAAGATTTTTTCCATTCTTTAGATAAAACAGAAGGCACAGTTAGTTTAGGAAACAACCAGATTTTGTCAGTCGAAGGTAAAGGAACCATAGAGATTCAAAGGTTAGTGAATTTAGGTCTTAGATTCTTTATTTGGCTACGCTACGCTGACGAGGAGCAATAACTCCGAAACACGTGTCCGTAGCTGCACTAGTTTCATTTTTTGGGGTATACGGCATAATTTAGCTCCTTATTTAGTGAATAATGTTTGGTTAGAAGGAACCATAAATAACGTGCTATATGTTCCTGAGTTGCGAAAAAACCTGTTTTCGGAAGGTGTAGCGACGGGCAGTCAAAATATGTCAATTGTGAAGCAAGGAGCACTGCTAAGATTTTCAAAAATGATATTGTGGTTGCTGAGGCTGTTAGGGACCAGAACAATCTCTACAAGATGCTTTTCCGCACGATTGTTTGTTCAGCCAACACGGCTAGTAATAAAAATCTGAAACTATGGCATGAACGGCTCGGACATTTAAATGTAAATTCAATAAAGGAAATGATGTCTAAAAATTTGGTTACAGGCATTGACTGTACAAACATGGACAAGTTTTTTTGTGCTGCGTGTGCTTACGGTAAACAGCACAAAACACCTTTCAAGAAAACAAAACATTTGAAAAACAGAGGTTTGAAATTGGGATGAAGAGCTTGAAAGAAATGAAAAACACACTATGATTAGTGTTCATTTTGTTATGTATTAATATTTGATATTTGTATACATTTTATAGTTTAGTTAAGAAAACATTCAACTAGAGGGAGTGTTGAGATTAGTTTCATGTTTAGGTTAGAAGTTTACCTAGTAGGTCAAATGTTCAGTTAGTACTTTTAGTTACTTTTGTTATTAAGACAGGTTGGTAGTTCTTAAGTAAAGTTGTATCAAGCTGGACGTTTTATGTTCTGTTCTGTTGGTGATAAAAATCCATTAAACAATTTATCAATTAACGAGTTTGTTCTTCATAGTTGTACGTTGTACCCATTGCAACTTCCAACAGTTTGTAACAATCCCATGTTTCAGTAGGTTGTTTCAATGTTTGCAAAATTCTTAAATTTTTCCGTATATCATCTACCAATTTACGTAACAAGTAATTTGATTCCTTTAAGATTGGTTGTAACTCAAATAATGCTTTCACGTGATTGTTTATGATAAGTTTTTTGTTTTCAAACCTATCCCTCAATAAAGTCCACGCAATTTGATAGTTATCTGCTGACACCTCTAATGAGTGAATTACCTGAGCTGCATCACCTTTCAGAGATGATTTTAAATAATAAAATTTCTGGATATCAGAAAGACCTATATTACTGTGTATTAAAGCCTGAAAAGTGTCATAGAACTGAAGCCATTGGTCATATGCACCATTAAAACTAGGTAATTCTAAGACTGGTAATTTGATATTTGAACATGATTTTGAATTTGAATTGTTTTTTGAATTTGACTGAATTGAATTTTCTTGAACAATACTGTTTGCCTTAGAAATAATTTCGAAATATGTATCTTCAAATGATATTCTCTCTTTCAACTGATCTTCTGAATTATCTATGCTTTCTATACTTGACTGAATGTCATCATATGAATTCCACATAGTCTCACACTTTTTTAAACGTTCTGGAATCTGTGTTATATTAGTTGGTGTTACATTTAAAATAAAATTTTTGAAACGTGTTAATTGAGCTTTTATGTTACCACGTTTTTGAATTAAGCTAGACAATTGAGCATTAGACATTATTTGAAATTATTAGTTAGCACACAAATAAATCCTACTTAATTTACTACCTGGTTCACTTCACCTGCGTGACCTCACACTGCTTGTTGTCTGCTCTTATCCCAAAAGACTTGCAAAATCTGGGACACTGATGTTGTTTGAAAATCTTGGATTGTTATGCTTGTTTACCTTTTCTACAATATTTTTTCTTGAAATATTGCAATATGATGATTTATTGATTGCTGATATCCTCGGAACAATATATTTTTGAAATAATGTGCTTGTATGTTGTCTATTTTACATAAAATTGGATGCTGTTCTGTAAATTTGCTCTGCAATGTACGCACAAAATGTTGAAATTGATAAGTAGGTACTCACTTATTATCTAATGTGATGAATTGTTTTTGTTTCTTTACTGGATTTCTTTTGATGCGGATAACGAAGGACCAAATGTTGGGTATGAACCCTATATTTTCTCATAAAATTTATACTTCTTAGACTATAAATTCATTTATTTATCAACTTCTTAACAATTTTCTACAGTATCATTGACAGTTTTTTTATTTCATAATGTCTGACTTTTGCCTACTTTTTTATATAAAAAAAATGTTCTTAACAATGTCTTTTAACAATAAATAAATACAATACAACTTTGATGCATATTTACATTATTATAAAAGACTAAACAACAATAACAAACAATACATACTGTTGATAAAATAAATTGGTTAAAATTTAGATTAAGGTAAAGTTAATACTAAAATAGAATCTAATGGGCCATTTTGTCTGCGAAGGATTAATTTGATTTCCCTTTTAAATTTTCGTAAAGGGAGGTTCCTCAAATCATATGGTAATTTGTTAAATAACATAACACAGTTATAGTAAGATGAATCTTTAAAAGTTGTTGTCTTATGTATTGGAATTAATAGTTTATCACCTTGCCTTGTATTATATATATGTCTTTCATTTAAACTAGTAAACACTTGGGGATTGCTTTTAACAAACAATAAGCATTTATATATATAAATACAGGGGGTGGTGAGAATTTGTTTTTTAATAAAGATATTTCGACAGCTCTCTCTGTAACTCATATTAAACAATAAGCGTATTATTCGTTTTTGAATAATAAAAACTCTTTTAAAATGATTACCCCAAGCTAATATATTAAAAGAGATATGTGAAAATGCCATTGCATAGTATACGTTTAGTAGGCCTGATTCATTAAGAGTATCCTTCATTTGTAAGAGCGCATAGTAGCATTTATTCAACTGTTTACATACATGACCAGTTTGAGACTCCCAGGTTAGTTTATTATCGATATAAGTTCCTAGGAACTTAGTTACATCCGTGAACAAAACACTTTCTAATGTTGCGGGCCTTCTTATATTGAAGTTTACAAACACAGTCTTGGTATCATTCAACATAAGTTTATTACGATCACACCATGCTTTCATGTCGTCAATTACGGAACTTATTTTATATTGAAGTTCATTTTCAGTCATAGCAGATACAGTCACTGTCGTATCATCTGCATACATGATAGTGAAACCATCAGTTATATGAGCTGGCAGATCATTTATATACAACATGAACAACAATGGTCCAAGTATTGAGCCTTGTGGTACTCCTAGGTTTATATCATGTATTTCCGACTCAGTATTATTGCATCTTACAACTAGTTTACGGTCCTGCATGTAGGAGTTAATCCATTGCAGTAATTTTCCCCTTATCCCAATGTTTGATAACTTGGCTGAGAGCATATCTTTATTCACTGTGTCAAATGCCCTTGACAGGTCAAAGAATATAGACACCACATATTTGCCTTCATCTAACTGTTTGTAAATATGATTTAGAAATTGGAAGGATGCAGTTTCAATAGATCTACCTGTTCTAAAGCCATGCTGATATATTGTAAGTATATTCCCATCTCGACAAATGACCCCACTCTAATCGACACAATTTTTTCTATTAGCTTGGATAGAATACTTAAAAGAGATATCTGCCGGTAATTTTCAATATCATCGACATTCCCTTTTTTACGAACAGGTATTACACATGCCATTTTTAGTGCGGTAGGAAACACGCCCTGTTCAAGAGACAAATTAATTAAAAATAATAATGGATCAAGTATCTCATTGATAATATTTTTTATTACCTAAACGGTTAATTCATCGAAGCCAGACGGCTTTTTATTTTTTATATTTTTTATATTTTTAACAACCTCTAGTATCTCGTTTTTGGAGACTGGTGTTACAAATATTGACTGCTCAATATAGTTAGATGTAGTACAAGGCAATGACATATTATAACCAAAATATTCAATCACCTTGTCACTTGCAACATATACAAAATGCATAGTAAATAATTCAGATACGTTCTTACCGGTAATTTGATTATTATTTATATTTAAAGTTAATTATATTATATATATACACTTCTCAAAGAAATTAACGCTCCACAAAAAAAAAAATAACCAAAAGTTTGAAGTTAATTTTTGTCTAGACCTCTTGTCCGATTTCGATGATTTTTTTTTGTATGATAGGCTCTTTATTCAAGAATGTGAATGTAATTTTATTTTTTCAGAGAATTTTTTTTTATTGATTACAGGGTGTAACAATTGAGACGTGTTTTTTCCATGAAATTTGTAACGCCCTGTGAAGTTCAACAGTTACACCAGCAACTTAGAATTCATATTGTACTCTAGACTTATCTTTTCTTAACATTTTCTTTTTTGATTCACTTTATTATCTTTATTATTACCAGAGAAACACAATTTTATAGGATAACATGTTTTTATTGATTTAATTTTGGAAAATCTAAAGTAGCTTGCTTTGGAAAACACAAGAAACGTGTACGCTAATGTCAAAAAGCATTTGAAAGGAGTGTGTTTATTGTGGTGATAGCCGTGTTTATTTTCAATAATTTTGTCAATGTCGAACGTGAAACAAGAAATCTTACTGGTAAAGAATATGCTCAAGCATTAATATTGGTTGAAATAGGTTGGAGTTATCAAAGAATTGGGCAACAATTTAATGTGGCTCATACAACTAGTCGTCATTAATGGAAGCTGAGCGGTACATATTAGACATTTTAGACAACCACGTGGTTCCATATGCGCCATATATAGGGCAAGGATTTATGTTAATGCAGGATAATGCCAGACCTCATGTTGCTCGAGTTGTGCAACATCATCTGAAAGAAATCGGAATTGGCACCATGGAATGGCCAGCCATAAGCCTGGACTTAAATCCACTGGAAAACCTCTGGGATAAACTTGGTAGAAAATTGAACATAATCCACACCATGACAGACAGTCACTCTCTGGGACGCTACTCCACCGTATTCCAAACAGAAATTTTTGCTATACTTGAGTGTATACGCGAAAATATAAGAAGAGGGTATGCTGGACTACAGATTACCATCGCGTCGGACAGTCAGGCGGCATTAAAGGCAATAGCATCTAATAAGGTGTCGTCCAAACTGGTATGGGAATGCCATAAGGAACTCAGAATCCTGGAAGAAAGGAACAGAGTAAAATTAGTCTGGGTACCAGGACACTCTGGGATATCAGGCAATGAAAAAGCTGACGAACTTGCTAGACAAGGATCAACTAACACCTTTCTTGGCCCAGAACCTGTGCTGGGTATCTCCAAAAGCACAGCAAGGGGAGCTATTATCGATTGGGTCAAGGACAAACATAATAATCACTGGAGGAATATCCCAGGAAATCGACATGGGAAAACACTAATTAAAAGCCCATGTCCCAAAAGAACTGAAGAACTGCTCACAAAGAACAGGATTCAGTTGAGAATAATTATAGGACTTCTAACAGGGCATTTCTCTGTTAAGAAGCACTTACATACAATGGGGAAATATGATGGCGACCTAAACTGTAGACTATGCAGAAAGGAACCGGAAACAGTGGACCATATCATTTTCAAGTGCGAAGCACTAGCTCGCAGGAGATATAATATTTACGGGCAGACCCAAACAGAACCGGAAACTATCCAAACTCGTTCAGTTACGGATTTGTATCACTTGATTAGTGGTACAGAGTTACTGAAGTGGGTGGAGTAGATTAACAAAGGGAGAGCACAATAAGCCCAGGAGGCTGCAGTGCCCTCGGTGTTTAAACAGACGAGCCCTAGGTGGGGGAAAAAAAAAAAAAATGACAGACGTTGGGCGAAAATTGCTTCAAATTTGAGGAGAATTGAACCATAATGAAATACGGTCGCTTATTTTAAGTATGGATTGCCGTTGCCAAGAAGTTATTCGAGGCAGAGGCGGAAATACTCGCTATTGACGCTTTTTTGCATTTTATTCATTTTCATTTAATTTTTTTTTTTTTTTCGATATTATCTTTAAGTAAAAACATGTTACGATATAAAATTGTGTTTCTCTGGTACTAATAAAGATAATAAAGTGAATCAAAAAAGAAAATGTTAGGAAAAGATAAGGCTATAGTACGATATGAATTCTAAGTGGCTGGTGTAACTGTTGAACGTCACAGGGCGTTACAAATTTCATGGAAAAAACACGTCTCAATTGTTACACCCTGTAATTAATAAAAAAAAAATTCTCTAAAAAAAATAAAAGCACATTCATATTCTTGAATAAAGAGCCTATCATACAAAAAAAAAATTATCGAAATCGGACAAGAGGTCTAGACAAAAATTAAGTTCAAACTATTGGTTATTTTATGGTGGTGCGTTAATTTCTTGGAGAAGTGTATATATATTGATTAAATTTACCTAACCCGAAAATAATTCCCAATGCTTTTTTCTCTATCTGAGAATATTTTTTTTCAGCATCTGATAAGGTGCGTAAAGCGTAAGCGATAGGCTACTCACCATCATCAGACATAACATGTGTTATAACTGCACCTACGCCATAATCTGAGGCATCTGCGCTTAATCTAATTGGCAAATCAGGGTCATAGTGCACTAAATCTTTAGCCAATGATTAATTTTTTGATGTTATATTCAGCTGACCAATACCAGGAGATGTTATTTTTCAATAAATTATATACATAATGGATGTAATATTGTAGCCAAATTTGGTACAAACTTACCATAATAATTAATTAACCCCAAAAAAGATTTTAATTGTGTAACATTTTCTGGTATGGGTCCATTATTTTTTGCAGAAATTTTATTTTCTGAGGTATGCAATCCCTGTTTGTCTATATTAAAACCTAAATAGGATACCTGATTTTTAAAAGATTCACTTTTGTCTAAACAAATTTTTAATCCTACCTCATTTAATTTATTTAAAACTTGATCTAATCTACATAAGTGTTCCTCCTTATCCCTACCAGTAATTAATATATCGTCCAAAAATACGACAACTCGCGACAAACCTCCTAGAAGTGACTCCATTATTTTTTTAAATTTAGCAGGGATATACTGGATATACCAAAAGATGCTCTATTATAACGATACAAACCTTTATGTGTTGAGATAGTTACCAACTTTTTTGATTCTTCATCAAGACAAACTTGAGTGTAGGCATTGGTTAATCAAGTTTTGTAAAATGTTCCTGCCCTTGCAATTTGACAAATAATTCCTCTATACGAGGAAGAGGGTACTGATCTACTTCAACATATGGGTTTAAAGTTACCTTAAAATTGCCACACAGACGAACTGAACCGTCTTTTTTTAATAGAGGCACGATAGGCTATAATCTATAGATTCAATAACTCCTAAACTTTGCAATCGATCCAACTCCTTTATTGCAAAACTTTCTCCTTTATTGCAAAAGGCAGCGGTCGTGCTCGAAAGAATTTTGGCGTGACCAGTTCTGACTAACTTAATTGAAATGGAATCTTTTGTGAAAGTTCCTAAACCAGGTTCAAAGACAGAATTATATTTTTTTATAAAAAATTGTAGTTCATCTGGAAAATCTATGTAATTAAAGTTTGAAAAATTTAAATTGAATAGATTGAAAAAATCGCGTCATAACAAAGGTGGGCCAGTTGCATTTTTTATTACATAAATATCTAATTTAGATTCATTACTTTGAAAGATAAACATAAAAACATAAAACACACCACAGAAATTAGACAACCCCCAAATCCAAAGCCAAAGGCTGTCCGGAAGGGGGCTACACATTTGAAAAAACGCAGACAAACATCCATATCCACCGACATTGCCATTTGCCGGTGCCCAGTCTCAAACCGGGACTCGATAGGCATAACATTGCAATTAATATAACCTAATGGTACAATTGTATTACCATTGTACAAATTGAATGTTTTATTTGTTTTATATTAGAATCTTATTTCTAAAAGTACTTTTATAAAAATTATCAGAAATTACACTAAAACTAGAACCAGTATCCAAATTAAAAGTAAAAGGAATTTTTTTCAATTAATAATTCGACTAAAATCGGATGAATATTTCCATTAATATTGTATAAAGAATCAGCTGATTCTAAATAGTTTTGATTCGATATTTTATTCGAATGAAATCTATTTGTTTTGTTTACATGTTTTTTTGAACACATTGGAGCCAAATGACCTTTTTTTTTTTACAAATATGGCAAAAACATTCACGAAAAAGAACACTTATCTACCTGGTGATTCCTTCGTCCACATACAGTGCATTAGGAGGGGGCTCCTTGATTCCTACACATATTATTCTGTGATGATGATGTCCCCGCTCCTGCTCCTTCTCCAGCGGTAGAATTTTGATGAAACGCCTTGCCCTGTTTTGTCCTGATGCACACATGATGAATTTCCGGTTCGTTCTTTGTTCTTTTTCCCGATTTCTGAGTTATGTGAGAAAGAAGATGGCTGAGCTGCCGATTTAGAAACTGCTAACTCCACAATCCTTTTGAAGGTGACGGTTTTCTTCTCCTCGAACAATCCTATCCTATCCTATCTTGAACTGGGCGTTTATTGTAACCCACAATAAAATGATCCCTCAGCACCCCATGTCTAACTCTCTAGCCTCAAACTCGCACAAAACTACTAAATTTCTAAGCCGGGCAGACCCCTCTCTCGCGGATTCACTTGGCATTTTACGTGAGTTGTAAAATTGATACCTTGCCGCAAACACTGTTAAACTAGGTTTAATATGTTCAGAAAGCAGTGGAATTAACTCCCAATAACTTTTGCTCTCTGGCCGGTAGACACAAATTATATACCATTTTATAGGCTTCGTCATATAACACATTTAACAATATCGCTCCTTTCCACTTCTCATCTGTTATTTCATTTGCAATGAAATAGTTATCTATACGTCTTTTGAAAATTGGCCAATCTGAATTTGCAGGATCAAATTCTCATAAATGTCCAACGTATTCTGAGTGTGCCGTCATATTTTTTTAACTTTTTTCCAAGTGGTAGAACTTTTCTAATTTTTTTTCTAAAATGTCTATTAATTTATCTTAAAAAATCTTCGCCACTTGTAATGTTCTTACTTTCCAATAGCAATATGTATATGAAAATGAAACACTGATTTCCAACACCGTATATATTACAAAAAGAACAATTACTATATGTCGACTTAACTCAGGCATACATCTGCCCTTCCTCACCTATTTATCTACAAAAAATTGTGCTGTACAATTGCGCCTAAACCATCCAAATAAAATGGATACACTACAGTTTCTGCAAGCAGGCATACTGACGGAGTTGTCTTATATGTTAAAAACGATATTAAGTTTTTCAGTATTTAAATCATTCATACTGGAAAGTAATTACTGGTGCATAATTCTTAAAGTTAATTTTGCCCATGGCAAAAGATTGATTGGATGTTTATATCATTCACCGTCTGGTTCTCATTCTACCTTCATTGATGATTTTGAAAATTTGTGTGATAGTGTTTTTTGTAACAATTCTCAGTGCATTCTTGTATGGGACTTTAATCTTAATTTTTTAGATGATACTTATTATTGTAAAAAAATTAAAAATCTTTTAACATCATATGGTATAAATCAATTAATTGCTGATCCAACACGAATTACCAATACTAGTTCAACCCTCATTGATTATGTTCTTACCAATCAAAATGGTATCAAAGCAACTGTTCATTCTTGCCCTAAAATTACTGACCATTCAGTTATTTCAGTTAATTTCTATAGTCCCTTCGATCGTAATGTTAATGTTATAACGGGGTTACGTCACAAATAAAAATGCACTAATTTTACAAAGTATTTATTACATCAAAATAGCAAAAAGACTCACTCAGGGCGTGAGAAGACAAGCGATTGTATAGATAATCATATTTCCAATAAGTACAACTTAAAACTAAGTAATGTTCAATTGAACAATGGACTCGTCAGATTGTCGTAGGTCATAAAACTTTTTCCTTTCGTGTCAAGCACTGAACTGGAAATTGCATTGTCCGTTTAATAAAATGCATAATTCGTCATATGATTTTTCTTTAGGAAGTTGCGGATGACATAAATCCCTTAGTAACTTATACGTTGATGGACCTATCGAAGAAAGTAACACTGCGGTTTTTATTTTTACATCATTTACTTTATTTGCTTCAAAATGCTGGTCTAACCTTTCTTTGTAAATTTTCCATTCGTCCGATTCTGGAGAAAACTCTAAAAATTTAACTGCTGTCGTCATTACGACTATTCCTTGAACATGCGGCCAATCACTATTATTTTTTTCTTTTGCCCGTTTTAATTTCCTTGCGTTTCTTGCACTTTTCACTAGTATCCTCGTCGCCAATTTGTTCTGTTTGCCACTATGGCACAATAAAACACTTTATACACGATTTGGTAGATTCTTTATTCTTAATTTATCTTACTATAAATCAGTTGATTTCTTTCTCCGCGCTCTCGCTTCGGTAGACCATGTCATCATGGCGGAACCTCGAACCCCCGGTGGATGTGACATCCATGTGTCCTTGCGTACACTCTCTGGCAATGTTGCCAGACATAACAGTCTATATATTTACTTTTAAATAATTTCTTGTTGATCATTTTTCTGTTCTTTCATAGGTTTTATCAATAGAACATCCTTGTTTTTTGTGAGAACATCTGCATATGTGCTCTTTTTTATTTGATCATGTTGTATTGACTCTTTTCCTACTTTATGTTTCACAAAATCGGATAATACATCATTCGTATTTTTTATGCTTTCGTGTTGTTCCTGCATTTTTGTATTGATATTTTGTATCATACTTTTTAATTCTTTAATTTCACCTAATATTCCTATTTTATTGCAGATTTTACATGAGTAATTAATGTTATCATTATTTAATATTAAAATTCAGATAGATGTTACCATTTGCATGATTTACGTATAGTAAGGGAAATGGAGTGCAAAATCGACAATGAAATGTACCAGTCTGATGGCAGGTAAATCGAAGAGACCATCTCGTAAAAACTTTTCAGACTTTGGTACATAAGCACTTTCCCTTAAAGAAATGTTTTGGAAAAGATAGCCACCAGTTAACTAGTTTACTGATTCGATTCGTCATATTATGAGGGACACACTATCATGTGTTAAGCATGTTAGTATGGTATGTTTTTATCTTACTGTATGTTTATTTTTTATCTTACTGTATCCTATTGTTATTTATTACTTTTAAATTCCTAAATTAATTTGAACTTACCTCTGTATCTCACCTGACGTGTCTATAAGCAGTATTGTTTCTCAGATTAATAAAATTATTATTATTATTATTATTATTACTAAAGATCCTCATCATCTTACGTTATATAAAACTTTATACAGGGTGTTCAAAAATTATGCAGCCAAACTCTTAGAGGGGCTCAAAACAAAACGAAAATTTTCTATACATATTTGGTCAATACCGCATATTAAAGGAGTTATAACCTTCCAAAGATGAAGAGAATCAATTTTTTTTATGCTATAACTCAGTATCCGAAAAAGGGAGGTACATCAAAATTTAGACGTTACCTTTTATTTAGGTTCTCAACCATATCCTAAATTCATTTTTGAAAAAAGTGTTTAGGAGCGGCGCATATGGAGTTTAGGTTAGGTATATTAATAAATATTTTTGAATCCGTTCGCGTTATTAAAAGTTTTACTTTAAAATTTGATTTTTCAATCATTACAGAAAACTAGTATACCTTTCACATTTTGATAGGATGCGCCGTTTTCGAGAAAATCCACTTTTAAATTTTAATTGCACTTAAGACATCATGTAGTGTACCAGAATAATATTATAATAATAATTATAGTAGGTTTACATCAATTAAATTCGTATCATTTTGTGTAATAATGATTGAAAAATCAAATTTTAAAGTTAAACTTTTAATGGTGCCAACTGATTCAAAAATATTTATTAATATGCCTAACTTAAGCCCCTGAGCAGTTTCTTTCAAAATTGAATGTTGGACACGGTTGAGAACCTAAATAAAAAGTAACATCTAAATTTTGATGTGCCTACTTTTTTTGGATTCTGAGTTACAGCCTCGGTTACAGCATAAAAAAAATTGATTCTCTTCATCTTTGGAACTTCTTTAATATGCACTATTGACCAAATGTTTATAGATAATTTTCGCTTTGTTTTTAGCCCCTCTACACGCTCTAAGAGTTTGGCCGCATAATTTTGGAACACCCTGTATAAAGATTACAAGGATAATATAAAAATAAATAAAAATAATAAAAGCAAAGATAGCTGGAAATTAATTAATTATGCAAGAAATAATAAGTCTGACACATCTATGGTCTCAAGTATCTCTCAAGATAGTTTTAATGATTATTCTCCCAAGTAGCGGAATATGTTAAGTCACTTCCAAAAGTTGATCAAAATATTGACACTGTGTTTACTATTCCGAATTTTTCTCACTCTTTTTTCCTTAGTCCAGTCACTACCGATGAAGTTAAGACAGCTGTAATGGGTTTAAGCAATTCAAACTGCACTCACTTATATGACTTAAATAGTAAATTAATAAAATCAACTATTGATATAATAGTCATTCCTTTGACATTTCTAATCAATTTGTTTCGCTGAAGGGCACTTTCCAGAAATTCTTAAATACACTAAAGTTATACCATTATTTAAAAAAGGAGATTTACGGCCAGTTTCATAATCGAACTTTAAAATGTACTTTAACTAAAGGTAATGTTCGACTTTAAGTTCACTTAAAAGTAGCATTAAAGTCGAGGTGTTTCATAATCATAGCCATTCGAACTTTTAACTAAAGTTTCATTACTTATAATCGGTACTTTAGACACAGCCAAAAATGGATCATGTGCATCATATGACTAGCATAACCCTAAATTTTTAGTTTTTACAAATTTATTTTTAGTTTTATTTTTAATATTTATAGTTTTAGCGTGGACCCATTATAACATTTTAAAATTCTCTCAGACAGTAGATTTATAATGTTTCAATATTGTAGATTATTAAAACTAGACTGTTAATTATAGGTTGAAATTCCAACCAACAAAAAGCTTCTTATTTTATTAGATTAAGGCAATTAGAACTTTATGAATAATGGCACGATTTCAGCTGATAGTACAGGAACCAAGCAGAAATTTTGATAAAAATTGTTGTAATATTCAAAAGTTTTAGAAAATGTATATTTTTGAGGTTAGTTATGACGTCACGTGCAAATGCCTTATTAGTAATACAGCGCATTCCTAAGCATTGTGAGCGCGCATTTGACAATTTAAAAATAGTCTTGCTAAACAACATTGCTGATTTAAATTATTATTACGATATTCTTACCTATTGTTGGTAACCTAAACATATTTTCAATCTAATTGAAAATGAATAAAGCTGTAGGTTTTTTTAGGCTAAATCTATCAAAGGAATCAACATCGTCGTAGCCATCGAGCCTGTTTTTCTATCTCTATCTCTATAATTTCCTTCGTCTTAAAAATATTTGTGGTTCATTGGATGAACTTGAACTTGAAGGCGAAATTTCTCGGTATTGGTCCATAATGTGGAAAATTGAGAACAAACAAATTGAAAAATTCATAAAACGACACGTAAAACAAAGAATGTGATTTTTGCTAGGTTAGATTGCACTTTAAAGTCTGCTAAAGCGTCAAAATTGGCACTTTAACTAAAGTGCAGTTAAAGGGACTTTAAAGTATTATGAAACAGCACAATAATTTAAAGTCTACTTTAACCTGACTTTAAATTTAAAGTTCGATTATGAAACTGGCTGTTATCCTCTGTTGATAATTATCGCCCAATAATTTTGCCAAAAATAGGTACATTTTTGGCAAAATTATTGAATTCATTTTAAAAACAAGAATTTCTTTCTACTTTGAAACTAATCATCTTTTAAATACATTTCAATTTGGTTTTAGGAGTAATAAATCAATAACTCAGGCTGTTCAAATTGTTGTGCCTTGTGCGCTAAATTTCGCCTCATTTTTTGTAGTATCACATATATTGTGTATGCAAAAAATAAAAGACGATTATTATTATTATTATTATTATATAGTCTCTGGCCTAGAGGAAAGGGAAATACATTAATAATGTTATGTGGTTTGTCCATTCGTGTCCAGTCCAAGGCCTTTGACTGTGTTTCTCATAACATATTAGCAGAAAAAATTGAAAAATATGGAATAAGAGGTTTGCCTTTGTCCCTAATTAAGTCCTATTTGTCGGACAGAAAACAATGTGTCTCTTATAATCATATTTTATCTACAACTAATGTTATTAAACATGGTGTGCCCCAGGATTCCGTACTGGGGCCGCTGCTGTTTAATATTTATATTAACGATTTTATTAATTTTATGTCGCCTACAAAAAGTGTTTTATTTGCTGATGACACAAATAATTTTGTCTGATAAAAATTATAATAATCTGATGCATAGATCTAATTCAGCTCAAAAAGAGGCAGAACTCTGGTTCACTGCTAATAAACTCAAATTAAATGAGACTAAAACTCAAAAACTTTTATTTACTAATAATAACAATTTATCTGAAGTGGGAACCGTTAAATTGTTAGGTGTTGTCTTAGATAATAACTTAAACTGGTCAGGTCATATAGACCATCTAAGTAAAAAATTATCTAGTGTTATTTTTCTAATTAGACAATTAAAATTTATATTGAACCTAAATACTTTAAAATCTGTTTATTATTCTTCGTTCCACTCATATTTGATCTATGCCATTATATTATGGGGCAACTCATCACACTATAAAAAAATTTCGGCTTCAAAAGAAGGTGGTTAGAATTTTAACTAATGCAGATCCTTTCGAGCCTTGTCAACCTTTATTTAAGAAACTAGGAATTATGCCTTTGCCTACCCTCTACGTTTCTTTTAGTTTATTAGAAACACACAAGACCAGAGAAAATTATAATACTTATTCCAATTATCATGATCATAACACTAGAGTCTCCAGTCTACTTAAACCTCAACGTTACAGACTGGCAAAATCAGTAAAGAATTCACTTACTTTAGCTTTATATAACATTTTGTCTCCTCATATAAAACAACTAAATGAAAATAAATTTAAGTATACTGTTAAGCATTTTTTTAAATTTGAATTATTATCGATATTTTTCCACATAGGTAGTTAGTATATGTCCTTCACATACCCCAGTTACGGTGGTAGACAAAAACTTCCGGTAGGTGAGTGGCAGATGGAGATTGAAAATCACAATTATTTTTTTCAGTTTCCGTTACCCACGCGCCTACCGGAAGTTTTTGTCTGCCAGCGTAATTAGGTATGTGAAGGACGTATACAACTACCTATGCGGAAATATATGGGTAATTCTAAGAAATGCCCCCCCCCATACCAAAAAGTTCCAGAGAGAAAAAACTCTTTTATTTACATGGTCTCTTCGATTTACCGGCCGTCAGACGGGAACCTTACGTGTCGGTTTTGCACGCCATTTTCTATACTAGTAGGGACTAATCAATTAATCATTTACGGTTCCCGCCCACACATTGATTGCAAATTTATTGTTGCTTTAGTGTTCGGTGCACCACATTTTTTGATATTTCCAATCTACAAGCAACACAACACGTGTAATACATATCTTTGAGTCGGCGTAAACGACATTGAGAATGTCCTCTTTTACTCAAAGTTGAATTGAATTGAATTGAATTTTATTTTATACCAGGGACAAATACAGATTTGTGTAGTACAAGTCAAAACCTAAAAAGATAATATTACAGTTCATATTAATAAAAATGAACAAATAAAAAAAGTATAAGACAACTCAAATAACACAAAATTACAAACATTACGATTATTATGTTGATAATGATGTTTCAAAAAAGATAAATATTTATCTAAAAGTAATCTCTTTTACATCCTCTACTCGATAGGGTTCTGCAGCTATAAGTTTTATTTTTATTGCATTTTTAAAACTATTGAATGTTTTTATTTCTTTTATGTGCTTTGGTAGTAAATTATACATTTGTAGACACTTATAAAAGCAACCTTTTTCGAGTAGACTTGTTTTGTGTGTGGGATAGCAAAAGTTATCTTTACATCTAGTATTATGTATATGTTGACCTGTATAGTCTCCAAAGAGAGCTGTGTTTTTAAAGACAAACTTTAGACATTCATATACATAAGCGGCTGGAAGAGTAAATAAATTCAAACCTTTGAAAACTCCCCGACATGAGTCTCCCAATCTTAGTCCCGATATAATTCTTATGGCTCTCTTTTGAATCACAAAGGGTTCCCGACTGTGCGATCCACCCCAGAATAAAATTCCATAAGTCATGATAGAATAAAAATGACCATAGTATGCAATAATAAGCGAATTCTGATCAATAACCTTTCTCAGCTCTTTAAGAGTATAACAGACTTTGCTTAGTCTACCACAGAGCAGCTGAGCATGATCCATCCAATTCATATGTTGGTCAATTGTGACCCCCAGAAATTTAGTGCAACTTGTGTATGTAATACTTGTGTTGTTAATGTTAACATTGTCAGGAAAATCATTGGTATTTCGACTATGTCTAAACAGAATGCAATTTTTTTTGCTAGCGTTTAACAGCAATAAGTTGTTTTGGAACCAGTCTGATATTTCAGGTATAACATTTATAGTTTTTACGTTTAACGCTTCGTAATTCTGCTCAGCAATCAAAATATTTGTATCATCTGCATAATTAGTTAGTATTATAGATGGATCATTTAATGTATTTGCTATATCATTGACATACAAAATGAACAGGATCGGGCCAAGCACACTGCCCTGCGGTACTCCCAGACTGTTAATTTTCGATTCCGAGAAGTACTCAATTGAATCATGTTTTATACAGACTTTCTGTGTCCTATCAGAGAGGTAAGACTTGAACCAGTCATGGGCTACACCACGAATGCCCATTCTATACAACTTATCAAGGAGAATACTATGATTCACACAGTCAAAGGCCTTTGACAGGTCAAGAAAGACACCATGGACAAGATAACCGTTATCTAGGAAATGTAAAATTCTCTCAACAAAGGCAAAAATAGCGGTTGTAGTTGATTTGCCCTTCTGGAAACCATGTTGGCAGGTGTTAATTATATTGTTGGATTCTAGTTTACGGACGTTTTGTCCATGACCACAATTTTACTTCTATTTGGACGTAATGTTCCTTCGTCTCGAAGCCACGTGTCAACTGCGGAAAACGTCGTATGATGAGGTGTACGACGATTTTGGGCACTTCTCTGTATATTTTCTGGCAGCAATTGCAATAGGGAACATGCACATATTTTAATATCAATAAAATTAGATTCTCTATTTGTTTTAATAACACCTTTGATTATTAATTTTTTCGAAATATGTTGTTGGTGGCATAAAATCGAATTTGAAAATGCTATTCCGACAAAACGGGTTTGACGTCACGACCGCCATGTTTTGACGTCACTCTTTTTGTTTACTTTTTTTACATTGACAACAGCGGTGTCAAAGCGACAAGAACTAGATTGTTTACTGCCCGTTTACTGTTTATTACTCGTAAATTCGTTTTAACTTTTTATTTACTATGGAAAAACCTGATAAAGTGCTCTAAATACTGCTTAGTGCCACAATGTGAATCAAATGTCTGAAAACACTGGAGGATTTGTTAATTTGTTTGTGAAGGTCATTTCAATGTAATTATTTACCTAATAATATGATAGTGAGAAATATTTTTGTTAATAAATAAAAGGTTAGGTACCTATGTTTAATGGTCTATCTACTCTGTATTGAAAGTAAAACATATTTTTTTGTTTTTTTTGAGCTGGAACAAGATATGAAAAAGTATATATGCGATATAAATTAATGGGTGAGAAGATATTTTTGAGAGATCAAATCGTTCCACATATATTATTATTTAAATGCCAAATAGATAGAAAACGTTATTTAGAAACAACTGAAATTGTCACTTTGTGCCTTTACGAAATCAGTCTCAGCCATTGTAATAATAACAAAACACTTCTAAACTATTAATATACGTTAAACCAGTTAATAAAAAACACAGAACGCTTGAAACTCTTGAAATAAACTTTTCTTGCACGTTTTCAATAGAAGTACAGATTACAAACACAGTCGAAGCATTGATAATTGGGAGTGATTACTGCACGGTCCGACCGTCCCCGTTAAAATAATAGCTGTACGGTCTGGATATTTCTTCTTCCTCGACTGCTCTCCTTTATCAGGGTAAAAACACACATATCTAACCTGCCTCCGGCTATCGCCTCCAGCTTCTAACTCGCAATAAATCTCATGCCTGATGCATTTAATAGAAAAACAAAAATAAGAAAGTGTGGGATTTGAACCCTGAACCTTCTCCTTGCCAAGCCCGCCTCGTGGCCTCTATGCCATCGCACCATTCGCACCGCAGACGAAATGTGAGTAAAGCAAGAATAAATTCACTACATGTCAGATGTCAAATATTCGGACCGTGCAGCAGTCACTTCCTTGATAATTTGTTTATGGCGAGAAGTAAACAAATAGTTTGACATCACGCGTTTCGTCGGAGGTACTCGACAGTTGGTCGGAAACCTTCAAATAATTTGAATTTTATTTATTAATTATTAATTATTGTGTGTCTAAATAATTTAAATTATGGTGTAGTTGGTCTTTTTCATACATAAAGCTTCCGATAAAAACAAATTTGGGTGTAAAACCGACACGTGCATGTACCCTATTGCCGTAACATATTCTCAACACCCAGATCATGCAGAGTTTGTATCATTTGCCATGTTGCAATAAACAAAAAATGTTTAAAATTATAAATTGTACTGCAAGGAAGCACCACTGATAATAGCAAACTGATTTAGATAGGTATATTAAATTTGAACGATCAAATAATGCCGTTTACAAAATATGGCAGATTTTATTTATTCTCAGCTATAATATCCCTAAGGCCGGCCGCACACAGAAAGAGCAAAATAGTTTTAGTCAAAAACGTTTTTGTTTAAATGAACTCGATGTTGTTGACATACGAGTAAAATTCTTAAATTTAATTTCATCTGCTCTTAATTCTCTCAGAAATGACAGGAGAGTTTTTTCAGCAATTCTTTTTATATTTATAGGATGCACCCACAATTGTTTGTTATGTGCTTTATTATGATCATCCTGGCCCGAAGCCGTAGGCGGAGGGCTATTACCAAGAAACTTGCTTGAGGTTGTCATAAAATTAGGAGGCATTTGTCAATGTCTAAGGGATATTCGGTCAGAAAATGTTTTGAAAAAATGAAATCAAAATTTCGCAACACAACAAAACAATTATTATTTATTAAAAGTTTATAGATTGAGAATTGGCATTGCCAAAACGTGACATTTTGAAATTTATTTGGCAGTTATTATGAAGTCGTCAAAGTTAATTAATTTTGTTGTCAAAGTGATTGAAAATTTCCCTGGATGGTGTTTGATTGGGTGATTTGTGGCACATGACAAGAAATAACGAAATTTAATTAGTTGTTAGAACTGTCAAAAAATTTTCACACACGTAAAGGGTGATTCAGTTTGGGTTTCCATATGAACTTATTAAAGAAAACAAGGAATTTTTTTCAAATATCAAGTATTTTGTATTCAGTATTTTAGATTGATTCATTACAATTACACATGACAGATAATATCGTTTAAATGACCGCCTCTGCTCTTAAGACATGGCCTAATCCGTTTATCAAAATTTAAGTTGTATTGCGGCACATTGCAGACTCATTGTCGGCTATTTTGCTTCGAATTACCTATTTCAGCTCTGCAATGGTGTTTGATTTGTTCCTGTAGACTCTACTCTTCTAATAACCCCATAGAAAGAAATCCAAACGACTAATATGCACCTCACCACTAAAAATGATTTTGTTTGAAAATTCGTTTCCTTGTTCATGCATCCATTCGGCAAACACACAGAGCTGTAAATGATCTCTAGACTTCAGTTCTTGTGTTATAAGCATTTTGTAAGGAAGTAAGTGTAAATTCTTGGCCATAGTTCGCTGCGTCGTGGAGTACGTAAGATCCAGTTGCTGCGATCGATGGCGAATCGATATGCCGGGTTCTTCTTCATTTTGATTAACAAGCGACTTCTACGAGTACGTTGAAGTAGTTTGACATTAGCTACGGATCCAGTTTGCTCGAATTTCTGGACCAAATTTGTAATTATGTGCTGCGAGGTCAATTTTGAGCACCGAAATATTCACGGAATGTATTTTTTCTTGTTCACTCATTTTCATAATAGGCTTGGATAATTTTAACGCGTTGTTCTGTCGTGTATGCACCATAACTAATATTGTTTATGTTTATGGATTACAAAAGGCAGTTTGACGTTCACAGATAACTTGAGGTTTTGAAAATATTGATCTATATCATCTGGAAGCTCTACTTGAATCACCCTTTATGATTTTACGCACTTTGCTGGAAAAAGGCTTCCTTCAAGAGAAAAATGAAAGAGATGAAATAGTTTCAATTTTCAATTGGTCATATGGTGATATTTTGAGGACTTCATTTGGGCAACTGACAAAAATATATATTGAAGTAGCATCAACTTCTATACCCCTTAGTGCCAACTCATTGCTTTCATATTACAGGGTGTCCTAGCTACAGGGTATTATAGGGTTATTGAAACATATGAAATATAAGCGTATCGAAATTCGTTAGAAAATCTTAGGGTAAATTTTTTTTGCAATTCATTTTTTATGTAGAATCGCTTGATTATAGTTTGTCGGTGCAATTTAGGGACACCCTGTATATAACGTAAAATTGCATTAAATTTGTAATTGTGTTTTGTAGGATCAGAAGCATTATGAAAAATTAAGAAGAATGTATTCATCTGTTCCAGAACATACCGAGATAGAAGAAATGGAATATTCTTAATATTGGTTATATTTAGTTTGTATTAACAATAATAAATATCTATTTACCATCAGAATATAATTATTTATAATTCAAAATGTCTACCGTAAAAGGTAAATAATTGTTTTTGGTAAATTTTAATAGTTTGTTCTGTGGTATTTTTCATTGTTGTTATTTATTTATTTATTTAATCCAAACTCAACAGGTTATAAACCCAATTACAGAGTAGTACTAGTACAAACCATGTAACATTACAAAAATAATTTTAACTATAGTACAATATCGTAACAACTTACCAGACTAAATACAACAAATACCAGAGAAGGTAACTATTAGTTTGAGCATTATCCGTCAGATAGAAGGTGTGAAAAGAACTTGTTGAGTGAGATGGCACATTCAGATTTATAAGACAAAGAAAGCATGGATCGTCAATTTGTCCATGTATCAGTTTATGTAGATAAATTATGTGATTCTTTTCTCCAGTGTATGCATATCATAAGAATCAAGCAACTGCACCTTTGGTATACTAAAATCATAGGTTCCATTATCTTTGTAATACAGATATCTTAAAAATTTGTTCTGTATTTTTTCTATGCAGTAAGTATGACAATTATAATATGGACTCCATACAATTACAGCATACTCTAGTATGCTTCTTATATACGAAAAATACAGTTGTTTGATACAATTTAAATTATTGAATTGTCTAGTGTTTCTGACTATAAAACCATACATTTATAACTTTAACACCCTGTATCTTGGTAAGTATTAGTATTTGACCCCCAGTTATTAAGCAACAAATTAATATTTTGCACTATAGAATCTGCAGGCAAAATATTACCCATTCCTTATGAATCACCACAGGGTGATTCATAGTTGTTTAGTAGGTATATTGCAACTTAATACGACTAAAAGCAAAGAATGTTGGTGTTTATTTTGAAAGATTTCCATCAACTATTATTTTATTTAGCTAAATATTAAATGAAATTGGCGGTAGTAGCTTTTACCTTCAAATTGTGAATGAATAAATCCGTACACTTTAGCATATCAAAATTGTGGTGTTATAGTAGTACCCGCCGGCTCAAAAGCCCTCTGAATGAGTTTCGAATTCACTTTAAGGTAAAAATTAAAGCTACGACCTGTCTCATATTGTTACTTACCTACCGCTTGGGGCATCAAAATCCACCTGTCGTCCAAAAATCGTCCTGGATTAAAGGATTTTTCTTAAATAAATATCAAATCAATAATTTATGTTTTTCAAGATATACATCGCCATATTTAGGAAACTATATGTGCTATTGATCTGAATTTTTGGAAACATACAAAAAACTAGTGCACTTCCAGCAGTGCCTACCAAATTTTAAGAATATTTATTAATTTTCCAAAAATTAATGAGAAATACAGAATTCCAAGAATATTGTATTGAAAACTTCGACATGCGGACAACTACATAAAATATTGTTTTTCTAACATTAACAATTCGCGAGATACAGATTTTTTTATTAGTGCTTGATTTGGTAAAATGCTCAATGCACACTGAGCAAATAGCAATTTTTCCACTGCCTACTCGCTACAAAAATGACATTTTTTTACTCTTGAGCCGAAAGTTATTTTCTTTCGTCTCTAGAAGTGAAAATGACAGTGTCAAATTTATGTTATCTACCATAGCAACAACTAAACAAACAATTGGTAATTTCTGTGACCATGGATTTCTAATTTGTTAGCATTTTATATGTATTTTCAAAAGCTGCTTTCGTTCGTGTATGAAAAGTAAATCACTGTTCACATGAACATAATCTATGTTTTCTTAATCATGGATTACGACAGTGTCAACAATCGAACGCGTCCCTACATCATGAAAGTTACGTTCACGTCGTGCACGATCCAAATACAAAACAAAAACGTAACCACAATCATCATGGTGCATGATACAAGACACAGAAAATCTGTATTTTATGGCATTCTGTTAATAACTCATTAAATTTAGTACCATTAGTAGGATGTACAAGCTCTACTTATTGTCTGGAATCATTCATTTTTACTTTCCCGGCTTTGACTGACAAATGACAAATAATTTCGAGGTTATAAGTAGATAAAAACAGGATTACTTATAATAATAATAATAATAATAATAAATAAATTTATTGTAACAAAGTAAATACAAAGAAAAAGCAATTGTTACAAAAGGTACACAGTACTGCAAAGCATATTTTCATGTATACCTAAAATTAGTAGTCACTATTATAAAAGTTGAGCATTAATATAAAAACAGAAATATACGTATCACACACATGTTGTACATCAAATTAAGTAAACACAATAAATAATAGTTACAAACTTAAGCCTAAATCTAATATAACTTTTTTCATTTTGCCTTTAAAATCCCTAGTGTTAGTTGATGTTTGAACTGGTAACATGGTATATACCACGAGTGTGCCAAACTTCAAAGGCTGGTAATTTATCAAAAATAAATGGACTTTCATTAATAAACATATGTCCTAAAACGCATAATAAGGGAGCTACAACCCCTTGAAGGGGGTTGATGAATATCAATTTTTCGCTTAAGCAATGTAAATGACATAATACTACAAATCAGAAATATCAATTGTTTTTAAACATAGGTGACTTCAAGCCACTTGATTTGAAGATTGATCGAATTAAGTTTTGCATATTTCACATGAAAACGCAAATTATTCAAAAACGGCTGGTGTGACAGAAATTTTGAAAAATACTTTTTTCTGAGTCATTGCATGGGAAATAATGTTATGTAAAAGTTTTGCTTCGGAAGTGACGTCAAAAAAAGTAAATTTCATTATTTTAATCACCACCATATCGGACTTATAATCGAAAAATTGATATTCATCAACCCCCTTCAAGGGGTTGTAGCTCCCTTATTATGCGTTTTAGGATATATGTTTATTAATGAAAGTCCATTTATTTTTGATAAATTACCAGCCTCTGAAGTTTGGCACACTCGTGGTAGATCACCCTGTATATGAGCTGCTTGATAACTGAAAGAACTCTTAAAAGCCTCTGTATTATGATTAGGTATACTTAAATTATTTCTATGCCTAGTATTTAAATCATGTATGTCACTGTGTCTACTTAATAGATTAGATAAATATTGTGGGCAATTGGTATTAATAACTGTATCAATTAGGCAACTCATATGCAGGAATCTCCTTTCACCCATATTTAACATTTTTGGCGGCACGCAAATGTGGGGTTATATGATCATACCTATTTAGTTGATAAACAAATCTAATGCATGAATTTTGGATTTTCTGTATGCGATATTTATTAAATACTGTTAAGAATGGACCATACACACAGTCCATGTAGTTAGGTATTGATAGTACCAATGATTCGATGAGTGTTATTTTTATTGACTTTCGCAGCAAATTACGATATTCATATATGTTCTTTAGGGCAAAATATGATTTTTGACAAGTTTTATTTATGTGAGAAACAAAATTAAGACACTTATCAAGGTGTACACCAAGATATTTTACCTCATCACACCATGCGAGTTCAATGCCATCAACGTTAAGACTACGATTTGGTGTGGTAGTGTTTTCCGTATATTTTTGTTAAAATTAAACTTAGCGGCATCGTCGCTTGTGCCAGTATACCGCAGGAGAAAGTTTGGCAATAACAGGGAATGACAGCTGACTACCGACAGCGGGAATCATCGGTGGGACTCGGTACTTGATAGCGAACTTTTCGACATTCGAGCGAGGCAGTGCTTCTTATGTGTCTTATCAGCTTATACACTGTTGGCAAGCTTCGACTTTGGAGTGCGAAATCTGTAATGCAACTAAGAGAGAAGGTACATAGAGGCAAAGCCTTCAGTTAACAAGAGATGCCCAACCATTCCTACACTCCTACTAAAGAGGGGATGTGCGTGTAGCGCGCTCGACGACATCGTTTCAGCCGACCTAGCCGTGCCACAGGGCCCACAGGTGACCTGTGCCGCGACACCGCGGCCGCTCGACACATTCGCCCGATTCCGTCGTCCCCTTCGACCGCGTGTTGTAAAGAATGGAAGGTGGGAGTTAGGGGATAGCGCGTTGTCTGTTTAACTTGTAAATGCTTTAAGTTATCTCCGTCTGATGCATTTATATCGGCTTCCAAGATTAAACGTTACCAATAGTGTATATTCATATTCAAGTAATAAATGTTAAAATATTCCTATTAATAAATTCAATACAAGTTCCATACAAAGACTCATTAATACAGTCCACTCAAACATACACAACATTTGGTGCATCGAGCCGCATACAAAGGAAAACATCAGTTGGCAGAGAAAACAGACCGGCAAGCCGCCATATCTACCAGATTCAACGCTACAAGTAGACGACATCTGAAAGCATTCAAGGTTCAAGCAAGGCCAAGTAAAAGTTATCATCGGAGATATTTATGTAAGTCCGTTCCTTTTATTTTCTATAATTTCCTGCGTTTCCCATTGTTAGAAAATTTCTATTTGCGTAGGGATTTTATTAAAAGTTTGAAAATAGGTTAAAATTATTATTAAAATAAATAAGTTGAAATTTTATATTAATATTGTAATTCAAACAAAGGGGTCTCTTTTAGTAGTTTATTTTTAAATACATTTAAGAACAAAATATGGCTGAGGAACAGTTAAGAGCTCTCAAGGCTCAACCAACACCACCCTAAGAGGGTGTTGGCTCAACGCGGACAGGTAAAAGCCAAGGTCACACGATTTACTACCTTTTTAGACACCACTTTTTCAAATTCACGAAATGTAACAGAGTTATCAAAGCGTTTAGAAAAAGTTTCATTAGCGTGGGATGAATTTGACGTTTGTCAATCGAAAATTGAGAATTTAGACAATGATGCAGAGCAATTGGAAGAGCGTGAAACGTTTGAAAGCTCGTATTTTACCATTGTCTCACGGGCACAAGAATTAATTGATGCGCACAAACAAAGTCAAACCAAAGTTGTCCCGCCCAGTGGCGTAGGTAATGAAGGATCTCCTCCCGTTCCTAACATGTAAAATTACCCTCATTGGATTTGCCTAAATTTCAGGGTTCATACAGTGAATACACGCACTTTCACGACACATTTGGTTCATTGATCAACAAAAATAATTCATTATCAAAGGTACAGGAATTCCACTACTTAATATCTTGTTTGCAAGGCGACGCGCTTAAAGTTGTTCAATCATTGGAGGTCACGGAAAATAATTATTCAATAGCATGGGACCTAATTAAACAAAGATACGATAACAAAAGGGTAATAATTAACAGTCATATAAAATCATTAGTTGAACTACCTACACTACAAAAGGAAAATTCAATAGCTTTAAGACATTTCTTGGACTCTTATTTAAGAGACATCAGGGCATTAAAGAGTTTGGCGCAGCCAGTTGAGTCATGGGACACCATGCTAATTTATTTACTTAGTTCCAAGCTAGATTTCGCAACAAAGCGAGAATGGGAAAGTTCAATTAAGGCGGGCGAGTTACCTACATTGGCTGATTTATCAAAATTTTTGAATTTTAGGTGTCAGTTGTTAGAAACTCTATACACACGTTCAGCTAACAATTCAAGCGGTCATGACAGTACAAAAAAAGGTTCGAGTTACACTCAGAGAAGTAACGAATCGAGGAAAAAACATTAAAATGTTTTTATTGTAAGCAGGGTCATTGTTTGTATTATTGTAAGGATTTCTTAAACTTAAATACTCAGGATAGATTAATTGAAGTCAAAAAACTAAAGTTATGTTTAAATTGTTTGCGTCCATATTCACGCGGGCATGAATGCACAGGTTTTTGTAAAATTTGCAAGGGCAAGGGACATAACACGTTGATACACATAGATCAAAGGTCATCAAATACAAATCATAGTCAAGGCACTTCTAGTTCAATGGACCAAACGCAACAAAATTCACAGGCGCATGAGGTTTCAGAAACAAGAAACTCTAACAATGTTAATGTTAGTGCTCACTGCAGTGAGGCTAATAATCCTTTAATTCTTTTATCAACGGCTAATATTTATATTCAAGATGACAAACAGCAATGGATTCAGTGTAGATGTTTATTAGATGGAGGCTCACAGAGCAACTTTGTAACAACACAATTAGTTGAGAAATTACAGTTAAAGGTCACAAAAATACAGTTTCCAATTACAGGCATTAACAATTCAGTTACAAATATTTCTCAAAAGGTCAATGCAAAAATCAAATCGCTATACAATAGTTATACAAAGGATTTATCATTTTTAGTTTTAAAAAATATCACTGGTTATATTCCTTGTCAAACATTTGACAGCTCACAAATTAACATACCCGACAGTATCAAACTTGCAGATCCCACATTCAATGAAGCGCGCAAAGTAGATATACTGCTAGGTGCGTCAATTTTTTACGAATTACTAACAACAGGACAGATCAGTCTGGGCAAAGGTCAACCGCTGCTGCAAAATTCAAAGTTGGGGTGGTTGGTTGCAGGACCTGTACAAATGAGTTTAATAAAAAATTCTTCACAAACATGCTTACTTTCAATTAACGAAAATAACATTCAGACACAACTAGAAAAATTTTGGATTTTAGAGGACATTCCTCAAGGCTCATCACATTCGGTTAAATATTCAAAAGATGAACAATATTGTGAAGATCATTTCTTGGAAAAATACGAACGCGACAACAGCGGACGATTTATTGTTTCATTACCATTGAGAGACAATTACGCAGACATAGGAGACACTTACGATTTGGCAAAAAAGAGATTTCTCAGTTTGGAACAAAAATTGCAAAGAAACAAGAATTTTTCTGATTCATACTCAAAATTCATGTAAGAATACGAGGACCTCAATCACATGACAAGGTTAGACGAATCGCAAATCACAACAAATGACGTTACGTATTATTTACCGCATCACGGTGTCTTCAAATCTAGTAGTGCCACTACAAAGCTACGTCACAGAGTACCTATTATAGAGGCGAAGGCTTGCCTTCCCGCCCAAACCAAATTTCAATGCGCATGCGCAAAATCCCCATTTTTTAAATGGTTTATTAATCAACCTCACTTTTGTGTTTAGATTTGACGTTTGTTTAGGTTCGTGACATTTAACAATAATTTAAGATTTTGTTGGGACATTCATAAATATGAATCGCAAAGGAGGGACTGTTTGTGTTGTTCGCGGGTGTTTTTCCAAGACTGGAGGAAATATAACCCTATTCTACTTTCCAAAAGATCCTGTAAGGTATGTACAAAAATAAATAGTAGCGTAGAACTGAGCAGTGACCAGGTATAGAATCTTGATACTTAAATAGTTCATTTTTTCTGAAATCCACTACGATAGAATATTAAAAACTTTATTATGATGGAAATTCAAGAGATATCTTATAGTACATTGGAATAATTATTTTTGCTTTCAGAGTTGAATGTTGGCTGAAAGCTTGTAACCGGGAAGATTTATTAAACAAACATTTGGATGCTTTACATAGAAATTATAAAGTATGTGAGAACCATTTTGAAAAAAAGTATATAAATAAAAGGTGGTGGAACAAGGAAACATCTATTTCCACTAGCAATTCCCACTATTTTTCCAGAAAAATTTAAACATTCTTTAGTGGAAGATATTCCAGCTAATATTAGCTCCGAGGAACCATCCAGAAAAGTTGTGATTCTTTCTGGTAAGTAATATTTACAAAGTGAGAATACTCATAAGTTAGTAGGGTTATTAGTATATTGTGTTTCTTTGAAGTTTGGGTGAGGTTTCATCATTTCTATGTATGCTAATATAATCTTATGACTCTTAATATATGACTGATGGTCGAACGGTAGCGCACCTGCCTCTCAGCCAAAAGTTCAAGACTCGAACCCCGGTCGCGGCAATGGAAAATACTGTGATAGGGATTTTTCCATTATACACGGATATTGGGTGAATATCCCGTCCCTTGTCTTTAAATGTGTAGCCCCTTTCCACACAAGGCTCTTCTAGAGCCTTCCCGGATAAAGGGGGTCGTAATTACATGTGGTGTTATTATTATTAATCAATTCAGAAATCTTGGATATATTAATTTTATTCTGAATATCATTTACAGATATAACGGTGACTGAACATACAGAAGAAACTGGGAACCCTGAGCATTTCAGTTTCTGCTAGACCCTCAACTCCAGTTCATATGTTATCTCCTTCGTGTTCTACACAAACATCTGCTACACTAAGTTGTAACTCACCCAGAAAGACGAAACTAAGGAAAAAACTGAAAGCCTAAACTAATAATTAAAAAAACCAGTGCAAAGGAAGGAAACAAACGGGACCCTTGAAGACTTTGTTTCTTTATTTTTACATACCTAGTACTAAATAAAGTAGATCTGTAATTGTCATTTTTAATTAGTGATAATAGTTAAGTATAAGTATCTTTTTGTCATTGTAAATATGTTTTAAACTTTCTTGATGCCTTCGTCAATATGATAAATAATATAAAAGTTTTCCAAATGGTGAATACGCATACAATTGGAGTACCTACCGCTATTACAGTCAATGCTAATACTTTGTATTATAATCAAATAATTATGTGCTAATAACCTTCGAAGCTCTAGCCAAAACCAAATGACAAAGAATTAATTATATCCTACAAGCAGATTCTTTTGTTTTATTATTTGATAACATTGGTATTTTATTTTAAAATTTTACTTACAAACTGGTGTTTTGAATACCTACCTAATTTCAAGAAATTTTTCTGTTTGTACCTACATGCTAATAATACAAATTATAACAGGAAGTTCCAAATGATTTAAGTTTTCTATTCAGTTTGAACCACACTGTTTTATCAGTGTAAAGTGAAGTTATATTTTAAAAATTAATAACACATTTCTCTGAGTGTAGCCGTAAGTGGTATACAAGGTCACGGATTTTGAACCACCAAATATCAAAGGCGCCGCCAAAGCTTTCGTCTCTGTAATAGGTACTCTGTGGCTACGTGTAGTGTTCGACGCAAGCGCTAAAAGCGGTACAGGTATTTCTCTTCTCTCAATGACGCTTCGTATGTTGGTTCAACCATACAGGACGACTTATTTTCAATCTTGCTGAGATTTCGGAAACATGTCTTTGTGATTAAAGGCGACATCACCAAAATGTATCGGCAAATAGATATTAAACCGAATCAACGCATTCTTCAGCGAATTCTATGGCGTAAGAGTCCTGAGCAAGATTTGTCACACTACGTATTAAATACAGTTACATACGGCACCGCGCCTGCGGCATTTTTAGCCATCAGAGCTCTGCATCAAGCAGCGATTGATAACAAAAACAAGTTTCCAAGGGCAAGCGATATAATTTTATCCGATTTCTACGTAGATGATTTGATCACAGGCGACAATACGATCGAGGGTTTACAAAAGTTAAAATCAGAAATTTATGACGTTTTGAAATCGGCAGGTTTTATTTTAACTCAATGGATGTCAAATAGTAAAGAAATTCTGGAATCAAATGAGCTTCAAGATAGGTTTGACATATCTGATGATAATAATGTAAAAACTTTAGGTATAGCATGGAATCCCAATTCAGATACGTTTCAATTTAACGTTAATATAAATTTACAATCTCTAAAATTGACCAAGCGCATTATTTTGTCAATAATAAGCCAGGTATTTGATCCACTCGGTATCATCGGGCCTGTTGTGATTAAGGCTAAAATAATTTTACAACAACTCTGGAAGCTGAAATTAGAATGGGATGAACCAATTCCTCCAAGTCATCACTCACAGTTTTTACAATTTTTTCAAGATTTAAAAAATGTTGATAAAATATCAGTCCCAAGACATATTTTACTATCAACATGTTCATGTACAAATCCACGGTTTTACGGATGCTTCATCGTCAGCATTTGGCGTTTGTGTTTATTTACGAAGTACAGCCTCTAACGGCGAACATTATACACAATTGGTTTGCTCAAAGTCGCGCGTGGCTCCTTTGAAGGTAATTTCATTACCCAGGTTAGAGTTGTGTGGCGCGCTACTCTTATCAAAATTGGTAGACAAATGTACAAAGGCATTAAAACTAGATATAAACAATGTATTTCTGTGGACCGACTCTAAAATAGTACTCGCATGGCTAGCACAAGAACCCACGCGCTGGAAAACGTTTGTGTCAAATAGAGTGTCAGAGATACAAGGTTTAACCAACACAGCATATTGGCATCATGTAAGTTCTGCGGAAAATCCTGCAGACATAATCTCACGGGGTTGTAATCCAAATCAATTAATAGAAAGCGACATGTGGTGGTCAGGACCGGAGTGGCTCCGGCGCGACATTGAATATTAGCCAGATCAATCCGTTCACAGTAATGTAATTTTACCTACGACCACTACTGTAAGTACTTAAAAACACACCGTCTGCGATCAATGTAAGATTCCTATTACGCGCGGTAAAAAAATCGCACAACTTGGAAAAAAAATCGCACAGTTCGTACAGTTTTCCTAGCAACCGCCTAGCAACGGTCAATACAAACAAACTTATTCTCTAAAAATTATTAAAAATGACAAGTGCAATACTTAATTTTCTGACGCTGTCAAAACTGACATAAGCGATAAATAATAAAAATGAAATACAAACTTTCAATAAATACGGTCGTAGGTAAAGTATAGTACATAATTCGAGTTGTAAAGCAATTACGCACTCATGGAATTATCACACTCGACGCTAACGCGTCTCGTGCATAATTTTTCCATTCGTGCGTAATATGCTATTTACAACTCTTATTACGTAATATACTATTACAGGACATTCCCGAAAAACGAGATATGCATAAGGTTGCGTGTTTATCAACGGAAAATAGTTTTGATTTATTTGATAGATTTTCTAGATTAAAGCGAATACAAAATGTCACAGCTTGGTGTCTTAGATTTATTAAAAATTTGAAACTAAAGTAAGAAGGTGAACAAAAAATTACAGGCAATTTAACTATACACGAAATAAAAGATGCTGACATTTTATTAATCAAATTGGTACAAAAGGAAGAATTTTCTGCGGATATTACAAATCTTAAAAATTCCAGGGAAATATCCAGAAATAGCAAAATAAAGAGTCTAGATCCATTTCTAGATGACGAAGGTATCATACGCGTAGGAGGGAGATTAAAAATGGCGGATATAGAATATAATAGAAAATTTCCTATTCTGTTACCAGGCAAACATGCATATACGGATTTAGTTATTTCTCATGAACACGAACGAACGTTGCACGGCGGTATCCAAACGACTTTATCTGCTATCCGAACTAAGTTTTGGCCTATCAACTGTAAAAATTCTATAAAACGAGTAGTGCGTAAATGTATAGTGTGTTTTAAGGCAAAACCTAGAGGTATCACTCCAACGATGGGACAACTTCCCACGCCAAGGATTAATCCTTCACGCCCATTTTCATATTGTGGTTGTGATTTTGCTGGTCCCTTTATGATAAGTGATATATATCTAGTTACATTTTGTGCAGTTGGTAATGGTTGGACAGGATTAGGAACTTCCGTTTTATTATGTTCTAGTTACTTTTAGGGAGTTGATTAAGAAAGACTTCACTTGTCAGTTAAAAAGAATAATTAATAGGCAATAAATAGTTTGAAAGAAAAAATGAGTTAATGATTACACCAGAACAGTTAATAAATACACAACATAAATTGGCGACGAGTCGGAGAAGTTAACCTTTATTACAATATTATTGGTTTTACACCAAGATTTTACATTGCTTATTGGAAAATTTGACACCTTTAACAAATGGAGCAGTTATTAGAAAATTTGACGGCAGTTCTGAGAAACATTCAAACAACTCAGCAAAAACAAATACGTATACTAGAACACGGAAATAGAAATCCAGCACCTACTAATTCGAAACCACTAGATTTACATGGAGTTAATTTACAACCGTATGACGAACAAAATGAGTCATTTAACACATACATACAACGGCTGGAAAACCATCTTAATTTAAGAAATATCACGGAAAACACTACTGAAAATAATCAGAAGAAAGTCCAGATTTTTCTAAATTATTTAGGGCCAAAAATGTACCAAACTTTGAGCAATCTTCCAGCTCCAGAATTGCCAAGTACAAAAAGTTATGAAGAGTTGGCACAACTATTAAAATCTCATATTTGTCCGCACCCAAGTGAGATAGCCGCACAGCACAGATTTTCTAGTAGACTTTAAAATGAGGGAGAATCTATTTCAAATTACGTAGCCGAATTAAAACGACTTACAACAAACTGCAATTTTAAATGTCTGGAGTGCAACAAGTCAACAATAAGTACGCATCTAAGATCTCAATTTATTAAAGGAATTCGAGATAACGACATTAGGGAGCGTTTATTACAACAAACTGCACCTACTTTTACATTTGAAAAGGCTGTCGAATTAGCTTTGTCCATTGAAATGTCAAAGTGCGAAAGCAAACAATTACAAGGAATTACAGGACAAATTAATTTTGTAAATAAGCTAAAACCCAGTACAAGTGGAAATTACAAGAAGAAAACGGCATCGGACACCACAGCACATCCAAAATTGAAATTCCTATGGGGAAAATGTTTCAGATGTGGAAATGACAAACATAAAGCAAGTTCTTGTTTTGCCATAAATAAGATTTGTAATAAATGTGGCACAAAAGGTCACTTAGCAACAGTATGTCTTAAGGAAAAAGGGGACACACAACCTAAAGAGAATGCGAAACATAACCAGTTAGCCGTCGAAGACGAGGTACAAGAGGTGTCCGATGAATCAGACATTTATACAATTAATGTATTCGACATTAATAAAACAAGTACAGATTTCAAGGATAAGATTATGTTGAATATAAAAATTGATGGAGTCCAAACAAAAATGGAACTGGATACAGGGGCTGCCATTTCTTCTATGTCAAGAGAAAGCTACGAGAGATTACGTCCAAATAAACCATGGAATACTACGACCATGAAACTGAGAACATATACTGGAGAAATAATAGAACCTGTTGGGGTATCCAAGGTAAAAGTTCAATACGCCAATCAAGTTGGAGATGGAGACATTTACATTTGCGAAGGGAATGTAGACACGGTTTTTGGAAGAGACTGGTTACGTAAATTTGATATACACTGGAAAGACGTTCAACAAATTCATACATTAGGAGGTGAAAATTATGACAAAGACAAACAGTTAGCTGAATTACTAAAAAAATATGACCAAATCTTTGATGACGAAGTTGGAAAAATTCCAGATTACAAATGTTCTATTAAATTGAAAGAAAACTCCATTACACCATTGTTTTACCGGCCAAGATCAGTACCCTATGCACTTAAGGGGAAAGTTGAGGACGAGATTAAAAGACTGGAAAAGTTAGATATTATAGAGAGGGTAATACAGGCTGATTGGGGTACACCGGTCGTGCCAGTAATGAAAAAGAATGGAGACATAAGACTTTGCGCAGATTACAAATCTACACTGAATAAACATATCCAAAATGACAATTATCCTATTCCAAAAATTGAGGATATATTTGCACAAATGAGTGGAGGGAAGTATTTCTGTTCCTTAGATATTAGCCAAGCTTACCTCCACATGCCCGTCGATGATGAAACAGCCATGTTACTGGCAATCAGTACACACCTTGGTACATTCAAGGTGAAGCGATTAATGTTTGGAGTCAAAGTAGCCCCAAATTGTTGGCAAAGATTTATGGATCAGTTATTGAGCGGCATAGCAGGAGTATCATGTTTTTTTGACGATATCGAAGTACAGGGATCTACATATGAAGAGACATTACAACGACTAGATTTGGTATTTGCTAGGTTACGAGCAAATGGGTTACATTTGAACAAATCCAAATGTGAATTTTTCAAGAGTTCAATTAAGTATTTAGGACATGTAATTAATGAGCAGGGGTTACATACATCACCAGAGAAAATAAATGCAATCCTGGATGTTCCTAGACCTAAGGATGTGCAAGAATTAAGAAAATTTTTAGGACTGGTGAACTATTATCATCGACTTTTACCCAATTTGGCGTCAAAATTAGCCCCATTAAATGCGCTTCTTACGAAGAACACAAAGTTTATATGGACAAGGAAATGTGACGATGTGTTTAATGAATTAAAAACTGAACTTACGGGTACAAAAGTGCTTACGCATTTTGATGTAAACTTGCCTTTACTATTAGCCACCGATGCAGGACCAAATGGACTTGGTTGTGTTTTGTCGCATAGATACCGAGATGGTTCAGAAAGACCAATTGCATTCGGATCACGCTCCTTATCAAAGAGTGAACGAAATTACAGCCATATCGATAAGGAGGCGACCGCTATTTCCTGGTCACTGAAACGGTTCTTCCAATATTGTTATGGAAGAAGATTTACATTGATAACGGACAATAAACCTTTATCTGCTATTTTCCACCCCCACAAAGATATGCCAGCCACATCGGCTACACGCATGCTGCATTATGCAAACTTTTTAGCAGGTTTCGATTACGATATTCAATTTCTTAGAACTGAAGATCACGCAAATGTGGATTATTTGTCTAGATTTCCAATGGTGACACCTCAAGGACAGGATATTTATGATGAGGTAAATGTCGAATCAGTTTTGCAATTGCATCAGTTAGAAACATTACCAATAACCATACAAGAAATAAGAACAGAAACTAGGACAGATACGGAGTTAAATAAGGTATATATGGCTTTACAATCAGGAAATAAATTACCAGAAGGTTACACAGCTACTGAAATGGAGTTAGTGAATGGCTGTGTGTTTAAAGGTATACGTACAGTAATACCGAAGTCGCTACAGGATGCCATATTAAACGAATTACACAGTGCTCATGTAGGGATCGTAAAAATGAAGGCGCTATCACGTAGTTATGTATGGTGGAAAGGAATTGATCACGATATTGAGGAGGTAGTAAGGAAGTGTACGAGTTGTTCAAAAATTACAAATTCGCCACCAAAAACTTATCACCCTTGGGAATTTCCAGAACACCCTTGGCAGCGAATACATATTGATTATCTGGGACCCTTCATGGACACGAATATTTTGATAGTAGTCGATGCGCATACCAAATGGGTTGAAGCGGTACCGACTAAAAGTACGACTGCGAATGCGACCATCCAAATTCTACGAGACATATTTTCACGCTTTGGTTTACCGGTTACGGTAGTCTCAGATAATGGGAGTAATTTTAGGTCTAGTGAATTTGAGCAGTTCTTAAAGTCTAATGGTATTTATCATAAGTACACTGCGCCATACCATGCAGCAACTAATGGCCAAGCGGAACGTTACATACAAGTGGTCAAACAAGGATTACGAAGCATGATGAATGAACCAGGGGATCTAAAATTTAAACTTTGCAAGTTATTATTACAATATCATAAGGTACCCAACTCCACCACCGGTATTAGTCCAGCTGAATTAATGTTCAAACGGCCGATCAGAACCAGACTAGATTTAATAAGAAGAGATATTAAAATGCATCAGGACAATGGTATTAATATTACCAACAAAAAGCCGAGAGAATTCAATGCAGGTGATTTGGTACAAGTTCGATGTTATACTAACAAGAACTGCAAATGGAAATACGGCGTGGTATCATCTCGAAAAGGCACACTGCATTATGAGGTTATAATTGATGGAATTAAACGTATGCAGCATATAGATCAAATGAGGACGACGACTGTTCATGAACCATATTATGTTCCAAATATAGACACTTCAAATATGGTAGACAGTCATAAGGAAAATCCCCAAGTAGAAAATGTAAATGTCCAACATGCAGGGGAAAATGATAATATTCAAAATGATTCGGCAACCATTTCGGGTACGCCAGCTAGAAGCTACTCAGAGCAGAAAGAAACTCTACCACTGCCTAACGTGATGGAAACAAGAAAAGCTACAGAGACTTTGCCAGAAGGAAGTAAACCTTTAGTGAGACGCTCTAATAGGATTCGGAAACCACCAGTGCGATTAGATTTGTAAACCTAATGTTAATATGTTACTTCAAAGTTATTAATGTTAGAATTAAAATTTTATTTTTTATACTTCCGGGGGAAGATTGATATATATCTAGTTACATTTTGTGCAGTTGGTAATGGTTAGACAGGATTAGGAACTTCCGTTTTATTATGTTCTAGTTACTTTTAGGGAGTTGATTAAGAAAGACTTCACTTGTCAGTTAAAAAGAATAATTAATAGGCAATAAATAGTTTGAAAGAAAAAATGAGTTAATGATTACACCAGAACAGTTAATAAATACACAACAATAAGGGAAGGTACATTGCGTAACCGAAAGTTACGCAATGTACCTTGTTTTTCATCCAAGGCGATCCACCTGGAGCTTGCAGGGGATCTCTCAACTCCGGTATTTTTAAATGCATTAAAAAGATTTTTTGCGCTCCGAGGTATTTCAAAGGAAATCTGGTCAGACAACGGGTTGAACTTTGTCGGTGCTGCAAATCAAATAAAGAGAGCTCATGATGAGGTTATTCAAAATTTTCTATTAGAAAATCGTGTCATCTGGCATTTTATCCCACCTAGGGCACCGCACTTTGGGGGACTCTGGGAGTCGGCGGTAAAACTTACAAAACACAATTTAACTCGAGTTATGGGTATTTCAAACTTCACCTATGAAAACTTTAATACTGTCATTGTGCAAATAGAATCCATATTAAATTCTAGACCCATTTGTCCAATGTCAAACGACCCTAACGACCTAGATCCTCTCACCCCCGGACATTTTTTAATTGGCTCAAAATTGATTTCATTACCCGAAGATAATATAGAAGACGTTCCAATGAACCGATTAAATAAATATCAACAAATACAACAGGTTATTCAAACGTTCTGGCGACGATGGTCAAACGAATATCTGCACAACCTCCAGCAGCGCAACAAGTGAATGTTGAATGACTCAAACGTTTTGAAACCAGGCCTTATGGTAGTCCTACGTGAAGACAACGTGCCTCCGTTAAATTGGAAGATTGGTCGAATAATGGACATCCACTGTGGAAAAGACAATATTGCGCGTGTGGCAACTGTTAAAACCCCTAATGGCATAGTAAAAAAGAGCATTTTCTAAGCTACATATACTGCCGGTGGACATTTAAATGACTTATTTTGTTTCGAAAGTAGGTACTTTCAAGGGAGGCGGTATGGTAGTGTTTTCCGTATATTTTTGTTAAAATTAAACTTAGCGGCATCGTCGCTTGTGCCAGTATACCGCAGGAGAAAGTTTGGCAACAACAGGGAATGACAGCTGACTACCGACAGCGGGAATCATCGGTGGGACTCGGTACTTGATAGCGAACTTTTCGACATTCGAGCGAGGCAGTGCTTCTTATGTGTCTTATCAGCTTATATATTCATATTCAAGTAATAAATGTTAAAATATTCCTATTAATAAATTCAATACAAGTTCCATACAAAGACTCATTAATACAGTCCACTCAAACATACACAACATGGTGTATTATTGACATTTTTACTAAACATTATAGCTTTAGTTTTATTAGCATTAATCAACAATGAGTTACTGCTGGCCCAATTGTTAATATTTAAAAGATCTAAATTTATAAGTTGTTTTGCTGTTTCAAATTCTTGATAATTAAATGACATATACAGTATATTCACTTTTAAACCAAAGCAGTTTGTGAGTGAATAGGAGATAGTAGTAAAGCGAGAGCACTACACATGCGTGACTGCATGTCGATCTCAGAATGTTAGCGCTCTCGCTTTATTGTCTCCTATTCACTCACAAAGTGCTTTGGTTGAAAAGTGAATTTACTGTATATATTAAGATCATCAGCATATGCATGAAATGTGCAATATTTTATCCATTTACTAACATCGGCACTAAAAACTGTAAACAGTATTGGTCCAAGGATTGATCCCTGAGGGACCCCTGTCATTATTTCTAAAGGTTCAGATATGTTATATTTACCTTCAGTACTAGACAGACGGACCATTTGACTTCTACCATAGAAATAATTTTTGAACCAGCTAATAGTTTTTGCATCGAAATTAAAATGTGATAATTTTGCCAACAGCAAATCAAAGTTGATTGAATCGAAAGCCTTTGACATGTCTAAAAGTACCATAGCTGTACATTTATTGTTATCAAATCCTGCCACGATGTCATTGGTAATTTTAAGAAGAGCTGTAGTACAACTGTGACCTTTACGGAAACCGGATTGATAAATTGGTAAAATATTATTATCATTTAAATACTTATTCATTTGAACTTGTATCACTTTTTCTAACAGTTTTGAGCCTGTCGGAAGTACACTAATTGGCCGAAGATCATTGAGTGATGGATTTTCTTTTGGAAGTACCATTGCAGTTTTCCATAATGTTGGAACCTCTGCTTTCTCAATGGAAAAGTTAATAATATGTGTTAATGGATTGAGACAATATGGTAAACAAAATGTTAGCATTGTAAAAAATTAAAAATTAAATTAAAAATGAACACGAAAAATCCATGATTCGGAGGGGCAAGGGGATTGCTGAACATGATTCTAAAAACAAGAGAGGGAGAAAACAAATCAGAACAAACGAACATGTAAATATGAATCATGATTACCTTGTTCACGTATGATTAGCACGAACGAAAGCAGCTCAAGTGACTGTTAAAAATAAAGTTTTGTAAATTTTAATCCAATATTTTATTGCAACATCGTAGAGAAAATAGCATTTCCTACTCGAAATGAATTACGTTTTTTTCATTCTTGAGAATTTGCCAACTTGCTTTGCTCGTGGGCAAATTCTCATCTTGTGACGCTGCCTTTATTCGGACGCCATTTGTGACGTCCCTTCTCCTAAATATTGAGTTAATGTTACACAAAATGACTGTCGCTAATATTATTGCCTCGGGCGCCAATCCCTTGTTTAACGTGTAGGAATGTCACTTTGACCTATCAACAGTATGATAGGGCCGGATAACTTCAGTGAAGACACGGTATGTCCGGGTTCTAGGTTTGCTGGTCGCCGCTCTAATGGAGCGTCCCGACTGCTGACTGTATATTATAAGGTATAGTGATGTTAGTGATATAGAAAGCATAAACTATTTGATAAAATAAATTTATTGCAATAAATATTTATTGTACATCGTTTGATAAACGAATAGAAAGCAAATCAATGTGGTATATATAAGTACGGCTAATTTACCACAAAGCAGTATGTAAGTAACTAAATATGTATTCCAAAACATCTATAAACAAAGCAACAAATATTTACAACAATACTTAAAGTAGTTACTACAAAAATAATCTTATCAAAATTAATTTTATTCAAAGAAACTACTTAAAATTAAATACTCAAAAGACAACTCTCAAGCGGAGGTGTGTGTAAGCAAAGCGGGTGCAAAACTAACTACAAGCGGCAGGTTCTAGTTTTGAAGAAACTAAACGACTATCAGAGTTATGGAAAGTACTAAAGCGGGTAAACGGATGTGCAATTACGGTATTAATCTAGAATTAATCGGATGCAGGTAACTAAAAAACGGTAGCAGTAGTAAGCAAGCGGCAGGATGGTTAAAAAGTGGTGACGAATGTAAGCAAGACTTGAAGTAAGCTTTGGAGTAATTACGGTACGTGTCTTCAAAACTACCTTTGATAGCGTGAATGATTTTTATTTCAAAACGGTAAACGTGTGTGTTGAAATGTGATAGTCCAGTAAAAGAAACGGCAATAAAAACCAGCTGTAACAAAAGAAATTACCAAAAAAAAACTAATCAGTATTATCGTACTAGCAAGTCGGATTTTCAGACTAAAATACTTAATTTAAATAATTCTACAAGTAATTACTACAATCGGGTTGTTCGTGTTAACCATGTCATCCAGACCAGACCAGCTCACGACAGGATGTTTTAGGTTCCTACCCCTGGCAACCTGATTGTCTATTTTAACTAACCCCTATACAACCACCTCAGGAATAATTTTCAAACCAGGTTTATTCGTGTTAATCTAATCACTCAGACGCTGGCCAGCGCACTCACGACAGGGTGTTTTTAGATTCGTACGCCAGCAACCTGATTCGTTTATGTCAAAACCCAACCTGTTAGACACTGGCTAATTCGCGCTCGTCTCCACAAGGTTTTGGGGATTTTACCACAAGCTATTATTCTGAGTAGTTACGAACAGATCTGATTAATAAAACACAACTGTGCTGGCACCCCAAGACAAACCTCTGAACCTGAGGGGAGGATTGTGTTAACCCTTTGCACTATCAGTTGTTGGCAAGTTCGCTCTCTCAACAGATAAATGCGTTGGTATTTACACACCTCCTTCGTCTCGTATTCTATCGGGCCACCAGACAGACAGACGGACTACTAAATTTATTTAATTAAATAAATTACGGAAATACCTTCTATCACGTTTTTCAAAACCAATAAAATATTTAATTCCTCACTTAAACTTAAAACACGCAAACATACAGCTATTACAATACACAGTGATTTATTATAAATCAATTGTAACGCACGGACTGAATTTATAATTAATTCTTTTTAATAATTGACTATAAATTTCTCTATCAAAATATTGAAATAATTCGCAAATTATTTTCGTAAGTACCGTAAATATGCCGAGTGCTTAATATTTACCTAAATACACCAGGAACGTTTCGATCGTCGATATAGACTGATTATTCAAATTCAATTCGCGTACGTCCTAATCTCCAGCTCGCTGGCCGAGTGTTTTCCCACGCGCTGATAACGCGAACGTACGTAGGGTCCCGTGGCTCGCCGTTCAAGTCGCTCTCTGGCTCATTTATTTATCAATCTCGAACGGAAATTGTTATTAACAATTTTAGTTCGGACTCCTGTATCGGCGGAATAACTTCTACTCATTTTTCTGAGTATTATAGTGAAAGAAACGGAATTAATAATGTACGGATTACTTAAATAGAAAAATAAATAAGTTTATTTATTTATAACACGTTTAAATAAATTGAACGGCTGTACACGGACCGGTTTTTTAACACAGGTGATTACCTGAATACTTACTGAAATTACTCTACCCCTTTATACAGGGTGTACCCGAATTTAACTATGAATAAACAATAAATAAATTTATTAACTGCAAATAAACAGAACGCGGAATTCTAGGGTTCAATAATTCCTATACTTTCCTAAACTGGTTATACAGGATGAACCCAAAAATACTAGTGGATAAAATAGTAACAGTAACGAGTAAATCATTCAACTACTATAGCTGAATCGGTAGGTTTAAAAATTTGCTTCGTTACAATCTCACGAAAAAATAGTATATTAAAGTATAAGTGGATATTAAGGCCTTTAAAACGCGCGATTTGTCGAGCACGACGGCGCAGCCGGATGCTCGAAATGGAGCAAGTGTTTTAAAGACCAGTTATAAATACACCACATGTAATTACTACCCCCTTTTTCCCAGAAGGCTTTAGAAGAGCCTTGTGTGAGAGGGGCTACACATTTAAAGTCAAGGGACACATCCTATATCCGTGTATAATGGAAAAATCTCTCTCACAGTATCTTCCATTGCCACGACCGGGAATCGAACCCGGGACTTTTGGGTGAGAGGCAGGTACGCTACCATCTCGACCATCAGTCATATATCCACGTTATCCACGAATACTTTACGCCATTTTTTTTATTGGTACACTTTCAAATCATAAATAATGTTAGTATTAATACTACGAAAATGGAAATAAGATCTAATAATGTAAAATGATTAAATTCGTGATGTGACATCAGTTTTAGTTGTCATCGAAATGAGAAAAATAAAAATTGATTTGCGATCTGTCATATAAGATTAATAATTGTTGTCAGTAGATAGTTATTACCGGAAAGCGTGCTCCCCCACCACTTTGCTCCTCCCCCCACCACTTTTTTCTGGGGTGGGGGGGTAATTAGTCTGGTCTGGTAATTAGTGTATTTGCGCGTTAATTACATTGATGTAATTAGTCAGGTGGGAGGTAATTAAAAAATCCAATTGTCGCGAGCAATATGCAATGAAAGTAATTAAATTATTGTGCTGTAATTAGAGTGGTGTAATTGCAATGCAACTAATTGAATTGGTGCAATTGTATAGTAATTAATATATGTGGCAATTGTTAAATTATGAACTCTATGGCCTAAGCACCAAGTAACCACCTGTAAATAGACAAAAGAAATCCACAAATCACATGGTGTATTGTCAATAGTTATACAATAGAATAATCCTAACAAAAGGGGATAACAATATAGATTTAAGCAAGGGTAGTGTAGTCATTTTATACATTGTATACATTGTTCGTTGATGGTACTAAGTCGAAAACGATATTCAATTCTCGCTTTACAAACTGATTAATAAAACAAAGCATGATATATGGATAATATATTAAATGTTTGATCGAGTCAAATTACTGTCAGGCAACAGTTTGAGTACCTACAAATCCTTTGTTAGAATTCTATGAAGTAGGTGTCGAAATATTACAATAAATACCAACAAGTGACATCAAAATGCATTAATTTTCTAAGGACAAATATATTGCACAAAAGATTAGCCATCTGTTAGCTAAACAAAAGATACGTCGGCAAAATTTTTACAAAAACAACAAAAGAGACAAAGTCAAAAGGCATAGCTACCTGAAACATTAGAAATAAAAAATGTATTGTCTTCTTACACAAAAGATTCAACGTAGAATTAATCCCATGTGGGTTGTTCATATTGAAGAAGAAAAACAACAAAGTCTTGTTCCCACAAAATACTTTTTTATTGCAACCGGTTTCGTGATCAATACATTACATCACATCATCAGGCTACAAGACTACAAATAGGAATTTTTTTTTTATGTAAAAAACTATAACAATCCAAATATTACATTAATATAATAAGTTAAGAATTCCATCAAATGTAGATAGTTAAATTTAATTAAAACAAGTAAAACTATTACGATAATATCAAATATTGTTTTATATATAAAAAATATGTTTGTAAATAAGATAAAAAATTATTAACAGAAGATACCTACTAAAGAGATTAAAAAACCAATGAAATTGTGAATATAAAATAAGTTAAAATAGAAAAATATACTTACATTTCTATAAATACCAAAGGTTTGTCAGTATAAGCATTAATGAAAAATTTGTCCAATTATTTAGAAAACTAATAAATATTATGAAAAAATACATGTACTTGAATTTATTTAATGTCATTAATTAATTTTAAATTAATCAAAATTAAAACACAAAAGACAATGTACGTGGACAAACAGATTAAAATTTAAAATAAAATAATGTCCTTAACTCCGTACAAAAATGAACTAAATGAAACATGTTCTAGAATATCGAAATTTGATAAAAAGCCCTTGTAATGACCTCTATAGGTACATATAGGAACGTAAGCATATATGGCAGATTAATAAAAAGAAAACAACGTACAATCTTAATCGAAGTAAGGATACTTATCAATAGATGGCGCAAGCTATGCAACAACAGGAAACTGCAAAATATCGAATAAATAATTGACATCATATGATACCTATATTAGACAAAAAACAGATAAAATATTTAAAATGGAAGACAAGCACATGGGACGTCACGACCCTCACTTCTACTGGTATAAATTAAAGTTGCTAAAGCCGAATTACACAGGGATGAAGAATATATGGTAGCACACAACGAAAAGATGATGAATGAAATATTCGAAAGGCAGAAGCGAGTATCTAATGTAATGATAGCAAATACCTACTAAAGAAGCACAAGGATCAACACGTGCTGAGAGAAATTTGAGAGATAAGAACATTGTCAAAGATATTTTAAGAGGGATTGATGTTGATACGTCCAATGTATCTGTGTTTCGAGTAGGCAAATATAATCCAGAAAAAAATCAACTATTGAAAGTTATCTTTCATAATAACAATGATGCTATGAATGTATTAAAAAATAAAAAATTGATAAAAGCTGAAGGGGTAAAAGTTTTTAGCGATCAGACTAAAATGCAGAGAGATTATTTTTTATCATTGAAAAAAAAATTAAAATCAATTAATGAAAATGGTGGCAACAAGACAATTAAATATATTTATAATATGCCAACAATAGTTGATTCAAAACTTACTTTGAATGATCAAAAAAACCAATAGAATCTACTAATATACTTTATTGTTCTGACATTATTTATTTAAATTCTGAAAGCTTCCTTGCGCATAAAGATGAAATTATAGCTGAAAGTTTTTGCTACAAACCTTCTGTAATTGTATTAAGTGAAGCAAGATGTACAAATGAAATTGAGCAATTAGAGGTTAATATAAGGGGATATTCATGTTTGAGGTGCGATTCTTCTAGCAGACACACAGGAGGAATACTTATCTATATTAGGGAGGATATTAACTTTGTTATTAAGAAGAGATATGTTCATGATCTAAATTACTGGTGTTTGTTAGTGTGTGTAACTTTAAATAAGAAAAAATGGTTAATTGGTGGAGTATATCATTCACCTAATGCAAGCCACACAACCTTTTTAGAAAAACTTGAAGAATGGTGTGAAGATTATTTTGGACACAGTAATCGATGTATATTCGTAGGAGATTTTAATATTAATTATTTAGATGAAACAAACTTTTATACTAGAAAATTAAAAGAATTAATTATGAGATATGGCATCTCTCAAATTGTGAATCACTATACCAGATGTACTAACTTAAGTTCTACTCTTAATGATTATGTGTTAACAAATAATGAGGGTGTATATGTGAATGGGCATAATGCACAAAAAATTACTGATCACGCAGTTATAAGTATTAATTTAAGTAGTAGAAATTATCTTAAAGATAACAGTAGTTTTAAGTACCGAAAGTTAAATGACACTGTATTCCATGAAATGAATTTGGAGTTAATTGCACAAGATTGGAATTGTACTAGTACTGATGTTAATGTGGCTTATAGGGATGTTATAGATAAATGTAGTATAGTAGTGAACAAAATAGCTCCGCCGCGGTTATTACTGTTAATAATAAATGGAATCAAGTGCCCTGGTATGATACAGAAGTTAAAAACAAATCCGCGGAAAGAGATATTGCATATAAAAATTATCAGAGGGGTATCAATGCTGCTGATAAAGAAATTCTATGGAATACATATAAAACTAAAAGAAATGAGGTGGTTAATTTACATAAAACAAAAAAACGTGAATATTTTGAGGATAAAATTGACAGTTATAAAAATGATTCAAAAGCAATGTGGAAAACCTTAAAATCAATTATTTATTTATTTATTTATTTAATAGATTTATTTCCAACAGGTATAGAACCCAATTACAGGAAAAATTACATAAAACAAAGCAGTATTAAGAATTATAAAGTATAAAGTAGCAAAATACATAAAAAAAGAAAGTATAAACAGTAGCTCAGTGCCTACTAGTAAAGAATACAAAAATAAAAGTAAAAATTCTGCGGAACATAATAGTCATGATAGTTATGAAATTAGGAATTATTTCTAAGATATAAATTAATTATACTACCTAAGCTGTCATAATTAATGTCACATTCATCAGCAATGGAATTAAATAAATTACAAATATTAAAAATTGGTGGTTTGTGCATAAGGTTGGTGCGACCAAAAGGACAATAAAAACATTCACTTTCACGAGAATTTAACCGGGGAACCAAAAAGCAAAGCTTATTAACAAGACACGGACAATCAATATTATTATGCATCAGATTATATAAAAAGGAAATAGCTATACAACTCCTTCTCTCCTTGTGAAATTATGTTAAATGTTTGTAATAAAAATTCAATGTCTGTTCCTCGCTGTGGATAAAATCTATATGATTTATAAAACAAATATTTTAAAAATTTTCTTTGCACAGATTCAATCAAAACAATGAAATTTTGGTATATAGGAAACCATATAAGGGCAGCGTATTCTAGTTTGGATCTAATGTATGAAAAATATAATATTTTTAAACTATCAACGTGTGAGAAACAGCTCCAATTTCTAACAAAGAAACCGAGCAACTTAGAGGCTGCTTTTGTCATTTGATTAATATGACTGGAGAAACTAAGTTTACAATCAAATAATACCCCGAGGTCCTTATATTCAGAACAGCGTTGAAGAGGAAAATTATCGATATTGTAATCAAATTGTATAGAATTTTGCCGACGAGTAAAGGTCATGATCTTGCATTTAGAAGTATTTAGTTTTAGGTAGTTGTTGGAACACCATACAGAAACATGATCAATTTCAGCTTGTAATTGAACACAATCGTTTAAACTGTTTATACTCATATAAATTTTAAGATCATCAGCAAAAAGTAGCTGGTGACAACCTATTATTGACGTAATATCATTCATACAAATTAAAAACAGTAGGGGTCCCAAATTAGACCCCTGCGGAACACCTGATGTTGCTATGTAGTTTCGAGACCTGTGACCACCGTGTTCTACAAATTGCTCTCTTGAACACAGGTAAGATGTGAAAAGTAAGATCAAGGAGAAGGAGAACCATTAAATTTTAGAAACATCAAATTTATCGAAAACGATAATGTTAACTATATGCTTCAACGGAAGTTGAAGCAGCTAATAAATTTAATAATTTCTTTGTCGGCAGCATTGTGGATATTTCTGGTAGTATTGTACAAACAGCTAATTGGTCACCTCCCTCTAATTATAATGGTATAAACTCTAGTTTCACTGAATTTAAATTATTAAATATACATGACTTAAAACAAAAAGCGTATTTACTCAAAGAACGAAATAATGTTAGTGATGTTTTGACATCCAAATTTATAAAAAATACCTTTGACAGTTTAGGCTTTGCACTTCTTAATTTTATTAATACATTATTGCAGTATGGTAATTTTCCAAACTAAAAGTAAGTACCATAATACCTATACCTAAAATTCAAAATTCAATTGAAATGTGTGAGTATCGTCCTATAAACACCTTGCCTGATATTGAAAAAATATTGGAACTATCAGTTTATGATCAGGTTGTAGACTATTTTCAAAGGAATAATTTATTTATAGGTAACCAATCGGGATTCCGAAAAAACCACTTCTGTGAAACAGCAGTTCAATTAACAATAACTAAATGGAAGCAAATTATTGATAATGATAATTACATAGTGGCTGTTTTTGTTGATCTTAAAAGGGCATTTGAGACCATTGACCGAGAAATATTATAAATAAATTGAAATATTATGGTATTGGTGGTACTGTTTTGAGATGGTTTCAACAATACATTTCTGACAGATACCAAATTACGAAGATCGGTAATTCAAGTTCTAATGCATTGAATAATAATATAGGTGTACCACAAGGAAATATTCTTGGTCCTCTTCTACGAAGATCGGTAATTCAAGTTCTAATGCATTGAATAATAATATAGGTGTACCACAAGGAAATATTCTTGGTCCTCTTCTTTTCATTATATATCTCAATGATTTAAACCACTAGGTGGATATGATTTTATAAATTTATTTGCAGATGATACATTGATTGCTTGTTGGGGTAAAGATCTCAATGAGATAATAATAAGAATGAATTCTGCATTAACAAAATTGGAGAAATATCTGAATGTAAATAGACTTAAGTTAAATGTAACTAAAATTAAAGGTATGATACTAGGAACAAGATTCAAGTTAAAAAATATTATTGCTACGTATATGCAGTTGAAGATTAATAATGAAAATATTGAATGGGTAACTGAAAACAAGTATTTAGGGATGTTTATTGATGATAATTTAAATCTAAAAAAACATTATGAATATGTTTATACAAAAAATTTCTAAAAAACCGCATTTCTTTACACGAGATTCTTCTTACATTTCGATGTTTGCAAGAAAATCTGTTTACCAAGCAATCATTCAGCCTCACTTTGACTACTGTTCTACACTTTTGTATCTATTCGACAAAAATAGGTTACAATATCCCTCCAAAAACTTCAAAATAGGGGACTAAGAATAATATTAAAATGCAATAGATATACATCAATCAGAACAAACTGGATATACGTTAAAGATAGAATATATAGATAGATGTAGATAGAATATATATAATATGTATGACTTTTATATATAAAATGAACAAAAACATGTTGCCATCTTATTTTGCAGAATTTATTTCTTACAATAATAATATACATAGTTACAATACAAGACATAATTATAATTTTCATATAACTAGAACTCATAATAAGCAATCAATGAATTCTATTTTTGTTAAAGGTTTAAATGAATTTAACCAACTGCCTGCTGATATTAAGAATTCTAGCAAGGTACATGCATTCAAGAGGCATCTACTTAAAATCATCACTGAAAGAAGGATTTTGTGAAGGAATATTTTTCTATTGATTATTTCATAAGGCTATATGTGGGTGTGTTAATTCTATATGAGATTGTACGTTATTTATGTACTATACCTATACCGGGTGACCACGAAATTACGCTCGCCCTTATATTTTCTTTGTTTTACAAGATATTAATTTCAAATTTGGGCACGTCAAATAACGGTTAAATATGCATTATTTCAACCGTTTTATCACTTTCTGTCGCTTCCGGTTTCACCGGAAATGACACTAGCTTTCGTTTTTTAAATGGAACGCCCTGTATATTTTTACATTTTTGGATTCAGGAGATCATTTTGAATTCAGTCAAGGCATATTTAGATAAAAATATTATTGCCAGACATTTTTATGAGCAAATTTAATTTTTGATCTAGGCGGCCGTGACCCCAATAAAATGTTTTGTTTTGCTTCAATAATTAATCAAAAAATACAATTATGATATTATGTCGTATGACATTTGTGTTATAAGATCTTAAACATTTCGGAAATCGTTTTTCCAGAATAACTCATTTTTTTTAAATGGCACCATGGTGACTCACTATGTTATTTTAATAAAGCATTTCATTACCGATAATTTGATACCAAACACTTCATTATTTGTTCATATTATAATACATAAAAATTACATTCAACAAGATATCAATGAAAATAAACTCATAATATTTAAAACTGAATTTCTATCAAATAGGTGCCTTTGAAATGTAACGAAAGAAACAAATGAATAGTTTGACAGCTCAAATGATATTTAAATCTATGAGAATCGGGTATTATTATGATGCGTATTAAAAAATTATGGTTTATTCAAAAAGTGACAAAGTGGTGTTCTTGAGCTACTCTCTCTTGTCTCAGCTCCCGTTCTACATTTTCCTAGTGGATAGCGTTCTGCATATACATCACGGGCTGCCAGACTATTTCTGCGACTTTCCCCGTATATCAACAGCATATCCACTTTGTCACTTTGTGAATAAACCATAATTTTTTAATACGCAGCAAAATAATACCTGATTCTCATAGATTTAAATATCATTTGAGCTGTCAAACTATTCATTTGTTTCTTTCGTTACATTTCAAAGGCACCTATTTGATAGAAATTCAGTGTTTATATCTTGTTGAATGTAATTTTTATGTATTATAATGAACAAATAATGAAGTGTTTGGTATCAAATTATCGGTAATGAAATGCTTTATTAAAATAACATAGTGAGTCACCATGGTGCCATTTAAAAAAAATGAGTTATTCTGGAAAAACGATCTCCGAAATGTTTAAGATCTTATAACACAAATGTCATACGACATAATATCATAATTGTATTTTTTGATTAATTATTGAAGCAAAACAAAACATTTTATTGGGGTCACGGCCGCCTAGATCAAAAATTAAATTTGCTCATAAAAATGTCTGTCAATAATATTTTTATCTAAATATGCCTTAACTGTATTCAAAATGACCTACTGAATCCAAATATGTAAAAATATACAGGATGTTCCATTTAAAAAACGAAAGTTAGTGTCATTTCCGGTGAAACCGGAAGAGACAGAAAGTGATAAAGCGGTTGAAATAATGCATATTTAACCGTTATTTGACGTGTCCAAATTTGAAATTTATATCCCGTAAAACAAAGACGATATAAGGGCGAGCCTCATTTCGTGGTCACCCGGTATAATAATATGTATTATACAGGGGGTCCCGATTTTAAACCGACAAACTTCGGGTACAGAAAGTTCACATGAAATTATGACATACCCCTTCTAACATTTCTTCTCTATCGAGCCTCCTAACGGAGATACAGGGTGTTGAAAATTCAATTTATTTTTTGTTTTTCTTTAATAACTTCCACAATATTAAAGATAGGGAAACCAAACTTGGTACACATAGTTAGGTTGTGAGGGTCCATCTTTGCTATGGTTCAGAGTTGAACTGAGGCGCGCCAGTGGCGTGCGGTGTGGTCACGTCGATATAATTTTAAGGAAAAAAGTATGTGCACTAATTTTTTTCGCAATTCTGATCAGATTTTCATAATTTACGGTTAATTTTCTAAAAAAACTTGCTCATGTAAAATTTTGACTGAGGCATTAGTTTTCGAGATATTTGCATCTGAACAAAACGATGCACCAAATTTCTATTTAAATAAATACTTTACTTTTACTTTATAAAAGTTTACGGCCGAAACTGTAATACGGGAATCTGACCCGTATTGCGTGGTCCATAAGGACTATAATATATAGTACTAAAACATGGTCGGGAATTTTATAGTATTCTATATGTTGAAAGACTATTTAAGGACTTCCAATACCTATTTCACATTTAAGAAATATGTTAAAATATATGTATCCACGTATGATTTATAAAAACTTCATTTTAGTTTTATAAATTAATATGTAAAGCGGCGGAAGCTTCCTCCAATAGGAATAAAGAATGCAAAAATTCAAATTATGAGTTTGCAGCGCTAACTTCAAAATTAATTCATGTTCGTTCATTTTGACAATGAACTGACGTTTAAAGTTTTCTCTCGGTTTCAAATCTATTCTACTATTTTTTCTAATAAACTCGTTTTTGTGCTTAATTTCAAATGTGGGTTTGTGCTTTGCACCTGAGTGTGATCATATAAATAAAACTGGATGTAAAATGTTAGTTTCCCAAAGGATCCCAAATTAAAATAAAAGAGGTAAAGCTATAATGTGTATGTTAGTTTAATTATCGTTTCTTAAAGATGGAGATATGTAAATTGTAAAGACAAAATAATGCTTAAATACCTACCTGTGCTTTCTTTAATATCCTATATTTTTTTAAATAGGTTTAATTGATTTTTATTGTATTATTGACACCAAGATAAGAGGTTATAAAGTTTGCGTCAGCAACACTGACACTAACGACAGCAGCAGTGTATACTTTTATTTTAATATTGATTTATTATATTAATAATAAAGTTTTCGTAATACTTTATACTTCCGTATATTTTCCGATATCTTGTGCACGATAAATGATAACTGAAAGTTCTTATATATTTCTTCCACAGGAGAAATAAAATAAAACTCCAGGCCATGTTTCTATACCAAAAAATGTCGCCTTATGCACATATGCATTAAGGGTTCATTTTCAGTGAGATTGAACGCAACCCGTCTGTCATGATAGTAGTACGTACGGTTGCATAATTATGTGACGTCACACTAATGCGGTCCATTAATAATTGGAATGACTTAAAACTCGCACTTCTCAATGCTTATGCGGATAAAAGGGATATTTATACGCTTAACTTAGAAATGACCGAGTGCAAACAAGAAAACGAATCTCCGTTTGAATTTTATACTCGTATACAACAACTATTAAATTTGCAAACATCTTATATCACGACACATAGTCAAGGCGCTGAAAGTGTAATATTAATAACCTATCATAGAAATTTAGCATTAAGAGTTTTACTTAGAGGTCTCAAAGATCCGTTAGGCTCTCTGATGCGAACCATAAACCCCACTGATCTAAACAGCGCATTAAGCATGTTAACAAATGATTTTCAAATAGAAACTGCTAGTAACAAATTGCCCAAAATGAAAATATCAAATAATAAACCAAAAAACTTTCAAAATAGGTCCTTTAAAACTAACTACCAACCGCAATTACAACTAACAAACTTTCCACATAACCCCCAAATAATACAAAGGTCAGCAGTACATCATAACCAAAATGCTGGTCCATCCACAAACCAAAACGTTTTTAGGCCTAACCAAGCAAAAAGTTTGCCGAAGCCAGTGCCAATGAGTGTGTCAACAACTAACACTTATAGGCCCGGCCAAACCTCTCAAATTCAAAACCGGAATTATCGTCCTAATCAAAGCAGAAATAATAATAATGTTCGACCAAATTATGTGGTCGAAGAGCTATTTAATATTTACGATCAACCATCAGTTGTTGAACTTCCTGATGAAGATTATTACGATGATAGTTCTGAAAATGCGCAAAATGAGTTTTTTCACGAGAAAGCCTCGGACTACGAATATGTGGATCCGGACAACAACGACCCCCAAATTTCGAATTAATGAACATGAATTATAACGAAAGTAGGCTTCCTTTTATTATTTTCCCTGAAAATAATTTAAAGGTTTTAATCGACACAGGGAGCACAAAATCCTTTGGTAAACCTCGCACATAATATTTCAAAAATTTCATAAAAAATGATCCGTTCAAAATTTCTACTGCACTTGGTACATCAGTTGAAAATTACAGTACTTATATACCTTGTTCAAAAACATTTAATACAAAAAACATGTCTTTAAAATTTTATTTATTTCATTTTCATAATTATTTTGACTGTTTATTAGGCATTGATAATTTAAAACTTTTAAACTAATGTTATCCTAGATAAAAATGCTGGTAATGTTATCGTACCCAGGAGAAGCAGTAGAAGTAGATTTAAGTAAAAGATCCCAATTAGATATAAGCATACAAGCTGAGGCTTGAATGGTGTATATGGAACATCCGTTCCATATGCACCATTTTTTTTATCAAAAATTTGTCAAATTTCACTTCAGTTCCTAAACCCAAAATTCCATCTTTTTACCTGATATGCATGATTCCGTGCATATCAGGATTTTTTATAAAATTTTTAAGACGATTTTCAGTACAGTTTCCGAAATTCCATTTATCTTTTTCGGCCATTATCCCATGTTTGAACGAACGCATCCAGGCACGATGCAGCATGTAGAGACGACCAAGGACATGCATTGTCCTCAGCCAGTACCGATTCCTCAAAGGACGGACTGCGCCACAACAATGATCATAGCGCAGATGATCATTGTCATAAGCCGGTCTAACGGATCACAGGAATACTCCACAAAGGCGCGAGAGTGAATCTACCGTAGATCGGTAGCTCTTGATCAGATCTATCACAGACTGATCCACCTTCGTGGTCGCACTGATCTACGGAATAATAGGTTCACTCTACCCTCGCTTCTGGAATTCCTTGTAAGTCCGTGACCTACGGCTTCCAAGGATGGTTGAGCTGGCCTCGCCTACCCATTGGTCATCGTCTCTACCGGGATCGTGTCTGCCAGCACCATTTTGAAATTTTAGGAACTGAATAAAAATGTGAAATAGCGGAATTTTGCGATGCCACGTGGCGACGTGAAGTGGTCTCGGGTCTTTTTCATATCTATAGTGGGAGACCTCCCAATGATCTCGCAAAATGGAAATAAGGTATTTTTGATTAAATCCAGCCAGGATAAGCCTCAGTGCGGTACGCACGGGTGCCGGGGCCCTTCCCCATTATTACCAGGTGACCGCCTTGTGAGATAGCATTCGAAGAGATTTCCCTTTTCCGAAATATCCACAGACGTCTAACGGCATATACCCCTTTTGGAGAATATTACCTTAAATTTTTAGTCTATAATTCTAACAGTAAATCTAAAAAACCCACTCACTAAATTGCCAGTCACGTCCATGTAATAATTCTCTTTCGGCAATCGATCACTCGTCGACGGCCGCGCTTAAAGAAGCGCGGCCGTCGCGGTCGCTGACCCCTTGTGGGGGTATCGTGGTTATGGTGGTAGACCTTGCTAAGTGAGGCTCTATATGTACTATGATGATCGTTTAATATATATCTTTATTTATTATATCTGTCTTCTTTATTCCATTCTAGTATTAGTCTGGTATTTGTGTTGATCCCATAACTTACGACCCTCGCAATTGCGTCGGTTTGACCATTCGGCTGAGCCAAAGAAGAGTGAACGAACAAGACCTGTCTGGGCAGGTGTCAGAAGTGAATTGTGTATTGTGCATAGTGTCTATCTAGTGTATATCTTTAGTTCAGGAAGTTGCGAAACCTGTATACGAGGAAGCATTCATTGTCGACAGTTGCCGTTAATCTATCGATGTCGAGACATCGATATATTAAGGGTTTGCCACGACCTGCGTTGAATTCAACGGCCAAGAGTTAAATCAGATGTTGTGACAGCGGTTGGTTGACTTAATACGAATATCGGTCGTTCCCTCCAACTATCACTGGTTATAACGAATGGTTAACTAACGTTGACACAGCCTTAGCAAATTAGTTTAGTTATTAAACGTTGATATGGCGCCCAACGTGGGGCTGTGCTTCGGTTGACCTCATCTCTTGCAAGAATCGTAGTCATGAACGACAATCCTTTGATATCTTTGACCCCTAGTGGCTTCTACGAGCAAGAGACCGGGTTGATGGAAGATTCCTCCGTAGTGCCGGAGCGGCAGCCGGAACTGATCGGTATGTTTCTCCCTCGTCGAGGTCCCCTGATAATCCTCCATCAATGGAAGATCTATTTGCCAAGATGGCACAAACTTTCGTAAACGCTATGCAGGACGCAGCACAGTGCACAACTTCAACGTATGACCGACCACGTAGTCCTACCGTGGAATATCATGGCTTAGACCATGAGAGTCCCGAAACTTTCATCAGAAATTTCGAAGACTACTGCCACAGAGCAAGAATTAATAACAACACTGACAAATTTCATCTAATAACCGAACAACTGAAAGGAGAAGCCCGAAAATGGTTTGATCAATATAGAACTCTCATTACTTCGTACAAAGTATTCCTTGAACGTTTCCGCAATAGATTCGATTCAGGCGATATCTACACTCAGGCAATCACAAAGCTTTATGGCGAGATGCAGCGTGCAGGTGATTCATCAGCGGTATTCATTACCAAGAAAATATGTCTTTTTAATAGGGTCGATCCCTTCAAACCGGAAGCTCTGAAGGCCAGTATCATACTGGACCAACTCAGACCGGAGATACGTTCTCGCTTACGCGGAACAAATATTTTTAATACTGAATCACTTGTATCTATCGCATCTAGGGTAGAGCGAGATATGGCTGATGAAGGATCTGCGGCACGTTCAATTGAAACCAAATCTAAAGCAAAACAAATCAAAATTATAATCAATCATCTTCTGGCAACTCCTATAATGGCCGTGTTTGGCAAACTTCCCACAGTGAGAATGTAAATAGAGAATCACAAGATGTCAGGAATCGACAAGTTCACTTTCAAGATCAGGCAAATCCATCCCGTCCAAATTCCAATAATAATACCAATACTAAAACGCCTCCTACTCCATGTCGATACTGTCCTGATGTACAATGGCACTACCATTCAGACTGTCCTAACAATCCTTATAAGAGACGACAACAGGGAAACTTCTCAGGGGTTCGGAAACAGGGCAATTCCCGCAATCCACCTCCAGTCGGCCCTACGAGTACGCCCCGTAGTCAATAGATCAATCCCAAACCATAAACCCATTTGACCACTTACCTGACCTGACATCAGAATACCCAGAATATGCCAAAGACCCTGCCAACTTTCAATCTATCATCCCACCCGAAGCCATTAACCATTTATCAAATTTTTATCCTTTGCCTCGAATCAAAATTATCGTTAATAATAAACTTGTGTACGCACTTCTTGTTACCGGTGCTACAAGGAATATCATTCATCCGCAATTTCTCTCATCAATGAGTCATCTATCAGATCCTCAAACTTTCGCTCTTGCTTGTGGCGATCAAGTTATTGATTCGCAAGGCACTACTTCTCTAGACATCTTTATATCGGATGTTCGTTTCCATGTACCATTTCAAATTATCGAAGAACTGAATGAAGGAATCATATTAGGAGCTCCATTCCTTTATTCTCAACATGTCGTATTTGACTATCATAGGAAATGTGTGTATGTGGGAATAGACAGACGTATAACCGTGTTCTGGAATCAGGCAACCGATAGAGCATCTAATGAAGAATTGCCGGAAACCCTAAAAATTTCTAACTCCATTTTCAATTCACTTTTCAAAGAATTTTCTGATCTATTTACGGTGGAATTGACTCAAGCAACCACCGTAAGTGTTAAACACAAAATTATTGTTAAGGACCATCGTCCATTCAATGTAAAGCCATATCCCATGTCGCCTAGTAAAAAGAAGATCATGTATGATCAGATAGAGGAAATGTTAAAAGCCGGTGTTATTGAATCAAGCACATCACCATACAGCTCACCCCCAGTGATCATTGAAAGACAAGATAAGAAACCGCGTTTCTGTATCGACTATCGTAGATTAAACGAAGTCACGCTTGACGAAGCATCAGTTTTACCAAAAATCTATGAAAGTATCAAGGACCTGGGGAAAGCTACAGTATTTACTGTACTTGATTTGAAGAGCGGATATTGGCAAATTCCTTTAGATGATTCATCCAAAATTTACACAGCGTTTACTACTCATGATGGAGCTGCCTATCAATTCAATGTTATGCCGTTCGGCTTGAAGACTGCCCCGTGCACATTCCAAAAATTCATGGCCAAAGATGTTCTAACAGGATATTTGCACCATTTCTGTAAAGTCTATTTAGACGACATTATCATTTATAGTGAAGATTTGGAAGGACATGTGGAGCACCTCAGGTTGATATTTGAACGATTAAGGCTACATAACTTGAAGGTTTCTCCGGATAAGTGTGTAATCGCTACTAATGAGATTACCTATCTTGGGCATCAGATTACTTTAGATACCACTAGACCACTTGATAAACATAAATTGCAGCTTCAGAACTATCCTGTTCCTAACAATAAACGACAAAGAGTTTTCTCGGTCTATGCAACTGGGTAAGAGAATACATCCCTAATGCAGCCCTCATTACCAAGCCGCTAACCAGACTACTCTCGAATGACGTCCGATATAAATGGACAAAGGAGGCCCAGAACGCATTTATGCATATTAAGCAAATTTTAACAGAACCCTTGGAACTTCATAGACCAGATTTGGACAAAACTTTTATTCTTCAGACGGATGCTAGTCTACTAGGCATGGCAGCAGTTTTATATCAGTTCGGCGATGGAGGTGAAAGACATATTATATCATATGCAAGTCATACCTGGTCTCCTACAGAGAGAAAATATCACATAAACGAGCTAGAATGTCTAAGTGTGGTTACTTACGTTAAGCGATATAAGATTTATTTAGCAGACAAACCTTTCATCGTCCGAACTGATAATAGGGCTCTCCTGTGGTTGGATAAGCACCGAGATGAGAAAACGAAGTTTACAAGATGGTCGTTGTTGTTGCAAGAATACTCTTTCAAAATTGAACACTATCCAGGCAAAGAAAATCTTTTGGCCGATTATCTCAGTAGGAATTCTCAAAATTCAAGTTTGGAGCATCTCGATGAAGAGCGAATGTTTCCGCCTAAATTCAAATCAAAAGAAAATATTTTGGCTATCACCCATTTGGAACTTTATCAATCAATTATCGAAAGTCAACAGGATTCTACGAACATCAGGGAGAAAGTTAGTCGTTGGATTGAACTCAGTCAACGCACTTTACAAGAGAGATCGGTTAAAGACCAGAAATTTTACTCAACTCATCAAGTGAGAAATGGCATACTTATGAGATTGATTTCAAACAAAATTTATTTAGTGGTACCTAAGCGTAAGATCAAAGAAACTATTTCACATTTTCACGACAAGACTGGTGTCGGCCATCCAGGAAGAGATGAAACCTTTCGGACCATATCTAGAACTTATTATTTTAACAACATGTCCAGGCTAGTAGGCCAATATATTCAAAATTGTTTAGTGTGCAAATCTGTTAAAGGACGACAAGTGTAGCCGGAAGCCCCATTACGGTGTCATGAACCTCAATACCCTTTTGAGGTGATCAGTATGGATATCTTGGGACCATACAAACGCGCTAAGAACACTGGTAATCGATTCATAGTCATGAATGTCGATTTATTTACCAAGTGGACCGAAGCGCAAGCTTTCGTAAAGGTGAATGGTGAAACTTTAGTTCGATTTCTGGAGGAGCACTGGATCTCGGTTTGGCTTGCCGAAGACTATCATATCAGATCAAGGAGGACATTTCCAAAGTGGATGGTATACTCAGTTTAGTAAACGCAATCATATTCAAAATTTCTATACGCCCATTTATCATCAACAAGCAAATCCAATAGAAAGGCAGGTGCAAGAAGCCAAGAAAATTTTAAAATCTCTTATGTTCAAACAGGCAACAGACACATGGGATATGTACATTGTACAAATGCTTTACAACCTTAGAACTAGAAAGAACGCTTCCACAGGATATACACCAAGCTTTGCAGTTCTAGGCTACGAACTCGCAGAAGCAGGAGACTGGCAGATAGAAAGCTATTTTCAAGAAAGGCAACCCACATTAACTAGACCCGCTATCGTTCAAAATATTCTTCAAAATTCTCAGCAGTACAAGCAAAAATACGCCCCTAAGGAAGCAGTCACTCCTATTGTTCTAAAAGTTGGAGACAGAGTTATGGCTAAAAATATGCGGAAAGACAAACAAGCATTTATACCATCGTGGACTGGGCCACATAGGGTGACAGAGAAAATGTCAAATGAGGTTTATATTATCCAGAAAGATCAACATCTATCCCGATTACATGTGAACGATCTGAGACTTGTGAAACCAACGGAGGAAGTAGGATTCGCATCCAGTGAAGACGAAGATTCCGATGACTCTTCAGTGGGCGATCCTGACGATGGACCAGAGCATTCCAATGATCCAATTCCCGTACAAGTCCAAATTCATACCCCTAATACAGCCAGCGTAGCTGTCTCGAATGTAAGAAGGCATCCTGCGTCGAAGCTGACAAAGGATAGCGTTTCCGAAGGGCCGGAAACCAGTTCGCAGCAAGCAGTTTCGCATGCTGATATTTCCATTCATGATCCAGATCCTTCCACACTAGTACATGACCAAAATTCTATTCGAACCAATGATTCCAAGCAAACCACTGACCAGACTATTCCGCTTACAGAGGGTTCCTCTGAAGCAAATATCCTTTCTGAAAATATTCCACAAAATTCCTGTAATCCTTTCAATCTCGAGAGAGAGCGAAGACTCATAATTCCTTTGAAAAATGTTAAACTACCAAATTTAAGTTATTTTCCAAAAGACGTTCCGTAGAGAAGTCTCTCCTTTCGCTGTCCACACGCGAGGAGAAAATAAGAGTGATGAGAAATATGTCCAGAAATTTTAAAGTCCAAATTTATAGTCGGATACTGCGGTATCCTTTGTTTCAATTTTAACTAATACGCACTGATTTATGTTCACAGCCTGAACATAAATAGATCCCTGCTGATCCTATCCAGAGATCCAAACCAGAAATTCCCAATGCAATGATCCACCAGTCCCAACGGTATGTTGGCAGATTCCAGACGATCGAGCCAAGCAGTGGAGCGCAGCATCCCCAAGAGGATGGACTCCCAAGACAGAAGACGAAGACGAAGACAGAAGACGAAGATCGAGGAGCAAGACAGAAGACTCAGAAAACAGTGCATAAAGACACTATCATGTTTTCCATATATGTTCATTCGATTATTATGTTAAGTCCACCTTTGACCAATAATTCTATAAATTACCAATGTTATGATCCATTTTACCTTTAAACCTATGAGGCCAAGAATTTTATAAATTCTAAATGTTCAGTCCCATACTACCATTCGGCCAATAATTGTATAAATTGTAATGTGTTCTATCTATCTATGTTAACCATACCACCACCACCATATTCCCACAAGAGTTGTTAATAAATCCTATTACCAAATTATCCATTCCTTTTATTTATTTCCTGATGGAAATAACCCATTATTTTAAGTAATCTTAAGCAGTGACACAGTGTAATAGTGATCGATTCCGAAAGACGAATTTTCCAAAGGAGGGGAGTGTTATCGTACCCAGGAGAAGCAGTAGAAGTAGATTTAAGTAAAAGATCCCAATTAGATATAAGCATACAAGCTGAGGCTTGAATGGTGTATATGGAACATCCGTTCCATATGCACCATTTTTTTTATCAAAAATTTGTCAAATTTCACTTCAGTTCCTAAACCCAAAATTCCATCTTTTTACCTGATATGCATGATTCCGTGCATATCAGGATTTTTTATAAAATTTTTAAGACAATTTTCAGTACAGTTTCCGAAATTCCATTTATCTTTTTCGGCCATTATCCCATGTTTGAACGAACGCATCCAGGCACGATGCAGCATGTAGAGACGACCAAGGACATGCATGTCCTCAGCCAGTACCGATTCCTCAAAGGACGGACTGCGCCACAACAATGATCATAGCGCAGATGATCATTGTCATAAGCCGGTCTAACGGATCACAGGAATACTCCACAAAGGCGCGAGAGTGAATCTACCGTAGATCGGTAGCTCTTGATCAGATCTATCACAGACTGATCCACCTTCGTGGTCGCACTGATCTACGGAATAATAGGTTCACTCTACCCTCGCGTTCTGGAATTCCTTGTGAGTCCGTGACCTACGGCTTCCAAGGATGGTTGAGCTGGCCTCGCCTATCCATTGGTCATCGTCTCTACCGGAATCGTGTCTGCCAGCACCATTTTGAAATTTTAGGAACTGAATAAAAATGTGAAATAGCGGAATTTTGCGATGCCACGTGGCGACGTGAAGTGGTCTCGGATCTTTTTCATATCTATAGTGGGAGACCAATGATCTCGCAAAATGGAAATAAGGTATTTTTGATTAAATCCAGCCAGGATAAGCCTCAGTGCGGTACGCACGGGTGCCGGGGCCCTTCCCCATTATTACCAGGTGACCGCCTTGTGAGATAGCATTCGAAGAGATTTCCCTTTTCCGAAATATCCACAGACGTCTAACGGCATATACCCCTTTTGGAGAATATTACCTTAAATTTTTAGTCTATAATTCTAACAGTAAATCTATAAAACCTACTCACTAAATTACCAGTCACGTCCATATAATAATTCTCTTTCGGCAATCGATCACTCGTCTTTAAGCGCGGCCGTCGCGGTCGCTGACCCCTTGTGGGGTATCGTGGTTATGGTGGTAGACCTTGCTAGGTGAGGCTCTATATGTACTATGATAAGTAGTGAGGGATAAGTGCATCCCTCTGGTGGTCAGTTGCTACTACCAGTCGAGACATCGAAGATGTCTCTGTGACCGATAGCGGCTTGCCAAGCAAGCACCAAGAGCGGCGACCTCTAGCCCTGATGGACTAAAACGTGCATGATAAATAGGATTTATAGGAAACAACTACTGGACGGGCAAAGGCCCCTACTCCCATTGAATTATACCTATAAATCCAAATTGGTAGCCAAATTTGTTATTTGTCTTTTCTCCACCAGACACAGACCGGTTTCGAACTCTTTATGTTCTCATCAGTGTGCCACAGGTAGCTGAAAAGACAAATAACAAAGGCAAACCAAACTAGTCTATGGCAGACCCAGCACAAGTAAGTAGTGAGGGATAAGTGCATCCCTCTGGTGGTCAGTTGCTACTACCAGTCGAGACATCGAAGATGTCTCTGTGACCGATAGCGGCTTGCCAAGCAAGCACCAAGAGCGGCGACCTCTAGCCCTGATGGACTAAAACGTGCATGATAAATAGGATTTATAGGAAACAACTACTGGACGGGCAAAGGCCCCTACTCCCATTGAATTATACCTATAAATCCAAATTGGTAGCCAAATTTGTTATTTGTCTTTTCTCCACCAGACACAGACCGGTTTCGAACTCTTTATGTTCTCATCAGTGTGCCACAGGTAGCTGAAAAGACAAATAACAAAGGCAAACCAAACTAGTCTATGGCAGACCCAGCACAAGTAAGTAGTGAGGGATAAGTGCATCCCTCTGGTGGTCAGTTGCTACTACCAGTCGAGACATCGAAGATGTCTCTGTGACCGATAGCGGCTTGCCAAGCAAGCACCAAGAGCGGCGACCTCTAGCCCTGATGGACTAAAACGTGCATGATAAATAGGATTTATAGGAAACAACTACTGGCACACTGATGAGAACATAAAGAGTTCGAAACCGGTCTGTGTCTGGTGGAGAAAAGACAAATAACAAATTTGGCTACCAATTTGGATTTATAGGTATAATTCAATGGGAGTAGGGGCCTTTGCCCGTCCAGTAGTTGTTTCCTATAAATCCTATTTATCATGCACGTTTTAGTCCATCAGGGCTAGAGGTCGCCGCTCTTGGTGCTTGCTTGGCAAGCCGCTATCGGTCACAGAGACATCTTCGATGTCTCGACTGGTAGTAGCAACTGACCACCAGAGGGATGCACTTATCCCTCACTACTTACTTGTGCTGGGTCTGCCATAGACTAGTTTGGTTTGCCTTTGTTATTTGTCTTTTCAGCTACCTGTGGCACACTGATGAGAACATAAAGAGTTCGAAACCGGTCTGTGTCTGGTGGAGAAAAGACAAATAACAAATTTGGCTACCAATTTGGATTTATAGGTATAATTCAATGGGAGTAGGGGCCTTTGCCCGTCCAGTAGTTGTTTCCTATAAATCCTATTTATCATGTACTATGATGATCGTTTAATATATATCTTTATTTATTATATCTGTCTTCTTTATTGCATTCTAGTATTAGTCTGGTATTTGTGTTGACCCCATAACTTACGACCCTCGCAATTGCGTCGGTTTGACCATTCGGCTGAGCCAAAGAAGAGTGAACGAACAAGACCTGTCTGGGCAGGTGTCAGAAGTGAATTGTGTATTGTGCATAGTGTCTATCTAGTGTATATCTTTAGTTCAGGAAGTTGCGAAACCTGTATACGAGGAAGCATTCATTGTCGACAGTTGCCGTTAATCTATCGATGTCGAGACATCGATATATTAAGGGTTTGCCACGACCTGCGTTGAATTCAACTACCAAGAGTTAAATCAGATGTTGTGACAGCGGTTGGTTGACTTAATACGAATATCGGTCGTTCCCTCCAACTATCACTGGTTATAACGAATGGTTAACTAACGTTGACACAGCCTTAGCAAATTAGTTTAGTTATTAAACGTTGATAGTAACGCCTAACAGCCAAACAAAAATTCTCTACTATAAAACACCAAATATTAACTTAAATAACATCATAGTACAACCTAGATGCGAACAAATAATTAAAATCAATATTAAAAATATAGAAGAAGGTGATGTTATAATTCCGTACGCAAAAGTTTCGGACTTAGAGATACCAGAATGTCTCGCTTATGTAAAAAACTTCGAAGCCATTTGTACAGTTCTGAATCCATCGGACTCTCCAAAATCTCTCGAAATCACTGAACCAATCGAGGTAATTGACTTCGATCAATACGACACAAAAATTAGTACCCATTCTAACTTAAACCATTACTATACTGAAAAATATAAGTTTGATATTTCTAATGTCAGAACTGAACATATGAATTCCGAAGAACGCGATACGATACTAACTCTCGTTAAAGAATATTCCGATATCTTCCATGTTGCGGAAACCAACTGACATTCCATGACAATTTTTTGTCCAGGTGAACACCAAGGAATTTAATACTGTCTTTATTGTTTATTTCAGTTACATTCTAAAAACCATTGTTTCAGTTTTGGATTTGTTTAAGCTAAGTTGGTTTGCTGCGAACCAATCATAGGCTTGTGACAATGTACCATTCACGTTTGCAAATAAGGTAGACATATTTTGGTGTAACTGAATGATGGTTGTGTCGTCTGCAAATAGTATGAATTGGGAAGAAGTTATTTCTGTCAAATCATTGATATAAATTAAGAAGAGAATGGGCCCTAATACAGATCCCTGCGGTACACCATATTCCATATCCACTAAACCTGAATTTTTATTTTGACATGTAACATACTGACATGTATTTGTCAGATATGATCGAATTAATTTTATACTATTTAAATGAAAATTATAAAACCCTAATTTGCCTATTAAAATGTGATGTGACACGCAGTCAAAAGCCTTAGACAGGTCCAAGAATTGAGCATATATAACGGGTGATTCATTTAGAGGTACTTTTTTCAGTATGGATTTTATGACAGATCACGCATGAGTCGTGTCAAACTGTCCCTGTATTTTTGTTCAGTATTGTTTGACATTTCATCATGGAAAGACGTACTTAGCCTGGTACAACGTCTACAAATTATTCAGCTGTATTACGAAAATCAGCGTTCTACGAGGAATGTGTTTCGTGCTCTTAGAGCAAATTATGGTCCACATAATCGTCCTACCGAACGCACAATTCGCAACACCAACGAAAAATTTTCATTATTGGATAATACGCAACCAAATAGACCACATCCAGCACGTAGTGAAGAAAATATAGCGGCGGTAGCTGAGAGTGTACGAGATGACCTTGATGAATCGATTCGGCGCCATTCTCAACAACTTGGCTTATCAAAAGTCCAGAACCACAGCATCAGCATTTAACGCTTACGTAAACGCACTTCCATTTATAGAAATAAAAAACCCTAAATTAAAACTTTTAATAGATACTGGATGTAACATTAACATGATTAGACCTATTGTAGCCGAACATTTCTATCCTGAATATATAGTAAAAAGTCCTTCGGTTTTAAAAACGCCTCTTGGTGATAAAAAAGTTCTTGGTAAAATAAAAATTCCAGCTTTTCCTGAATTTTGTAACGTTTGAAAAACCCTGTATATGTGAATCCAACATTTCTCAAACACAATATGCAGATTGTGGCGCTTTATGAATAAACAAACATTTATAAATTTCAACTTTATGTCATTGCCTTCGGTAAATAAATTTTTCAACAAAACATAGTTATACAAAAAAATGTAAGATAATGAATGGATAAAATCACGCTGCAAAAAATAAAGGGAGTGGGGTGAGAGATAGACGAGCCGTCATGGTTTAGTGTAGCGCGGAGAGCCTAAAAATTAAAGAGAGAAGTCATTAATGCGATTAATATTACCTACCTCGTGTAATTCACTTTTTTCTCTAGTTATCCGCTAATCTGTGAAGTTTAGTTAAAAGACCTCATAACATCTAGGGTGAGTGTTTTTTAATCTGTAAAAAAAAAAAAAAATAATAATAATTATTTATACCACCTGTCAATAGTGTTACACATAATAATTCTTTTAGGTCTTTCATTATTACCTGATCATACTTACCTTGTACTGTGCAAGTTATTTTAAAGTAACTTAGACGAAGTTACCACTGGTTACGTTGCTCTGCCTATCCTGATATTGATGGTTACTACATACCTCTAATGTTAGCTCATGGGATATAGGATACCTTTTTGACTATTGTTGACCCACCATTGGGAAATCACAGTTGAATGAAAAGGTTTAGGTCATCCCTTAGATTATCAGCATAAACACTTAAAAGCAAGTTCAGGTGACATTTTTTTGTGGAAATACAGAGTGAGTACAACTATTCTTGTTATCAATATCTTCGACATCTTGAGAATACCCATGGAAAAAGGGCCAGGATCATTGTTCACTTATATCAATTACCACAAGTGGTAGGAATCATTAAATAATATTTAACAATAGCTATTTTGTTGACGTATTGCGCTGCGTGTGTATATTATTATGTTACTATATCAATGTTCACTTGTTCACTAATTAACAGCTGTTAATTGGGAATTTAAAAAAAAAACTATATAAGTATGTACAGTATATATATATATTATATCAATCAGAATGTGATGTACCCAAATTATTATTTGATACAGTGAAATCCGGCCTCATTATTTATTAAATTGTTATAAGCAAATAGCTACCCAAATAAAGCCATACTAACATTGTTCACAGGTGGTATAAGTTCCATTAATTATCTTAGTTTAGTAATAATAATATAATTGTTTGTTGTTCTGAACACGTGCTTGTAGGTACTCTCTTAAAATTTATATTTTTGCATATATTCTTGTTGGAGTAGCGTGATTTTAACACCAAAATCAGTTTGTTACATTTTCTATTTATTTAATATACATATTTAAGTCACATTAATTGGTGTTTTGTGATTGATTTTCGTGTGTCTTGAAATTCTCCCTTTCCTTTGTCGATTTAATCGGCTGGCGCCCTGGCATTGCTTATTATTGTTCATTTTATAATATTTTTAAAGAACCAATTATTTATAACATCTAAATAGGCATATTATAATCACTTCCCACGACCCAGCTTCCGAAAATATGACTGCCGTGCATGTGTAATAAGCTTTAGTAAGAAATTGTCCGAAAAAGCGGTTATAAAAAGTGACGCTGCAACGCGGGGCTTCGAAAGTTTTGCCTTTACCTAAATATTATTAAATCTGAAATAAAATTTATAGTTAGCCGGAAAAATCCAAATAATAAGCAATTTTTTCCTATTACCTACCTTTTTTTCTTCCTTATCAAGACACAACAGAAGTTAATGCAAAAAGTATCAACAGTTTTTGTATCAAAAAAATAAACGGATACAAGTTTATGGATTATTAATATTATCGATGATTTATTTTTGCAAGAAATGGCATAAAGAATATTTTTGATGATTTTTAGTAAAATAGGTTGAATTAATTATACTTACAGGGTGAGCAAATAAAAACTTGATCAAAGTAAATAATTCAATGGTGGTCAACTTTCATGTATTGATTTATATTAACACTTATACAGTGCGAATTAACTGATTATACATGTTATGTACACTGTACATTCGATTGTACAGGGTATGTACAATAAAGTATTTGTTTAGATATTTTTGGTGTGTGGGTTTGTGTGTGTACAGGGTGTGCGCACTAATTGTATATATATGTTATATGTAATAAGTGAGTGTCTGATACGATTATACAAGGTGAGTTCGGTGAATACTTTCTAATCGTATACAGGGCGAATATAGTAAATAATATTTGGAGTTTTAGAAGTGTTTGCGCACAGGAGCTATTGAAATATTTTACTTATACAGGGTGTGCTAATGCTAGAGCCTATTATGTATTAGATACTTACTTGTGTTTAGTGACATCAGTAGAGTAATTTTATAAATTTTTTATAAAATATTAGTGCTTGCGTTTTGAAAATTTTTTTAATAAAGAAAACAATGGCGTCGACTTATGTAATGGATCCAAATTATTTGAGATCATACGAAATTACTTATGAATTAAGGATTCGAGGTGTAGTTACTACTAATGCAGATATACCTCAGAAAAGGCGATTTTTGCGCAGAGAATTGCAAAAGGATATGGCAAGACCAGGTGTTCATGTTTATGTGACTCCCAACTTTGCATTTGAAACAGAACAGAAAGAGATTGATAGCAGTATAGAATCAATTACAACTTTGGTAAATGACTTTGATGGAATTAACCAAGATGTGTATAAGAGAATTCGTACCAGAATAAATCACGTAATGGGCAGACTTCAACGAATTCCAGAAGACATCAGTGATGATATTAGCGGATATCGAGGTGATAACTTGATAGTAGTCAGTTGTTTGGAAGGTGACGTGGAAGAAATCGTGGATAAACATAGACAAGGAGAAGCCCTTCGTCAACAATTAAATGCACCTCCTGGCACCGCAACAACTAGCAAGTGTTTTCCAGTTTATAAATTGGGCCTCACATTTGATGGTGATACTACTAAATATTCTGTCAATTCATTTTTAGAAGAACTCGAGGAGCTGAGTTTTTCCCGCAATGTTTCTCAAGATGAACTTTTCCGATCTGCTATTGAACTTTTTGAGGGTCCAGCAAAAGTGTGGTACCGACGTATTAGAAGCAAGGTAAATTCTTGGGATGATTTGGTTTCTGCATTAAGAAAAGACTTTTTATCAACAGATTCAGACGATGACCTTTGGGATATCATCCGAAACCGTAAACAGAAGGATGATGAACGTGTAATTATTTTCATATCAGCAATGGAGAATTTATTCGATCGATTAATCACGAAGGCTAAGAACACGGAAAAGTTGAAAATAATCAAGAAAAACTTGTTGGATGAATATCATGTCCACTTAGCACTGAGGGATATTGCCTCTGTTGATGATCTAGCAGATATATGTCGTTCCCTAGAAGCAGCTGGTATCGTTAGGAAGGAATCACCGAACACTTATTTGTCGAGGAGAAATTATTCGAATACAGAGACAGACTTGGCACACTTACCTAGTCATTCAAGCAGTAGAAGACGTTTCAACAACTATGGTAATAACAGCCCATCTAATCACAATGAAGTGAGGGAAGTGTCTGAATTGCGGTGTTTTAAATGTAAACAACTTGGCCACGTAAAGAGAAATTGTACACGAAACAATTCTGGCAGTTCTGGTGATAGAAAAGTACCAAAATGTTTCGTATGTGGAAAAGAAGGAGTCATTCGTCCTAACTGCACATGTTCAAAAAACTCCAGACGAAGGGACGCATTGTAGACCGGTGTTTCCCTAACAGTTTCGACAATAAAATGGTCTATCATAAGAAATCATTACCATACAATAGTGGCTCTAATAAGATGGATAACTTTGTATTTGGTAGAACAACTTATACTGAATGGAGCGCGTGGAAAGACTTTGTCAGATCATTCTGTTCAAGTACTACTGTTGCAAAGATACGTAAAGACGATAAGACGTGTGAGAGTGCTAATGTCATTACCCATTGTGTAAATAGAGAATCAAACATGTTGCTAGTGCAGAAAAAGCATGATAATAGGCCGTATGTCTCCGTTAAAATTTTAGGAAAAGAGATGGTAGCATTATTAGATACAGGTGCTAGCCATTCAGTCTTCGGAAGAGAAGGATTAAAAGAGATAAATAATCTGGGCATAGAAATTTGCAACCTAGAAGAAACCAATATTAACACGGCGGATGGTTCTCCTCAGAAAATTGTTGGTTATGTTTATCTACCGATAGAAATTGGGGGCAAATTACAAGTTATCAAAATTCTCATAGTCCCATCATTGTCTCATAACCTCATACTGGGTAGTGACTTTTGCAAGATATTTAGCGTTACAATAAATTATGGCGAAAATTCGTATTTTATAGGAAAAGACCGAGCACCATTGCATCATTTCTACGAATATCCATCTATCTGTGAACTCAAGAATGCTGAAGCTATACAATCAAAATCTGAGCTAACTAAACACCAGATGAAAGAACTGGAATCTGTTATTGGTAAATATAAAGAACTTTCCTGGATGTCCGGATCAAAACTGGGACGAACGAATGCGACAGTACATAAAATAGACACAGGCGAAGCGGAACCTGTAAAGCAACGGCATCACAACATGTCGCCTTACATGTTGAACTATTTGCACAAGGAACTGGACAAGATGTTAGAGTTGGGAGTAGTTCGACCTTCTTCTAGTCCTTGGGCTTCTCCAGTGCTCCTTGTGAAAAAAGCAAATAGTGAAATGAGACTCTGTTTTGACGGAAGGAAATTGAATAGCCTAACAAAGAAAGATGCATATCCTCTACCTCATGTTGACCACATTTTGAGTAAACTAACCGGAGCACGCTACCTTTCTAGTATTGATTTGAAAGCTGCATTTTGGCAAATACCATTAGAAGAGGGATCTTGTGAGAAAACCGCGTTTGTCGTGCCATCAAGAGGTCTTTTTGAATTTGTTGTCATGCCATTTGGACTAAGTAATGCTGCTCAAACACAACAAAGATTAATGGACCATATCCTGGGTTATTCATTGGAACCATTCGTTTTTGTGTACCTCGATGACATAGTTATCGTTACATCTACATTCGAGAAACACGTTGAAGTTTTGCTAGAGGTTCTTAATCGCTTAAAAACTGCTCAGTTGACTATCAATTTAGAAAAGTGTAAATTTTGTTTATCATCACTGAAGTACCTTGGTTTTCTTTTGGATGGTGAAGGTCTCAGGACCGATCCAGATAAAGTGGCCGCCATGTTAGCTTATCCTCGTCCACAGACTGCAACAGAAATAAAACGCTTTATAGGCATGGTTGGATGGTACCGAAGATTTATACCTTTGTTTTCGGATCTGACTGCTCCAATTACGGCGTTAATAAAAGGAAAAAGAAAATCGCAAAAAATATCTTGGGACGAAGCGGCAGAAGAATCATTTCGAAAAATTAAAGAAGCCTTAGTTTCAGCTCCGATACTTGTCAGCCCTAACTTTTCTAAACAGTTCACCATACAATGCGACGCTTCAGATAAAGGTGTGGGTTGTGTATTGACGCAAGTTAACGACAAAGACGAAGAAATAGTGATAGCTTTTGCGAGCCGTACTTTGAGTCAAGCAGAAAGAAAATACACTACTACTGAGAAGGAACTCATGGCATTATTATTTGGCGTAGAGAAATTCAGGTGCTATGTAGAAGGCACCACATTCAAGGTCATAACTGATCATTATAGTTTATGCTGGCTTAATCGTCTAAAAGATCCATCGGGTCGACTTGCTCGTTGGGCAGTAAAACTCCAGCAGTATGACATGATCGTCGAACATCGCAAAGGTTCACTAAATATCGTCCCGGACGCTTTATCTAGAGCACCTGTAGTAGAGGTGTCAGTTCTCTCTTTAAACTCACAAGAATGTATCAAGGATAGTTGGTATCATAAAATGGTAAAGAATATAGAAGACACTCCTGATAATTATCCAGATTGGATGATTAAAAATAATTTGTTGTACAAGCATGTTCCTGTGAACAGTGAAGTGAATTTAAACGTACCAGAGTGGAAAGTAGTTGTTCCTAAGAGTTACCGAAAGGATGTGTTATTGGCATGTCATGATGACCCCACATCAGCACACCTAGGCATTTTTAAAACCTATTGTCGTATCAAAGAATTGTATTACTGGCCAAAAATGCGAATTTACATAAAAAATTATGTTAAGCGTTGTAGAGTATGTGCTGCGCAAAAGGTTAGTAATTTGTCTCGACCAGGATTTATGGGAAAGCAGAAACAAGTTTCCTTTCCTTGGCAAGCTATATCTATAGATATATGGGGACCACTTCCAAGATCGTCCCGAGGTTTTAGTTACTTATTGGCTGTGTCCGATTACTTCTCAAAGTTTGTGTTGTTACATCCTTTACGTCAGGCAAATACGAAAAACATACTAAAATTCTTAGAGAATGAAGTGTTTTTGATGTTTGGTAGTCCGCAAGTGTTGACTTGTGATAATGGAACGCAGTTTACATCCAAGGAATTTAAATCACTTTGTAATAACTATGGAGTCAAGATTTGGTATAACGCTAGATACCATGCACAGGTAAACCAAGTAGAAAGAGTTAATCGCGTGATTGGATGTGCAGTACGCTCTTACATTGAGGACGAAAACCATAAGGATTGGGACATCGAAATTCCTAAAATTTCTTATGCTTTAAGAACAGCAGTGCATGAAGCTACGGGTTACAGTCCAGTATATTTGAATTTTGGGAGATATGTTCCGATTGACGGGAAATATTATGGAGATTTAAATTCAGTTGGGGATTTCAACTTAAACCCTTTTAACCAAGATAAATATAGCGAAGAACTTGAAAAATTACCCTCGATATATAAGGATGTGCAAAATAGACTGAGAAAGGCTTATGAGAAAAATTCTCATACTTACAACTTAAGAAAAAGACCTTCAGAACAATATGCAATAGGAGATCGCGTATGGAAAAAAAATTATGTTTTGTCAAATGCAGCTCATAATTTTGCTGCGAAACTTGCACCTAAGAATACCCTTTGTAGAGTGAAGAGGGTTGTGTCAAATTTGGTGTATGAATTGGTAGATGATGCACGCCACAAAAATTTAGGAAAATGGCACGTGAAAGATTTAAAACCCTTTAATGATGACGACGAAGAATCCTGATATGAATGTGGAATGAATGTGAACGAATGATGATGAATGTAGAGGATTCTGTTTATTACCCGATTTTGTCCATAATTAAGAGTACTCGATTTTGAAAATGGTATACCGTACCTAGATAATGAACTAGGCAAATGTATTTATTTTTTTGGTATAGGAAATTTTAACCAAAATATAGTCCGGACTATTTATCTTTTAAGTAGTTAATTAAAGTATAGGTTAATTGTAAATAAAATGTAAATTTAAATTTTAAATTTAAGAGCGGCATGTAGGTGAAAATAATAATGAAAAAATTCTGTTTGCTACAAAATTTTTTTACCAGCAAGAGGGGGTGTGTAACGTTTGAAAAACCCTGTATATGTGAATCCAACATTTCTCAAACACAATATGCAGATTGTGGCGCTTTATGAATAAACAAACATTTATAAATTTCAACTTTATGTCATTGCCTTCGGTAAATAAATTTTTCAACAAAACATAGTTATACAAAAAAATGTAAGATAATGAATGGATAAAATCACGCTGCAAAAAATAAAGGGAGTGGGGTGAGAGATAGACGAGCCGTCATGGTTTAGTGTAGCGCGGAGAGCCTAAAAATTAAAGAGAGAAGTCAAGAGGTTTTCATTAATGCGATTAATATTACCTACCTCGTGTAATTCACTTTTTTCTCTAGTTATCCGCTAGTCTGTGAAGTTTAGTTAAAAGACCTCATAACATCTAGGGTGAGTGTTTTTTAATCTGTAAAAAAAAAAAAATAATAATAATTATTTATACCACCTGTCAATAGTGTTACACATAATAATTCTTTTAGGTCTTTCATTATTACCTGATCATACTTACCTTGTACTGTGCAAGTTATTTTAAAGTAACTTAGACGAAGTTACCACTGGTTACGTTGCTCTGCCTATCCTGATATTGATGGTTACTACATACCTCTAATGTTAGCTCATGGGATATAGGATACCTTTTTGACTATTGTTGACCCACCATTGGGAAATCACAGTTGAATGAAAAGGTTTAGGTCATCCCTTAGATTATCAGCATAAACACTTAAAAGCAAGTTCAGGTGACATTTTTTTGTGGAAATACAGAGTGAGTACAACTATTCTTGTTATCAATATCTTCGACATCTTGAGAATACCCATGGAAAAAGGGCCAGGATCATTGTTCACTTATATCAATTACCACAAGTGGTAGGAATCATTAAATAATATTTAACAATAGCTATTTTGTTGACGTATTGCGCTGCGTGTGTATATTATTATGTTACTATATCAATGTTCACTTGTTCACTAATTAACAGCTGTTAATTGGGAATTTAAAAAAAAAACTATATAAGTATGTACAGTATATATATATTATATCAATCAGAATGTGATGTACCCAAATTATTATTTGATACAGTGAAATCCGGCCTCATTATTTATTAAATTGTTTTAAGCAAATAGCTACCCAAATAAAGCCATACTAACATTGTTCACAGGTGGTATAAGTTCCATTAATTATCTTAGTTTAGTAATAATAATATAATTGTTTGTTGTTCTGAACACGTGCTTGTAGGTACTCTCTTAAAATTTATATTTTTGCATATATTCTTGTTGGAGTAGCGTGATTTTAACACCAAAATCAGTTTGTTACATTTTCTATTTATTTAATATACATATTTAAGTCACATTAATTGGTGTTTTGTGATTGATTTTCGTGTGTCTTGAAATTCTCCCTTTCCTTTGTCGATTTAATCGGCTGGCGCCCTGGCATTGCTTATTATTGTTCATTTTATAATATTTTTAAAGAACCAATTATTTATAACATCTAAATAGGCATATTATAATCACTTCCCACGACCCAGCTTCCGAAAATATGACTGCCGTGCATGTGTAATAAGCTTTAGTAAGAAATTGTCCGAAAAAGCGGTTATAATTTCAAATAATAAAAGATATTGAATTCACACTATTTCCATTCTCTGACTATTTTGACGGAATAATAGGTTTAGAAGAACTTAGAAAATTAGAACTCACCATGGATTTTCAAAACCAAATTTTATATAATCGAAATCAAATTCAAATACCGTTCAATTATAGACATGAGAGTACACAAAACCAATTTACTATTGAAATTCCACCATTTTCAAGTTTACAACAAAGGTTTCCTGTAGATATAGAGGAAGGTGATATAATTATACCCGATGTTAAATATAAAGAAATCTGGATTCCTGAAACAGCTGCCCTAGCTGATAATTTTAAAGCCATTTTTGAAATTCAAAACACGAGCAATCATACTATATGTTATACATTTTTTGAACCTTTTCATGCTACAAAACTTCAAACGGACGAAGTAGAAATTTTTAATTTTGAAACATTCATTCCCAAGTATAAAGACAACAAAATTGATACCCTAAATCAAATTAGGATCGAACATATGAATGACGAAGAGAGACATGCAATTTTGAATGTAATCTCTGAATTTTCTGATTTATTTCACAACAATGACAACAAATTGACATTCACAAACAAAATTAAACACGAGATAAAAACGACGGACGAAATTCTGGTACACACGAAAACCTATCGATTTCCCTTCTGTCACAAAGAAGAGGTAAATAAACAAATAAATAAAATGTTAGACGACGGTATAATTAGACACAGTCAAAGCCCGTGGTCAAGTCCAATTTGGATAGTTCCAAAGAAGGCTGACGCTAGTGGAAAAAAGAAATGGCGTATTGCCGTAGATTATAGGAAAATAAATGAAAAAACAATTAACGACCGATACCCTATACCAAACATCGACGATATCCTCGATAAACTAGATAAATGTAACTATTTTTCTACCCTTGATTTAGCCAGTGGTTTTCACCAAATTGAAATGAATCAAAATTCAATTGAAAAAAACGGCATTCAACGTCGAAAACGGCCATTATGAATGCCTCCGTATGCCATTCGGACTCAAAAACGCACCAGCAACCTTTCAAAGAGTCATGGATCATGTATTACGCGACTTACAAAATAAAGTTTGCCTCGTATACATGGATGATATTATAATCTTCAGTACCTCTCTTCAAGAACATATTGCAAATTTAAAATTAGTTTTCAAAAAATTACGTGATGCTAAATTACGCATACAACTTGACAAATCAGAATTTTTAAGACAAAATGTTGAATTTTTAGGCCATATTATAACTCCAGAAGTCATAAAACCGAATCCAAAGAAAATTATAAAGCAATTCAAGAATTTCCAATTCCAAAAACTAGTCGTGACATAAAATCATTTTTAGGCATGTTAGGATTTTATAGGAAATTTATTAAAGATTTCGCAAAAATTACTAAACCACTAACTTCGTGTCTAAAGAAAAATGTAAAAATAATTCATGATAAAAAATTTATTGACGCTTTTGAACTTTGTAAAACACTTCTTAGTAACGAACCCTTATTGCAATATCCTGATTTCACGCAACCCTTCATACTTACCACAGACGCTAGTAATTTTGCAATAGGCTCAGTATTATCTCAAAAAATAAACGGTTTAGAAAAACCGGTTGCATATGCAAGCCGAACCCTAAATGACGCAGAGAAAAACTACTCGACAATAGAGAAAGAACTACTCAGCGTAGTTAACTTTACAAAATACTTTCGACCATACCTTTTTGGTAGAAAGTTTAAAATCATAACAGACCACAAACCTTTACAATGGGTTAATAGCCTAAAAGAACCAAATTCTAGACTCATGCGCTGGAGGTTAAAACTTCTTGAATACGACTATGACATCGAATACAGATAAGGAAAAGACAACAAAGTCGCGGACGCACTTTCACGCATTGAAATTCACCCGTTAGAAAATGAATCTATCATAGGTAATCCTGATAACGACGAAAACCGTGTTGAAAACGATTTCCTAACACTGGAAGACCTAATACAACTCGACCAAAATCCTATTGAACCTCTCGTCAACATAATCGACCCCCAACCTTCAACTAGCAAAATTAATATTATTTCAGATGTAACTGTCGTGCCCCCTGTATTTGAAAAACCATCATCAAGTAACGATACTTTACATTCTGCTATAGAGAACCCTATTTTGGATATTCCTATATCAGATCGTGCTATAAACACTTTCCATAATCAAATAATCGTAACAATGAGCGACGATATTCTCAATACAAATATAAAAATAGAAAGACCTTTTGGCACAAAAACCAGACTCTCAATAGTTTTCCCATGCAGAGATACTCATAAATTAGAGCAAGAGATAATTAAAACTTTTAAAGAAAAAATTAAACCACAATCGTTATATGGTATTTTAATTGACGAAAATTACAAAAATTTGTTGATACCTATCTTACAAAAATATTTTAATAGCAAAAGTTTTAAATTAATACAAGCCACAGGTTTCCTCACAGAATTAACAAAAGAATCTGATATTCAAGAAACCCTAAAGTTTCATCACATTAACAAAACAGGACATTCAGGCATTACAGAAACTTTAAAAGACATACGAAAAAACTACTATTGGCCAAATTTAATTAATGATGTAAGAAATTTTATAAATACATGTGAAAATTTGTAAATATGAAAGAAAACCAAATCAAATCGTATTACAAAATACACCAATAGGAGAAAAACCTTTTGATCATATTTATATCGATACTTTTTCAATAGATAATACAAAATTCTTAACAATCATAGATAGTTTTAGTCGTTTTGCACAAGCACACGCAATAAATCAGAATGCTCAAGGTGTAATCGAAGGATTACTCAAGTTTATGTCACACTTCGGTGTACCCATGAAAATAACATGTGACAGGGGTACAGAATTTAAAAACTTCTACTAGAAGAATTTGCAAAAATACATTGTATAAACATACATTACATTACAGCCAATAACCCTAATAGTAATTCTCCTATTGAACGTTTCCACTCTACTATTATAGAAAAATATCGCTTATTAAAAAACGAAATACACACCATTCCAAATTGTTAAAGGAAATTTAAGTATTAAAACAAATTATGAATTAACTGATCACTGTATAATAAATGATTATTTAAATAAACAAGCAACTCATTATAACTTAATAAACAAATTAGTAAACGAAAATAACGAGAGAGCTAGAAGACACTTAACTGAAAAAGAAATTCGAAAAGAAAACGTAGACTATACACCACGGAAAGGTGAACAAATTTATAAAAAAATAACTATCAGTTCTGCTAAACATAAACCACGCTATCTACCTATAGAACTAAAAACGGATTTAGACAATAAAGTTGAAACGTCACGCGGAAATTATCATAAAAAAATAATTAAACCACCCAGAAAAATAACTAAATAAAAAATGTTGTTGCAGATGTTGCTGACAACACATATGTAAAATACGTAGATGTGCAAAAATTTGAGGACCCATTAAAAGCAATAAAAATTAATATAGAACTTATACAAAATATTATCGAAAAAGATGAATTATCACCCTCTTTACTAGAAATATTTAATCACTTAAAATACTTGCACAAAAAGGCAATGAATAAATATATAAATTTAAAACCAGCAAATAGACAGAAACGTGGACTGTTAAATATAATAGGTAAAGCGCAAAAGTGGGCTTTTGGACTTCTCGATTCTGATGACGAAAAAAAATACGACAACGCGATTAAAACAATAGACAATAATCAACAAAAATTACATCACGACTTGAAAAATATGCTAACCATCACAAAGCAATTTATGAATGAAACAACTAACGTAATGGACAAAATAATAGATAATCAAAATCAAGTGTATGCAGAAATTAAAGTACTACAAATAAAAACTGATAAAAACACTTCATTTTTGAAATTGCAAAATTGGATCAACATAATGATTATAGATTGTCAGAAAATGATCGAAATTTTGGACACTTTAGAAAATAGTGTATTATTTGCTAAATTAAACATTGTAAATAATAATATTCTATCCCTAATCGAATTAGATAATATTCTAGAGTCAATGAAATTAATATATCCCAAGGGTATAATAAATTTTAAATATAAACAATCATATTTAGAAATAATTAAAATAGAAGTTCTTTATGTCAAAAATAAACTTTTATTTAATTTTCACATACCAATAGTCGATGAAAATCTATTCGACTATTATGAACTATTCCCTATTCCCCACAAAGGCGAAATCCTAATTCCACCTGAACCCTATATTATAATAGACAATGAAGATCACTATTTCTTACGAGAAGCATATAGCATCGTAGAAAATTACTGCATTTATTTTGAGAAAACTCCAAATAAACTTCCAAGCTGTATTCCACAACTTCTAAGAGGGAATCAACTTCACAACTGTCATACTATTATGGTAAATTCTATATATAAAACACTTATAGAACCAATTGACGACGCCAACGTAATTATCGTCCCTACAAAAGAAGAAAAAATAACGAAACTATGCTCACATCAGGAATACGTGGAAATCAACGAACCTTATCTTATTAAAATTTCCGAAAATTGCCAAATTATAATATCTAATTATTCATTTCGAAATAAGGATGTGATCATTGACTCAACATCCATAAATCTCCTACCTATAAAAACAGCTGTGCAACTTTCATCACGTGACTCACCATTAGTGCTACGAGAAATACACACGGACAGACTTACAGACGTTTATAAGTCTGCCAAATTAACCCATATCCAAGATTTAGAGAGTGTTACGTTAAAAACAGACTTTAACTTAACAAGTATATTTCCAAAGCACAACACAAGTGTTTTATACGCTTAGGTGCTATCTATGTTGTACATCTTTCACCTCGTTAATTTTTTTATTCTCTTTTGTAAATTCTTTTTGTAATCTGTATTACTGTAGTTATACATAATTGAACAAATAAATAAAATAAAAAATAAATAAATTTCATTTATTTTATTATTTGAAACAACAGAACATAGATTTGAAATGTAGCTTGGCACGATGTCGACAGTGTCGATGCTACACACTTTGGCGTGCTACATTTGAAAAATAGGTGGTTTGATCCTGTCGTGTGCGACAATCGAAGTTCTCTGAATGCGAAAGGATAAGGATAAGGATACCTTTATATTCTATTGTATTTGCTGTTTCAGTAAGTAGTATAACAAACACAGCCACCTGCCACCAGTATAACATCTATGGGGGGCGGTGGGGCTTATGTTTATTTAATTTATTTGCAAAAATAGCTAGCACTTGCTTTTGGCGAGTCTATTTTTTTCTAATGCACACCAAAGAGAGTTGCCGCTATTAGCTTTATAAAGGGTAGCGTTTTTGCTGCCACCAGGTCAAGACACTTATATTCCGCTTGACCTCGGAATTTTTGTGCTGAAAAATATACCTAAATCTGCAAGCAAGAAAATAGATAATTCTTCGGCTACTGGTTGAGAAGGCTCTTCGGACGCCTGAATTCGGCCGCGGCTTAATGTGATATGCACGGTCTTATGTGGGTATAATAGGAGATAATAAAAAAAAATCAACAACTACTCCGTGAATAAAATTAGATTTTATTACCACGAAAACAAAACTTACAAAACAATTATCTATATAAAAAATTTTGTCAGTGACGTAATGAAACAAATAACGCAAATAATAAATCTATATATAGTGATCTCAATTTTTAAATCTAAGATGGGGTGGCTCTTTTCGCTTTACTATCAAAATGCAATACCCGCCAAGATAGACGTTACTTTTTCTTTATTTACGACAATTTACGTTGCCTTAAACTACGGTGAACTAAATTTAGATGAAGTCGCCCCCGACCTCAGATTTGTTTGTATCTCTTACAAACAATATGTTAGGACCTTTAAGCCTTAAATTATATAATATATAAAACTAAACACCACAAAACATTACAAAATATCAACACGAATATTTTTAACCTCAACCAGTGGCTATTTCAAATTTACTCAATGCGCCTTTTTTTAATAGGGGTTAGTGTAAATGTTTATCAAACTACACTTACCACGTCTCTGGACTTTGTACCTGAATTACTCCCAAACGTAATTATTACACTTGTGCACTTTATAATTTGTTTTTCACCTAGAACCCAATTTTGTCAACTGATTTGTAACGCTCAATAAACCCCGGATGTACTCGCCGTCACGAGATTCACCCGTCGACCCGACTTAACTATATCTTTATCTTCCCCCTTGAGAAACTTAAAAACTACCGTTCACGTTTTATTCTCCCAAGAAAAACACAAGTTAGACGTTAAACGACAGCCCTGCTGTACGTCTATAAGTAAGTCACTTCACGTGCTGACCGAAACTACCCGTTCCGTGAGTCTACTCGCGACTCCTGCCCGGCCCGAAGTGTCCTCTCTGCGCTCCCACTTAGTGGTTCGTCTGCCACGGTACCCCCTGGTAAATCGCTGAGAAGTCAAATCTATACAAACATGAATTTCCTGTTGCTGCAGACATAAACAAAACTCAACCATTTACTTCTGATATACCCCGTGGCACAAATTAACATTTTTAAATTAGTAATAGCTATTTTCTTCGTTTATAAAATTTCAATACCCCCGACTTGCTACAGTAGGTTCAGATTAAAATCACCATTAATTATAGTTTTTGTTTTCATTGTAGTCAATAGCTCTTCTAAAATTTTAAGAAATTCTTGTATATCATATTACGGGGGTCTATATAATACATATACATTTTTAATTGGGATTCCTACAAATGCCTACCAGATTATATGGTTTAGTGTGTTCTATGAGATTTATTTCATTATATCTTAGAGTCTCCTTTCTCCTTACCATACAGGGTGTTAAGAAAAAGTAGGTCATGCCTTTAACCACAGATTCTTGGGCGAAAATAATGTGACTTTTATAATGTGATATTTTATTTTGAAGCGTAGTTTTTTTTATATAGGGTGTTAAAATTTACATTTTGAAAATTATTTTTATTAATAATTCTGGATTTTTACCCGAATTTTTGCACAGACTTTCATCTTATACAGATACACTTTTTGTGTAATTTTGGTAAAAAAAGTCAAAGAGCAAACGGGAAAAAGGGGGGTTGTGTTACCCATTAACCCCCCCAACTTTTTCATGCGTACGCCTATGGTCTCTAGATATTTATTTTTAGATTAAACACTTATTTCCCCAATTTTTTTTACTACTACAAAATTTTGATTTAGGACTTGATTAACGAGATATTCCAGTAAATTCAGAATCATTTTCAATATTTCAGTTTCGGAATTTATTGTTTTTACTATTGTTGTTAGTAATCCTGGGTTTTCTTTAAATCGACTACTTTTAGACAAAAAATGCTAGAGAGTTTTTTTTATTTTAGTAATAATTGTATTTTCTGTATTTTTGCTGTCTGCTTTATTTACCATATGTACAGGGTCATCACGTGAAAATGTTAGATTCTGCTGTAACTTTGTTGCTTTTGAATTTATCGGAAAAGTAAAAATTGCTTTACTGACTAACTTTTTGCCAGGAATACAAATTTTTATAGAAAAAAACAATTGAGCATCGCATTACAGAGATATAGCTATCGACATTGTTTTTTCTTATGTATCACTCTGTATATGATTACAACTTTTGATTCTTCGTTTTTTTCCTAATTTCATCGATATAAACATGTAAGCTATTATCTTTTATTTTTTGCGAGATATAGATAATTACATAATTGAAATTACAACAATTAATATATAATTATTTTTTATAGATACTGTTCAAACTGCCTTCCTTGATTTTCTACACTTAACCTATATCTTTTTTCCAAATTATCTATATTTCGTAAAAAATAAAAGATAATAGTTTACATGTTTATATATTGATGAAATCAGGAAAAAATGAGGAATCAAAAGATATAATAATATAGGGTGTTACATAAGAAAAAACAAAGTTGATAGCTATATCTCTGTAATGCGATGCTCGATTGTTTTTTTCTATAAAAATTTGAATTCCTGGTAAAAAATTAATCACTAAAGCAGTTTTTACTTTGACGATAAATTAAAAAACAACAAAGTTACAGTAGAATCTAACAATTTCACGTGATGACCCTGTACAATAACTGGATTCGCCCGTTGGATAAATTATTCAAAAATTAATAAATAATTAAAGTAAATAATATGAAAAGTTTAATTTTAAACACAGCAATGTTTTATTTTTTATAGTATTTCCTTTAAATTAGTGTTTCTATTTGCTTATTTTACCTACCTCAGTGGCATAGATAACTAAGTATTAATTTAGGTTTCCTAAGCAAAAATGTGTACGCCACTGTTTTTTTTAAGATTTTTATTTTATTGAACTTTTGTGACTATGCACAACAAAAAAGTCTCTAGCATTTTTTGTCTAAAAGTAGTCGATTTAAAGAAAACCCAGGATTACTACGAACAACAATAGTAAGAACAATAAATTCCGAAACTGAAATATTGAAAATGATTCTAAATTTACTGGAATATCTCGTTAATCAAGTCCTAAATCAAAATTTTGTAGGAGTAAAAAAAATTGGGGAAATAAGTGTTTAATCTAAAAATAAATATCTAGAGACCATAGGCGTACGCATGAAAAAGTTGGGGGGGGGGGTTAATGGGTAACACAACCCCCCTTTTTCCCGTTTGCGCTTTGACTTTTTTGACCAAAATTACACAAAAAGTGTATCTGTATAAGATAAAAGTCTGTGCAAAAATTCGGGTAAAAATCTTAAACAGTAACAGAATTATTAATAAAAATAATTTTCAAAATGTAAACTTTAACACCCTGTATAAAAAAAACTACACGCCAAAATAAAAAATCACATTATTTTCGCCCAAAGAATCTGTGGTTAAAGGCATGACCTACTTTTTCTTAACACCCTGTATACCGGGTGTAAATGAAATTAGGCTCACCCCTATAACTTTTTTGTTTTTTCAAATATCATTTTGAAATTTTGGCATTTGCAATAACAAGTAAATTTGAATTATTGCATGTTAATAAAATGATTCTAGCACTTCCGGTTTCACCGGAAATGACCGTAACATCTATTTTTTAAATGGAACACCCTGTATATTTTTACATATTTAGATTCAGGGATTCATTCTGCATACGATGGTATCAACTTCGAGGAAGAAACATAACCACAAACATTTTTTTAGGATAATTTAAGTTAGCATCTTAGGGAGCCATGACTGCTGAAAAACTTTTCTTTCTGAGTCATTGAGTATTGGAAAAATAAAATCAGAATATTAAGTGAGCTAACTTTGCTTTTATAGCCATTTAAACATCTCGGAAATGGTTTTTTCGATATAAGTATTTTTTTTAAAATGGCATTATGCTATTTTAATAGAAATTTTCTTTACCTACATTTCGATACCAAACACTTCACCATTAGTTCATAAATAACTTACAAAAGATACTTTATGACCTTTAGTTCAAATTTATTTTAGTGAGCTCTGACCAAGTTAAACATTTGATATGAAATTAATCGGGAATGCCTTGAAAAAAAAACAAATATATTAAACTAAAATAAATTTGAACCAAGGTAAAGTATCTTTTGTAAGTTATTTATGAACTAATGGTGAAGTGTTTGTTATTGAAATGTAGGTAAAGAAAATCTCTAATAATATAGCATAATGAGGTATAATGGTTCCATTTAAAAAAAACCTCTTAAATCGAAAAAACCATTTCCGAGATGTTTAAATGGCTAAAAGCAAAGTTACCTCACTTAATATCACGATTTTATTTTTCCAATACTTAACGGCTCAGAAAGAAAAGTTTTATCAGCAGTCATGGCCTTTTAGATGCCAACTTAAATTATCCCAAAAAAATGTTTGAGAAATGATTTTTTGAATTATATAAGGGTGACCACCCTTGGTACGGCCCAGGAGACTATTGTGTGCTACAGACCTTTTTACTTAGTACGACATATTAAATAGATCCACGTTAAAAAATATAACGGACATCTATAAGCAACGAGGAAATAATCGTTGATTCATGTAAGGGTGCGGGCCGGGAAATTATATTGTGCTAGGTCTTAATCTCAGATCAACAAAGAAACATAGATAAATGAAGCCATATAAAATACAATGGGCGTGTGTGAGGATAACCTCAATGTTTTGACTGATTACTATAGTCAGAGGCGTAGACATATAAAAGGGTTAAAAATATAAAAAATAATAAAATAATTTACTTATTTTGAAGAAATAATTTCAATAAATCAGAGGTAAAATATCTTGACTCAATAAGTTATATGAAAGTATAATTGGTATAAAAAATTATTGGAATAAATAAAACACAATTTGAGGTTCTACATTTATTTAATCTACCTAGCAGTACCAAAATTTAAACGACAAATTTTTAGTAACGCAATAAGGCAAACTGTAAATTCAAATTTAACGTCACAGGCATTTAATAATTTCTTTTTATAACCAGTCAGAAAGTAGCTCTTTCTAGCTTATTTTCAGGTCAGAAAATCGCATTTTGTCAAACTGAGGCTGATAAAGTGATGGTTGCTATAGTGAGCGGCCGCTCACCATACTAACCGAGTGTTTGTATACTTAAAACTATAAAATAGGTAAATATTGTCTAAAAGAAAGACAATAGGTAACTTAACATATTTTAACATTTAGTTGAAAATGTGACAGTCGTTATAAATGGAATTTCGAAATGAATATTGCGAATTAAAGATACAATACTGTGACTGTTAGAAAAAAAATTGTACGTAACATGTCCCAAAAGTGCTTTTACTGGGTTCGCAGGCTTCCAGGATGAGCCGGCAGGCCCCTCATCCAGTAAAATGCGGTCTCCGTTGCTGAAATGCCTATGTCTCGATTCTCCATTATCCAGTGACCTGTGGAAAAAAAAACACATATTTACATTATCTAAATTATGTTTTGTTAAATTTTATGTAGATATTCAATAAATTATAAACTATAGTTAAAGGAGCATATCCTTCAATATACTGTAACGTACATTATAATGAGCATCCCTGATAAAACACCGAAATTATAAATATTTGAACAACATCAAGCATAATTCAAATGAATGGAAATTTATTTTGAAGAGATAGTGATAGGCCTGACTTTTGGCAAAACATCGACACTTTTGCTGATTTTGAAATTTTTGGTCTCAACTGTTGCTTATGATATATATGGTATATCCTAGTAAATAGTAAATCAATTTTATTTCACATTCAGAGTAATTATAAAATTTAAATTACCTACCGCAAAAGCCAATATATTGCGAACTTGTACCAGCAAAACATTGTAAACCAATATTGTTGGCCAGCATAATAGCGCCTGTTGTAATATACACAATAACACTCTATATTTATTTCCCTGGCAAGGCCAGAACTACTTTCCCCTTGGATGTACAGACGCGCTTAAGTCTAGCCAGGCAATACGCGACACTCATGTGTAGAATTTCATGGAAGCAAGGGTGCACTCGGCACGATATACTTTCAACTCAGAAATAATTATTGTTATAACCCTCCTCGATTCTCGAAAGATAGTTAGACCGTTATATAGCAACTCCAAGTTCTTTTATGTATCTTTTGTAATAGTGTTGTGCTCAAAACAAACAGTGATGAAGTGAAGTTTAAGTTTAAACGTGTAAACTCCAATTGCAGTGCTATACCTACCTAACCAGTGTTTATTTCTTTGTTAATTTTTGGTAGAATCAAGTTGTTAAATAAAAAGTTAAAAAACACAAAAAAGGTCCTTCAAGCTTATTTAAATTACACAACTCATAATTCAATGTGTGGAAACCCCCACAGCGCCAAAAAAATATTATGTTGCTTATGATGAGTGTTTAACCACATGTTCTTCAGTAAAATAGAATAGAATAGAATAGAAAAAATATTTATTGTGAATTATATATGTACAAAAGACATTATACAAACACAAAAGGTGACATTCGTATATACGTTCTTCCATGCCACCACATAGACAAGTATAAAAATTACTTAATCCTAATATTTACATAATATTGTAACAAAGAGCAAACAAAATGGGGTATAAAAGAACACATATATATATATATATACATTTACAACTAACGCGGCATGCTTTTTTGTGTCTCTAGTATATTTTCTTTGTAAATCCTTCTAAAACTACTTATTGATCTATTTTGCAACATATCAAAAAATTCTGGTTTATTAAGTAGATTAACAACTAAATATGCAAAGCAACTTTCAAATTTCTTGCTATTGTGTCTGGGTATGGTGAATCTTACTATATTTCGCAGATTTAAATTGTGCAATTCTTGTCTGGGTACTACACAGTTGTACAAGTAATCAGGTTTTTTGTTTATGTAGATTTTAAATAGAAATACCCCAAAAAGTAGTAACCATCTGAACTCAACTTTTAGAATGGAATTTACATTATAGGTAGGTGTTATATGATCAAATTTCCTGATGCCGTATGCAAAACGAACACATGAGTTCTGGGCTAGTTGCATTTTATTTTTAAACTCTACAGTTAAGTAACTGTAATAGACTGTTATGCAGTAGTCGATATGTGGATAAAGCAGTGATTCCACTAGCTTATACTTGATCTGTTCTGAGAAAATAAATTTAAATTTATAAAATGATTTCAGTTTCATATAAATGACCCTTATTTTATTGGTTACATGTTCCTCATAATTTAGATTTGTATCAATTATGACTCCTAGATTTCTAGCTGAATCCTTTCGAGGTATTTCTATTCCATTTATGTGTAAGGTGGTAAAATTATATAAACTAACTTTGTTTATTAAGACCTTAGTACCTATTATTAAAAAGCAGCTCTTCGTTGCATTTAAACGCAGCCCATGTTCCTCTGACCAATTGAATATTCTGCCTAAATCTGTATTGACTTCCTCTAGAGCATAACTTGCTTCGGTTGGATCAAATGTTTTTATAAGTTGCGTATCATCTGCGTAAAGGTGTATAGAGCAGTGATTTATAACATGAGGTAAGCTTGCAGTGTACAAGCTAAATAATGTAGGACCCAGTATGCTCCCCTGTGGGACTCCTTGTCTAATAACGACAGGATTTGACCTAGATCCCTCTATTTCTACAAATTGAGTTCTATCAGTTAGATAGCTTGCAAACCACAAGCAAACTGCCTCAGAGAACCCGTAGTAACTCAACTTAGCAATGATAAGTTCATGGTTCAACAGATCAAAGGCCTTGCTGTAGTCTAGCAGGACCAAGCAAGCTGCCTCCGATCTGTCTATACCACTCACAATGTCGGTCGAGATTTTACTTAATGCCGTAGCTGTACTATAGTTAGGTCTGAATCCTGATTGAGTAGTGGGCAACAAATTTGCATCAGAGATGAATTCAGACACCATGGTAAAAACAATTTTCTCGGTGACTTTCGATAAGATAGGCAGAATATTTATAGGCCTTAGGTCATTGTATGTTACAGCATTTAATATTTTTGGAATGGGCTTTACTATAGACATTTTCCAAATGTTAGGAAAATCTCCATTTTGCAGAGATTCATTAATTACGTTTTGAAGGAATTTAATAATATGTGGCAAGCTTAAATCCAACATTTCATAACTGATTTCATCAATTCCCATGCATTTTGATTTCAACTGTCTAAAGGCATTCTGGATATCATTTTCTGTAATGAGTCTAAACCGGAATAATATGTCTTCGTTAAACTTATTGTGATTGTAATAATCTAAGGTTGTATTACTAATAGGGATGGCTAATTGACTTGCATGTGAAAAATGTTCACTTATTTCATTGACGTTTTTTAAGTAGGTAGGGAGTTCATTGGATGGCTTTGAGTGAACATCCCATTGATTTAATTTAGCCCAGAGTTTTTTTGAATTTGTACTAATTTTATTTATTTCAAAATTCATGTAAGCTCTCTTTTCATTTCTTATAGCAAATGATAAGTAATTTTTTAAATCAAGATAATATAATTTGTGTTCTGGGTTTAGTGTATTTTTATATCTATTAAGGGCTTTTTTCTTAAGTTTGATAATCTCCTTAATCGAATCTGTTATATAGGGCTTGTATGGATGCTTTAGTTCAACAGTTTTAATTGGAGCATGTATATTAAATATGTTAGTTAGCTGTTGATTGAAGGCGATCACTTTATTATCTAAAGTATCAAGTTCAAGAATGCCATTAAAATTGATTTTTTTTATATCTACCTCAAAATTACTTAAATCAAAGTTACGAAAATCTCGAAACGATATTGTTTTAGCTACATGTTTAGGAATATTAACTTTAATTTTACAATGGACTAATCTGTGGTCAGTTTGATTATACATTTCAGTTGTCCCTGTCTCAGTTATTTCTAATTTGCGGTCTACACAGATTATATCGATCAGGGTGCTACTAGTTCTAGATACCCTTGTTGGTTCAGAAATTACTTGATCCAAATTAAAACTATTCAATATTTGCTCTAAGAACCTTTTGTCAATTGTTTGTTCTAGATAATTTATATTTAGATCACCTAGAAGTATAGTATAATCAAATTGGATGGAAATTGTGGAAAGTATTTTTTCTAAATGACATATATCTTTGTACGGTACTAAGGGAGGTTTATATAGTGCACCTAACAGAATCTTTAACTGTTTAAATTTAACATAAAGCCACAAGTGTTCTAAACCATTATCTTCGTTGGTAACAAATGTTGCATCTATTATCTCACAGTGGAAAAAGTTTGATACATATACCACAATTCCACCACCTCTTGTTAATCTATCAGTTCGAAACATAGTGTAACTCGGTATATTTAATAGAGAGCTAGGATAATCCGGCAATAACCAGGTTTCCGAAACAGCTAAGATATGGAACTTTTCACTTAAAACCAAGTCTTTCAATTCATCAAATGATGGAACCAGTGATCTAATATTGACATGAGCAATGTAAAGTCTATTAAGTTTATTATCAGTTATCTCCGCTTCATCTTCAAGTAATGGGACTAGAGAGCGAGTGTTAGCGTGTGCGATAGCTAACTTATCCATTAACTTTTTTTCATCATTATGTAGGATGTTTAACATGTTTAGACGAGACACTGTTAAAATGTTACTAATATCCTTTGACTTCTCCGTATCGGGTTCATGCACGTTTGGGTGTAGCTGTTTTATGTCCTTGAAGTTAAAAAAGAATTGGGCTGGGAGTTTATATCTGTTTCTAGGTTGGTACGGCCTGCGTCCAGGAAGCGTTTGCCTCGTCTGAAGTCAAAACGATCGAAAAGTATTTTTCTCGGCCAAAATTTTGTATTATAGATAGTGGCTTGCAAATGAGGCTGTACCCCTAACATGAACGATTGGTTATCAGGATTTGAGTTAAATGTTGGTAATTTCTTGACTTGAACATCATTTGTACTTGCACGATTTTCAATGTAGCTCTTGATGTTTTCTTCATTCACATCATCTGGTACTCTGGTTATAAATAACCAGATCTTTCTCTCCTTTTCATTTTTGCCATGAAACGCTCCGTCCCCTTCTCCGTCTCCTATGTTAGGTTTTCTTCTTTTGGTCCGTACTTCCTGGAATCCCAGTTTCTCTTCGCTGACTTTTATATTGGTTTTATCCTTTTCTAAATGTATCAGTTCTTCCATGACGTATCTCTGCCTTTCTTCCAGTGCTCCCATGCTATCTTTTTCTTGACTTGGTTTTGCCGAGGTTACCAAGTCTATGTCTTTCGATAAGCATCCATGTTTAACTACATCGGCAATCGTGGGTTTAGCTGGTCCTGTTTGGTTTGGTAACACTTGTTTGTGTATATCAGGTTGATTGACAGGTTTACAAGTAGTGTTACTTCTTATGGTTCTTCCGTTTATATCTGCTTTGATGGGTGGTGGCTGTGCCCTGCTATTTTGTGTTTGTATATACACAAGTTTGTTTTTTAACTCATTTTCCTTTTCCTTGTAGGATTCCACATCTTTTTCTAGAAGTTGGATTATTTTGTTCTTACTCTCAATTATTGTTGACTTATCATTGACAGTCGACAGTAACAAATTTATTGTATTTGTGCTACAACAATCTTTGCAGTAGAATTTCATAGTTCTCTCTTTCAGTTGCATTACTTTGGCTTCTGATGCTGTGAGGTTTGCACATGTTTTGCATAAATGTATTCTGCATCCATCACATGCAAAAACTGGTTGCTCATCACTGGCAATTCTGCATGTTTTGCACTCCATTTTGTGTATTTATCTTAATTTAATTTATTTTGATTCATTTTCCATTCTAGAGTTATATTTCTACTCCACTGGTATGTATGTAAAAAACACACTCTTTTTGTTTTATCAGTTCTAAGTTTTTGCACTATCAATAGATAAGAAAACCTCTTAAATTTATTGTTTAATTCACTTTATTTATGCAATTACACTTCTTCCCGGCGGAAAAACTTTTGCATTCCTAGAGCACAAATTCATGCACTACGCAATGATATCAGTTTTATGATTTTTGATCACTTTTTACACTATATATTTCATTTATTTCTGGACCTGATAAAAATACAAACACACACACACATGCAGATGAAAATGACATGAGTTGTTGTATGTGTATCTTAAGTTATAAGTTTATGTATGTATTTTACTTCCTGAAACAACGTAATAAGTACCTAAATTGTGCAAAGAAATTATTTTAAACAAAAATAAATTACTAATATGAATTCATAATAAAAAAAAGCTGCACTACACATTTCAATATTGTATATTTATGAATAAATCTTTAATTCAAAAGTCATTTCCTGTAAAATTGATCACTTGTTGCTTCGACGTTTTGCCAAAATCCCATCGATATAATAATATAACTTACCCTTTATCATAGCCCTCTACAGAGTTTCAAGCCATGAAGTTTGAAATCTGGCAACGCGACAGGTAGGCCACTCTGGTCGTGTTGTTTACCAGCGGTGTTTGTTTAATAATTACTTTTTAGACTTTGTACTGTTTGTACTTTAGTACTGTGTTATTAAGAATTATTATTAATAATTTATTAACTTCGCTTATTTGAAGTTTTTAAACTGGACAAAGGTAAGAAAGCATTATATACGGTCATTTAGTGAAAACGTCATCTGACAGATAATGGATGCAAACAATGTTTAAAGTTAGGAAAAGTGATAATTTAATTAAATAAAAATATTTAAGCACTAAAAAGGTATGTATATATGATTGACTTACCAGTATTTTATAACCTGTTATAAATATAACATAATATAATAATGATATAAACTTATAAAACAAAAATAAAATAGTATTGTACACCTTGCAAATTGTTATTTATAAATGAATACAGTTTATTTGACAAATGTTACAAAATTACACATGTTTCTATCAGTGGATGTTATAAATTTATAAATTGTTTGCATCCAATTCTTTGACATTACATATGACTCATGACGTGCACTAAATATGCATTTATTTTTTATATTGTAGATGCCTCGACATTGCTGTATACTATGCAAGTACTTTAAAAACTGAATCCTCAAATAGTACTTATCCTTTCCCAAAGGATCCAGTGCTGGAATAAATTGGCTTAGAGCTATACATACGGAGGACTACTGCATTAGTAAAAATTCAGCTATTTGCAGTTTGCACTTTGAAGGCAGAGAAGTTACAACCATGGAGCTTTATAAAGATAGGTAATACGCACGAGGCTAACTAACATATCTCAAGCGAATGTGGTAATAAATCCCAAAAAAGAAAAGGAAGAGAAATAACATATCCTCGTTTAAATGAGTATGCAGTTCTTCACATATTTTCCAATCAACCGAAGTATCTTTCTACAACTAAGCCAGTGTCTCGACGTAATCCTGAAGAAAGAAGATAAGATGCTAAAGGCAAAATAATGATATTGACCAGTTTCTTGCCGATGACATCATATCAAGCTTTGAATATTTTGTGCAGGCTGTGCCGAAAAAATGATGCTTCATTAAGTGGAATTACAAGTGTGTGTGAACAATGTCTTGTATTTTTACATTTTAAATATTGACTACGACAGTGATGAAGAATCTGATACTGATAGTAGCAAAGTAAAAGTAGTTTCAAGTATTAGCGTAAATCAAAGTTTTAATGTTAGTGTTTTTGTAAATAGTCATGAATTGCCATCAAGCAATTTAGAGTGGATTTTACCCTATTAAGTGTATATTCTAGAATTATATATTTGTAAATTATTCATTTTGGCGAAATAAATTTATAGCACAAGTTTTGGGATCTTTATACTTTATTTCCTAAACAAAATCCTTAAACCAGTGCATGAAAGTAAGGGATGGCTGAATTACAAGCAGGACTACCATTGACAGGAAATGCGATGTTGCCATTGTTACTTCATGGCTTGTAACTGTAGAGGGCTATGCCTTTATCCATCTAAGCTGTGATCTGTTGAAAAGATGCACTAGATGTGCTTGCTCTAAAAAAAAAAAAAACGAACAAATGAGTAGCTTCCATATACAAGAAAACGGAGAAAATTTGATGAAACGCAAAGCTCTGTTAATTGTTAATATAAGCAGCTGAAACGGGTCTTCCCCTAAAAATACTTGGAAAAGCACATTTTTTTAAAAATCATTTTCCAGCTGGGGCCACATAAATATCTTCAAGCTTGAAATGATCTTAACATACGTCACCTACGGGATGATAGCATAATATTATATTAAAATCTGTATAGTTGCTTTCTTAAGTTTCTTACTTGATAGCGTAAAGGAAAGGTACAAAGAACAAAATTATCTTTATTCTTAAATCAAAAACCCTAATCTACGTCTATGTATAAAAACAAAACATACTTACATATGAAACGAACGAGATTCCTTCTTATTGTAGAAATTTAAATAAACTAAACAAGTCTTAGTCATTTTTGAACAGTATAGAACTATAAAATCAACACAAATATTATTTATAACTATAAAAAATACTTAAAAATAGCGATTGAAACAATAAACAAATATGGCGGCACAAGAAAATGACAAATATGGCGGCACAAGAAAACGACAACTACTGTCAACAGCATCTGACGCAATGCCAACTGCCCGTGGAAGGGAACCAATGAAATCGTTGTTCCAATCAAAATATAAACAAAGTTATGTATATTACACGCAGACTTCCAGAATAATTTATCTGTTTCTTTCTTGATTTGAGGTCTTAATACTACACTAAATATATCGACCTTAAGACATTTAACAAACATGATTTTGAAGGAATAGCGGCGCTCGATTTTCTTCTTTCATATTATAATAAATGCTCACATGTAGTGGCAACCCTCTAAATCAAACAGAAAAAGAAATATGAATTTCGTGTGTCACCCTCGGAACACACTGCATACACATTTTCGTTTCAGAAAATCATGACATGACAAGATAGTCAAAACACCAAGAATTCATAATAACTAGCATAGAAGAAAATCTGGCGAGTCTTCTACAGGCTATTAATTGGTAATAATAATAATAATACCATGTGTAATTACGACCTCCTTTATCCCGGAATATTCTGGACGGGCCTTGTGTGGGAGGGGGCTACACATTTGGGGACAAGAAACATACACCCAATATCGGTTTACGGTCAAAATGAGCCTATTAACAGATTACTTCGAACAGGAAACTCATTCCATAAAATATAGAGCTCTTCGACTCCTCACTGTACTCATTTAAAAACCAAGTCAAATAAATATGTTAATAGTTTAAACTAATCTTATAACTTAATTTTGTTTATTTTATTTTTATTGTAATATTTTACCTATTATCTTGTTTCTGATTTACCTCGAAACAATTTTATGTACTGTTCTAAAATATATTGGTGTAGTGGAAAAATCAGTGTTGTCTACTACTACAACCAGGAATCGAACATGGAACTTTTGGGTGAGAGGTAGGTATGCTACCTCTCGACCTTCAGTCAGCATTAATTGTAATTATTAAATATTGCTAAATATATTGAGTTTGTCTAAATATTTTAACAACAGAACCTCCTAGATTGAAAAAGAAAAATATATTTCATTGAATTGATTGAATATACTATTTATTTCATTTTTGAATTCTACATCGAAATTTAGTGCACGTCAATGTTTGTTAATGGTGTCGTTGACGTGCTTTCTCAAATTTAGTTTTTCCAGGCTAACATGATGGGCAGCGTAATTGCAGTTTGTTATATTCAAGATGCCGAAGGGATAGTAAAATATTATTTAAAATAAACTACCGGAGCAAACATATGACATATTTATATGGTTGAAATCAGAAAAACGTATGGAATCCAAAAATATAAAAAATAGGGCGTTCCATTTAAAAAAACATAACTTGTATCGGTAGATCGTAAATACGATGTTCAATTGTTTTTCTAAAAATGGGATTTTTAAGCTCTTAACATGTCCTATAACATAATTGAAACTTTTTTTTCTAAAATTACAAATTAAAAAGTTATCGGGGTGATCATTTTCGATGGAAAACCCTGTACAATACAGTTAAATCTATTTTGATTCACTGGTTTAGTTGTGTCTCATAGAAATTATAACTATTGTAATTATAACACAGCATTGATAATAACGTTTGTAAAATAGATTATGATATTAGACGACATTTAATGTTTTTTCCATAGCCAACCTGCCGCTAAGTGTCGAATTGTATTCGTCTATATACTATTCACATTTTATTTACATGAGGGGAGGGTATGATATGTTTTTCTTAGGTTGTCTACTTTTGACAAAATATTGAAGTGTCAGATTTAATTGATCGTCACTGTCATTTATTTTTGGCTGAATTGCCAAATTTTTTATTGACGACATTGCTGTGCTTTCTTTAGGGTCTCACTCTGGCAACTATGTAGAACCAATTTGAATTTGTGGTTACGTTATCGACTTTTCAACATAACCTCAGTAATTAAAACAGTCATTCGTACCAACAGAATTCAGATTTTCCATAGCCTCCCCTCATGTAAATAAAATGTGAATAGCATACCTATATATAATAATTTTCAAATATCTCAATATCAAAGTGATTTGGGTATAGGGAATGCTAATACCAATTGAAATAGGTGCATCGAATAGCATTATAAAACACAGAGTGTTCTATTTAAAGTAAACAAGTTATTGGACTTTCAATTTGACCCAATTGGTCAGTCTTTTTTTGACGCCCTGTATAACTTTCGACAAATTTTGCAAATTACAGATATTTGAATACATATTTTAGTATTAATCTAAAATTTCATTGTGAGTAACCCCTGTATACAAATTTTCAGAATTCCAGTATGCGTAGTTCTCTAGAAACGGCTAATAGAAGGTCTTCGTGACACACCATGTAAAGGAGTCTATAAGCAGTTGTATATTTACAACAGATAAAAAGGATGATGCGAGTATGTTCCATAGTTCAAATTAAACAATGATCTGTGAACAATATAGCCGTATATTGTTCATGTATGTGATAAGTAGATAAATGAGAATAATAAACACAATAATTTGTATACAATACTATATTTTTAAATTATATCAGTAGCAGTAACAGTAATAAATATAAATTGTTAGACTGTTGAAATTTTTGTTATTTAATATTATGCAGTGTGTCCATAGATGGACGCATAAATATATGTAAATGATCAAAAACTTTGAGTTGGACGTTTTTGTTCTGAATTAGCTCATGCTGGGTAAAAAACTAAGACATGCGAAAACGCAATCAAATTATTTATATATTTGTTTAGAAGTATATTTTAAAAAATTGTGCAGTAAACTGTCTTTATTTCCAAAATTGAGAAAATTTTATCATGAAAATTTATTCCTAACTAAAAATTTAAAATTTTTATTGATTTTTTATTAGTTGAGCACCATTGATCCTGATTATCCTATTTATTTGCATAAAACATCAGAAAAGTGTTGATACAAAAATATTAGACATAATGTGAAACATCAGAGTACCCTTTTAGACAAACAATTGAGTATCATTAAAGTTATAAAACAACAAATAAAATTTTTTAGTAAACACCTCGAATATTTTTGCATATTTAGGAATTGTTTTCCGAGTACAGTAGAACACAACTTAAACTCTTTTTATTTAAAAAAATAATAATTCCTAATACGAACAAATATTTAGTGTTCAAAAAAAAAGTTCTACGAAACGATTCATAATTGTTTTATAAAAAGATGTTCTGTTAATTCAGTAAATGTAACAATATTGTATCTACATTTTTCTAATATTTTATTTAAACGAGATAGTCGAAATGAATGTTGTCGAACTCTAGTAGAAAATCAAAGTTTTTTGAAATTCTCAAAATGATCAGAAACATTTTTGGAACAACTTTCATTGCAAATTTTCGTTATTTTGAAAATAAAAATCATAATTTCTTACCAGTTTTTTGAGTCTTAGTTCCAAAAGATCCAGGATATAAATAATTTAACTAATTTTTCGTTTATCTCTTATGTTAGATGAAGCAGCAGTTTAAATTCAAAACATGAACACCTAACAAAAACTTGTATTCATTTGCATCTATTCACATGTTCTTCTGTGGACATATGGTATAAATAAAATTTGTTGTAACTACTATTTAAAAAATGTCAATGTTTAACACAATTTTAATAAAATCAAATTACAAAAATAATTAGATATTATAATAATTAATATAACAATATATTATTAGTAGACTACACCTACGAAAATAATTTACGTTGGATTTATCACACTCATTAAATATTTTATGAATATTTTAAACATTTAGAAGACACCTAAAAACATTGTCTAGAAGATTTAAACATTTATCTCAAATGTTTGTTGTTATGACATGTTTACAAAAGTATTATTGTTTTAAAAAATTGCACAGAAACAATAATTATATACTGTTGCCTCCAATCAGCACAATAAAAGAAGAATTAAGATGTTTGTAAAGTATTCAATATATAATTTTTTTTTAATTAAGCCATAAATGAAAAATATTTTATCTATGTTAATTAATTCTTCTTATAGATGGAGGACAAAGTATTATAAATCCTTTTTTTAACTTTCAACAGTTGAATTTAAAAAAAATATATCTAAAAAAAGTGGTTTTGAGTGAAAATAATTATTCTCGTCCCTAGAACTGTGTGCGCACAACTTACAAATCGAAACTCTTTCAATACAAGAAAAAGACTCTTCATCTGCACACACAGACTGCTACTTAGGCAGTACTTTTTTGTCAACTCTGACAATTACATTTGATAATTAAAACGAAAAGCAGCATTAACTTTGAAATACTTTACTATATCGCAAGTAGCAATGTTTTACTGATATTGCAAGATTTCTTACTGCAATGATCAAAATCTTCACATAATTATTGATGATCTTTCAACTTTTTCTTACTTTCTTGCAAAAACAATAAAAGTAAACAACTTGATCAAGAGAAGCAAGTATAGTTAGATGGCGATGCTGCTCTGTCCACACTGTCGCAACTCATGCGCTGGCGCTCTACTAGTACTGAAGGAAATCCTGGCAGGTTTGCTGCCATATGTGTTGCTTCTCACACCCATGGTGTCCAACCTTCATACAGTAAGGCCAGATTGTCTAGGCTAGTTGCCTCACGAATAACATAGTCCACCTATAAAACATAATAAGTCAGTATATAATACAACAGAATTTTTTTTTAAATATGCCACATTAGTAAATACGTGTGCGAATCTAACATACAACGAAAAGAGTTTTTTAATTTGAACTAATGTGTTCTTATGAAATAATATTAACCAGAGTAGGTACCTCGTCTGTGCAACTAGAACAAAAATTAGTATTTTTCTGTTAGAATTACATGCAATATTTTTTTTTGACAGCTTTGGTAAGGTTAACATTTTAAATATTGCTTTAACAGACCTCACCAAAATCATTCACCACAACAATAATTTTACCAATACTTCTCAACACTTGAAGTGGAACACTTAAATAAATTTTATATTGGGATTTTGTCCTAGTAGTTATTGATATATAAAATTAATGGTCAATTTTCTTATATGTACAGTATTATCATTTTGTTTGGTACATATTTTATTCAGAATTTGTGAGTTATAGAAAAAAATGTTTTATACAAAAGTTGCAGGGTATTTACTAAATTTTTATTTGGCAGTAATAAAAAACCATTGAATGCCGATTTTTTCAGATATGGACATAACCTATGGAACACCCTCTATGTTTTTATCCAGTTAGATTTGTTTTTTTTTTCTGATTAAACTGATATAGCATGCTTTGATAGTTTTATACAGGATGTTTTGAATTATTAATAAAAAAATAAAAAGATTGTAGGTAAGTATTCCTACTAGAGTTCAAACAAGAGGGCCATAGATGAAAACAATAGAAACTGTTACTATTTTGATATTGTTTTCATACACGGCCCGCTTTGCTGACGCAAAAAGTTTAATATCTGTACATCTACGATGTTCTTGTTTTTGATTAATAATTGAAAACTTCCTGAATAAAACTATCAAGTATGCTATATCAGTGTAATCAGAACAGAAAACCACATCTAACTGGATAAAAAACATATAGGGTGTTCCATTTAAAAAAATATAGGTACCTATGTCCATATCAGAAAAAATCGGCATTCAATTGTTTTTCATTACTGCCAAATAAAAATTTAGCAAATACCCTGCAACTTTTGTATAAAACATTTTTTTCTAATTTCTACAATAAACTCACAAATTCTGATTAAAATGTGTACCAAACAAAATGATAACACTGTACTTTTATGATTTTATTTGTTTTTTAAATACAGGGTGACAATTGGGAACCGAATAATTTTGAAATAAGTGTTACACAAAGAGTTTGCAAGATAATAAGGTTTTATTAACACCAGAATGAAGCTTACAGTGCCATTTACAATGTATATCAAGTATGGAAGATAATGTCATTGAGATGGTGCCCATCGCGTTGGATGCAGTTTTCGACCCTCTTCATGAAATCGTCCATAACACGCTCCAACATCGCTTGATCAATAGTCATGATTTCCTGACGAATAGCATTCTTCAAGTCGCCCAAATTAAGGGGCTTGTGAACTTATACACGATCTTCAAATACCCCCACAGAAAAAAATCACAAATTGACAGGTCTGGAGACCTTGGGGGCCACGGCACATCTCCAAAACGTGAAATTAGTTTTCCTGGGAACATGTTGCGGACAACATTCATTGATGCGTTGGCAGTATGTGACGTGGCACCATCTTGCTGAAACCACACATTCCTTGGATTTATCAGTTTTCTGCGTAGTTCTGGAATAAAGAAATTTTGGATCATCTGAACATAGCGGTTAGAGTTAATGGTGACGGTACACCCGGCCTCGTCAAAAAAATAGGGAACAATAATTCAAGTAGGGCCAATGGCACACCACACTGTCACTTTTTCAGAGTGAAGAGGTTTTTCATGAATGTTTCATGGATTTTCAGGAGCCCAGTACCTGAAGTTCTGTTTATTAACTGCTCCTTCTAAATGAAAATGAGCTTCGTCGCTCATTAGAAGCTGCAGACCTAAATTATCTTCCAAAATCACTTGCATTCTCATAGCGAAATCCTCACGAGTTTCAAAATCTCTTTCCTTTAATTGTGGAACAATCTGTAGTTTGTAGGGTTGAAATTTTAAATGCTTTTGCAAGATTTTCCTAACCGATTCCCTATTTATGTTTAACTCAATTGCATGAATTCGGCCAGACCGCCTCTCTCACTCGCTCTATGTTTTCAGGGGTTCTTACGGTACGTTGTGGACCTTGCGACTTTTTCTTCATTATGCTGCCAGTTGTTCTCAAATTATTGACCCATCTTATGATGGTGTTGTGAGACGGAACAGCTATCCGTCGACCAATAGTAAAGTGAATGCGAAAAAGACGCTGTGTAGTTATCACTGACTCCCCATTTCGGATAAATGTGTCTTATGCAAGCATTCGATGGTCTACTGTCCTCTGCACCATTGTTACTGAGATGGCACATTATAAGGTAGTAACATCGCATTTGCCCTCCTCTAAACGCGCTAAGCTACGTGCTGTGCTTTCCAAAAACATCCGGTTCCCAATTGTCACCCTGTATAATATTCTATTATTAAAATGTTGCAGTATAATCAAAATAATAATAATAATAGCAAATAATATATTCTGGGGGTGTTTACTGCAAACCAAAAACTTGTTTGGCAAAAAATCGTTGTTATGTAAAAGACCTTGTATATCTATCCGCTGACATTTAGTAAAACAATTTTTTACAGTTTATAAATAAAGAAACAACTTAATTAGAATACTAAACTATTTCAACGAGATCTGGTATGACAGATAAGCAAATGCATTCGAGGTGATGCACTAACTTCTACCCGATCCGCTACAGGTTTAATAGGACTTAATAGAAGATCATGTGGAGACACTGTTTTTATTAGTATTGTATTAGATAATATAGAAAATAAAGAATTGTTTATGTATTTTACCGCTTTCAATTTGTTAAACAAAAATATTTCTTTGTTTAATTGAAACAAACAAGCAATTCTGCAAACATAGAATTCATTCTTAAATAAAATGATTTAATTTGTGTATTGTAGATCGCTTAAACAACAAGGGGACAAAAACTTGACAGTATCAAATGCATAAATGACGGCTCATTAAGGATGTTCAAGGTTTTCGCAAAAATGCAGAGAAGTCGCTGAAAGTTGAATATGTTATTTTTGATATAGAAATGAACCGGTCCCTGTTTTTTTATTACCTTCTTGTACGTAGTTTTCGAGAAAATCGAAATTCAAATCTATGATTTTAACATGGAGTCTTACGGAGATTGCATGTTCCCATGTTAGGAGACCTTCTCAGACTAAAATATAGAGGAGAAAATGCAGAGAAAATGGAAAAAAACTATGCAACGTATAGAAGAGACTTCAAGGAAGATTTTGTCTATGAAAAAGGGGACGGTTGCAATGCATTCTGATTAATAAACAGCATTTTTTTCGGAAATGCCGTGCTTCAGCAGACGCTTATGAAGTGTAACGACGGCAACGTCGCATTGAAAATAATTTATAACGTCAAACGTCAAACAATTTATTGAAACTTTTTCATTAAAATAATTTACTTTTTTTATCAAGTAGAACATCAAATCATGTTTATGTAAATTATCAAAATACATTTCATGCAAGCATGCCAGATAATAAGAACAAATAGACTTTCATACATAACAATAAATGTAAAATATTCTTATCGGGGAATAGAACTACTAGGAATATTCGAAGTGAAGCTGAAATGAAGTTCTTGAATATATTATGGCAAACTTTTCAGGTACTCTAGAATGCTTTTTAATATTTTCTTGGTTTTGATGACTTGTGGTTTTCCATCACAATCGGGCATACACACAGAGGTTTATCTGTGAACTTTACCCGGCACAGTCAAAGTCTGTTGTCAAATCTGTACGTTAGTGTGTGAGTACACACCAGTCTTAATTCATGTACAGTTGGCGCCACCAAAATTTGAACGCATTTTGGTTGTCATGGAAATTTCTTCTGAATTTCATTGTAGTAAGTCAGACTTTGTTTAGTGGCGTAACACAGAGAGGGTATATTGACTGAAAATAATATTACTTTTATTATTTTCTGTTACCATAATAATTAGAAGGACGAAGGTAGACACGAATAATATAATAGAAGTTAGCAAAATAATTCTAATATTACCTACATGTTAGTGGAAGAAGGTTACTATTAATTATTCCTTTAATTCATTCATGTTTAACGATTGTGAGAAATTAAAATGGAGCAAACTAAGCGTATTAACAATAATTAATATATTTCAACATATAATAATGTATAATTCAGGAAAACATTAATAAAATAAAAATGGTAAAAACTAATCTCTATATTTAAAACTCCGCAGTTCTTCAGGCCAAATAGCTTAAGATGTCTTTGTGCTATTCTGAAAGACCCTGGCAATAATGTTTCTTCTCGAGTTTTGACAGCGGTTTCGAAAGGATTCTGATGGATAAATTCGACCAGAGCATTGTCTTTATTCCCATTGGAGACCTTCCCTACACCTTGCCTTATAGGTCTTTGCAGTCTTTGTTCTTCTTGCCAGCGTTTTTTTTAATTTAAAATATATACAACTTTTACTAACATTTAAATCAGCAGCCACTTCACTCAAAGACTTATTTTCTTCCAATTTAGCTATAGCCCTCACTTTTTGTGCCTCAGTTAAATGCCTTGGCATAGTTATCTTTGCTTTTACTTTTGACAAATTATGACAAATATATTTGACAACTATTTTCAAATTTTACGGCGACTATGATTTAAAGAGTAAATTACACTATACAATTTTGCCGTTCACAATTGGGTGGCGCCGATTGTACAGACTTATCTGAAGGCATAAACCACATGTTAAGTCTGTTGATGCCATATTTGCAGTCTTTTCCCGCAGGTTAAATCCGTATGTTTAATATTTTTATTCAAAAGATTAGCTGAAAGAATTGATACTCGTTTTACGGGAATAGAATTTTTAGCAGAGTTTATAGACATTTATAAAAGTCATCCAACTTTATGAAAAATCAAATACACACACCACCAGTATTGTAAAAAAGTATATCCTATAAGGCTGATGCAGGTCACAAGTCATAAGATGTATGTAAATTATAGCCAAACACAATGCAACTTGTTTCTTATTTATATTTTTGCTGACCATTTTCTTACTAACACAAAACAGTACAAAATATAACCAGAAAAGATTTCCACTAAAAACTTTTGTCAAGACCGAATTCCACAATTTTTGTAAAGTCTGCAGATAAGTCTAAAGACTTCATCCATTAACAGACAGTTTTGTCTGGGAGCGATTAAGTACGCCAGAATTATCTACTGGCATGTCTTTTAAATTAGTGGAGTGGTAATTTAGTCTGTCACATACCAAGTTCGCGAAAGAGCGCAGACTTAAACTGCCCTGGATAAAGTTCGCAGATATACCTCTGTGTGTGTGCCCGGCTATTCACCACGCAGCAGTTTGATTGCTTGCTCTTCTCCCTGGGTTTTGTATGTTCCGACCAAAGAACCGTAGGTGATTTTTTATAGGTTAGACACTTTGTCTCAACACCAGCAGAAAGAAAACGCGAGCACAGGAGAAATGTGCGGTGTTGCCACCTCTTACGCCTTGTCCCACTCCCGGGATCTCCCCGTCCCGCTACTCCCCTCTGCCCCGACGATGAAACCCTTGAACATCCTTAAATATAAAACTGCTCTCATTGAATCTAAATGTAGAATTTAAAAACATGCGGATTAGAATCCTCTTACACATGAAATTTTTGCCTACATAAAATTCATTATTTTCCCACCAAGAATTGTGATATAATATTAATCTTTAACACAAGTTAAGCACCCTTGCAATTCAAATATTCTGCTATAACACCAAGTTTAATTAACGATTTCGTTAAAATTTTTGAAAAATTCTTAAAAGATCAGCTAATGCATTTTTTAAACAAAAATGACATTCATTTTTTAAACAAAAATGACATTCTTCAAACAATCAATTTGGTTTCCTGGAAGGTAAAATTTCTGCAGATGCAATGTATGAAGTGCTCAAAGAAATCGCGGACAACTTACATTTATGTAAAAAATATACAACAGTGCGGACTTGGGGAAACAGTTTAGAATAGAATAGAATATCTCTTTATTCAATATAATACAAAAGTATAGAACATGTCCAAAATCTACAACCTATTTCCACAAGAAATAAGGAACATAGTCGATATTAAGAAATTCTGCAATTGTTGTGGAACATTTATATCTGCAAATTACAATTTGATAAATTATTTTAAGCTTTATTGATATGTGTTTTCTGACTTTCATTAATTGAATCATGTTTTATTTTATTTTCTAAATTGTTTATACACACCCCACAAAAATTATTGCATCACTAGAAATTGACCATAAGTTTGATGTTAGTTTTCTTCTGAGTCGTTTGTCCGATTTGGATGATCTTTTTTTTGCATTGTAGGTTGACTCTTCAGGAATGTTACTGTGCTACTGAATTTTTTGTAAAAATTCACATTTGCTTGAATACCGGGTGTAACTATGATGTTGTACTTGACCCGAAAATTCGTAACACCCTGTGTCATTCCATACCCAAATGAAGTAAAAACTACTAAATTTTTTGGTCCTTCAGAGCCGATGTGTTGTTATAATTGTATATTTATTGTTGCTAATTATTAATTATTAAAGTAATTCTTATAATTTATATTCAATTTGATACATTTCACGATATAAAATCTTAAACTGATAAGATAAATAGACAAATTGCTGGTTTTTGCGCTCACTGGTGAAAAACCCGTCAGTATTTATTTTGGTTTATTTCTCGCTTTAAACTCGCATTTAAATTTCTAACAATTTTATACACACTTAATTTGAGATTTCATACACAGGGTGTTATTTATTGAGGTGGCATTGGACTGATATTTGTTGTTTGTTTAAGGGGATAATGTAACGAAGTGATTTTTTCCGATCAAGGAATGTTCAATTTTGCTTTAAATATTACCGTCACTTGGGTACACCCTGCCGCTGTTTTAGTAAGTAAGTCCTGTTTTAATTAAGTTATTAATGAGTTGTTAAAAAGTCCGCTGGTAAACAAGCAATCAAGTAATTAATTGATTAATTTTCGACAATACCTCGTATAAGTAAAATCCGAGAAATATTATAAATAATGGCCGAGTCGGAAATAAAAATCATTCGTTACTAAAAATGTTAATCCTTGCCCGTTTTAATCCGTTTCTTTTTGCAACATAGTATAGAAATTGCAAGTAATGCATTTCCGGTTATCGACGCTTTGAACGAATACTTCTAATTGCATAATCCGCTTGCACTTTGCAACGAACGTCGTGTTGAGCACACGATCCCATCGTGTAAAGTCGGTGACCACCTCTCTTTTAACACGACAGATACGTCATAAAAGTTTACAAAAAGGGGAAGCACAGTCACTTCGCTCTCATTCCAGTAGTAGATTCATTCCGAAATAGTCCGCATCAGATCAGATCCGATCCACCTTCAGAAGTGCCAGATCGAACCAGCCGTCTACAGTTTCGCGCCGCCGCTCCGAATTAAATAGCAAATCCTATCAGAACGTGATTCCGAAAATTATTTTGGTAAGAATACATCGTCGTGCACTGTATTTTGCAGGTACTGCTTTCAGTTAAGTATAGATATTCAAAGGTTCTTGTGTCCGCACGTATTGTTGTATTATACTACTCAATCAAACCAGAGCTAATTAGTAATACCTCCGTTGGTCTTTTGTTTGTTAATATATGCAGCAGCCGCTGAGGTCTATTCGCTAGGGTCACCTCAAAAGTTCCACTGCATAATAGGTTACCGGAAAACCTACGATAAATCTAATAGCCATTATATGCATCAACTGAGAGGAATTGTTCGCTAGGGCCTTCCAAACGGGTGATCTGCATAGAACTGGCTCGCGAAACTTATGTAATAATATAATAATAATATAAGCATTAGCAAATCGCTCTACGTTTGTGGCAGTAGTTTGCCGTGTATGTAAAAATTCCGTATAGCCTAGAATATCTATAGCTAATAGATTGCCCGCCGTGCATAATACATCCGAGTGGAAAGGTCCGTTTGCTTGTCGTACATCAGAATTCATTAATCTCACGTATCCGAAAATTCAGACGTAAAATCACGTAAACATTCTTGATTGCCAGCACGACTTATTTTTATCATTTTTGAAATAATTTTATACACACTCGACTGTTTGTACAGTCGTGGAGGTTTAGAGTAAATTAATTTGTTCATTATTATCCTTGAATAAATCCGTTATTTTAAAAAGGTAAAATTCACGAGTTATTATTTCTGTCATTTTAATTTCTGATTAATCCGTTTGAGTAGGGGTTGAAGTCCTTTAGACAGACCCCCAACTTGCGACCTCTGGCTATCTGTATCTCCATCTGTTAGCTACCCCGGATTGTTTTCCCAAATAGGAAAGCCAAAAAGTGCTGTCCTTTGCACTCAAAAGTTAAAGGGCTGGCGCCCGAGATTTCCGTATAAAAGATTACGTAAGTATCTGGAAAAGAGAGGAAGCCATTACAAAATGGCGCCCGAGCAGGGACTTTATTACGTTAATCAGAAATCCGAAAGTGTAAATTTGTCCAGAAAACGGATCCGCCAAAAAATTACAAGTCTTGTGTGAAATACGCGTAGAATTAAATAAATACCGAAACACTAGAAATTTGCAATTAGACGCCGATTTAAAATAAAATAAAATAAAATACGTGAAGCCTGTTTTTTTTCAGTCCGTCGAAAACGCTAGAATTTTTTATAAATTACAGTTTTTTTTTATTGATAAGAAATAAAAACTTGTTGTTCGCCGTACACGAGGGTTTTATCAATTTAAAATTTATAAAACCAAACAGTTTTATTTCTGGTAAAGAAATAATATTCCGTTATCAGGCGATTTAAATTAAATATCGTCTGTCCGTCTGCTAGATAATAAAAACATTTCCTATTTAACTCGGAGGATGTAAACATCGAAATAAACTTGAAATAAATTACTTCTAGGTTTTACATCCGTCTGTCTGTCTGTCTGTCTGTAACCTAGCCAAGTGATTGCAACTTAACTTGTTAATATGTCCCGATTGCAATTACAACCGAAGGTGGTTTATTTTAATTTTACAAACAGCTGCTTGCATAAGTACTTACTTCCGCGAAATACTCAAGCTGCTATAGCCGCTGTATACCGAATCGTTAGAGGATTTTTCAAATTATTTTGACTTTGCCCTTGGGGTTAACTCCCGCTACTCTCTGCCATGTTGAGTGGAAAGGCAACGTCAACATAATTGAACCGGTATTATACAGGGTGTGCCTACTTTACTGATACAGCATACCTTACTGTTACAGTCTATTAGGGATTTAAATAATTTTAGCATTATTTTGTTATTTTTGACGCTGTCATAGGGGGCAGATACCGCTGTTGCCCTATGCCGAGTTGTTAAGCAACTCAAAACCTGAAAATTATTCTCAGATAACGTGTTGTTAGGTACTCTAGCTGACAACAAATTATTTTGACGTGACCAGGGTGTGTTTTCACCATTGTTGCTTTATAGCAAGTAAGTAGGCAATTTCCAAAAAATCTGCAACGCAGATTTACCGTTTTCTGTTAGCATCCAACTGCCCATCCGCTGGGTAGTGCAGCGATCTGTTAGGTTTTTTGTGAATTCGGCACGCAACGAACGCAACCAAATTTTTACTAGCCGCGGTAAATAAGCCTGCGACGTGTCGATTCTGATTAAATCGCACCTGAAGAACCGATAGCGACTATTTTTATACCGATTCAAACCCTAGTAAAGAAGTTACATATAACTTCTTGACGCTGCACAACATTGAAGCCAGACCGAGTTTTACGTTATTAATTTACGTGACGAGGAACTACGATTGCACGTTCCGAGTCGAATTACCGTCGGTTGTAGCCAAGGTCATCCAGAAATACCCAGGTACAAGCTAGCCTTGTGGGGTATCCTTTTTAGGGTAATCGCACCCTAGGAACCGATTGGTGATACTTGCAACCCGATCTGAAGCACCGTTGCTGAAAGACGCCTACCGTCGCGGCGCCTGAGGTTGAATATCATCACAACCTGCAGTTTTCCGTATCCGTGACCGTCATACAGCATCCGTGACGCCTCTTACTATTTTACCGGAGTTTCACCGGAGTATTTCGTGACTCCGGGGTCAGAATTTTCCGAGGGTGTGACCCCTCATTTAATAGTAAACCGAGGACGCTAGAGCGATTGCCGATAGTTTCAACGCGATTCAACCAGCCGTTCCAGAGTTAGGAGTATTCGACTCGTATCGTCCGTCTGATTCGACTTGAACTCGTTTTACTGACATCTTTGGGAGGTAACACAATGCCTACCGAAGGAGATAAAACCGACACACCCGTATTACCCGTCGACGAGGCCGCGAACCTTGATCTGGGAGATATTCGGCTAGGCTGGATCTATAAATTAAAGAAGGAACAAATAGACGATCAGTTAGGGAAGTTTGGTCTACCCGTAACCGGTACCGTGGACGAGAAGAAGCGCCGTTTGGTCAAGTTTATCAAAGAGGGGTGCTCTTCGCCTAGACCAAATACCGCGCCACCTGTTTTTCCGCCGCCGATACCGCCACCGTTACCACCGCTGGTAATACCTCAACCGCCCCACAATATTGCACCAGGACAGACGCCATTAGACCCCGTACAGATACGCAAATGGAACATCCATTCCAATGGCACTGGCGATCCAACCGCGTTCCTGGAGCGCTTGGAAGAAGTTTGTGGGTATACCACCCTCCGTCCCGCGCAGCTACTTCCGGTCCTACCTGAGCTACTACAAGGCTCCGCCTTGCTCTGGTACCGCAATAATAAAGCCCGCTGGACCTCCTGGGAACAATTCCTAGCAGATTTTCGTATTTTTTACGTACCGGTTCACTATCAGGAAGATATAGAAGCAGAAATTAGCCGTCGACTGCAACGCCCAGAGGAGTCAGTGATGACGTACATCACCGACTTGCAGACTCTCATCCGCCGTCATAGAGGACTTTCCGGGGAACAAGAGTTACGATGGCTCTACCGAAATTTGTTACCCGATTTTCGCCAGTACATTCGTCGACAAGACTTTACAGACGTAGCAATATTAATCGCGAAATGTCGTGAATATGAAACGCTGAAGCAGGAGGTTGACCGGGTGTATAGCAAACCACCTCTCGCTCGCCGCTCCACCAGTACACGTCAGTCCGACGATACTTCCGGGACGTCTCAACGCTTAGGCCCGGGAGATCGTACTTCCAACCAACCGTCGTCACCACCTCCGCGGTCAAGCAGCGACCAGGCACGGACCGCGACGCCCTCCGAGAGGACGCGTGAAACCCAGGAAATTCGAACCCGTCCAAACCAGAAACGTAACGGAAATAACAGTCCCGCATCCGCAGACATCCCTACTGACCGAAGTACAATCTGTTGGCGTTGTGGCAAGACCGGTCACTTCCGCAGTGAATGTCGCTCGCCACCCCGCCTATTTTGTTCACGCTGCGGCCGTCAGGGCACAATGACCCGCGACTGCCAATGTAATACAGCGGAAAACTAAACCGGAACCGCACCGTACCGAGGCCAGTTTGGTTCCGAAATATTACCGCCTCGCACCAGGAACTGACGCCTGATCATGACAACCGCCCACATATCCCCGTACGCATTCGTAATAAGACCTTCTCCGCCCTTGTGGATGCCGGCGCCGTCCGTTCGTACGTCGGTAACCAAATACATGAATTTTGTACGCGATTGGGGATTAAACCGCAAACTGTTACCGCACCCTCTGCCCGATTGGCTAATGGCAACTTGGCTACCGTCACCCAAGCATATTCGCTAAAATTTACCATCGGCCGAACACAATTCGCTGAAGGTCTATTGTATCTGGAAAATCTCTCGTCCGACATTGTCCTGGGAATGGACGTAATGAGCAAGCACGACTTTCTCATCACTCCAAGAACCGCTTCCGTTTCACTGAATGGTCATGTGGTCTCTCGACCACGAGTCACGCCCGCTAGCCCGTTAGGCACAGTTTCCTTGACTCTCACTACAAGTGAGGAGCATCGCCTGCAGAACTTTCTTGATAACGAGTTACCAAGTTTTCAAAAAATCCGTGGTACTACCGACCAGGTACAACACCACATCCGTCTGTCGCATTCCGAACCAATCAAGCAGAGGTACCGTCCACAAAACCCGAAAATGCAGGAGATCATTAATCAAGAAGTTGATGAGATGCTAAAAAATGGGATCATCGAACCGTCTCACAGTCCGTGGAGTTCACCGGTAGTCATAGTCAAAAAGAAAGATGGAAAACCCCGGTTCTGTATAGACTTTCGAAAAATAAACGAAATTACCGAAAAAGATGCATACCCGCTACCATACATCAACCATATTCTCGACAAGTTACGCAGAGCCCGATATATCTCTAGTATGGACCTGAAACAGGGATACTGGCAGATACCTCTCTCCCGTTCCAGTAAACCCATCACCGCGTTCACCGTTCCGGGCCGTGGACTGTTCCAGTTTAGAGTAATGCCTTTTGGACTGCACTCCGCCCCCGCCACTTTCCAAAGACTACTCGACAGCATTATTGGACCCGATTTGGAACCCCACGCGTTCGCCTATCTGGATGATATAATCGTCCTAGGAGAAACATTCGAGGAACACCTGACCAACCTGAGAGAAGTTTTTCGCCGTCTCCGAGCCGCGAACTTACAACTGAACCCTGCAAAGTGTGAATTCTGTAGGAAGTCACTGAAGTATCTGGGACATGTCGTTACGTCCGAAGGAATATATACCGATCCCGACAAGGTGGAGTCTATTCGTCAAATTCCGACACCACGTAACGTCCGCGACGTACGCCGATTTTTAGGCGTTGCGTCCTGGTACCGTCGATTTGTGCCTGCATTTTCGCAAATCGTAACCCCCCTGACGCGACTGCTAAAGAAGAATCATCGATTTAAATGGACTGCCGAGCAAGAGGAGGCCTTCAACCGTTTAAAAGGCTTTCTGACCGAGGCCCCCGTCTTGACGTGTCCGGATTTCTCTCAACCATTCACTCTGCAAACAGACGCGTCCGACCAAGGCCTTGGGGTAGCGTTAACCCAGGAAATAGAGGGACATGACCGGGTGATAGCATACGCTAGTCGTACTCTCTCACCCGCCGAGAAAAACTATTCTGTCACAGAACGAGAATGTTTAGCGATTGTCTGGGGAGTAGAAAAGATGAGACCCTACCTGGAAGGCTACCGTTTTACCGTGCTAACCGATCACCAATCTCTCCGTTGGTTGCACTCGATCAAGAGTCCGGCAGGACGCCTCGCTCGATGGAGTATCTTTTTGCAACAATACGATTTTGAGATTAAGTACCGAAAAGGCACCTTGAACCGAGTAGCAGATGCCTTATCAAGACAACCCTTACCGGGACCGTCGTCCGCCCCAGATTCCGAGGAATTGGGATCTCTAACTGAAACAGCTGACTGCTCCTGGTACAACCGGAAAAAGGCCGAAGTGGAAAAAAATCCCGAAGCCTTTCCAGATTATTGCATCCGAGACAACCGTCTGTTTCGCCACTTCTGGGATGCACATGATCTGACTGAGCCGGAGCTGTCTGACCCCTGGAAGCTATGCGTACCCACGTCTCTCCGTCCTACTGTATTGGCCGAAAACCATGATGCTCCGTCCGCTGGACATATGGGAATAGCCAAAACTGTGGCACGCATGGCTCACCGGTACTATTGGCCTGGTATGTTTCGCGATATCGCCAAATATGTCAGAGGATGTCTACAGTGTCAAAGGTACAAACCGTCACAACAACAGGTTGCAGGGAAAATGCAACCTTCCGCAAACCGAAACCCGTGGGAAACCGTCAGTACAGATTTGGTCGGTCCCCTGCCACGATCTAGTAAAGGGAATAATTACCTTGTGGTTTTTCAAGATCGCTTTACTAAATGGGTCCAGTGCAAGCCGCTCCGAAGTGCTACAGCCCGTACTGTAAGTCAAGCACTGTATGACGAAGTTATCACCCGTTTTGGTTGCCCCCGCACCATTATAAGTGATAACGGCTCTCAGTATGATAGCCGACTGTTCCGTCGCACCCTGGAAGAATTGGGAATACAGCACCGTTTCACGCCTCCGTATACGCCGCAAGCCAATCCCGTGGAACGAACCAATCGGACAATCAAAACCATGATCGCCCAATATTGCGAACAAGACCATCGTAAATGGGATCAAAACATCACCGATTTCCAATTGGCGATAAACAGCTCAAAACACGAGTCAACCGGATTTTCGCCTGCGTTCCTCAATTTTGGGAGAGAATTGGACTTACCCAAGTCGCTGTATCGCACAGAAACCCGACAGCAAGGGGAAGAAATAACCACCGACTCTCTCAAACCCGCTGACCTGAGTAACCGGTTAGAAAAACTGCGTGAAGTTTTTCAGCTGGTTCGAATAAACTTAGCCCGCGCGTTTTCTACATAAAGTCACTATTACAACTTGCGTAGGCGGGAATGGCGCTGCCACCGTGGCGACCGCGTTATGAAGCGAGAAAACCCGTTGTCCTCTGCCGTTCGCGGATTTGCCGCTAAACTAGCTCCGAAATTTTCCGGACCGTACACTGTCACCCGAGTCATTTCACCCGTCGTTTACGATTTGAAAAGTGATACCGGCAAGCAAGTGCGACATATCCACATAAAGGATTTAAAACCAGCCTCGCACGCGGCCCCGCCGCCCATTAATGTGTAATTTGACTTTATGTTACAGTACTTCTTCCACATGGACAGTCCCATACTGGAACTCCTCGGCGACCCAGCCTCAGACTTCGAGTGGGAGCTGATGGAGGCCTGTACTGAATCCCCCGAGGACAACAGGAAGGAGGAGGAAGTAGCCCGTCCGAGCCGTCCGGAACTACTGGAAGTAAGAAGCCATACACCGCCCCCTTTGGTCCGTAGCCCGACGCCGACACCACCTGCCACCGACTCCGAACCCCTGCGGATGACTCGCCACGAGAGCCCATCGAAGACGCCCCAGTCTGGGTTATGGAGACGTGAGCCGTATCCGCCGCAGACCTACCTACCTGTCGAGCAGGATCTCTGTTGGAGATGTGGTTATCCGGACCACAGCAGAGACCGTTGTACGCGGAGGAGGATTATATTCTGCTCCAGATGTGGGCTCGTGGGCATGCTATCCCGCGATTGCCGGTGTAGTACCGCGGTTATACCTCCTAACCCCACCCCGAGGGCCACCCGTCGACCGAACCTTCCCCGCAAGACCCGGACACAAGGGATCCAAACCGACCCGCTGTATTTGCGAAATAAGCGAGCTTGTCCCGTGTGTGACTGCCACTGCCACTACAAGGCCTGAGCTCGACGTCCAAAAATTCCGCCGACGTTCTACATTTACCGCCGTCAATTAGCTTCACCATAGCTAACTGCTTTTTGTATTTTCAGAAGGACCAGCCCCTGACCATGGTCGGCCCAGTTGAAGGACCCCCCAGGGAATACTGACCACCCTGGAACACGTTAAGGCCAACTGGTAAGACGCACCGAATGAAGACCCCCAGAGGTAATGACACCGGTCCCGGGAGGCTGTTTAAAGTTAATTTTGGTTTTTTGCTAATTTAGAATTTTGTTCTGTAAATACTAGATTAGGGAGCTTTCCGTTTTCAATTAATTTTGCCTTTGTTTACCTGGAGCCTCCCAGGGAGAAGAAAAAAAAAATGTATAATGAATTATTATTTTTTTTACCGAAGTAAGAGGGGGGTGTAACGAAGTGATTTTTTCCGATCAAGGAATGTTCAATTTTGCTTTAAATATTACCGTCACTTGGGTACACCCTGCCGCTGTTTTAGTAAGTAAGTCCTGTTTTAATTAAGTTATTAATGAGTTGTTAAAAAGTCCGCTGGTAAACAAGCAATCAAGTAATTAATTGATTAATTTTCGACAATACCTCGTATAAGTAAAATCCGAGAAATATTATAAATAATGGCCGAGTCGGAAATAAAAATCATTCGTTACTAAAAATGTTAATCCTTGCCCGTTTTAATCCGTTTCTTTTTGCAACATAGTATAGAAATTGCAAGTAATGCATTTCCGGTTATCGACGCTTTGAACGAATACTTCTAATTGCATAATCCGCTTGCACTTTGCAACGAACGTCGTGTTGAGCACACGATCCCATCGTGTAAAGTCGGTGACCACCTCTCTTTTAACACGACAGATACGTCATAAAAGTTTACAAAAAGGGGAAGCACAGTCACTTCGCTCTCATTCCAGCAGTAGATTCATTCCGAAATAGTCCGCATCAGATCAGATCCGATCCACCTTCAGAAGTGCCAGATCGAACCAGCCGTCTACAGTTTCGCGCCGCCGCTCCGAATTAAATAGCAAATCCTATCAGAACGTGATTCCGAAAATTATTTTGGTAAGAATACATCGTCGTGCACTGTATTTTGCAGGTACTGCTTTCAGTTAAGTATAGATATTCAAAGGTTCTTGTGTCCGCACGTATTGTTGTATTATACTACTCAATCAAACCAGAGCTAATTAGTAATACCTCCGTTGGTCTTTTGTTTGTTAATATATGCAGCAGCCGCTGAGGTCTATTCGCTAGGGTCACCTCAAAAGTTCCACTGCATAATAGGTTACCGGAAAACCTACGATAAATCTAATAGCCATTATATGCATCAACTGAGAGGAATTGTTCGCTAGGGCCTTCCAAACGGGTGATCTGCATAGAACTGGCTCGCGAAACTTATGTAATAATATAATAATAATATAAGCATTAGCAAATCGCTCTACGTTTGTGGCAGTAGTTTGCCGTGTATGTAAAAATTCCGTATAGCCTAGAATATCTATAGCTAATAGATTGCCCGCCGTGCATAATACATCCGAGTGGAAAGGTCCGTTTGCTTGTCGTACATCAGAATTCATTAATCTCACGTATCCGAAAATTCAGACGTAAAATCACGTAAACATTCTTGATTGCCAGCACGACTTATTTTTATCATTTTTGAAATAATTTTATACACACTCGACTGTTTGTACAGTCGTGGAGGTTTAGAGTAAATTAATTTGTTCATTATTATCCTTGAATAAATCCGTTATTTTAAAAAGGTAAAATTCACGAGTTATTATTTCTGTCATTTTAATTTCTGATTAATCCGTTTGAGTAGGGGTTGAAGTCCTTTAGACAGACCCCCAACTTGCGACCTCTGGCTATCTGTATCTCCATCTGTTAGCTACCCCGGATTGTTTTCCCAAATAGGAAAGCCAAAAAGTGCTGTCCTTTGCACTCAAAAGTTAAAGGGCTGGCGCCCGAGATTTCCGTATAAAAGATTACGTAAGTATCTGGAAAAGAGAGGAAGCCATTACAATAATAGTACCCAACATATTTTTGAAAATTCATATTTTCGTTACTATTCATCGAAATCGTTTAAAATTTTTATGAATGATATAGAATTATATAATCTAGGGCTGTGTGCAAGCATATTTGAATAGGCCAAAAAAATTTAACAAAAAAATCGAAAAAATGTGAAATTTTCATAGAATTAACTTTATCACTATTTAGCATTAACTTGGGAGTTTCAAATGGCAGCAAATAAAATTAAACAAATCAATACTTTGCGCGACATTTGGTTTAACCGTTTACGAAAGTTGAATGAGGTTGCAGACACAGCCCTTAACGATGTATCCTTTAGAAATATTTTTAAAATTCGTATCGGACATTGACAGTTTCCGTTCAATTTGAAAGTAAACATTTCATGTTAGTTGAATATTTATCCACCCTTGATGGTGCAGATTTGGATCAGAAAGAAGTAGTATTTGATGACGATATGACTGATGGTCGTGATGGTAGCGTACCTGCCTCTCACGCAAAGTTCTCGGGTATTGGATGTGTGTCCCTTGTCTTTAAATGTATAGCCCCCTCCTGCACAAGGCTCTAACAGAGCCTTCTGGGATAAAGGGGGTTGCAATTACATGTGGTGTATTTAGATTTAAGACAGTAGGTACTATAAAACACAATATGAAATTACAAAAAATTGATCTGCCGAAATTTGATGACATCATAAAAAATTGGCCCTCATTTTTTTATTTATTCAAAGCGTTGATTCATGATAATATATCTTTATTAGATTCTGAAAAATTTCAATATCTTTTATTATGTTTATCAAAGGATCCTCTAACTATTGTTAAGGCCATACCTTTAACCGCAGAGATTATGCAATAGCATTTAACAGATCAAATGTTAGATTATTGGCGAGTACTTATTGGCAAGAAATCTTCCAAACTGCATTCAGCACCGGCGCTCAGAAAACTACTAAATTGTTTTTCGGAAAATTTGAAAGCTTTAAAAATTCTTAGCTTACTGGTTGAATCTTGGAGTTTTGTTTTACTTCACATTTTGATAAAGAAACTAGATAATGAAACAAATAAATGTTTCGAATTACAGAATGCCTCAACTGAATTGCCATCTTATAAAAATTTGTTTGATTTTTTATTGAAACAGTGTACTGCCTTGGAATCGATAGCTGTTTCTTCAGTTAAAGTTAAACCATATCAAAACAATAACTTTAAAAAATCTTTTAATTCGCAAAATTCATTTTCGCCTCGTAGCACAAATACTAATGAAAGTTCTTCGAGTTTTATTAATGCTACAAAGAAATCAATTTCTCCTTGTATACTTTGCCATGAACCTCACCCATTATATAGATGTTTATCTTTCGAAAGTCAGTCTCCTCAGCAGAGATACAAGTTTGCTAAAGAAAATAACCTGTGTTTCAATTGTTTGTTGGTTGGACATCGTTCGTCAATTTGTAAGTCCCAATCTACTTGTCGTGTTTGTCATTCGAGACATCATACTTTGCTGTATTTTACCACTGGTTCATCTGAGTACCGCCTCTATGCCTAACTCATCTCCTACCATGCCGACAGAACCTGAAACTACAATTTGCTCTGTCACTAATATTCACAATGATTCTCCTTCTACTTCGCAACCCGTTAATTTTTTAACTAATATTTTGCCTACTAATACAACCGTCCTTTTATTAACTGCTTTGACAGAAGTTATGGATAGTAGAGGAAATTTTCAAAACATTCACTGTTACTGTTAGTGCAAGTCAAACCAGCTTCATTACTTCTAATTGCTGCAATCGTTTAGGCTTATCTCGTTCTCGATTATAACTGTCTATAAAATGGTTTAGGACAAATGTCTGAGGCCACTGCAGGAGTATCATGCACTGTTCGTTCCCGGGATCAAAGTTCGTTAAATTTTATTATTGATGCAATAGTTTTACCCAAAATCTGTTCTCCAATGCCTACTGTATTTATTCATCGACTTCGATAAATTCGTTCTGTATCTCATTCACCTTAACCTTGGATAGTGTTTTGAAACAGTTTTGGGAACTTGAGATGTACACCAAATCCCTCTTCAGTCATCAGAGGATTTACGTTGTGAAAAATTATTTGTAGAAAATTATTCACGTGACTTAAATGGTTGCTATACCGTCGCACTGCCTTTTAAAACGGACGAACCTCTTTTGTTAGAAACTCGTTCAATTGCTCTAAGTAGATTGCTCTCCTTAGAAAATCGTTTACTTCGTAACCCAAATTTGTATGAGTCATATTCATCTTTCAAGAAAGATTACTCGGAATTTGGTCACATGGAACAGGTTTCATCACCTCCTCACAATCCTAGTAAATGTTATTACTTACCTCATCATTGCGTTATAAAACCCAGCAGCCCTTCTACTAAACTTCTTGTGGTTTTTGACGCATCTTTATCACCTCCTGATGGACAGTCACTTAATGACACTTTTAATTGGCCCTAAACTGCAAAGGGATCTTTCTAGAATCTTTTTACACTTTCGTCTACATCGCTTTGTTTTTACCGCTGTTGTATGGCAAATGTATCGTCAAATTCTAATCACTGATCAACTGGATTATCAACGAATTCTTTGGCGGTTTTCCCCTATGGAATCTATTCAAGAGTTTCGCTTAACAACTGTCACTTTTGGTGTATCTTCAGCACCATTTCTGGCTATTCGTACTATATTACAATTAGCCAAGGATGAGGAAGCTCACTCTCCTCGAGCTGGAGATGTAGTCACTGGCTGCAATACTTTGGATGAAGTGCTATCTTTGGGCCTGTTCCGTTTCACGCACAGATCGCGTAAGTAGCGTCAGAGCTTTATATCGTTCCGATTCAGTTGTAACAGCTTAAGCGATAAATAAATCGGAACGTACTGATGCGGTAAATGCGCATCGCCGACAACAAGTGACAACTGACAAAAGAAATGTGCAAACTCAAAGACATGGAGAGTCTTTAAGTCTCTGATAAAATAAATACAATTCCCTCAAGGCTTAAACACAATGATGAAAATAAGAGATAAGAAATAAGAAATAAAGAATATGGAATAGAATTAACAAATGATATCCGAAAAGCAAGGAGCAATTTGAACAGTTGAATTTTAAATCGAATAAGAACTAATATATTATCGCCCAGATATTGCATGTGTATTTAAAATAATTATTTATCTTATTTTTATTTCATTGTGTTGAAGTGTTTAACCCCGTATTTCCCTCCATTATGAAACTTTGAATAAGTTTTTTGTGCTTTTGTGGGCACAACGGTCAACCATAGCCATAGATAAGAAGAAAACCATAGTGTTAGCGTTCCGATTCACGCATATGTATAAACACGCAGCAAACGCATCGACTGCCTCACGTTCCGACTAGAGGCAGTCAACGCGCGCTTTATGCTAACGGAGGGCGTGGTTTACGATCGTCTTTACTGCTTTCAACGCGCACGTACGAGGCAAACGGAACGATTCTCATGCGTTTCATGCGCTATATGCGTGAAACGGAACAGGCCCTTTACAAAATGATATAATTTGTCTTCTTAAGAAAGGTGGAATTACGCAAACGGGCTAGCAATCAACCTGTTCTTCTGGAATCGATTCCAATTTAGTTTCATCAACAACAGTCATTGTCTTTTTCTAAGCAGGATAATAATTCAAGTGTAAAAATACTCGGTTTGAATTGGTTTCCTTCGAGCGACATATTTTCATTTCAAGTGGATACACAAGAAAGGCCTTGTACTAAAAGAACTATTCTTTCCGATTTGGTATGTATCTTCGATCCCCTAGGTTTTTTGTCACCTATAATCTTTACTGCGAAATATCTCATGCAATTTTTGTGGACATTGAGATTAAACTGGGTTCAAGAACCTCTTAAGCACGTCAAAATATTGGAAACAATATAAAAATGAGTTGCCGAAACTATCGTCAATTGAAATTCCTCATTTTTTCAATCATGATGCAAGTATTCCGATTTCTTAGTTGCACTGTCCTGTATAAAGTCGTCACCCCATCGCTGGAAAACATTTATAAGCAACCGTGTAAGTCACCCCTACGATGGCTTTTAGGTTGTATTATCAAAACCCAGCTTGATGCAGGTGGGATCTGTAGAGTGGTAACTCTGAACGGCCCACGGACTTTCCAACGGCCAGTAGTTATGTCCATTGCCCTTTCTATAAAATACTCCTTTTTGTTGTATATTGGTGGGCGGAATGTTTCGTCCTTAATTTTATTTATTTTTAATTATTTTTGTTTTAATATTAAATTCATATTTCTTTTTTGTTCGCTAGTATATTAGCAAGAATAAACATATTTTGTTTATTTTTGTTGTTTTGCGTTAATATAGAGAGGTCACTAAGTCGTCATTTTCTGTGCGCAGGAAGAATGTGGACACACATTGACACAAGAATTTGTGTTTGAAACATGGTAGTGACAACTTGTCGTAATATCGCATTAAAACTGAAACTCGTAAATAATCTATTAGTGTAAGTGCATTAGAGAAGCAGTGTATCTGGCCAGAACAATTTGATCATCCGATCATCCCAGCATCCGACAACTATAAGGAAAAGAAAGGTAAGACTGCTATATCTCTGTGTACCGTATTATAAATCGCTCCATACCCGAATGAAGTAAAAACTACTACAACACATTAAAATACTGCATTAGCTAAGTTAGTTAAAATTAATTAAAATTAGTTTTAAAAAAGTTGTCAATATTATAATATTACCTACAAAAATGGTTAACAGATAATAATCTAAAAATTAATATAACAAAAACAAAATACATGATCATAAAAAATAAATATAATATAATTAACAGTCAAAGCGATATAAATATTTGTATATATGGAAATAAAATCTATTTTTTCAAAACATGCTCCCAGTAAACACACATATGTCTGCCATATATCAAATGAGTAACCATGACATATTAAATAAATATATGTCTCATACATATACGGCACATTATTTAAAATATTCCCTGAGGTATCAAAGGCCACATTTCTTTATATGTGGCTGATACATAAATTATCCTCAAATAGGCATGTCCACAAAATTTTAATTTCAATTGGAAATGATAGATTTATTGGTATTATGAACTAATGTAACAATAAAAAAATTTGTATATTTTCATTTTGCCAGTTATTCGCAATAGAAATCACCTAAAAGCAGAGAGGCTAAGAAACGTTCCCAAGATAGAGGCTAGTAACATGACGTCACATGCTCGCAGGCACGTTGCCGCGCGCCGGCCGGTTTGTACGGGTTCGTCACGCAGTGAGCGTTCTCTGTGTTTATGAGCAGTATTATAAAAGAAATATGGTGGCATGAATATGGTGGTTTGTTCCTTGCTGCAATAATACAACTACTAAGACGCCAACGAAAATATTTGTAAGCGTCCCAAAGCCAACAATAAAAAATAAAAAATGGTTTGAGGCAGTAAGACGTGATATTAAAAACATTTCATCGACATCTACTTTGTACTGCTGCGAGGATCATTTTAATGCAAGTTTATTTCGAGGTTTATTTCCTATAATAATAAATACTATACGATTAGTTCTCCTCAGTTTAAACCCGAATGTAAATGATCTACATTAAAACACAGCTTTTTTTCATGATTTCCTTTGGGGCTGATTAAAATCACTGTTATCAGAAAATCGGATACCATAATTACGCTTACATTTGGCAAATTATGTGAATCTCCTTTCTGGAAACCTTCTTCCATATTTACTAATAAGAAGATGCAATAAACCAACATCACAACGCTGTAAATAATAGAGCTACTGTAAATGTAGACTGCATTCTGACACTTCTGACAGCTCGGCGCGCGCCGTGCGAAAATTAATCACGCGCGTCAGCCAGGCTAGCGAGCTTGTGACGTCAAAACAATCAGCAGGCGTTTATTTAATTGAAACGGAGCAAAAGATTTCTTCGGTCGCTGTTATGGTTAGGATTAATTTTTAAAAAAAAAAAATTTCAGATATTGGTACCAGGGGCTCCAATGTACGATTTTAACTAATATTAATGTATATTAATTTTTTTGTGGACATGCCTATTGCAGCAAAATTTAAAGTTACAATTTACAATGTTATATTTTCTTTCATGGCATATAACCAATAAAATATAGTTCATTTATATAAATAGAATCTACACCCACAGAGTTTGCTAAGTTGCGTTTATATATTATAAAGACGTCTGACATATTCCTGTACGTTATACGTTATACCTACATTCAACAATGAAACAGAGAATTTCTACAGAACATCCTTTTCTTGGTTTAAAAAAAATTGTATTCTGAAACAAGGAACTTAATTTTAATATATAAAAAATTTAAAAATATTAAAATTAAAGGAGTTCATATTCACTATTTAATTGATATTCTTATGATCCAAAACTCGATTTCTTAAAGGCGAAAGAAAACAGATCAGATCAGATCGTAACGATCAGATCAGTTGTTATTGAAGAATGCGCACTATGCATTGTTAGGATGTCAGGTGTCAAAAGTGCATCAAAAGAGTGCCCCGTGTCCTGACTGTCCTGTATTGTTATTATTATTTATAAAGTGAAGTACCAAAGTAATTGACTGATGGTCGAGATGGTAGCGTACCTGCCTCTCACCCAAAAGTCCCGGGTTCGAATCCCGGTCGTGGCAATGGAAAATACTGTGAGAGGGATTTTTTCTTTATACACGGATATTGTATGTGTGTCCCTGGTAGGAATGTGGATATTCGTATTATAATATACTGAAAGTAACCAGCTCGGTACGCCTTTCCACTAGGCAAATAGCCGAATTGGTCCTTATATTAATGAGGAAAAATACAAGCGTTTTCTAAAATTCACTAGTCATACTCAAATATCCATGTATTCAGCCAAAATGATATTCACATAGAAACAAAATACAGTATGTGTACTGATACTGAACTATTAGACATAGGTCAGCGTTACGATACAGACTGTTGCCGGTCTTTGTTTGTTAACATTTGACCGTTCTTTAGTTCTGATAACTGGAGTTAAAGAAAAATATTAAGTTCATTGAAAAGTGCATTATTTGAGATTATAATTTCAGTTTCAGTAGCTGAAACGTTCCCACACAGTGATAAGGAATTAGTGAATAGTTTCGTCAAGGGGAATTGAGACTGCAGAGAGAGCAGAAGAAGGAAAACTCGAAAAAATTAATAATTTTATTAATAGGGCAGTGACATCAATAATTGTCATAAGTGTACAGGGTGATCATTTTAATCATACGAGTGAAGTTAAAATGATCGGCCTGTAACATTTTAGAATTTTTTATTTTAATCTTCCAAAGAGCAATATCTCAAATCTTTGCACTAATTAACTTTATCATTGGACAAGAATTGGGTAAAATTGTTACATTTTTTGTTAAATAATTTTCCTCTTTGAATACTGTCACAACACTAAATAGTTGCCATGGGATAAAACACCTCTAAATACCTATAAAAATATCTATCAACTGATTTAATGACAATGGTGTTACTACCCTAGTATTTACATTCTAATTTTTTTACTCCCTAACTAACGTTTTTTGTTTGTTAAACAATAATTTTGTTTTGCCTTTGTATGTCTACATAATAGATAAGCATGAAATAGAAATAGAAATAGAAATTTATTGGTGTCAGAAATACACAAAAGGTTTACACACGTCAGATAAAAATGGCCATTTAAACAATACATGGTGTAAAAATACATAAGTACAATAACTAAAATTACATAAACACAATTAAAAACTACATAACATACGAACAATTAAAAACTTACGTATTCCATAAATGTAAACATAATTTGAAAACACAGATAGATAAAAGTGACATAATGTAATAAAATAATCATGAGGACATATTTGCTAATGCATTTCCTACTTCCTCAAGTGTATAGAAGGCATTTGTTATTAAAAATTTTTTTACGACAGATCTGAATTGGTTGAAAGGTAAACGAGTTATTTTATTATCTATTTTATTATAAAATTTAGGGCCATAGTATGCAATTCCTGTGCGCGATCTGGTTAGACCCTTAAAACAGAGGTTTATATCATCTTTGTACCTGGTGTTGTAATTGTGATTTTCCGTATGCGTAGGGAAATCGTCAACATGTTTTTTCACATAAGTGAGGCACTCTAGTGTATAGATACAAGGAAGAGTTAGTATATTAAGATCGATAAATACTTGTTTAACATCTGCCCGATATCCTACCCCGCCCACAACTCTGACCGCTCTTCGCTGTAGGCCAAAAAGTCTATTTCTGCTAGTTGAGTGTCCCCAAGCAAGAATACCATAAGATAGTTTTGATTGGAATAATGCAAAATACGCAGTTCTCATGACTTCCTTAGATGCTTTATTTGACAGCTGGCGTAATGCAAACGTGGCACTTGCTAGATTTTTACCTAGCAGATTGCCATGAGCATTCCAAGTTTGTTTAGGGTCCAAGTTAATTCCCAGAAACTTAACAAAGGCAGGGTTATCCTTTAGACTGCTCAGATCTTTGGTAGATGAAATCATAATGACCGTTTTACTGTCATTCAATTTAAGTTTATTGGCAGCAAACCATGCCTCAGCTTCCGATTTAGCATTCCCACAGTCCTCCATAAGTTTGTCCAGATCCGAACCCGATCTCATTAATGTCGTGTCATCCGCATACAGCAAACAGTTGATACTGTTGAGTGCAAACGGCAAGTCATTAATATATATTAGAAATAGCACGGGGCCCAGTATTGAGCCCTGTGGTACTCCATCCTTAATTGGCAGCTCACCAGACACGTCCCGGTCTATACGAACCAACTGTCTACGGTCATCAAGGTAGGATGCCAGCAATTCTAAACTATCATTGCTGAAACCATACCTTGACAGCTTCACTAGCAGAGTCCTATGGGATATGCAATCAAAAGCTTTGCTAAGATCGCAAAATAATGATGCCGAATACTGTCCATTTTCAAAACAATTTAGTGTCATTTCCGTGAATTTGACTATAGCATCCGTAGTGCCTAATTTATCCCTAAATCCGTACTGACATTTATTCAATAATCGATGTTCCTGCAGATAACTGACAATTTGTAATTTTAACACTTTTTCAAAAATTTTTGATAATATAGGTAGTAAAGAAATAGGTCTATAGTTTGAGATATCGTTACTATCACCTTTTTTGAAAATAGGCACTACAGATGCTATCTTCAAAACCTCAGGAAATCTACCAGATCTAATACTTATGTTAATAAGTTTGGTTAAGGGTATTACAATTAAGTTTTTAACAGTTTTTATTAATGGAACAGATAGCCCAAATACATCTTTACTCTTGCTATTCTTCAGAGAATCAATAATGTCCCTGATTTGGTTGTATGTCACTTCCTTGAAACTTTGTGTAATATCAAGGGTGTTAAGATGATTAAGATATTTAATGGGATTAACGCCAGTCGTTGGGAGTTCATTAACAGTGTCTGCCGCGACATTGACAAAAAAATTGTTAAAGTCGTTAGAACTTAAGGTTGCGGGTGGAGAGTGTTTTGTTTTGTTAGGCTTTATTATGTCCCAAACAGTCTTTGACGTATTACTCGAGTTTTTTATAAAAGAATCATTTGCAGCAGTTCGACCTAATTTTAGTGCGTGTTTGTATCGCAATCTAAAATTATTTTTAATTTTCCTATTTTCAGAATTATTATGTCTCTTACAGACATCAGTTAAAAAGTTAAGTTGTTCTCTCATCACTCTTAATTCATTCGTGAACCAATTTTTATGTTGGATGTTCTGCTTATTGGAAACGAAATGTTTTTCTGGGAAAGCAGTGTTGTAAGCTTCCGTAAGGATATTTGTAAACCTTTCAAATTTCTTGTCAATGTCAAGACTTTCACTGTCAACGAAATCCCAGGTAGTTTCCTCTATTATGTTATAAAATATGTGTTTTCCCTTGGAAGTCATAGGTCTGCAGATTTTACATATTTTATCATTATTTGCTTTAAATATTGGTGTTTTGATAAGTTGTCCCACGTGATCTGATAAAAGAGGGTCACAGATGCAGGCGGAAAAGTCATCATGACAGAAATTTATAAAAATATTATCGAGACAATTTGCACCTCTGGTATTTTGATGTATAGTTTGTAGAAAGTTAAAAGATAAAAGCAGGTCAGATAAAATTGCATTACGAGGGTCGTCGCTATTAAATTTTACATTGAAATCTCCGGCCAAAATGATTTGTTTATTTTGATTCAATTTGCTTAATATGCTTTCCAAAATATTTATGAAAACATTAAAATCGCCTGTAGGTGACCTATATATTGTAATAATTATAATTTGAGGATTTTTTATTTCTACTGCGGCTACTTCACAGTGAAATTCTTTTGAAAGATTATTTATGTAATTTAGAGCAGTAAAATCAAGAGAGTTTTTAATTAAAATTAAGGTACCTCCATGAATCGATTCAGATCTGCAGTAAAATGTTGAAACAGTGTAGCCATCCAAGTAAACATCTTGTGCTTCATCTTTGCTGCACCAATGCTCACTTAAGCAGACCACCTCGACTTCTGGTATCTCATTCAACAGAAAACCTTGTAACTCATTTATTTTGTTTTTAATACTTTGAACATTTATGTTATATGTGTTATTTTAAAAATATATGTTTACCTACGATCACTAACGTAAATAGCTGAAAACGCACTCTCCGCCACCTACGTAAATTGAACCTTACACACCGTAAACAAATCGCACGCTCAGCCGCTGAGGTGCAATGCAATGTGACCACGTGACCTACTTTACACAACACTTGTAGTTCATATTTCTGACACCAGGCTAAAATTATTAGAAATGGCAGGTGCAAAACTTAATTTTCTAGCTCTGTCAAAACTGACATAAGCAACAAATAATACAAAATTGTGTTTTAATTTCAATAAATACGATCGTAGGTAAAGTATAGTACATAATTCGAGTTGTAAAGCAATTACGCACTCATGGAATTGCCACACTCGCCGCTACGCGGCATCGTGCGCAATTTTTCCATTCGTGCGTAATATGCTATTTACAACTCTCATTACGTAATATACTATTGTTCTTAATATGATCGTATAATCTTTTATAAATTTACCATCATTTATGTAGATCGAGTTGAATAGTCAATAAAGTTCACTTGTTTATAAGTTTCAAACAAAGCAGGTTGGATCTATAAAAATATGAAGTGAATTTTGTGTTACAATACGTCAATACGGTTATATTGGCAAAAGCTACATATAGTTCCATCTGTTGGAATTTATAAGATTAGCGACGGGGACCGCCGCCATTAAGGGCAATATTAAATAAAAAAATCATGATATTGGTTTACAAAGCACTAGCTGAATCGCTTTTTCGTTATGGTATTTTGGTTTGTGGGGGGGTTTGTATTCAAATGCTCCAAAAAAACTAAACATAATTCAAAACTTTATATTGAAAATTATCTTTAACAAAAATAAATTGTATCCAACTAGACTTCTTTTTTCAAACAAGATAAGTAATATTCGATCTTTATATATTCTGAGTTCATACACATTTAAAAGATATCAACTGAAAAGTTATACTTCTAATAGATATGATACGCGGAGTGTGGCTGGAGGACTCCTCAAAATTCCTTCCAGTAATAAAAATATAAATCAAAGATTTTTAACATACCTAGCACCTAAATTCTATAACCTAATACCTTTAGAGATCAGACAAAGCCATAATATAAGAAAATTCAATCTTTCATGTAAGGATTAATTCATAAATGTTACCATCTTTTCTCCAATCTAGTAGAATACTAGTAATTGCAAAAATTCTCCATATTTTTTTTTACTTTTTAATTTTATAAGAAATTACAGTCTATTGCTGTGTATGGCATCAATATGAAGTGCAAATTATGCAATATTGCATTTAGTTTTTTTTATGTATCTCCTGTGTTTAATCACTTAGGTGCACTTGCTTCCTTATTTTCTTTTTCTGATTGTGTAATTTAATTTAACTTATGTAGTTTAATATATTATATAAAAAATATTTTCATAGCCCCCTAATTGCTGCAGATGAAAATTTTAGTGATTTTACATATCCTAATACTTTTTGAGTTTCCCTGTATAACAACGCTTGCGGCTTAACCGAATATGTAGTACTAAATTGTAAAAGAAATGAATAATCCATAAATTCAAATTTACTGAAAATGCTTAAATATTCACGAAAATATGAGTATGTTTAGTTGGATTCACTTTTTTACATATTCCATAATTTTCGTGCGAAGTGTATTTTCTAAAAATGTTTTTCCTTATGTGTTGACTGATTATTAACTAGTATTATAAAAAAATATACAATTTTTAACTTTTCTATTAAACATTAGTAAAGGAATGAATTTAATTCTCTGTTACTACTACTATTACTATTTAATAAAAAATATTAATTACCTGTTCTTGAGCAGTAGATTTTCTGCCAGGATCGGGATCTCTTCCTTCTAATTTCATCTTAACCCTACGCCAAACATTTACTGCATATGCATTTCTTTGTTGTCCTTTTGATATATTTTCTTGTTTTTGTGGAGGAGCGCTCTCAGAGCTTAAACATATAGAGTTTTTTCTAAGCACAATTTGTCTAGTTTTTGTAGATTCCAAATTTAATAACCCACTATAAATAAATGCTGTATGTTCATTAATATAATCCAAATGATGTAATGATTCTCTAATTTCATCCATGGTTATTTCTTTTTTAAACTGAGAAAATAACAATGAAAAATGCTCTGTATATTGACGATAGTCCTGTATAAACTGTTGCGTGGAAACACTATAATCGTCTATTTTTACCATTGTTTTTATTAGACTTTTTACATCAGACATTAACTTACAATGAATATTATAAATTGATTTAAAGTTGTCCATTAAAGATACCAAATTGTCACTATCTGCAAAACTAGTTTCCCTTGTGTCCTCCAATTTCTTTTGAGTCACAGTTATTGTGTTTGTAATGCATTCAGATATTTTTTGTAACCAGTTGGGATCTTTAATTAATTCTGGTGTAAGCATATTTAAGATGCTTTCTTCGGCTGGTAATAAAGTTTCTATTTTGGAATCAGTGAATTGACATGCTGTTCTCCATTTATTGAAATAATTTAAAAATAACGTGTCATATTCTTTAGTGGAATCCAAAGAAGATTTACTAAGTAATTCATGTTGTAAAATAATTGGACATGTAGAAAGAATGTTATTTGCAATTTTCTGTTCTAAATTCAACTGATTTTCTTTAGTTTCTACAGCATGCTCAAATGCTGCCGATATTTCACCAACATTTGGATTTGCGCCTTTTGCCCAATTTAACCTTTGATGAGCTTTTTCTATAAGATCCTGCTGTTTTTTTTTTGCTTCTGCCAACTGTCTATAAATAGTTTGTAATGACCCAATTTCATTTTGAAAATCAAGTATAAATTTGTCCCTAACTGATGTAAAATTCTGCAATTGTAAAGTTTCATCAAACATCATATTATGTACGGCAAGTTGACTTTGCAATCTCAAAGTACTTGACTGTAAAAGAGTAAGTTTTTGTTCAATTTTCTTGGGTTCTTGTATTTTTTCCCATGCTAATTTTAAATTAGTTTCTAAACTGGAAGCTTGTGATAAGACATTTTGTGAAAAGGTGCCATTTTTTAATAAAACATTCCAAGCCTTAGTATATAGTTCATCTAAGGGGACTTTACTCTCAGCACCAATATCTTTCTGCTCAATCTCATGTGTGACATCTAAACCCAAGTGTTGTAGTAGAAAACAAACTACATATGTAATTGTTTCTGGTGAAATACCTAATAATTGTCTGGAAATGAACTCTGCAATAAATTGTTTTACAGGTTTAGTAAGCTGTTCATCATTAAATATTACTCCTGTGCCAGTACCCTTAAGAGATTGGCATATTTCCTGAGCTAAAGTGAAGAAGTCAGAGATAGCTTTTATTCTTTTTAAGAAAAATATATCTTCCAAAATATTACGGACTTCTGAATTGAATATATGTGGAGCTATATTTTTAGCTTCTTTTACATGATCCAATTTTTTCCATGATTTTGGAATGTTTAAATTTCCTAAGGTAGTCACTAAATTGGTTATTTCCTGAGTTAACTTTTCAAAGAGACCATTGAAACCCATTAAAAGCATTTTTCCCTGACTAAGAGCTTCTGATGGTGTTGGAATTAATGTCAGATAGTTTTTCTTTGTAGAGGCCACTCGTTCAAAAATTAAATCATATGTACTCTAAAAATAGTAAAACAGAACACATTTAAATAAATCCAATTTTACAACAATCACAAGGTAGCTTACAAATCCATTTGTATAGGTATAAAGTCATTTTAATGAACAGATAATTTTAATTTTGTCCATAAAAGAATATATTAAAAACTACATGTAAATAGCAATAAATGTAAAACTTTGCATTTTTATAAATGTCACAATCCTATAATCAATAGTTACTACATAAATACCACCGTCTTAGAATCCCCCAATTCTATCTGTGATCTTGGTGTTACTTTCGACAAAGACCTCAATTTTATTGAACACATTAACAATATAACTTACAAAGCTCTAAGACTGCTAGGTTTCATCAAGAGACATACTCAGTACATAAGTGACCTTCACGCTATTATGACCTTATATCACACATTGGTACGGAGTATATTGGAATACAATAGCGTAATATGGTCTCCAAACTACGCTTGTCATATAAGTCGTTTAGAATCAATTCAAAGTAGATTCACTAAATTCTATGTTTATAAAATGGGTCTACCATACTATGGATTCAGCTCATAAATTAGGCTTGATATAACTGGTTTGAGGTCACTAGAAGATCGTAGGAAGCTTGCCCTACTTTACTTCCTACACAAACTACACTTTTTACCTAATTTATTTGATGTAATTTTTTCAATTCTAAACAAGAGTTTGGTCTATCCTCAGTTTCATTATCAATTATGTTTTTCGTATTGTACTTCTCGTAATATTTTTTGAAATCAAATTTTCTGTAATTTACACCTTTTGGCCGAAATGATTGTTTGTAAAAAATATCCTTATATTTAAAATCTGCTGCCATCATGAAGGATTTTAACCACCCTGGTTCTTTAAGGTCCCTAACAATAAATTCTTCGTCCTCATCATCAATTTTCTTTTTCTTTTAACATCATCGAGAATATGGACATTTTCTACCGTAATATGTTCGGATAATAAGGGGGGGGGGGGGGGGGGTTACGTTCCTATGCAGGTGGACAGCCAAGTGGATACAGAGGGTAGATACAAGGGATGTAAATGAAGAATATCATTTAAGCAAAACTACTGTTCCTAGAACTAAGAAACGATGGGAGAATAAAGGGTATCTAGAAAGAAAAAGAGAAACTGGGAGACCAACTATTACTACAGTTGAGCAGGACGATGATTTAGTAAATTATTTAAGAGAACATCCTTTTGAAACTGCAAAAACGGCACGCGTAGAGTCAAATTTTCCTGCTTCTGCTACACTGCCTTAAAGCGAATTAGAAAAACAGTCTTAAAAAATTGCGTGGCTGCGTAAAAATATAAACTCAATGAAGAAAAGAAGCAAGGTCGAATAATATTCACTCTTAACCATTTACTTAATGATACAGTAAATTTTTGGGGAAGGGTAATCTTTTCTGATGAAAAAGTGTTCCAATCACATCATGATGGACATATAAGAGTATATAGGCCGCCTCATTGTAGATATAAAGAGCAATATATCTCATCAAATGACAGTTCTGGCAGATTTTCCGTTAACGTTTGGGCATACATATATAGAGGAGGTTTAGGAGCATGCTGGAACATTAATGGAAGATTGAATTCGGTGAAATATTTAGAAATTCTAATATAATGTTACCTCAGGGCTGGATGCTCCTGTTAACGCATTTCCGTCCGTTTCGCGCGTAACGTCACTCACAGAGTGAAATAGTCAAATATCCTATCTGGACTGGATGCTCTCGTGAGTGCGTTTATGTACGGTTTGTGCATGACGTCACTCACAGAGTGTAATAGCCAAATAGGACCGCCCATCATGCGCAATATCCTATCTTTAGTTTCAGTATATCGTGATGTTACCTTTAGTAAGAGAAGTGTTTCCAAATAGCAATTTTATTTTCTAGCAAGATAATTGTTCAGTGCACACCGCTCATTGTATAAAAAGTTATTTTGCATAATATTGAAATTCTTCTGTGGGCCCCGAAGAGTCCAGACATGAATCCAATGGAAAACGTTTGGGGATAATGGTTAAAAATATGCAAAATTTAAATGTTGTTCCACGAAATGCAGACCACTTATGGACTCTAATTGAGGAAACCTGGGAAAGCCTCAGAGGACATCCCAATCTTTCAATAAATTTAATTGATTCAATGCCAAAAAGATTACAGGCAGTCTTAGATAACAATGGATTTATGACTAGTTACGGATTTATATGTTACATAATTTAGTCTGCTACTTACATATTTTTCATAAATTAAAATTGTTTCTATTAAAAAGGTAATTCTTTAAGTTTGATTTTAGTCAAAAATTTCGATACTATCGTTGTTAAAATTTAAAATAATATTTGTATTTTATTAATGTTCCTTCCACACAAGGCGGGTGCAGTCCTTTTCAATTTTGACATCTCTGGTATCAATAACCTATAAATAACTTTTTAAAGTTATTTATAGGTTATTTATTTATCTATGCAAAGTGATATTTATATCACTTTGCATAGATAACACTGAGGAAGATCAACTTACATAACTAAAAAACGTGATTGTGTTGTACCACATTTATATGTCAGTGTACACTGCGCGGCATATAATTGTGGTGCACTTTGATTTTGTCAATGTAAATCTGGCTCAACTTGTCAAATATGACATTATAAGATCTGTCGAAGATACTTATAAAACGAACTCAAAAGGTTGCAGTTCCCGACGTCCCTGATCTGATCATTAACCTAGAAAGCCTACAAATGACAGTATGCATCAATCAAGTTCAGGAAGATCAACTTACAAAACTGAAAAACCTGATTTTCGGGTTACATCTGTTGTACCACATTTATATGACACGCAGTGTACTTCCATAAATTAGGCAAGATATCTGGTACCAACATGGAGTATCTGCGCATTTTAAAATTTAATTTTGCAAGGAGGGTAAATTCAGTGGCCACCTCGTCACCCACCAATCGAGTTTTTTCTATGGGGAGAAGAGAAAGTGTAACAGGTACAAATTGAAAATCAGACCACTAGTATTGATAGATGGGCAAATGCTGCAGAGAGTTAGAGATTCTTTTCTAAGGCGTGCATTCAAGTTGATGGAGGATCTTCTTCAACAAATCAATCATTTTTTAATTGTTTAATTACTTCTTTTAAATACAATTATCATTTCAGCATATTCACTTATTAACGACGGCAAAATCAAGAACTTTTCATTTTTTATTTAATTTATTTCACAGTTAAAACCTCATTTTTTGCAGATGGGGCGTAACTTATGATACACCCTGTATATATGGAAGGAAAGTTTTTGCTAATTTTTTATAAATATATAATTTTTAAACTAGTACTATGCCAATTATCATCAACTACAACTACATGTTCTCACTACGCTTGAAAATTACTGACATTAGTTGGTAAATAGATCTGCATGCCAGTCGGTTTTTAGTTTGTAATGCTCAAGCCAAGGACATAATACCTACACATATCTGGTATTTAATTTAACTTATAATATATGCATGATTGGTAATATGATAATACTTACATTGACATCCATTTGCATCAGAATGCATGTTAAAAGCTTTTCCAGTTGTGCAATCATATCAGGAATTGACATTCCAATGTCCAAAATGACCTTATTTAAATCATATATCAATTGTTGTACTGAAACTTCTTCTGCTTGAATTTTTTTCATAGATTCAGGAAGGATTATTGTGTGGAAGTTAAAATTCAGATCATATAACGCTTTATATATATTATTGGCAATTTTAATTCCGCTTAATACTTTATTGAATTTTTGATCTTCACAGTTTTTCTTTGATGGTAGATTGTTAATCATTTCAACTGCTCTCGTACTATGAAGCAAAAGGTCATCTAAGAACCAATCTCCATCACGTGATGTAAGTTTTATCAGCCAATCTCCACTACGCTGAGCAGCAATTTCCAGAGTAAGGAAATTTCTATTAAGGAGGACTAGTTCACTTGCAATAACAAATTCTAATGCATCAAGGGCTCCTTTTTCACATCCAAGAAATGTAGAAATTCCAATTTTTGCGTTATTATATAACTTTTCTAGAGAGTTGTGGGGCTCCTTAGTTCTAATATTTGCTAATTCATCAAACAACTTATTAACTTGCATTAAGTTCTCTTTATATAAAGCATCTAAATTATAAGCTACACTAATAATTGTCTGAGAAGAAGTCACAATCGTAGTTGACTCATGAAATTCTTTTAATTTTGCATATATAGTATCGCAACTATCAGAAGTTTTCATTTTTAATAAATACTTGGACCATTTTAGAAATAAATGAGTTCTGTGACAATCCAAGTATGACTTTGGTGATTGAACCAAAATCGAAAAATACTCTTGATAAAGTTGGAGACATTTTCTTATAATAAGATTTAAGTGATGTGAGAGCTGGGATACTTCCTGTTCTGATTGTTCACATTGTATAATTACATCATCTTTGCCAGCATTGTGCAGAAATTCCTTCACTAAATCAAATAAATTTGTGTCTTCATTAATGCTAACTTTTAAATCTACTAACCATTGAGAAAATTGTTGTCGTTCATATAAATTTAATAAGTCATAATAGATATTAATATGCTTTTCACAATCATCAATTATACTAGTTAAATCTTTTTTAGCTATGTTCATTGCATCTTGAGACTTATGATAAGCATCATAGTGTGATGGTAAAGAATATAAAGAATGTTTGTTAGCTCCTTGGGCCTCAGCTTCTTTTATCAAAGCTAACTGTTGATGTAAATCTTGCAGCTGATCCTCAATTTCTGATATTGTATTATTTAATTTTACATATGCATTTAAACTTTGGACTAGATTTGGAATTTCATTAAGTATTTCCTCTCTAAAACAAATGCATCAGATAAGTTATAAATGAACTTTTACGTAGGGTGTTAGTGAATGTATTAGCATATCTTGAGTACTGAGTAGCATTAAAAAATTAAACCAAAAAGTTTGAACATGAGTCTTAAATGTAACCATTTTGAGAAAGCATACAGCGTGTCCCACTTTTAATGGCCCCCCCCTTCACAACTCAGTTATTAGTTATCCAATTTTAACCAAATTTGGGTCGGTGTCAACGACCTTTGGTGTGATCTTTTTGAATTAAACAAAATTTATTTTTGTCAGTGGCGCGCATTTTTATTAAGAAAAAAGGGGTCGCTTTTTCGAGAAGTCATATTAGGGATTTTTTTACCGAAAAACTAATACAATTTTATTAATCAACATGCTTTAGAACCCCCATGCCGAAAATTCCACATCATTTTGATTAAGGGTTTCCGAATGACGGGCCCAGTACAAATATATTTTTTCAGTCGTAAATAATTGATAGCTTGAAAACGGTTGCCATTTCGAAAAAAAGTCATTATTCATTTTCAATTTAAATTGATTTACTCTATCTCCCCATGCCTTCAAAAATTTCAAATGCTGCAAGCAAAAATTTTTCATTGGACAATAAAAAAATATTTTAGCCGGTTCTGTATTATTTGGGCATTAAGTGATAAAAAATGATCTTATGTGATAATAAATCAATTTTATACCAAAATAAAAAAAGGTTGCTCTGATATTATATTAAAATATTTTTCGAAAAATAAACCGTTGTCAAGTTAATTATATACAACTGCGGCATTTTAAACTTTTGAGTACATGATGTGATAGAGTAAATCAGTTTTGTTTAAATGTTATTTGTGGCATTTCATAAATTATTTTTTTCCTTTTCTTTGTTTGGGGTTTATTACCACATCCCTTGAGATTCCTATCCAAAAAATTCGATTTATCTAAAAAATATTCAAATTAACCATTTAAAACTGGGAAGTAACCTCTACGCCTTTGACGTAATGTCAGAGGATCAGTTAGAGGGTGTTTCTTGACAACTAATATAATACAATATAAATCAGTTTAAATTGAAAATGACGAATGACTCTTTCGAAACACAAACCGTTTTCAAGTTATCAGTTATTTACGACTGAAAAAATGTATTTTCACTGGGCCCGTTATTAGGAAACCCTTTATCAAAATGTAGTGAAATTTTAAACATGGGGGTTCCAAAGCATGGTGATTAATAATATTGCATTAGTTTTTCTGTAAAAAAATGCCTAATATGACTTCTCGAAAAAGTGACCACGTTTTTTTTAATAAAAATGCACACCACTGACAAAAATAAGTTTTGTTTAATTCAAAAAGATCACACCAAAGGTCGTTGATAGTAACCCAAATTCGGTTGAAATCGGATAACTAATAACTGAGTTGTGAAGGAGGGGGCCATTAAAAGTGGGACACGCTGTATAAGACCTATTAATACATTTTAAACAAGTAAAACAATAGAACGCTTTACACTAGGAGCATCTTAGTTAATTTATGTATTTATTTATTTATTTATTTAGTCACGGGAAAATCCCCATTTTCACAATATTACAGCAAAAAATTCATATTACAATATACATTGATTTAATTTATAGTTAACTTCAACTTCCATTTAACATAAATTTAACATAACATCATCTGTAGATTTAACATAACAAACATGTAGCTATATGCTATTCACATTTTATTTACATGAGGGGAGGCCTTGGAAAATCTGAATTCTGTTGGTATGAATGACTTTTAATTACTGAGGTTATGTTGAAAAGTCAAAAACATAACCACAAATTCAAATTGGTTCTACATAGTTGCCACAGTGAGACCCTAAAGAAAGCACAGCAATGTCATCAATAAAAAATTTGGCAATGCAGCCAAAAATAAATGACAGTGACAATCAATTAAATCTGACACTTCAATATTTTGTCAATAGTAGACAACCCTGATAGCCTCCTCTCATTTAAATAAAATGTGAATAGCATATACACGGTGGTGAATTTTTCGATGCCCACCATTGGTATCTCGGAAACTATAAGATTTAGAGAATCGGTTAAATTAGACAAAAGTTGCGCTATTTTATGCTCTACAATTTCCTGCCAAGAAATGCTGGATATCTTGATTCGTTCGCGGTTTATCCTGAAAAAATTGAAAATCGTGATTTCAAAACAAAATTAATGTCTTCTATACCATTCATGCGAATTTAGTGAAATTTGGCAAGGTTATATTTTTGACCACTACCAATTGAATGGCGTAGATAGAAATTTTCCAAGCCTTCTAGATTTTGAGCAACGATAATCAACTTTTTTTTCTTATGGCCGCCATATTGGATTTTTACACCATTAGTTAGAGAAAATAATTCTCTTTTCACCTATGCCACCAAAATGGCCTGATTTTTTAAAAACATGTTGATATTCGAATTAATGTAAAAATAATTTATAAAATCCAGTACGGAAAAATAATTGCAAGCAACATTGTAATCCAAACGCTATTATTAAATTGGACACTCGTACAAAAATTACAGAAAAATGCCAGGTTATTTAAACTCCTATTAAATATTACATCGTTTTGTTCAGACGCAAATATCTCGAAAACTAATGCCTCAGTCAAAATTTTACAAGAGCAACTTTTTTTAGAAAATTAACCGTAAATTATGAAAATCTGATCAGAATTGCGAAAAATATTAGTGCACATACTTTTTTCCTTAAAATTATGTCGACGTGACCACACCGCACGCCACTGGCGCGCCTCAGTTCAACTCTGAACCATAGCAAAGATGGACCCTCACAACCTAACTATGTGTACCAAGTTTGGTTTCCCTATCTTTAATATTGTGGAAGTTATTAAAGAAAAACATAAAATAAATTGAATTTTCAACACCCTGTATCTCTGTTAGGAGGCTCGATAGAGAAGAAATGTTAGAAGGGGTATGTCATAATTTCATGTGAACTATCTGTGCCCGAAGTTTGTCGGTTTAAAATCGGGACACCCTGTATATACACATTCATACTAGGAAACTAATCAACATTAGCTAATACTTGACGTTTAAATTTAGCCAATGTACAGGGTGATTCACTTAACTTTCCCACCCCACTTTTCTTCGTTATTTTTGCAATTACAAAAAAAATATAACAAAAATTGTAGAACTTTTTATGAAGTTTTTAAATATGGTATCAAAAAAACAAATGAAAAACAAATTATGAAGTTACAGATATAACTTGCATTTTTTTAAATGGAACACCCTGTATTTTATTACATTTTTCGACATAAAATTTTATTCTGAGTTCGACAATATAGCACGCATGGTACTTATTTGTAATACTTTTCGAAATAAACTACGCGCCAGATGAAGTGGGACAGCCAAAAAAATGCTTAATTTTGACTAGCAGTAACTTCGACATTTCTTTGCCGATGTCAGATTTTCAGCCAATGGTGAAAAGCGTCATCCTTGGTCTATGCGTCATTGGCGTCGGGTATTTTTTTTGTAATTCCTTCTCGTTATACAGGGTGTGAATTTAGAGCCATGAAACATTTAAAATTTTTGGCCAATAATTTGAGAAATTTGAGGGGTCCTAAATTTTTTTTTTTCGATGTTGGATGAACTGGACCGATACCTCGGGACGTTTTTGAAATGTTTTTGATACATTGCGTTACTATGGAAATATCGCCATTTAATAAAATTTCGTTTTTCTTTAAAAATACGTCCTGTTTTAATTAAATAATAACAGGCACCATATAAACTGCAACAAGGGATAATTTCTAATGAAAATTGTTAACACCAGAGGCGTGCAAAAAGGGGTTTATGGGATTTAGACATGAAAATTTGTTTTTATTAAAACATTTCCAACAGTATCATTAAACGTTACAGTTAAAAAGGTGCCGTAACAGTAATTAGCGTAATTTTGACAAATTCAGAGGCGTAAAAAGGGATTCAGTAATTAAAAAAAATTAAAATACCAGTTTCATTTTTTTTTCCATTTATTTAGAAGGTGCGTACAAAAAAGAACCCATAGGTTTATTGTATAATTATTGTATAATTTCTCTGCCGCAATCTAAAAATATTCACCAAATCTGCACTGGTAAGTCGCGGTATTTTGCTTCGACTTAAAAATTAAATCTAATGTCAAAACTTTTTAAATGCAGAAATAAAGTTTTAACATTTACATTACTATGCAAGTCTAAACAAATGTCGCGACTTACCAATGCAGAATTGATAAATAAAAAAGTTAACACTACTTAATACTGCTTACCGACATTATCAGAAGGCGCTTACATGGCCACGATTTAATGCTCGTCAGAGATATCCACTATTAACAAATCGTCACTGAGTGAACAAAGAACAACATTTAATAAAATTATTAAAAATATTTTCATATCTATAAAGATCAAACTTTTTGGATCACCCTGTATAATGGAACCTCTTTTTTACGCCAATGAATTACATACATGTTCGCAAAATCTAAATAAATGGGGGGAAAATGGAACTGGTATTTTAATTTTTTTTAATTATTGAGCCCCCTTTTGCACGCCTCTGAATCTGTCAAAATCACGCTAATTACCATTATTACCTTTTTAACTGTAACGCTTAATGAAACTGTTGAAATTTGTCAATAAAACCGAATTTTCGCATCTAAATCCCATAAACCCCTTTTTGCACGCCGCTGGTGTTCACTATTTTCATTAGAAATTATCCCTTGTTGCAGTTTAGATGTTGTCTGTTATTGTTTAATTAAAACAGGACACATTTTTAAAGAAAAACGAAATTTCATAAAATGGCGATATCTCCATAGTAACGCAATATATCAAAAACATTTCAAAAATGTCCCCAGGTATCGGCCCAACAGTTCATCCAACATCGAAAAAAAAATTCTAGGACCCCTTAAATTTCTCAAATTATTGGTCAAAAATTTGAAATATTACACGACTCTAAATTCACACCCTGTACAACGAGAAGGAATTGAAAAAAAAATACCCGACAACAATAACGCATAGACCAAGGATAACGCTTTCCACCATTGACTGAAAATCTAACATTGGCAAAGAAACGTCGAAGTTATAGCTAGTCAAAATTAAGCAATTTTTTGGCTGTCCCACTTCATCTGGCGCGTAGTTTATTTGCATTTAAATATATAAATTATAGACAATATCGCATACTCGTTTCTTTTTTTTTTTTTTTTGATACCATATTTAAAAACTTCATAAAAAGTTCTACAATTTTTGTTATAATATTTTTTTTGTAATTGCAAAAATAACGGAGAAAAGTGGGGTGGGAAAGTTAAGTGAATCACCCTGTACAGTCGAAAAAGTCAAGATTAGTTGAATAAACATTTCCTAGTCTTAGCATGCGTGTTATTGGTGAATAGTAACCATAGTTGGTGGAGTGGTAGGGTAGAAAAAATAATTGTAAATGTCTAGTAATCCTTGAAGGAGCATGAAAATGTACTAGAGCTAATAAGTCTGCACAGTCCACAGACGCACTAATGATTTTAAAAAGAAATATTAATGTTGCATGTGTTCTACGAGATTCTAGACTGTTTAGTTGAATTATACTCATTATAATATACCATCAAAGTTATATTCACCAGTAACAAATCCTAGCTTAAAGGCACAGGTTTTTAAAAAATTTTTCTGTACACTTTCTATCTGATCTGTGTATCTGATATAGTATGGATTTCAGATGATACTACCATATTCCAAAATAGATCTCACTAATGAGCAGTATAACATTTTCAAAGTAAATGCAGAAAAGTTTGACGATGATCTAATTATAAATCCTAATATTTTGTAGGCTTTCAACACAATACTATTCACATGACCATTATAACACAGTTTGTTATCTACTAAAATACCTAAATCCTTAGTTTCAAATTTTCTGTCTAATACAGCATTGTTTAATTGATAATCAAAAATGTATGGATTCTGTGATCGACTAAAAGTAATTGAAAAACACTTATTAACATTAAGGTATAATAGGCCAGTAGAATTAGACGATGTGAACGGGAATCTGTAACTAATTCGTTTCAGATAGCCGTAGGTAAAAACAGGTGTATTTAGTTATAAGGAATATACCTCTGCGATTCCTCCCAAATCAAATATACAGAACATTGTTTATAAGTCACTTGTATGTGAAAAAATCATGAAATTTGGAGTTTTTTAAAAATTGCAGTAAGACTGCAGTAGATTAATTTTTTTGAATGCTTCTGTTTACTAGGTAATTCCAAACCGGTTAATTTAAGCCCCGGTTGATTTCATTTAATTGATTATTTATTTAAATAATTGCCGAAAACCATCGAAATTTTCGAAAATTTCAAGCATTTTTTACTCCGAAAGGAAACATGCTAGACTCTTGAAACTTTGGTGGAATATGTGTCTCATTACCCTCAACTTACAAAAAAAATTTCGTTTCAAAATGTTTATTAGTTTTCGAGAAATTCTATTTGTTTATTAAAAACGTCCCAAATGTTTAATGAAAAATTGACCTATTAACGTTATCAAAAATAATTCAACCACAGCTAATTTTTTTCGTCAAGACGTCAATTTTACGAATCTGTTATGGGCGTATCGATTTTCAATAATTTTGACCGTCAAAATGGCGTTAACAACATTGCTACTTTTCGGAGCAGCATTTTTTGCAAATAACTTTACAACAAATAAACGTATCTGCACAAATCTTTCATATTTGAGTTGCTGGTATTTTTCTACAAATTTATAAAAAAAAATTGTTGCTCTGGGACATGTAGGAGCCGAGATAATTTTTTAAATTGTTTAATGCGCCAAACGTTTATTTATTAATATTTATGGCCAAAATTGAAACTGGTTGTTAATAAGATCTTGAATTTTGTGAATTCATCAAGTCCTATTGAAAGCGGGCCCTTTTTGAGGTCAAAATATAATTTTTAATAATTAGTGATTTTTTAGAGCGTCTTCAATTTGTTTGGCTCAATTTTTGATCAAACGAGTTTCAAATTGGGGTAGCGAGAAAAATTCGTCATATCTCCGTTATTTTCCGGATGTATGTCCTAAACAGTTAGTAGCAACTGACCACTAGAGGGATGATTTTCCCCTCCGCTGTTATTAATTGCTTGTCTGTCATAGACACTAACTTGGTTTGCCTTTATTATTCATCTTTTCAACGACCTATGGCACACTGATGAGAACATAAAAAGTTCGAAACCGGTCTGTGTTTGGCGTTGAAGAGACGAATAATAAACTTGGCTAAAAATTTGGATTAGTAGGTATAATTCAGCGCAACCGAGGCTATTGTCCGTTGAATAGCTGTTTCTCAAATCCTATTTATTATTAATAGTTTAGTCCACCAGGGCTAGAGGTCGCGTGCTCTTTGGTACTTTAGTAAAGTCGCTATCTGTTACAGAGACATTGTATGTCCTAAACAGTTAGTAGCAACTGACCACTAGAGGGATGATTTTCCCCTCCGCTGTTATTAATTGCTTGTCTGTCATAGACACTAACTTGGTTTGCCTTTATTATTCGTCTTTTCAACGACCTATGGCACACTGATGAGAACATAAAAAGTTCGAAACCGGTCTGTGTTTGGCGTTGAAGAGACGAATAATAAACTTGGCTACCAATTTGGATTAGTAGGTATAATTCAGCACAACCGAGGCTTTTGTCCGTTGAATAGCTATTTCCTCAAATCCTATTTATTACTTTTTATTTACACTGTTTTTATACCTCATATACTAATAGAAATTATATCTATACTATTTTGTTTATAATATTATATTATCACTAATAGTTGTTTAAAAAGGCAATCAACTAGCAGGATCTAACCACAGAACTATACTTTCAATCTTCCATAAAAAGAATATTTACTATTCACTTATGAACTACTATAAATCAAAATCAATAGAGAGCACAAGTTCTCAGCTGAAGAAAAACTTACTATTTTTTAATAAAATTTTTTGAACGAATAAAAGAAATCAGGCGCGAACTGGTAATACTTTTCCAGGAGTGCTAATATTTGTAGGGGCCCGGTTTTGTGACTGAAAGCGATGCAATTGAATTTATTACGTACTTTCTGAGAAAGGCGGTCAATGCCGTCCAGTTATCCACACTACCACACTAATAGTTAAATAACGTTTAGCGTGACGTGAAGGTAAATTTCCTTTTACTCTTGTCTTGCCGATTTAAAAAAATATATACGTATACAGATTGCGAAAGTACTAATCTTGACATAGGGCCTAAATTTGCAGCTTAGTTTTGTTTAGTTACATTGCATACACAGTCAATAATTGATGAACGATTTATGCAAACGAGCATACGGTGACCAAAGACAGAAATGTACGAGTAGTAAAGCACTTGTTTCTAGGCAGCGGCACTTCCCATCGTATATATTTTGAAGTTTCCTATGTCAAGATAAGTACTTTCGCAATCTGTATATATGTTGGGACAGAGAGGGCCCGGGGCCCGGCTTAACTCCGGGCTCGGGATGCTCCAACACTCAGCACCCCTGGCCAGTTCGCACCTGAAAGAACCACCATACAGATTTAATGCTACTTTTCTTCTGAACCTATGGTTCGATTTGAATATTTCTTCCATTCTAGGTAGGTTCATTCCTTGATAACGTCACTGTACCCGTTATTTTTAATTGAAAGTTCTTTTTATTTTTGTACAGGGTGTAATAAATTTTTTTTTTCTCGTAATTTCGTTTCATCCTGTGGCGTATACTAGCAACCGTAACATATCGCAGTTGAAATAAAATTATAGCCTCATCTTCGCTTAACATTTTCATTTTTAGTTCACTTCATTATATCTATTATTAGAGAAGATACACCCTTTGATAGCTCAACAATACTCAACATGTTTTTGTAAACAACATTTTTATTACACCCTGTATAAATGTATAATAAACTTATAATAAAAAATAACGGGTACAATTATATTATCAAGAAATAACCAAATGTTCAGAAAAAAGTAGTATAAAATTTGTGGCAAATTTATGGTGTGTTAATTTTGCCCAGGAGTTTATATAGGTATATACCAGGTATACCGGCTGTCAATGATATCACTGGCACCCCCTTTTTGCCCATTGTTTTTAAAGATATTAAAACGAAACTCGGCACACAAAAGTCTCAATAAGTTTGAACTACACTGACGATCAATTGAAGTGACCCAAGAAAAATTTGCATCAACTTCCAACTCATATATCTTTTGATGCAAGAATCGCAAAGCCATAAATCTTTTTAGGTATTATAGATATACGCCTCAAGAATATGTGACACATTTTGCTTGTCCTTGTCTCGTTTATTTTTGGAGATACGATGGTGAAAGTTGAGCCATGTTTTTCTACCAAAGTTTCAGGTCGTGCATGGAGTGTCCCAAACCGTTTTCGGATATGACAATATAGTCATTTTGTACCCTCATTCATTGCGTTCATTTTCATTTTTAATTGATTGTGCTAACTTAATTGTTGTTGAAATTATGAGGTTTTCTATATAACAGGACATTTTTTGACTTTAAATGCTTACTTTTTTAAATGTTTACAATTAAATCTTACACGTACTATAATACACAAATAAAAAATTTTAGCATTAAATGTCAATAACGAATTGGTCCACCTCTTGCTCCTATAACAGCTTGATACCGTCTGGGCATACTGACAATGCAATTATCTATAATTTGCTGATCCACAAGAGGACATTCCTCTGAAACCGCAAAAGCAAGTTCTTCCAAATTGATAGCTGGTACCATTCGCTTGCGAAGGCGTCTTCCAAGTGCGCCGCAGACATGCTCGATAGGGTTAAGATTCGGTGAGCAGGAAGGCCATACCATTCTTGTGATATGTTCTTTGAAAAAATTATTTACTACTCGAGCACGATGTGGTCTTGCATATATAGAAATTCAGGGTCTCTTTGATTCGTAAAAGGCAATACAATAGACCGCAAAATTTGATTGAGGTACCTATCCCGCGCATTCATAATTTCATTTGCGAAAAATATCAATTCAGTTCTCCCCCTGTCAAAAAGTCAAAAAATGTACTATTGTATAGAAATCCTCATAAAATCAACAACAATTAAGTTAGCACAATCAATCAAAAATGAAAATGAACGCAATGAATGACTATATTGTCATATCCGAAAACGGTTTGGGACACTCCATGCACGACCTCAAACTTTGGCAGAAAAACATAGCTCAACCTTCATCACAGTATCTCCAAAAATAAACGAGACAAGGACAAGCAAAATGTGTCACATATTCTTGAGGCATATATCTATAATACCTAAAAAGATTTATGGCTCTGCGATTCTTGTATCAAAAGATATATGAGTTGGAAGTTGATGCAAATTTTTCTTGGGCCACTTCAATTGATCGTCAGTGTATTTTGGTGAGTTTTTTGTCGACTTGATTTTTGAGTTAAATTTCCTTTTGAATCTAAAGTGCTGCGATTAACTTTAAATCATCTTAAATGAGACAAGGAATAATGGAAAAATACAAATATGTTTTTTAGTCGATAAATTTAATAACTGGGTGCATTCTAATATTACGAAATTAGTACCTATCTTGCAAAAAAGTCTTTTTTCTTAAATGGCACCACCCTGCAGCACCCCCCTCAATTAAATACAACTTTTCAAGACCAATCCAATGGTACCGTCAAATCCAAAAATATAAAAAGTATAAATTATTTTTAAAGCAAGCCATGAAAAACAAAAATTGTTTGATAGTTTTTAATTTATTAAAGTCAAGAAGTCAAATAATACTATTTTCATTTTATAAATTGTTTGTAATATTTAATAGGAGTTTAAATAACCTGGCATTTTTGTGTAATTTTTTTAAGAGTGTACAATTTGATAATAACGTCTGGATTACAATGTTGCTTGCAATTATTTTTCCAAAGCATACTGGATTTTATAAATTATTTTTACATTAATTCGAATATCAACATGTTTTTAAAAATTCAGCCTAATTTGGTGACATATGTGAAAAGATAATTATTTTCTCTAACTAATGGTATAAAAATCCAATATGGCGGCCATAAGAAAAAAAAAGTTGACTATCGTTGCTCAAAATCCAGAAGGCTTAGAAAATTTCTATCAACGCCATTCAATTGGTAGTGGTCAATAAATTAATAATAAAAAAACATTTTTAAAAACAAGCTTTTATTTAAATGCTCTAAAAAGAAGAAAATAAACTTTAAATTAAATCAAACCCATCAATTTATTACATTATACAATTTATATGATATAAAAGCTTGTCGCGAGAGTTTAATATTGTATTCTTGTTTATTATATACACAGGCAAATCTCGCGACAAGCTTTTATATCATATAAATTGTATAATGTAATAAATTGATGGGTTTGATTTAATTTAAAGTTTATTTTCTTCTTTTTAGAGCATTTAAATAAAAGCTTGTTTTTAAAAATGTTTTTTTATTATTAATTTATTTTTTATTTTTTAGTTTTTTTCGTATTCTTTTCGTATTCTTCTCAGCAAACCCTTTCATTTGATACCCATATTATGATGGTAGATAAGAAAATTTTGTCCGCCGTATTGAATTTAGTGTGATGCCATTTTATTTTTCGTATTCTTCTCAGCAAACCCTTTTAATTGATACCCATATCATGGGGGTACATAAAAAAATAACTAGTCCGCCATCTTGGGGCGTCCGCCATATTGAATTTAGAATGACGTCACTTAGCTAAACATGCATTGTCATCCAAACTAAACGTGTATGCAAAATTTCAGCTCAATCGGTTGGGGATAACTATTTTGAAATTCAGTTGCAAGATTTAACTTAAACAAACAAACATACATACATTGCCAGTTAAATAAAAGCTTGTAAAAATATATCCTTGCCAAATTTCATCAAGTTCGCATGAATGGTATAGAAGATATTATTTTTTTGAAATCACGATTTTCAATTTTTTCAGGATAAACTGCGAACGAATCAAGATATCCAGCATTTCTTGGCAGGAAATTGTAAAGTATAAAATAGCGAAACTTTTGTCTAATTTAACCTATCCTCTATATCTCATAGTCTCATAGTTTCCGAGATACCAATGGTGGGCATCGAAAAATCCACCACCGTGTATATACAGGGTGTTTCGAAAGGAAAGAGAACTATTTTAAGGGCGTATTCTAGAGGTCAAAATAAGAAGAAAGTTTTTATAAATAAGAGTCCAAAATGGTTCCTTTTCGAAATACAGGGTGTAAAAAAAAAATTAAAAATACGTTTGCCTGTAAGCAAATAACTAAACTGGTGCACTAGTGAAGTGGATATTGGAGGACGAAATTTAACATAAATGTAAGGGCCTGGATATCACCCTCTAGATAAAAGAAGCACCGACAATTTAAAAATCAATTATTTTACAAACAGTTTGAAATCGTTTCTGCATCAGTGATGCAGTTTTCGAAATATTAAAAAAAGAATATTTTTAATTATTTTTTTTGACACCCTTTATCAAAGGAAGCATTTTCGGACTCTTCTTTATAGGAACTTTTTTCTTATTTAGATTTCTAGAATACGTCCTTAAAATAGTTTCCTTCCTCACGAAACTTATACAGGGTGTTCACTTTTTCAATGGGATTGTATGGGTAACTCTTAGACCGTAAGAGATAGAAGGTCGATTAAATGAGAGAAGAGTTGTGCATCTTAAAACTCGTTAAAGGGGGTGTAAACCAAAAATCAAAATTGTAGTATGACACATTCTACGAACAATAGTTCAAACCGCACAATTTTGCGTCCAAAAGTTTTCGAGATATACTCAATACAAACGTTCGCGTTTAATATCGTGACGTCACGACCGCTTAGCTAGCATGGAGCGGTCTATACTGTACACGTAAAGAAACGCAACTCGGAGCATTACTTGACCGTATTTTCTGTGTTTTTACTCAAATACGTAGGTGCTAGTTAAGTGAAACATGGCATTTGGTTTTGAACCAAAGTACACAAAAGCAGAATTAGACAATATTGTAAAACAAAGGCAAAAAAATTAAAAAAACGATGTGGAAAATATTACTCGTCCAATCATTAGGTACTTTTGTGGTGCAAAAGGTTGAGGAGTTTTGAAATTTCGCAGGATTGTAGACTTGGGGACCCTAAGTTTGCGACCTCTTGCGACCGCTGCTAGCGCCGCCATCTTGAAAAAATGCCGCCCAAAACTATTTTTTGGCATGTAACTCCTGTAGGTTTTAGAGAAAAAGTTTCTAATTGAAAGTTGGAGAGGACAAAATTTGATACAAAATTGATTCTATACATTTTTCCCTCAGACTAATACTTTCCGAGTTACAGGGCCAATTTTTTTAAATTGCAGAAAAGCGGCATTAATGCGCTACTTTCTACCAATTATCTGCCAATTATCGTACCAACAGTAGTTTCATGCAGTAAAGTAATAAAAATCAATGCCTCTATCAACTCGTCTCCACACCACCTATGATGGGCGCGTTTTTTTAAACGTGGTATCCCGGTAGGTCTAATCCACACTCCAAACTTACGTGCGCGTTTTCTGTCGTTTTGCACTACGCGATGTCCCTGTTCTCTATGTTCACTATCTTTAGAATCCTGTCTCCTCCAATACCCACTCCAACGATTCAAGAACGTCATCAGCCTCATATGGGTCTTCGGGGTCTGAATCCGCTACCAAATCTGGAATGTTCTCACATAGTGTCCCATTTTACAATAGAGACACAGCACCGAACACTTTAAGCCGGTTTTCCGACATCCACTCGCTCCTGCACAGCCTTTCTTACATTTACAGGATATCGATTTTAAAATGGTGTCCGGGTCTGCTTCTGACGTAGCGCGGACAGCTTCTAGCCTATGCCTCGTTTTCTGCCATATTGCTCAGGATCTTTTTCACTGCCACACCATATCGCGACTTGGTGGTAAGCTCGCAGGCAATGCTATCTTGCAGCATCTCTTGTGGGTGGCAGGGACGCGATATTAAATTTGTTCTTAGACACAGACTTCACAAAATTTTGATAGTGAAGTGAATTTAATGTGTCCTTTGCAGACGAGCCGCCGTACACTGCCAATAAGACCGCTTCACCAGCTGCAGCGAGAGCATCCACATCTGTTTCGAGGTCCTGGAAGATTGCTATACTGTCAAGCAACGAGTCGTTTTTATCCAGCAGACTGAGGAACTTCAATTTTCCTTGGTTAAAGAGAGCAGAGGTGGTGTCACAACCACTAATTGCATCTGCATGCTGTGTCTCTATTGTAATGGGACAGACTGTGAAAACATTTCAAATTTGGTAGCGGATTCAGACCTCGAGGACCCATATGAAGCTGATGACGTCCTTGATTCGTTGGAATGGGTATTGGAAGAGACGGGAGGTGAACAGGATTCGAAAGATAGTAAACATAGTGAACCAGGAACATCGCGTAGTGCAAAACGACAGAAAACGTGCATATAATGGAGTGTGGATGAGGCCGTAGGCTACTTCAAAGAGAATGCTAAGATACTGGCAAGTTACAAAAAGGACTATTCATTGGCAAAGAAAGAATTGTACAACTTCAATGTAGATAACAAAATGCATATTTTAATGTTTTTCTTGTGTTTTTTCTCTCATCATCCTGCATGCTGACAGTTTTTAGAAATACTATAGTGAAAATAAAATTTCGAAATAATTTATAATTTCAGAGTGATTGCAATTCTTTATTAGTATGTCTCCCGAGCCATCTTAATTATTATCAATCAAAATATTTGAAATAAAATTTTTAAAATATCTTTTTGTTCTATATGACACACTTTAAAAAAAAAACGCGCCCTTCAACTCCACCTCATAGGTGGTGTGGAAACGAGTTGATAGAAGCATTGATTTTTATTATTTACATTAAACTACTTTTGATATGCTAATTGGCATGTAATTGGTAAAAAGTAGCGCGCTAATGCCGCGTTTCTGCGATTTAAAAAAATTGGCCTTACTGTTCGGCCCTGTAACTCGGAAAGTATTAGTCCGAGGAAAAAATGTATAGAAGCAATTTTCAACTCTCAATAAGAAACTTTTTCTCTAAAACCTACAGGAACGAAGTTGCATGCCAAAAATTAGGTTTGAGCGCCATTATTCCAAGATGGCGGCGCGAGCGGCGGTCGCACGAGGTCGCAAACTTAGAATCATACTTAGGGCACCCAACTCTACACTAGGGTGGATCGTTTTTATATAGAAAAAAAAAATAATTCCCAATCAAGTTTGGTTGGTACACAAAAGATGCTCCAACACATTAATGGTACTGTGGCTAAATTTCATGACAAAATATTAAGGTTTGATACTGCCCCCACGTGAATAAAGTTAGGTCACTTTATATAAAAATCTAAAAAAAATTGCAATGCGAAGCTTGGAAAATTTTTTGCAAATAAACTTATAAACATAGGCAACATTATGTTATTAAAAGTGTGAAAAATCCTCAGGCCAATAAAATTATTTTTAGTACTGCCACAGCCTTATGTAAAACATCCCTTACTAGTCCAGTCAAAGAATGTCCCAAAAGGGGGTGTAGAGTGCTTGAGCAGGGACCTAAGCGGTTTCTTCAGAAACTTGTTCAGGGTGCTTAGGGAGTTAACATACTAAAAGTCCTGACGTCTAGAAGGTGAGCCGGAGGAAGGGGTGGCACAAAGAAGGTCCCACTTTTGGATTTTTCGCTTATATCTCGAAAACGGTGCATCGTAGGGAAAGTTCATGAAATTCTCTACAACTTTCATTGTATATACTTTTTTCGAATACGCAACCATTTTCAAGCTACACGCTCCGGAAAAGTGAAAATTTTCGAAAAATAAATTTTTACCTGAATAATGGAAAATTGTATTTTAAAAGTGATTAAAAAAAGTAACATATAAGGTAAATAATTTTATTCTATTTCAATAATTCTGTTGTTCTCACTGTCAATAACTTCTCAATGTTAAACTCTCAACTTTCTCTGGATTCACGTTTTCATTCTCTTTAGACGTGAGAGGCATCGAATACTTAGTGGTTCTTGCTGAACGGCTCTACGTCGTCTTCATCGTAAACAGATACGCCGTTGAGGCATTTCCCTTGGCAGGTTAGGCACGTCAACAGATTAGCATTGCTTTCGGGCATCCACATTTGCCACTACCACAATCCTTTGTGCAGTGGCAAAATATCGTTTTCAGTAGAACCTCCGGTTCTGGTGGATCTTCTGTTGTAATTGGCACCAGGGTGTCTCCTACATGTTTCCACCTCCACTCTTGAGGGGGCAGCTCATTCCCGAGCCACTATTGCACTTGGTAGTAGGTGCGCCGGGAATTCTGTTTAACTACGCTCTCAGTTGGTGGGAGACAGCTGATGTGAGGCTTAATATTTGCCACTGACCTCATGAACGACTGGAAGTGGTATTTACTGGTTGAGGAAAGTCTGTCTTGCTGGTGCCCCATACCATTTGAGGAAGCAAATCTTCCCAGTCTCCTCATCCTCGCCGTGAATGGAGGAGGGGTTATAAAAGAACACTGCCACATCCTTGATTATTTCTGATTTCAAGTACAATTTTGAGAAGCCCACCTTACTTCTCCTTAAAGTTACAGATGTTGTGTCACAGCCGGTAAATGAATATAAGAACAGGATGTGTTGAAATCCATGCTGTTGCATCTCTTGGGTGGACAGTGCCATTGTTTTGGTTTTCCCTCGGCCGAGTTTCACCAGTAGGATGTCTTGGGTGGGAGGAGTGGTAGCTATCAAAAGGACAGCGAGGCCCACATCCTCACCAACGACAGCCACAGAACTGTGAGTAAATTGTTCCACAGAAGTATTCACGATAAGGACCTCAGCATTATTGGTGGCCTGGGGAGTCTGTATCCCATTCTTCTGAAGCGTTATCTGTTGTAAGGAGGTGAACTGACTTTTGTTGGTAGGATTGGACAAATAATCTTCTTGTGACAAACCTACAAAATTGTCACAAAAGTATCACTTTTACTCCTTATAAAACAATGTACTATTTCTGAAAATGACAAAATTTTACGAAAAATCTTAAAATTGGTGTAACTGTTGACCGGTTGGAGATTGGGTATGTATATATATATATATTCTTAAAGGGAATTCAATTCTCTACAACTTCTTCAAGGGGAATTTCTTTCTCAGATGAATAGTTTAGACTATATAAAGGAATGAAAGAATGTTTGATGAAAAATGTGACGTAAAAATCTGTCTTTCGAAAATTTTCACTTTTCCGGAGCGTGTAGTTCGAAAACGGTTGCGAATTCGAAAAAGTATATAGAATGAAAGTTGTAGAGAATTTCATGAGCTTTCATTTCGTATAAGAAATTTTCCCTACGACGCATCATTTTCGAGATATAAGCGAAAAATCCAAAAGTGGGACCTTCTTTGTGCCTCCCCTCCTCCGGCTCACCTCCTAGATGTCAGGACTTTTAGTATGTTAACTCCCTAAGCACCCTGAACAAGTTTCTGAAGGAACCGCTTAGGTCCCTGTTCACGCACTCTACACCTCCTTTATTGACTGAACTATACTTAATTACCATTCACATTTTTTTTTTATATCCAAGATGGAGTCAAGTGAAGATGTTTGTTCTTATCAGGACAAGAGAAATGATAAAATTCTGTGCTATTACTGTAAAAAAGTGGTAGAGACTAAAGTGAAATGTGCTAAGTGCCAAGAAATATTTCATCCAAGCTGTTTAAAGCAGTCTGCCCTGAAGAAAAATGCATTATGTCAGCATACAATAAATGATGTTGTGCTTAAGTGTGGAGAAGAACTAGAATTTCAAGACAATACCAATCAAGATGTAAGCCCACTGCTGGAAGTTAAGTATTTAAAGCAAATACTAATGGAAAAAGATATAGTTATAAGTGAATTGAGAAATATAATTAATTACCAGGAACAAATTATTAACTTGATTAATGAAAAGAATTCCAGTAAAAAAACAGCAAATGATAAATCACCAGTCACTCAGAAAAACACTGTAGTGGAGAAAAAAGCAGATAAGGAGGCTTTTTTAACACAATCTACAAAAAACATTAATCCTATTCAAAACAAAACAAATGAGAATGTTGCACGTTTAGAAAAAATACAAGGCAATATTATGAATAATATAATAAATTTAAATAATGAATATAATGAACAACCCAGCACGTCATATGCCGATATAGTGTCGAATAATAATTCAAATAATAATAGGACTAATAAGCAGACTGACGATGTTTTCACCGAAGTTGTTAAAAAGCAAAGAAGAACAACTAAAAAAAATAATATTCCAGAAACCAAGTTTGCTACAGGGAAAATTGAAGGGAAATCCAGCAAAATAACTGGAGCAATACGGAGAAAATGGATTTATGTAGGAAGGGTTACGGGAAAAGATGTAACGCAAGATGACATGAAGGATTACTTAAGCGATCTTAGTGACTTGCAACACCATGATAAAATTGTAATAAATAAATTAAACACTCTGGGCAATAATTCGGCATTTTGCATAGGTCTTCCAACAGAGGAATTATACCAGAAAGTCTTTGACACGGAATACTGGACCGAAGGTGTCTCGCTAAGGGATTATGACTTACGGAAATCTTTTTTAGCTCAGAGAACACAGAGGAGAAATCAAGCCCCGATACAAGCTCAAAATTAATAACAGGAGGAAAAACCAATAGATGCAAAACTAATTCTGCAATGTGTTTCAGTGTCCTTCATCAAAATGTAAGGTGCCTAAATAATTGCATTGATGAACTTGAAGTGCTTTTGAATGACTATCCAGCAGATTTTTTATGTGTAACTGAGCATTGGCTCAATCAAGATCGAATAAATGGTATGTCTGTGTATGGCTATAAATTAATATCCAGTTTTTGCAGAAGTGAAAGGCAGCATGGCGGTGCTGCAATATATAGCAAATCAGGTATTATTTGTACTGAAAGAAAAGACATAACTCAATTGTCAGTTGAACTCTCTTGTGAATGTGCAGCCGTTGAAACCGTATGTAACGACTCTAAATATGTTATTGTCTCTGTGTATCGGCCACCTAGCGGAGATTTTAAGCAATTTCTATATATTTTTGACCGTATTTGTCAAAAATCTTATTTAGAAGACTTCCAATTAATAATAGCTGGAGACTTCAATGTCGATTTGCTTGGTGATAGTAATAATAAAAATGATTTTCTAAATCTTCTTAAAACATATAACAGCATTCCGACAATCACGGAAAAAACAAGAATATCGAAAATCTCAAGCACATGTATAGACAACGTTATTATAAACAAGCATATCCCATGTACAACAAAAGTCATTGATTCCCACATTTCAGATCACACTGCTCAGTATGTTACCATAAATTTAAACTTAAATATTAATAAGAATAATAATAAATTTATTTGGAAAAGGAATTATAACGACAATAACATATATATGTTCTACCAGGCCTTGTGTCAAGAGTCTTGGGAACCTGTCTATGAAACACCTGATGTAGATTCAAAATGGGATAATTTTTTGAACATCTTTATTTACAACTTCAATATATGCTTTCCTTTAAAAAAGGTATACTTAAAGCCAACAACCCGACATTGGATCTCACCTGAAGTACAAAATTATAGAGAGAAATTAAAATTATATAGTGTATTATCTAAATATTTTCATGAATGTAATCAGGAGTATCAAATTTTAAAAAGTCACTATAATATCATGCTAAAAAAAGCAAAAAGTGACATGTACAAAAACCGTCTAGAGTTAGCGGACAACAAGTCAAAGATTATGTGGAAAATTATAAATGAGTTAAGTAATAATAATGCACATTCAAGTGCTACCCTTCCCAAAGGGAATCGTAGACAACTTTCAGAAGAGTTCAATTCTCACTTTACTAATACTGCGTCTAATTTATCTAAAAATAAATCAGCACCTTACGATATAAAAATAAATCCCAAATCAATTTATCTTAATCCCGTTACAGAAGAAGAATTATACTTAATAGCAAATAATTTTAAAAACAAAAAATGTGCAGGTAACGATGAGGTTACACTATTTCTATTAAAGACATGCATATCGGCATTTGTGGCTCCATTGGCCAATATTATAAACGCCTCTCTGGTACAAGGAAAATATCCAAGTAAATTAAAACATGCTATTATAATCCCCATATATAAGAAAGGTGATTGCAATTCAATTGAAAACTATAGACCCATCAGTCTCTTATCATCTTTTTCAAAATTTTTTGAAAAAATCTTTTACGATAGAATTGTAAATTTTTTTACCTGCTGTAATTTATTGTGTCCTTTTCAGCATGGTTTTTTGAAAGGTAAATCAGTAGAAACTGCAATATTTGACTTCTCAGAGGCAATACTTGGTGCTCTAGAGTGTGGTGAAATAGCCTGTGGTTTATTTCTTGACCTCTCCAAGGCATTTGACTGCCTTGACCATGAAATTATCTTACATAAAATGTCTCAATATGGTGTTAGGGGCACAGCAATATCATGGTTGCATTCCTACCTAACAAATCGATCTCAGAGTGTGGCTATCAGGGATGGTGCCTCTGAGACTCGCTCAAAGTGTTTATATACCAGTCGAGGCGTGCCTCAGGGCAGTATCCTTGGACCACTTTTGTTTATAATATTTGTCAACGACTTACCTAGTTCAGTCACAAATCCCGATAGTAAGATGATAAGTTATGCAGATGACAACAACGTCTTAATCAAAGGAAAAACTATAGAAATAACTACAGCACTCAGTAACACACAGCTCTGTCAGCTCGAGGCATGGTACAGAAATAATAATTTAGTTTTAAACATTAATAAAACCCAGTGCATGCTTTTCAGAACAAATCACAATAGAGCTATATTTCCAAATGAATTATTACTAAATAATACATCTATTAAGGTAACGAACTCTGCAAAGTTCCTAGGAATATACTTAGATTCCAACTTAGTCTGGAACTATCACGCTGAAAATTTGTGCAACAAACTTTCGTCGGTCTGTTATGCCCTGCGTGTTTTGGCTAAATACGTAAATTATGATACCATTAAATCAGCATATTTTGGAAACTTCTACCCCCATCTGAAATACGGAGTCATCTTTTGGGGACATTCGTCATTTTCAGAACAAATTTTTAGAACCCAAAAGAAAGCTATCCGTATCATGTTAAAAATGAATTTAATTGATAGCTGTCGTGGAGTGTTCCGTAAAAATGAACTGCTAACTTTAACTGGAATTTACATATTTCAATGCGTTTTATTTTTAAGGAAACACCCAGATAAATTTAAGCTTAACCTAATTTGCCATGAACATTTCACAAGAAGAGCTCATATTTACAATTATCCCTCACATAATTTAAACCTAACAAAAAAGGGACCACACTATTCATGTATATATCTTTATAATCGACTGCCTAAAGAGATAACAAATATTTCACATTTTGCAAAATTCAAAACAGCAGTTTTTAAATTCATCTGCAATATTGAACCTTACAACATTGAAGAATATTTAAGATTCACATAATATTTCACTTGTTGTCTACTGGTGCATTTTATTTTATTGTATTGTATTTTATTCTATTTGTGTTTTATTGCAGTTTTATCTACTATGTGGATTTTGTTGTATTTTATAGTGATTTGTAGTTTTATTATTATTGTACTTTTACATATATTACTTTTACTTTCGTAAGATTTGCATCCTTTGACCTGTTTCAAACTTTTGTATCGCAAAATTTGTTTTGAAATAAATTGTGTATCTATCTATCTATCTATCTATCTACATAATACTTTATGCGAAGAAAATAAATATAATATTATATTAGTGAAGTAGTGGGAATCGTGCTGCAATTTAGTCCAAGTAAAATTAATTTCAGATGGTCCAGTTCACTTTCTGCGGATTTTAGAATTAGATGGTCGTTTTTTTGGACTATAAATTACAGCTTTTATACTTAGTTTTTATTGAAACAGTGATGGCACTTTCAAAAAGAGAAGTTTTGTGTCCTGACAAGTGAAATTGTTCCTACTTACGAAAGTATTATGAGACATTGTTTATGCACCGTCAATTTTAAGAATAATCTTCAGCTGTATGTGGTTCATCAAACAGAGAGGAATTTATCAGGGTAAAAATTGAATCTCGAAAAATAATACCGACTTCGTTTAATACAAAAAACGAATATCACACACATAATTAAGATTTTTGATTTTGTGCTTATTTCGATAAGAACAATGCTTGCTGGCATTTTTTTTGTAAAATTATATATATATGTAAATATATATTTATATAATAAATAATAATAATAATAAATAAATCTTTTGTTCTATATTTAAATTTTTTTTTCTTTTATCACATAATTAATCACCCTGGGGGCAGTACAAGGTAATGATCTAAAAATCTGAAATTTTGGCAATATTGTATATTGATTATACAGCACCTACCCGCCACCAACCCAAGTGCAAATTCTAACTTTAATTTTTTCGATCCACCCTACTCTACACTCCTGTCAAGTTTCAAAACTCCTCAACCTTTTGCACCAAAACACCATTTTTATGTCTCTAATGATTGGACTATTAAGTGAAACATGAACACAAACTAATGTGATGTAAATGTGAAAATTGCATGTTAATGCCTAGTGTTGAAGAAAGTGTATGTTGCAAAGAAAATGCTCTTATTGACACAAATATGACAATGTTTAAATAAAGCTAATAAGGAGCTCAATTGGACAAAAGCAAAATTATAAGAAATTGTAGTTTTACATTTTATTGATGAACCTGCAACAGCATCCTTATCTGCATCTTCATCCCAATCTCAATTTCTTTCACACTCTTGTGCAAGTGCAAGTGAATCTTCGTCGTATGTCCCAGAAGAACATGAAATGGACTGTGAAGTAACGGAAGAAGATACAGGTAAAACCTTTAACTGTATCTTCTTCCGTTACTTCACAGTCCATTTCATGTTCTTCTGGGACATACGACGAAGATTCACTTCCATCAGGATCGTACAGGCTAGAATAATTGAAATAAACTTCAGTGCCTAGTTCACACTGAATCCCTATATTGTACGATCCTTTTTCTTCTGTATTTATATCAAACAAATATTCAGAACATTGCATATCTTCGGTAGATTCATGATAAGCAGAAATTGTGGCCAGTTCCAGAATTTTATTAATTTCTTTTTTTTGTACGTGCTTTGAGGGTCTCCCTTTTTTAATATCTACATTCGATCCAGGTAAAAGTAGTGTTGGAACAGCTGATTTCCTTAGTCACTTAAGAATTTTTTCATTCGGCATCAGTCGCCGATCCAACAACGTTTCGAAATCGTCATCTTTAAAATGTGCACTACACACTACATGTTTATGGTTAGGAGTAAAGTTTTTGCGATTAACCCTATTTTTCCAGATTTTATAACGTCCTGGTTCTTTGTCTTTTCGAGGAAAAGCATGCAAAGTTTCATTAGAATTTTTTGTGCTGTTATTACAGCCTACTACACAACAATTCACCATTTTACTAACTTATAAGTAACACAGTAAATTATGCACTTAATATTTAAGTATGTATAATGTTAATTACACAAAACTATTCCACAAAGTAACTCTAAATACAATAATATTGAAATACATTACTAACTACATTAAATCACCGAAAAACCAACTAATTGCACACGGGCTATACGCGACTCTCGGGAGAATGTCTGGGCGCTAGGCGGTCGTGACGTCACATCTACACTCTAGCAAAATTTACAACCAGATATGTTTTGACAGAAATCTGAAAGAGAGGCGCGGTTTTCGGTGTTGTTCTTAGATATTTTATCTACATATTTTAATGCAAAAAAAGTATTTTTGGTTTACACCCCCTTTAAGGTGCCTTTTACAGATTTTAAGAATGTTCAGTAGTTTTAAAGATATCCTGAAAATATAGTCCGGTCCCCAGAGGGTTCAGAACAGTCACACGATCTGACCAATTTTAATCGAAAGAGGGGGTTAAAAGTAGCCTATTGCCAAAAAAGTCGGGATCCTAGTGACCTATGGGGTCACCCAGTTTTCTAATGGAGAGTGTTAAATTTTATTTCTTAAATATCTCGCGTCCTATTGACGCTAAAGCAATTTTCCAAAAAGCATTTTAAAGCTCTTTTGAAGCTCTACAAGTTTGTTTATTAGCACTGATGTCGTCAAATCAAAATTTAATAAGTTACTTATAAATAACAATTTTTATTATTTTTTATTGTTTATTTATTGTTTAATTGAAAATCTCAAAAATATAAATGTATAAAAACGATTTTTGACAACAAATGTTTATTTTGCATAAATAATGCAATTTTCATAAGAGTTCAATGGCCTTATTCAATGAATTTTATTTAAAAGTTGTCACTGCGTGTGGTCAATGTATTACTTAAAATTAGGAGATACTGAAAATGTCAGCGTAATCCGATATGCGGTTTTCGAAATATACGACTTTTAATAAGTGGATTTAAATTGTGGTGCAGCCAGCATCATGACGTCACCGGATACGAAGCAATGATTGCGCTCATAGCAAAGGACCGTACATTCCGCTTGAGATCGTCGAGTATTTTTTCAGTATTTGTTTTAAATTAGTGTTTGTTAAATCGTTTGTTGTTCTCTTTTTTGTAGTGATAAAGAAATGTGTGAAGAGAATTTTAATAAAGCAGACTCTTCAAAAACTCCAGAAGAGGACTTATTAATGATTATGAATTTTTTCAATCATAATCATGAGTTCTAAACTATGTTACTTTTTTTTTTTGACAATTAAAAATGTGTGGTACACTTGATTTAAAAAAAAAGTGATACAACTCTTAGATAAGGAAATGGCCTTTTTTATTTGTCTAAATTGTTCTTCTGACAGTAAATTATTGAAATTAACTTAATAATGAAAATATAGATGTCAGTCAGTTGTAATTACGTAAGGATAAACTGATAAATAAATAAATAGTCCTATTTTTAGTAGAAATATATTTTAAATTTTATTTTATTTATTTATTTATTCAACTGCATACATGTTCATACATTTTAAAGGTACTTATATACATACACATCCAATTAATTATAATTTAACTCTGTTTTTGTTTTAATTATTTATCATTATTATTAATTATATAATTAACTAATATATTTAACCTTTTAAAATTTGCAAAAGTAAACTGGCACTTAAGATAACTTGTTTGTGATAAGCAGTTTAACCCTATATTAACTTCCATAATTACATGATTGAATTATTTATTTAAGAGTACCAACTTGTACAAATAAAATTCTAACTGAAAATAAGCTACAAGATTTGTTGAGTATATGAATAATTCATGAATAAAAATCAAAATAGAAATAAAAAAATAAAAATAAGCATGCATTAAAAGATGATCAAGAGAAGAAAATATATTTTTAATAAAAGTTTAAAACACAAATAAACAAATTACAACATAAATAACAGTAAGTAATTAATATTTAGTCATTGCTCCATCCTCATCTAAAATTGCTTGTAGCCTCCTAGGCATTGATAAAACTAAATTTTCTGCAATTTGGATATTACATAAACTTTCCCATTCATCTTCAATTATTATGGCACGAAGTTGTTCCGCATTTTGAGGACGATAGATAATAATTATATGTCCATCATTACACGACTGGAAAACTTTTGCATCAGAAAATATGGCTTTTGACCAAAAGTCTTGATTGTTCAACAATAATATGGTTGAGTGCAAAAATGGTCCGTCCTTGTTTTTTTTCTTCCGTCAATTTGTTGCAGAACTACACTTCAGAATGCTATTTTTAATTCTTCTACAGGCAGTAGATCTTGATGCAGGAAAATTTGTTTCCAAAACTGCATTAATTTATAAGCTTCATCTTGTTGCTCATTACTTCGTTTAGGCCTACCAGATCTATACTGGGGGATATAGTTTCTTGCATTTTCCCATATTTTTTTAACTTTCATTTTTATTTTAACTTTATTTATGTTATATTCAGAAACAATTCCGCACCATCCATTTTCCAATTTGGAAACAATACCTAATCTTCTGAATTTGTTAGTTGTCTAACCATTATCTAAGAATGGTTCCAATCAAACTTTTTTATTGGAACATTGTCCATTAATTTAAAATACACGTAGTTTCCATGTCGACTTCGAGCGAAAATGAAATAGTATTTTGATTTTTCTCATTCTCATCATAATAAAAAAATTTAAAAAAAGGCTTCAAAAGATTAAGAAATAAGTTTTAACACAGTATACAAAAAACCCGGTAAAGTACCAGCCCCTCAAAAATAAACAAAAAATATGTTTGTGTTTCTGGCTTTTGGACTAGGTGCGGGCAAGCGGACAAACAAGTTATATAACTATAGTCCAGTCAACGAATAGCCCAAAAAGGAGGTGTAGAGTGTGTGAGCAGGGCCCTAAGCGATACCTTCAGAAACGTATTCAGGGTGCTTAGGGAGTGAACATACTAAAAGTCCTGACGTCTAGGAGGTGGGCCGGAGGAGGGGGGGGGGCACAAAGAAGGTCCCACTTTTAGGTTTTTCGCTTATATCTCGAAAACGGTGCGTCGGACGGAAAAATTTATCATATCTAGACAAATCTAGACTTTCATTTACAAACATGTAGAAAAAAAAAGTACTCAAAATAGCCTATTTTTTAAAGGGTTGAGTATAATGATTTACCAGTAGACATCAAGAACAGCCCTACTTTGAATCAGTGGCGGCTATTCAGGTGAAGTAGGTGAAGTGCCTCTTCACCAAAAATATTCAATGTTATTTTTTTAATCGAAGATATTATCAAAATACATTTTCTTAATTACTAACGTAATATAATAATAATAAGTATATTTGTATATTTAATTTATTAATATATTTATCATACGTTACACACATGTAAACGTTACGAAATATAAAAAGAATAAGACGTAGGCCAGAGGCCTGTACATACATAGCCGACTTTGTTTGTGGTGAAGAGCGTAGAGTCAAAACCGCTAAATCTGCATCAGCACAGTGCGTTGCCATGGCAACGGTTTCACAGAAGGGACGAACTCCCCACTCCTTGCAAGCACAAGTGAAGAGTTCAGTCATCATGTGGGAATGTGCTTCGGGGTATCTCATAATTTGTCATAAGCTTATGCAATTTTGATTTCGCAAACGCCGTTGGCGATTTATGTGCATTGTGCATCGTACATTTTTATTATTATATCTTAGTTTACGAATTTTTAAATGTTAACTTGATGTGTATTGTGTGTTTAGACATTAAACGTAGTGTGTGTGTTGTGTGGTGGCAATAATTAATCCAATAAAATTAACGATATTGTCTGCAATTTGTTGGAAACACCATTCAGTCGTTGGAAGGACGAAAAAGAATTAAAAAAAAGTGGCAAGTCTTATAATATTAATTTTAAATCTTCTTGGTTTTCGGAGTATAAATGGTTATGTACCAGTGACATTTTGCAAAAAATGTTTTGCTGGCCCTGCTTGCTCTTTTCTAATAAACACTTAGTTTGGAATAGGGATGGATTCACGGATTTATTAAATATTACATGGGCGTTACATAAACATGAGGATTCTAGTGAGCATTTAAAATGTGAATTAAATTTAAGACATTTTGAGAAAAATCGGAACACTATAGCCGATGCTTTCAAAGAAAACGAGAGACTTTATAATATATAATCAAGGTAAACAATCTCGTGGTTTCATTGATGCATGGTATGATAAATGCAATTGGTTAACTGGTAGTTTAACTTTAAAAAAATTATTTTGTTGGCCCTGTGTATTATTTTCAAATCGAGATGTTTGGTCAAAATATGACGATCTTAAAAATTTATCTCGCGCAATGAACAGGCATTAAAAAAGCCACGTTTATTAATGTCAATGTAGAGTTTAATACAAATTTTGGGGTACTTGTAAAACACAATGACCTTGAAATTCCTGAAAAATTTTCGCCTGCGGCGCTTCGCACCCCCTGCAACTCTTGCCCCGTGTACACACCTTTTTAGCCACTGAGCTCTTCACGCATTTCTGAACCCACGAGCCGCCACTGCTTTGAATATTTTTAAATATAGACTTAGAAAGTACTTGATTGATGAGTAGTCATTTATGTTGTTTGGCAGAAGTTTCAAACTATAATTTAATTATATATTTATATGTTTTACTTAAAGACTCGAGTAGTCTGTTTATGATTGTATATTTCTATTTTATTTATATGTACTGTATTAGTATTTCGCTAAATAAAGGATTTTATATATATTATATATACCAAATGAAAGCTCATGAAATTCTCTACAACTTTCATTCTATATACTTTTTTCGAATTCGCAACCGTTTTCGAGCTACACGCTCCGGAAAAGTGAAAATTTTCGAAAAACAGATTTTAACCTCACATTTTTCATCAAACATTCCTTCATTCCTTCATATCGTCCAAACTATTCATCTGAAGAGAATTAAATTCCCTTTAAGAATATACAGGCTGTCTATTTTACGAGGGCCACACCAAATATCTCGCTTAATATCTATTGTTGAAGAATAAAGTTTTAGAAATAGTAATCCCATTTTTTGTGAGCTATATTTCAGTAAAAAGAAATTTGAAATCCATAGCCTACTTTGTGAGATATATTACAAAAACCTGAAAAGTAGGAAAACTACAAACGGTTATAGCTTCCTTATTTGAAGAGATACGAAAAAAGTTGAAGGGATGATAGCTGACGGCAAAGACAATAAGAATAATAATATGTATCAAAAAATTCGAAAAACGCAGTTGGCTTTGACATACGCTCTTGTGCAAAAATTAAAAGAACAAATCTCAAAGTAGGCCATGACACCATTAATTCCGTTAATTTTTTCTCTTTCCAACGATATAAAACATGTCACAGAAATTTTAACTGATAGTGCCAATATTTAATATTTTACAAAAACCACAATTATTCATATCGTTAAATCGTAAAAATCAGCTATGCCATGATAGTAAAAATTCACTTTATAATAATTATAATTCAGTAATTATTTATTACAAATTAATACAAACTAACAAATGTCTCATAAATAAAAATAAAAGTACAAAATGAATCAAAAAAACGAAAAATTATGTAGGTACAGGGTTTCCACCGAAAATGATCACCCCGATAACTTTTTAATTTGTAATTTTAGAAAAAAAAGTTTCAAGTAAAAGTTGTAGGACATGTTAAGGGCTTAAAAATCCCATTTTTAGAAAAACAATTGAACATCGTATTTACGATCTACTGATACTAGTTATGTTTTTTTAAATGGAACACCCTGTATTTTTTTATATTTTTGGATTCTATACGTTTTTCTGATTTCACCCATATGAATATGTCATATGTTTGCTCCGGTAGTTTATTTTAAATAATATTTTGACTGGCGGAAGGACCTCGGTCGATAGCCATTTGGTTTCTACCAATAAAGTACTTTTATTATTATTATAATATTTTGCTATCCCTTCGGCATCTTGTAACAAACTGCAACTATGCTGAAAGCTAGTTTTGCTTTCCCAAAAAATTAATATTTTAATAACTAAATAATTTTTCGTTTTTTTGGATATTCATTTTGTACTTTTATTTTTATTTATGAGACATTTGTTAGTTTGTATTTAATTGTAATAAATAATTACTGAATTATAATTATTATAAAGTGAATTTTTACTATCATGGCATAGCTGATTTTTACGATTTAACAATATGAATTGTGGTTTTCGTAAAATATTAAATATTGGCACTATCAGTTAAAATTTTTGTGACATGTTTTATATCGTTGGAAAGAGAAAAAATAAACGGAATTAATGGTGTCATGGCCTACTTTGAGATTTGTTCTTTTAATTTTTGCACAAGAGCGTATGTCAAAGCCAACAGCGTTTTTCGAATTTTTTGATACATATTATTATTCTTATTGTCTTTGCCGTCAGCTATCATCCCTTCAACTTTTTTCGTATCTCTTCAAATAAGGAAGCTATAACCGTTTGTAGTTTTCCTACTTTTCAGGTTTTTGTAATATATCTCACAAAGTAGGCTATGGATTTCAAATTTCTTTTTACTGAAATATAGCTCACAAAAAATGGGATTACTATTTCTAAAACTTTATTCTTCAACAATAGATATTAAGCGAGATATTTGGTGTGGCCCTCGTAAAATAGACAGCCTGTATACAGTGTGTCGCACTTAAGAGTGAAACACCCTTATAACTTTTTTAATTTTTATCCGATTTAAACCAAATTTCACTCAAAGATAGAGTCTATTAGGATCAACTTATGGCCTAAAAGCCATTTGCCCCTTACTAATTCAAAGCCACCTACGATATCAAAATAAACAGTGAAAATCAAAAAAACATATTAGGCATTTTTTTATCAAAAATTTTATTAATGTAAGTTGTTCAGAATTGTTTAAAAACCTTAAGTCCAAAATGTTATCAAATCAAAAAATATTAATATTTTGTTGGAAAAAATTTTTAAGTTCGAAAATATAATTTTAATGGGTTATTGTATTGTAATATTTTATTTTTTATAAAAAAAAAAACTAATTAAATACTCTGCAACCAAATACGAATGATAATTGATTATATTTTCGAACGTAAAATTTTTATATCAAAATATCAATATTTTTTAATTTTGATGAGATTTTGGATATAAGGTTTTTAGACAATTCTGAACAACTTCATTAGTAAAATTTTCCGATAAAAAATACCTAATATGTTTTCTTGATTTTTTGCGTTTATTTTGGTATCGCAGGTGGCTGCATTAGTAGGGCGCGAATGGTTTTTTGGCCATGAGTTGATCCTAATGGGATCTATCATTGAGTAAAATTTGGTTCAAATCGGATAAAAACGAAAAAAGTTATAAGGGTGTTTCACTCTTAAGTGCGACACACTGTATACATATAGATAAATACCCAATCTCCAACCGGTCAACAGTTACACCAATTTTAAGATTCTTCGGAAAATTTCGTCATTTTCAGAAATAGTATATTGTTTTATTAGGAGTAAAAGTGATACTTTTGTGACAATTTTGTAGGTTTGTCACAAGAACAGAGGCGACGATACAGACTGACAAACGTGTCTTTGTATCTCTTAGAAAAAAGCTTCCATTGTGTTCTGTGGAATGAAATTAACGCTAACTTGAGGAAAGTGTCTGTTCTCCAATTTCCAAATACGGAAATTCATTATTTGAGGTAAGTAATATTACATATTATTTTATTATTACTGATTGGTTCTTGGTTCATCCATACTAAACACAACTCATCATTCTCCGATTTTTTTAAAGAAATACGTGTTTTGATATATTGTATATTATGTAATAAAGGCCGACTGCCCAAACCTCGGACAAATGTTCTGAGATTCAAACTACTTTTTATAAGATGTTTTTAAAATTACTAAATAGGACTTAAACAATTTGTCAGTATTCAATGACTCTAGCATAATTCGACTTTCCAATCTTACGTTACATAGTTTCAAAAATACATTCTAAATATTTATAAACTATTGGTCACGTGTACGTTGTATGGTACATACAATAATAATAATAATATATATTTTATCCAATAGATTATTACAAATAATATAGGATAAGTCATAAAATGTATACATATACAGTGTGTCCACGGATGGACGCATGAATAGGTGTAAATGACAAAAAATTTTCGAATTGGACATTACTCTTCTGGATTTAGCCCCTGCTTCGTCTAAAACTAAAAAGTGCCAAATATGAGTGAAATCGCTCGTATACGGGGTGTTCTAGCAACATATTTTTAAAAATGCACTAGAATAAACTACCTTTACTTTTGAAGATACAACAAAATTGTATTAAGAAAAGTTGTTCAGAATAAAGATTTATGTTGGGTTGCAAAATTTAAGGAAAATCGGCCAACTTTAAAAAATATATTTTTTTTTATAGTTCATTAAACTACCTTTATTATGCATTCTTCTTTTCATTACTTTATTAACAATGTATCGGATTTTTGTTCTATTATGGTTAACTACATACTTGATTTTTATTTATTTGTTCAAATAGAAATAACAAAATTGAGAAAAAATTACGAGTTCATCAAAACAGGCCAATCTTTTTGAAAATTTGTATTTAGGCATACCTTTTTATTTTAAACAACTTTTCTTAATACAGTTTTGTTGTATCTTCAAAAGCAAAGGTAGTTTATTCTAGTGCATTTTTAAAAATATGTCGCTAGAACACCCCGTATACGAGCGATTTTACTCATTAGTTTTAGACGAAGCAGGTGCTAAATCCAGAAGAGTAATGTCCAATTCGAAAATATTTTGTCATTTACACCTATTCATGTGTCTATCCGTGGACACACTGTATAGAGGACAAAAATACAAATTAGTTACATATACACAAACATTTACACCATGAACACATATATACATAAACTTAAAGGTTTAGGTCTACTAAGATTTAAATATAATATATATAAAAACCCAGACAGTAGCTATATACATACTTAAAAGCATGTACTTGTATATTATATCACAACCTATCATTCAGGTACTCGTCGAAGGAATAGTAACATTTATTAGCCAGAAATTTTTTCACATGAGTTTTAAATGTATTTAAACTTAATGATTTATATTCAGCGGGAAGTTTATTAAACGCCTTTATAGCCAGATACTTTGGACTAGTTTCAAAAGTTGCCGTTCGATGAAGTGGTATCTCTAATAGGTTAGAATTTCTTGTTTGGTATGAATGGTACCGACTAGTTGTTTCAAAGTGATTACTTTTAGCATATATCACCAAAGGTAATGCATGCGATGTATTTTATTACTCGTTTTTGAAGCCTAAAAACTCTTATGCACTCACTAGAAGATCCCAATGCTGGAATGCCATATTAAATTATCGAATGTAAATGGGCAAAATAGTACATCTTTAATACATCTATATCCACTGTTAGTCTTAACTGTTTCATGCAATAACAAACGAGAGCTACTCTCTTACAAACTTGATCAATATGTGCTGGCCATCTACAGTCTTCCGATAAATAAATACCTAAGAATTTGGTAGTCCGAACTTGTTTTAGCGAGCCGTTAGAAGTATTTATAATAATAATAATAATAATAATAATAATTTATTGGTGTTATATATACAAAGTATTTCCACACGTCAATATAGTACATGCTCACAAACAATGTCGCAGTCTCCCACAAGTTACAAGTCAGAGAAATTGTTTGCAAGATATTCTTCTAAGTTATAAAAGCCTTTTTTTTAGGTATGTTTTGACTTTGTATTTAAATTGATTAGCGTTTAGGTTTTTAACATTTGTTGGTAACACATTGAAAAATTTGATGCAGTAGTATCCAGTGCCACTTCTTGCTCTTGTGAGACGTAAGAAATTTTGCTCGATTTTTTCATTGTTTCGAGTATGGTAATTGTGAGTTTCATTATGGGTTGTGTAGTTGTTTATATTTTGTTTTATAAAAAGGAGGCATTCAAGGATATAGACGCATTGTACCGTGAGTATACCGAGCCTAACGAAATATTCCCGACAATCTGCCTGATATCTAAGTCCTGCAATGATCCTGATACATTTACGTTGTATACCAAAGATTATGGTTGTGTGAGCCGAGTGTCCCCAGTTGAGTATGGCATAGGTCATGGTTGAATGGAAATAACTGTGATATGCAGTCATTAGAATACTCTGAGATACTGAATTCGACAGGTTTCGTATTAAGTAACATTTCTTCGATAGTTGGGTTGACAGATTTTCAACATGCTTGTCCCACTTTAATACTGGATCAAGGTAGACACCCAAGAATTTTATACAATTCACATCATTTGTATTGGCATTTAATTGTCTTAAGGAGAAGTTTAGTGATTGCGTCTTGCTAGCATTTAGGCTGAGCTTGTTTGTTAAAAACCAGTTCTTGATATTTGATTGGGTTAAATCAGTACTATGCATTAAAGTCTCAAGTGAACTATTGCATTCAAGTATGGTAGCATCATCTGCAAAAAGTATGAATAGAGCACTCAGGTCACATTTGGCCAAATCGTTTATATAAATAAGGAAAAGAATCGGTCCTAGGACAGATCCCTGAGGTACTCCATGTATGATTTGTCTTTTTTGTGATTTATGCATGTTGTAGGAAACATATTGGCTTCTATCAGAAAGATATGATTGTATCAGTTTGAGGCTGTTGTTGTCAAATTTGTAGTGTAATTTTTTAAAAAGGATATTATGGGATACACAGTCAAATGCTTTCGTTAAATCATAAAAAGTAGCTCTGGTGAAATCTTTACGTTCAAAGTTGCTAAGCACAACCTCTGTAAATTTATTTATTGCAAGAGTGGTGGAGCGCTTGTTACGAAATCCATACTGTCCTGAGTAAAAAAGGTTATTTTCTTCGAAATATTTGTTGATTTGATTTTTGAGGAACGCTTCAAAAATTTTTGCAATGATTGGCACCAATGATATTGGTCGATAATTGGTTGGATCGTCAGTCGAGCCCTTTTTATGTATCGGAACAACCTTGGATAGTTTAAGAATCTTTGGAAAAGTATTGGAGGATATGCATTGGTTAATGAGTTTTGTTAAAGGATAGATGATTAGGTTCGTCATGGTTTTTATGATTTTAACACTAATGTTATAGGCATCTTTACTTTTGCTATTTTTTAGGTTGATTATGATATCTCTAATTTCATTATATGTTGCTTCTCCGAACTGGAATGATGAGTTAACTTCACTACTATTTAGGTAGTAATTGGGATCATCATTGGTGTCGGTAATTTTAGTGATTATGTTTTCAGCGATGTTGACAAAAAAGTCATTTAAATTATTGGCATCAAGGATTTCAGAAGGATTAGCTGGATTGGTGGGGTTGTTACTTTTTATTATATCCCACATTGCCATTTGGGGGTTGGGTGAGTTGCGAATGTAATCGTCGTGTGCGGCTTTTTTGGCTTTAGTTAATTCAGTGTGATATTTGTTGCGGTATGCCTTAAGGCTTTCTTTTGTTACAAGAGGCGGGTTTTGCTTGTTCAGATCATTGAGTAGCTTTAAGCTGTCTCGCATATGTTTTAATGAATCATTGAACCAATTGACTTTTTTTGAATTATTTATTATTTTAGATTTTTCAGGTAGACATGCTTCACTTGCATTAATGATGCAGTCTATGAACTTATCAAATTTGGTCTCAACACTGTACTGAGTGTCATCAATAAAACTCCAGCTTATATTTTCAAAGTAATTCTATAATCTATGTAGTACAATGTCGGTTATTGGTCTATAATTTACTCTCGTGTGCCTATTAGGATTTCCGTTTATGACATGGAATTGCACTTCTATGCCGAGGTGATCTGATATATTTGTATCAATTATTTTAACATGTACAGAATTTGAGTCAATGTTGGTAAACACATTATCTAAACAGGAGTTTTTTCTCGTGTTCTCGGTTACTAAGTTTTGTAATCCATAGCAGCGGAATAGATTACAGATAGCGAGAGCATTTGGATCGCTTGTGTTAAATTTAACATTGAAGTCACCGGTTAAAATGATTCTTTTTTTTGTGGATAATTTGTCTAGCATGAGTGTTAGTTTGTCCATAAAAACATTGAAGTCACCGGAAGGAGACCGGTAGATGGTTACAACTTGAATATTATCATGTTCAATACCTGACATCTCACAGTGTATTTCTTGAGAAATAGTATCTATATTGAGAGATTGCTGTTTGTGAATATTTTTGCTCAGTATACACACGCCACCATGGCTTTTTTTGGATCTACAGAAGCAAGAAGCGATACTGTAGTCATTTATGTTTAGTGACTCTATTTCTATGTTAGACAACCAATGTTCATTTAGTAGTATAAAATTATAAGACTTACTGTTTAAAAACGCTTCAAATTCAAGAACCTTATTACGAAGGCATTGTATGTTTAAGTGGAGGAGACTAAGACATTGATCATGCTTCACTTTGTTTTGTGATATAGGGTTTGTGGATAATTGTAGGTTTAACTGTGGTTTCTGAATCCTGATACTTGAGTGGTTTCTGGTTTTGTTCTCGGTTGGTCTAAAAAACGTTGACCTTTGCGGAAATTAAAGCGTTCAAAAGCCACTCCTTTGGGCCAGAAATTGTTGTCATAAACGGTGTCCTGTATATCTGGTGGGACACCGAGTAAAAAACTTTTTCTATTCGGTATGTAGTAAGTTGCTTCAATTGGCTTTATGGATATGTGCTCGGATTTTGTTTTAGCCTTATCTGCAATGAATGATTGTATGTCATCTTCAGTGTCGGTATCTTTACAGCGGGAAAGGAACAGCAAGATCTTCTTTTCTTTTGTGATCTGTGGATTTCCACCCTGGAAACCTTCATTTGATTCGCTTTCTGCTGCTCCATATTGTATATTTTTCTTTCTATATTTCCTGGAGTTGGATATATAAGCTTTGATCATAATTTGTAGAAGAGTAGTTAAATCTAATGAAAACTGATTTATTTGTATTAACTATCAGTCTATTATCAGTAAATCAAGTATACATATCCTGTATTTGTCTATTACAGTGACTTACAGTGGTAGTAAGGTCTGCGTTGCCAATGACAGCTGAAGTATCATCCGCGAATATCAAAATGTTATTTGCATTTAAGTCGTTGATATAAATTATAAATAATAATGGTCCTAATATGGAACCTTGAGGTACACCTATTTGAGAAATAAGAGACTGAGATTTGGTGTGATCAATTTTTACATAGTGTGAACGATTTTCCAAATAACTTCGAAACCATTGTAGCCTGACCTCGGACACCATATTTATCCATTTTAGTTAGTAGTATTTCATGATTTACTAGGTCAAAGGCCTTACTTAAATCAAGAAATATACCAACGCCTTCGTGACGTCTGTCCAATTCATCGTGTAAGATGTTTAAAAATTTGTTTACACAATGCGAAGTAGATAACCCCTGGCGAAAACCAAACTGATTTACATTGAACAAATTATATTTTACAAAAAATTTTACGATTTTCAAAGAAACAAACTTTTCAAAATTTTTTGCGAAAGTCCTAAAAATCGCAATGGGTCTGTTGTAGTTATCAATATCAGTTTCATTTCCTGTCTTAAACAAAGGTACCTATAATCTTGGCGACTTTAAGTTGATTTGGAAAAATACCTTCAATTAAGGAATAATTGTAATCATTTCGGGTATTGAAAGACAGAAAGATGAACCAAGAGTAATTGTACAAATTGTGTTTAAAGCGATGAATATAAATGTCCAAGATAGTGAAATTGAGGAATGTAGGAGAATCAGTATTAAAGAAAATGCGCCCCTACTAGTAAAATTTAAAAATAAAACTGATAAAATAAAATAATTTAAAAGGAGAAAGGAACTAAGAAGTATTAAATGCAGTGATTGTGGACTAGTAGGCGATAAACAAATCTACTTTAATGATGATCTAATCATAGAGTATCAAAGTTTGTTCAAAAAAACAAGAGAGCTGAAGAAAAAAGAGAAATATAGATCTGCGTATTGTGTTGGAGGAAAGATATACTTGATAAAAGAGGAAAATGGTAAGCCTATAAGGGTCCGATCCGAAGCAGATTTGCATAATTTATAAAAAACAAAAAAGTAATGAAAAAAAAATAATAAAATGAAAGAAAAGAATATACCTTGTTAACTGTGATGGAGCTTACAAAATATAACAATTTAAACATTCTCTATATTAATATGCAAAGTATGCGAAACAAATTAAATGAACTTGAATATATCATAAGCACAAGTGATAGTGATATACACATTGTAGCGTTGACAGAAACGTGGTTGTATACCAATGAAACACAAAATTTTAATATCTCCAACTATGTATCAGTTCATGATTGCCGAGATTCACGTGGAGGAGGTGTAGCTATATACATAAAACAAGATATAATAGTCTAAGATCCGGTATAAGAAATATATACCCTCATCTGTTATTTATTAATGATAACAAATATATGGTAGATAATATATACATTGATACATCGCACATAGGTTGCCTAGCTAAATCGCGTACCGATAATATTAAATAATAAATTATTTAATTAAATTTATTCGATAAACTTCCCCGAATGGTTATTTATAATAATCGTGCATTAGTTGAAAGAATATACCCCAAAGAATCGAAAAAATAAAGGTTGCCTACTTTCCCCTGTGCCCAACTGTGGAGTTGCCAGGTATAAACAGGTGAGTAAGCGTTATTAATATACCCTCATCAGTTATTTAATCGAATTATATATAAAATGAAAGCTTTTTTTATTCCCAATCGAACCGTATTAGGTTCCCTTACCACAATGTTGGTTGAACCCATGGTTGCCTAGATTTTAGATGTAAAATTTTCAGCGCGAGCGTTGAGAGTGACAGAGAAGCGTTGCGGGCGCAACTCCATGCGACAGACAATGATGAAGCAAGTTCTTTTTAAAGATGATTTTTCCAATAGCGTAAGCGTGTTCCGTTGATCAAATACTGGATTCGAGTCAGATAAAAAATTAACAATGATATCAAATTTTTTTCATTCACATTTATTTATCAGCGACTATACATAATTATGAAATAATAAGTTTTTCTGTTCAAAATGTAACAGGGATATCCAACGAAAATGAAATGAATATGCAGCTGTATAATCACAGCCCGTAAATGCGTGCATTTTATAACAAAGGAAAACTCAAGCCTTTTAAAATATTTTCCAAACGAAAGGATTTCCAGGAAATATTCGCATCATTGATGGACCCAGTAGATGTACTCGTCGAAGAAAAAATTCAACGTGTTCAGGAGTTTACCACCCTTCTGTATGGGATCAAGCAATGTTATAACATCAATGACGCTAGATATCAGCTGTTCCAAAAAACATATAAATAAATAAATACACCACATGTAATTACGACCCCCTTTATCCCAGAAGGCAGCCTTGTGCGGGAGGGGGCTACACATTTAAAGACAAGGGACACACATCCAATATCCGTGTATAATGGAAAAATCCCTCTCACAGTATTTTCCATTGCCACGACCGGGATTCGAACCCAGGACTTTTGGGTGAGAGGCAGGTACTCTACCATCTCGACGATCAGTCATACAACATGCAACAACCAAAGACAAAGAGCATTTTATGTGCATTCTAAAAATAAAAATTTGTTCTGTTATTTTATTTCTATGTTGTTTTCGGGCCACAAAAATTGCAATAATTAGAAAATCCTAAAAGATAATATGATATATATCTATATATATTCGAAATGAGAAAAGTACCTTGATTTCAAAAATGCAAAAAAATGGGGTGCTCCATTTGAAAAAATGCAAGTTAAAACCATATCTCCTCTAAACGACTTTCATTTATTTTTCTGAATATATATTCTAAATGCTTTCAATAAACCCTACAACTTTTATAGAAAAAATTTTTTTATAGCATCAAAAATAAAGAAGTTATTAGGGGTGGTCATTTTCATTGGATATCCCTGTTACATTTTGAACAGAAAAACTTATTATTTCATAATTATGTATAGTCGCTGATAAATAAATGAGAATGAAAAAAATTTTTGATATCATTGTTAATTTTTTATCTGACTCGAATCCAGTATTTGATCAATGGAACACGCTTACGCTATTGGAAAAATCATCTTTAAAAAGAACTCGCTTCATCATTGTCTGTCGCATGGAGTTCGCCCGCAACGCTTCTCTGTCACTCTCAACGCTCGCGCTGAAAATTTTACATCTAAAATCTAGGCAACCATGGGTTCAACCAACATTTTGGTAAGGCAACCTAATACGGTTCGATTGGGAATAAAAAAAGTTTTCATTTTATATATAATTCGATTAAATAACTGATGAGGGTATATTAATAACGCTTACTCATCTGTTTATACCTGGCAACTCCACAGTTGGGCACAGGGGAAAGTAGGCAACCTTTATTTTTTCGATTCTTTGGGGTATATTCTTTCAACTAATGCACGATTATTATAAATAACCATTCGGGGAAGTTTATCGAATAAATTTAATTAAATAATTTATTATTTAATATTATCGGTAATAAATAACAGATGAGGGTATATATTTCTTATACCGGATCTCGTACTATAAGTTTCAATCTTGCTACTAGCTTTGCTTTAGATGGCTGCAATATAATCGGAATGAGGTTGCTAAGTGCTAAGATTTCAGTCTATGTAGTATACAGATCTCAAACATGTAATGTTCTGCAGTTCTTTGATAATCTAGATTCATTATTGGATAAACAAAGAAGCAAGTGCGTAATTATTGGCGATGTGAACCTAGATCTGTTGGCTGATGATCTACTGGTTAACGATTACGTAAACATTATTAAAACTAATGCTTTTTCCATAAAAAATATAATTAACAAACAGAATGCTACTAGAATCGGATACCATAAAAGTAGTATTATTGACCATGTTGTAGGTAGTAACAAAATCAATTGCAGTATAACTCTAGATGATAACTGCATTTCTGATCATAGGGTAATGCATATTTCAATTACTGAAGAAATACAGCGAAAGCATGTAAAACGTATAAAAAAAAATCACATACACATAGATACGTGGAAAAATAAACTAAAAGCTGCACTAGAGAATCGAGCCATATCTAATTTTTCAGAGTTATCCTCTGTTTTAAGAGAAACCAAACACGCTAGTTCAACAGAACGAACTATAAAAATTATTAATAATAATGAATGGATTACCTCCGAGTTTACAAAAAAAGTGAAACTTCGTGATTAGGCTTATAAAGCATGGAAACGGTTAGACTCGCCCCATTTACAATGTGAATTTAAGAAATTGAAGAATGCTGTAACTAACCTAGCAAAGAATTTAAAAAGGCGATGGGCGCAAAGAGAATTTATAAAAGCAGAAAATAACACAAAAAAAACTGGAAGGTGATAAATAACTTAGTACACAATCAGAAATTAAAGGATAATACGATTAAATAAACAAATCACTGTAAACAATACTTTGATAACAGAAAGTGTGGAAATGGCAAACAAATTCAATGAACACTATGCATCAGTTGGTAACAAAATTGTGATGGACATACCCTTATCAAGAAAAACAGACTTTGAAGAACAACAAACTATCTATACAATGTATCTTACCCCTTGCACGAAAGAAGAGTTATTCTTTGTTATAAAAAGCATAAAAACCAATTCAGCAGGAGTTGATGAAATCACTAAATGGGACTTAATTAACGTGTATGAGATATTAGAAGATACTGTTATTAAATTGGTAAATAATGTGTTAGCTACAGGACAATTCCCAGACGAACTTAAGACTTCAAAAATTATCCCGTTACATAAAAGTGGACCCAAGGATACTATTGTAAATTATAGACCTATATCCATAATAAGTATATTCTCAAAAATACTGGAAACAATTCTGAAAAAGCGAATGGTAGATTATATTAGTAACAGTTTTGGCTTTGACAAATACCAATATGGCTTCCAGGCAGCAAGTGGTACCTTAAGTGCAACAGCAGACATTTTAGAGTTTCTTTCTAATAAGATCAATGACAATGAATATATATTATTAGTCTTTATTGACCTACAGAAAGCCTTTGACACAGTGGACATTAACATTCTTCTAGACAAATTATATAAAATGGGACTCCGAGGCACCATGTATAGCCTACTTAAGTCATACTTGAAAAATAGATCTCATTTCACAGAAATAAATGGTGTGTGTAGTGATAAGTTAAGTGCAAATGTGCATTTTGTATTTATTATACGTCCACAGCTTGCAATTTGTAGGGCTAAAGGCTAAATACTTTACTTTTGCTGATGATACTGTTAGTTTATTCCTGTTCAGATTTAAATAACTTAGAGGTGATTGCTAATAATGATCTAATTTTATATTCTCAATGGCTGTGTTACAATAAGCTTAGTATTAATGTAAAAAAAACTGTATATATGCTCATTAAACAAAAAAATAAGCCTGTACATGATTTACAAATTAGATATAATGATACAGTGTTAAATAGTGTTTCAGAATATAAGTATTTAGGATTGATAATTGATGAAAAGCTCATTTGGGATAAGCATATTAGCCACGTAATAAACAAAACAGTCCCTATAATAAGAGCACTTAAGCGTTGCTCTTATATGTTAAATGATTGTTGTAAAAATATGATATATCATAGCCTAATTTCTTCCAACCTAAGATACCTAATTACTTGTTGGGGAACAGCAGCAGATACTATGTTAGGTCGTTTACAAAGAATTCAAAACAAGTCAATAAAGATATTATATAATTATAACCATTATACATCGACTAATTTAATTTATACTACTACTAGGCTGTTAAATATTCAGTACCTAATAAAATTAGAACAATCAAAACTAATCCATGGAATGCTTAACAATTACATCAAATCAAACCATATCTTTAAACGAACCCACAATATTCATGCTCACAACACACGAAATAAAGGAAACCTCCGAAATAATCTCAGAACAACTAAAAAAGCACAAGATTCTCCAGTTTATAGGGCGGTTGAAGTTTACAATAAAATCCCAGACGAGTTAAAACAGATCGTAAATAAAAATAAATTTAATCTTAAACTTAAGGTACATACTAAATTGTCATATAATTAGTTATTTTATCTGTGATTGTTTATAACATTGTTGTATATTTGGTCTTTATATAAAAAAAGTGACTTTTAATGTAGGTTACACCTTGTTAATACGCAACTCTTCCTTCTTACTTTCTTCTCTTTTTCTTCTGCTGTTTAGTCACAAAGAGTAGTTTATTTATTATTTATAAAACCCATTAATTTTAGCTTAAGATAGGCCTTGTTATCAGTAACCTCTGTACTGTATTTAAGGTCATAAATAAATGAAATAAATAAATAAATTTAGGATGTAAGAGAGAGGTTTTACAATATGATTCATACATCTTTTTAATAAATTTGAACTAATCTCATCTGTACCTGCCGAGTCGGAAATTTTCAGATTGCGTATAATATCTATTATTTATTTATTATATTTATTTATTTATTAAACGGGAAGTATTACATACAAATTACTATAATTACAGATACAATGTGCAATTACGTGTAGACCTGCTACTTGCTATATCAAGAAAAGGAAAATAATTAAAAAGTATAACTAACCTATCAAATTAAAATTACATAACAAATATGATTGATTTTATGCGTTTTTTTAAATGAATTCAACGATTGACAAAATAAATCAATATCAATATCATTGAGTGAATGCCATAATTGCTGCTGTGACAAATAATTATTTCTTAAAGTCCTATTAGGAACATGGAATTTTATTAATTCAATTAGTGAAGGACAAATTATTAAATTATTTAACAATTTATAGATGAAGCATAGTTCCAAGTAAGTTCTACGATTTTTTAAAGTTGGCATTTGTAAATCGTTAAGAATACCACTATTATTCATGGTTAAGTTCAGTTACATTATAATTTAATTTATACGCACAAAATCTTAAAAACCTATTTGGCACCCTTTCAATCCAAGTTTGATGAATAACATAAAAAGGAGACCATATAATCGACGCATATTCTAAATGAGACACTACTAATGACATATACACTGTTTTCACTGTTTCAATGGAAAAACTTTGACAATTTCTTAAAATATAACCCAAAAATCGAGACGCCTTGGAGGTTACATAATTGATATGTTCAACAAATGTGAGATTTTCATCAATGACCACTCCCAAATCTTTAACAGAAGATACATTTTTGAATCTAGAGTTATCAATTAATTGAGTAGGCTGAATTGTTTTTTATTCATTTAAAAAAAACTAATCGAATAACATTTATCTACGTTTAAATGTAATTTATTAAAATTACACCAATATAATAAAGTGTCGATATCCTCTTGAAATCTTATTTGGTCGTCGTATGAATTTATGGGCATATACATTTTCATATCATCCGCAAATAATAAAAATTTGCAGTGCTTAAATTTATGTCCAATATCGTTAATAAACAAATTAAAAAGTAAAGGAGCGCAATGGGAGCCCTGCGGCACTCCTGATTTAACTTCTATTATATCCGATATAGACGAGCCAATCTTAACTCTCTGAGTGCGGCCTATTAACATACTGGAAAACCACTTGATGAGATCATAGTTAAAACCAATGTTATCTAATTTATTCAATAATTTGTGATGATTTACTCTATCAAAGGCCTTGGAGAAATCGGTGTAAATGGAATCAACCTGACACCCATCCTCCAAGGCTTTTATGATATCAGTCTCGTAAATCAACAAATTTGTTATAGTACTCTTATTTTGCATAAATCCATGTTGATGATCGGATACTAATTCTTTACATTGGAAATTTAAACTATCATATACTAAATTGTCATACAGCTTTGGTATTGCCGATTGATTACAAACTCCTCTATAGTTGGTTACATTAGCTCTATCCCCAGATTTAAAAACAGGAATAATATAACTATTTTTCCATATTTCTGGAAACACACCACTCAACATAGAATTATTGAATAACAAGGTTAGAGGTTGACTCAGTGAATATAAGCAGTTTTTAATAAGTACATTAGGAATTCCATCAGGTCCTATATTGAGTTTATCAGGTATTTTACTAATTTTATTAAAAATATCGGTCACAGAAAATTTTGGACAATTAATATCATAGCTGTTAACTTGGCCTTTGTACCTATACGAATTGTTTTCATGATCATCAACATATACTGAAGCAAAATAATCTGAAAATACTTCCACAACTTCTCTACCATTATTAACTTCTTTGTCGTTTAGAAACATTTGATTCGGTATACTAAAAACTGAATTTTTTTTGTTAAAAAACTTCCAAAACGATCTAGGATCGGCTTGTATCTTTCCTTCCATATTTCTAACATTATTTTCATAACATACTTTTGCCATAATTTTACATTGTGAACGAAGATTCGTAAATTCATAGTAGTAGGTAATATCCCCTTTTGTTTTATATCTTTTGTGTGCAATTTTTTTCTGGTAAACTAAATTGCTTAATTCCTAATTAAACCAATCAGGAAAATTTGAGGCTTTACAGGAACAAAAAGTGCTATAGCCATGTTTAAAATGTCATAAAAGGAGGCTGTAGCATTATTAATATCATTAAAATCTAAACAATCCGACCATTTTATAGGAGAAAGGTAATTATTTAATCCTATATAATCAGCATTTCTGAAATCTAGGATATGTTCCGTTAATCACCTTGGTTGTTTTGGTTAGCATTTTTGCATTCCGTTAATGCGTAATTATGAAATATAAGTTTAGTTATGGAAGATGGTTCCTGAAAAATCGGTAGATTATCTGTCACCGAAACGACCCATGTATTTAACTGGTGAATGCGGTAAATAGTTGGCGGGAGTCTGTCAAACGTGGTAAATGGTAAATGTCATTCAAAAATCGACGAAAAAAACGGTTGTGCAAGCAAAAATTATAAGTTTAATGCGCAATGGACCAATTAAACCTAGAAGAGGTAAGAAAATACCAATTTGCAACTAATAATTTGTAAAATAATGTATTCGTACTTTTTCAGGATGAAATAATATTATCTTGTGGTTATTGTACTATTGTTCTTGGCAATTTAAGCCACATTATACATAATAGTTTATTGATTATTCTTGGACTTTGATTTCATACATCTTCTTATTCTTTCTTAGGTTTTTTCTTCCATTAATTTTAATTTATTAAAACATCAAAAGGGGGGAATAACGATTATTAAAATTTTTTTTTATAAAGTCATGTTTATTATATTATTCTACACGTTAGTTGACGTTTCGCCCATGATCACGGGCTTTTTCAAAACACTTTTACATTTTTAAGAACATTACTAAACAGGAAAATCGATAACAATAATAGTTAAAATATTAAACTTTTATTAAAATTTTATAATTACAGTGGAGACATTTAAAACGTGGTTGTGGCCATTCCACCATTTTGGACCTTTTGATGTTTTAATAAATTAAAATTAATGGAAGAAAAAACCTAAGAAAGAATAAGAAGATTATACATAATGATATCCTTCAACAACATCAGTGTTTCAATTCAAGTAGTAATGTAATTAATGTAAATATAGATTATGAAAATAAAAAAATTCATCAAAGTCATCCTCACTACTTGACGTGTCCCGTTAAAAAAAGTATAACCGGAGTTACCAGAAGAACCGCTGTCAAATTTTCAGTTACCGTTTCGGTTGTTAAGGTTTGTTAACAGAACATATCCATAGTAATAATCAACCATATCAATTGTGTTTTGTTTTGTATTATCATTCTGAAAAATTTCGAACGAATATGGTTTATATATTATATCGGTTTCAATTGCGGGTTCGAAGAAAAATGTAGCACAGTTAAAATTAATATCGTTAGCCGTACTATTATTTCCCATAGGAAGGGTTTGTAACAATTTATTAGGTATATCATTAAAATGGGTGTTAAAGGCATTACTTAGTTTCACAGGATCCGATATAATTTCGTTGTCAATATTTAATTTAATTTTATTTTCAATTATTACTACGAAATTTTTCTTCGACGGTTATATTTTCGTTGAATCCATTTTCCCATGTTTCCTCGTTAAGCAATAAGCAGAAATAATTTATATTGTTTTTGTTCTTTAGACCCCTATACTTAATTTTACCTTTGTTTTGATCATGGTTTTTGATTTGAACTGTTAGTTTTTGCGCATCGATCAGAAATAGGGTATTTTATAACTTTGCTTTCATATTCTGTACAGTTTATATTTACACAAATATTATCAATACAGTTTTGAGATCTAGTTGGTTCCTTTATGGTAGCTGTGATACAATATGATAATAGAATATCCATGAGATCATTCAATTCTTTACTGGGTTTTAAGAAATTGATATTAAAATCGCCACACACAACAATTTTTGCATTTTTATGCTTGCTTGTTATTATTTCTAAAGAAATATCCAATTTTTTTTAAAAAGTATGCAGGTCACCGTTTGGGCTCCTATATAACACCATTATAATTACATAATCAGTATCGTCGATGTAACATTTTATTAGAGAACATTCAAAATGCTTCTCTATCGAGAATATATCAACAAACTCAAGTTTTTCACATTTTATTCCATTTTTTAGATATATTGCTACACCGCCATTCTTGAAAACATTTCTACAATAAAGATCACCAATGTAGTAACCGGGAATGTTAAGGAACTGCATTTGTTCTGCGCGTGCCCAGTGTTCAGATACACAAAATACATCACAATTTACATCATAAAGTCATCCTCACTACTTGACGTGTCCCGTTAAAAAAAGTATAACCGGAGTTACCAGAAGAACCGCTGTCAAATTTTCAGTTACCGTTTCGGTTGTTAAGGTTTGTTAACGGAACATATCCATAGTAATAATCAACCATATCAATTGTGTTTTGTTTTGTATTATCATTCTGAAAAATTTCGAACGAATATGGTTTATATATTATATTATATCGGTTTCAATTGCGGGTTCGAAGAAAAATGTAGCACAGTTAAAATTAATATCGTTAGCCGTACTATTATTTCCCATAGGAAGGGTTTGTAACAATTTATTAGGTATATCATTAAAATGGGTGTTAAAGGCATTACTTAGTTTCACAGGATCCGATATAATTTCGTTGTCAATATTTAATTTTATTTTATTTTCAATATTTTTTTTGTTAGGTTTAATAATATTTCTTGCGGTCTTAGATTTATTTCTAGCAGTTCTTAAAAGCGAGCTATTATGCAGCTTTTTGGCCTTGTAAATAAGATGTCTGTAAATTATTTTGTATCTTTTGTAATATGATGCCAATTGAGTGTCATTTGTTGTTAATGTAAGTAAATATAAATCTTTGAACTTCTGTGAGGATATTTTTAATCCATTAGTTAACCAACTATTATCATTTCCTTTATTTTTGTTAATTTTGAATTTTTTTGGAAAAGCAACATTAAAGTGATGTAAGAATGCATCTACGAAATAATTATTACTACGAAATTTTTCTTCGACGGTTATATTTTCGTTGAATCCATTTTCCCATGTTTCCTCGTTAAGCAATAAGCAGAAATAATTTATATTGTTTTTGTTCTTTAGACCCCTATACTTAATTTTACCTTTGTTTTGATCATGGTTTTTGATTTGAACTGTTAGTTTTTGCGCATCGATCAGAAATAGGGTATTTTATAACTTTGCTTTCATATTCTGTACAGTTTATATTTACACAAATATTATCAATACAGTTTTGAGATCTAGTTGGTTCCTTTATGGTAGCTGTGATACAATATGATAATAGAATATCCATGAGATCATTCAATTCTTTACTGGGTTTTAAGAAATTGATATTAAAATCGCCACACACAACAATTTTTGCATTTTTATGCTTGCTTGTTATTATTTCTAAAGAAATATCCAATTTTTTTTAAAAAGTATGCAGGTCACCGTTTGGGCTCCTATATAACACCATTATAATTACATAATCAGTATCGTCGATGTAACATTTTATTAGAGAACATTCAAAATGCTTCTCTATCGAGAATATATCAACAAACTCAAGTTTTTCACATTTTATTCCATTTTTTAGATATATTGCTACACCGCCATTCTTGAAAACATTTCTACAATAAAGATCACCAATGTAGTAACCGGGAATGTTAAGGAACTGCATTTGTTCTGCGCGTGCCCAGTGTTCAGATACACAAAATACATCACAATTTACATCATCTAAAAACAGTTCTATGTCTAATATTTTATTACGTATACAATGAACATTTTGGTGTACTATATATACAGGGTGAGTCACCAAGGGCGCCTCGGTCGATTACTCCTTTAATATTTATTATACAGAAAAAAGTTTCAAATAAAAGTTGTAGTAGACCAAAAGAACCATATTTTAAAATTATTTCTAGTCATACATGGTGTTTGATATTAGAGTGGCATATCAAAAGTATGTTTTTTTAAATGGGACACCCTATATATTTTTGCAAATTTTTATTCTTTCTTTAATTGCCTTTTCGAATATATCTGGTTTTTGAAATTCCGATACGGCGTTGTCGAATTATTCAACTTTTTTCAAAAAAATTGTCACTTGCAAACCTCACTAATAAATTCTGCATGAGCGGTATTATCACAGATTAAGCAAACTTTTTTTGTTAAATGGTAGGCAATGTCCTAGACTCAAGATATATTAAAGTTGAAATTATTTGTACAGGGTGTTTATTACGGTGATACAAAAATGGCTAACTTTAATCTATCATAACTTCATTTTTTTAAATGGAACTCCTCGTCTTTGTCGCTCTACGATTTTTGTTAACCTATAGTAATGCCTAAAACCAACGGTTTCCAGTGAAACTGCATTCTAATAAAAACATCAGGTAATTTCTAGAAATTCGAATATAATAGGAGACATTGACGTGTGTTTCTTTTGTTTTTGCAAGAAGGAACTACGAACATGAAACAATTCATTTATAACAAAACGGTAAATACAATTTTTTTTAGTTGTATCTAGTTCATAAGATTTATAAATGACTTTATTTAGGCTTTATACAAGCATAATAACAAAAAACATATCCAATTTGATATACTCACATTGATATATCATCTCTAAACATACAATTATTAAGTTTATTGGATCTTCTTTAATGCATGATAAAAATTGGATTAAATATTACAAAATTCAAAAACGTCTAAAAATAAATTATCGGAAAAAAATTTTTTTTTTAACTCGCACAAAATTCATTCATTATGGTCACCAACCAAAATCGATGTCCCCAAGAAGATGTACAGGGTTATTCCATATATTTAGAGAGCATCTACCTCGCTTATTATAAAAGATAGAAAAAACTTTAAATACAAAAGTTGTAGGGTTTGTCCTAAATCGTCAGAAAGTGTTGCGCAATATCACGAATAAACATTGGAAATTACACTTGGAGTAGTTTTCTACACACACCAAAACACTTTTGCACACACTCGACGCGCGTTTCGCTAACCAAGTTGGCATCATCGGGAGATGATTAAAACTTAACTTAACCTAACCTAACCTAACAATGGAACCTACTTATACCTAAAAATGCGTTACGCTTCGACTAACAATTACCGCGATAGTAACAAAAAGGCGGGTAAAATATTTAGCTTCGTTGAAGCGTTAACGCTTGACTAACATAAAAAGCAGGCTATTTGGAATGGGCCCTCTGTCACTATTCATACTATGTTTACATTTGTTAATTTCCAAGCTTTCGAATGCATCTAGTTGTCTAGAGTTTGTTACATTTCTAATCAACCTTAAATTATTAATATCTATTTTATGATTGTTATCAAAAGCATGTTGGATGTTGGGCAACGCTAGACTTCTCTATTCTTCCGTATTTTAGATGAGCCATATGCTCCTTAAACCTCGTCTGAATAGAGCGTCTTGTTTGTCCAACATACTTTTGGTTGCAGTCCTAACAGCTAATTTCGTAAATCCCCGACCTTTCGTTCATCCAATTTTATCCTTAGGGTTGCCTAAAATCTGTTGTAGTTTATTTCCTGATCGATGAACCACCATCATATCAATGTTGTTGAAAATTCTACTAAGACCTCGGGTAAACCGGGTTCATATGGAATTGATACAAATTTTGAATTTTCCTTCTCAATACGAAAGGTCGAAGAATTTCGAAGTGCCTCCCTAAATTTACGCTTCCTAATTAATTTATCAATCAAATTAGTAGAAAAACCATTACTCAAAGCTATATCCTTAATTAACTCTTTTTCTTTTTCAAACCTTTCTTTAGTTAGTGGAAAACTTAATAATCGACTATACAAAAAATTAAAACTTGCCATCTTGTGTTGGTCACAATGATGAGAATCATTAGGAATATATCTAAGAGTGCTGGTATCTTTCCTATATCCATCGAATTCTAAATTATTTTCATTATTTCTAATTACTAGTACATCTAAAAATGGTAGTTGTTGATTGTTTTCAATTTCATATGTGAATTTGACAGAAGTGAAACGACTATTTAATTTGGAAACAAAAACGTCTACATCCGCGACTTTTGTATCAAACAGTGCAAAAATATCATCCACATACCTAAGCCAAAGTCTAGGAAAATACTCGAATTCTTCTTTTGCTTCTGTTTCGAAGCGATTCATGAAAAGACTGGCAATGAATGGTGACAAAGAGTTACCCATGGCTGTCCCTTCATGTTGTTCAAAGAAATTATTATTGAATTGAAAGCAATTTTGCTTCATACAAAGTTTTGTGAGTTGAATATATTCGTTTACTACCTCTTGGCTTAAATTATTTGATTCGAGTAAATCCCTGAGATAGTCCATGGTTTGTGGAATTGGTACACTCGGAAACAACGAACAAACATCAAAGGAGACCAAAATTTCCCCATCTTGTAGCTGAATATTGCTAATTTTATTAATGAAATCATTTGAATTAATAACTGAAAAGCCAGGTTGTGAAATGGGTAAATTTTCGAACTCCTCCGACAACCATTTTGATAGGTGATAAGTCGGTAATCCAATTGCTGAAACAATAGGGCGCACCGACTTACCGGGTTTATGTATCTTGGGTAGGCAATACAATCTAGGGACGATTGGGTTAGATATATGTAATCCATTTTTTTAAAGCTAGGGTAATAAAGTTATTACAGGATTTAACTACATTCCTTACTTCGGTAATCATTTTAGGTAGTGGGTTTCATAAAGTTTTTTATAAGGACCATTACTAATCAGGTTGTCTACTCTTTCATAATAGTCCTTTTTATCTAAGATAACAACCTTATTACCCTTATCGGCTTTTAAGTAAAAACAATCTTTCTCTCGCAATCGCTTGACAATGTTTCTATTCTTTTTGGAAATTGGTTTTTTATTGACATTATTAATAATATTTGTAGAAATTTGATTTCTGCACGCTTCTCTGATAAAACCCTTAGAGGAGTCGGGCAGGGACTGAATTGAACTTTCCACATTTGCCACGATCTCCTCCAAAACGTCTGTAGAGGCAGGTAAAGCAAACTTTAATCCCTTGTTAAGGAGACTAAGTTCTTCTTTGTCAAACGATTGTGAGGAATGATTTTCTACAATTGTAATGACTTTCTAATGAACATTGTCTTTTTGCGTTGCTGAAACTAGTTTGTTACAGTTCAAAATGAAATTAATACAAAATTTACTATATTGACTTAAAATATCCAAAATGATAGTAAATTGCTCAAAGTTAGCTAGCTCAGACAAGAGACTCTCAGAGTGAGATTCGTTTATTTTTAACGATTCTAGGATTTTGCCAGTTTTATAAAATGATAGGCGCCAGGTAATTTAAAATTTAAATTCACCAACCTCAAGCGCACGTTAGGCACACCGTTTATAAAATTACCAAACGCAGTGTCTATTTCAAACTTTAAGTCAAAAAAAAAACAATTTAAGGAATTACTAAATATATTACAACAATCAGTAGATACAGGTATAACGTTTCACAGTGCAGGTTACATGATATAACGTACAGTTACTAAAGAAATTATCTCTTCTCACATTCAAAATATTAAGATTTGCTGCGAAATACAAACTATCAACAGGAAGATTTTAAGTTTCTATTACTAATAATTTACCCAAAAACAAAATATTTACTCTATAGGAGAGATCGTTAGATTTTAGTATAAGATGGAAAGTACAAATGTACATTCTAGATATATACGTATATAACTGCGCAGTTACTTACATGTCGCATATATGTTCAATAGTAAGAGAATTATAATAACTTAATAATTAAAACGCAACATATAAATCTTTTATTTGGACGTCACGAAGATAATTTAAAGGGGTACTTATCCGGTCTCCAGCGTCACTGAGAGTGGTGAAAATAAAAGAAAACCCAATCCTTTGATTGACGTGGTGAAGGGGTGTAACGGCAGCCAAATTGTAGAGCTTCCAGTCTTAAGTCTTATTCTATTCTAGACGTTGTAGTTCCTCATAACCAAAATCCACATATCTCGACACGTGGTCCTCCAATAAAAAAAATCCAAAAGAAATCCTAACTTCCCAGTTTGGAATTAAGGTAAACCAACTAAGGTAGATTTAACATGCATACTACTTATTGCCTATATAAAAAGAAATAAATCGGTTCAGAATTTGGTATATCAAAGAAAATGTACTCAAATGGTCTTAGGGCACACAAAAAAAAACACGATCCAGCAACTTCGTATTTGCGTATTTTAGAAGGCCTCTCCTAAATTCTCATCGGCTTCAAACAGCTCACCAACATAAGGCACTGCCAAATTTGAAGATCCTCTATTATAATCCCCCAAAATTACACGATAGGGTGCTTTTTACAGCATTTAGAAGAATCTCTGCTTAATCACGAAACCACGCGTTGCCGGCGTTGTTAGAAAAGAAAGTCCACGCTTTTTTTTGCAAAACCACCTGTTCCTATGAACCAATCACAGATTGCCATTTCCCTATAAAGATTACCCATAATTCTTACCGAAGCGCGCATCTACATTCAAAATTCCAATGAAGTCGAAAATAATTCCAACCAAGGAAAAACTACAACAACCACTAGAATTAAGTAAGGTAAATACAAAATCTATTATTAAACAACATTTACAACAATAACTTCTGAAGTTAGAATTAAATGATTCAGTAACCTTTCTCCTTGCAGAAACGCAGTTGGTACACCTGATTTTCCCTAAATCACCAATCAACGAATAGGAAATATGACAGTTAAATATTCTAAATTAGACAATCAAAACAAATAGAGTGGAGGTCTACCAAACTTATTTAAAAAATATGAACAATAAGAACGTCCATGCCACAGGTAAGTCCGTTAATATTTTTGTTTGAGGTAGCAATTATTAATCTTTGTTTCTCTCATTTTAGGTTAACCTAGCAATAATGCAGAAATGTTTTCCCATGACAGCAAAGGTTTATATAGACCTACACTATAGCAACAAATGACATGTTAAAACATTTAACCCAAAATTGTATGAATATCTATGAATAAATCCCAAAATGAACAAGAATGTTGAGATTATTTCTAGTTAGGTACCATTCGATACAAACGAAAATTACCTACTCTCTATCGGCCTGAACTATCCACAAAATTAGAATATTGCAAGAAATATCCTTTTTCTTTTTCCAGGTACAGTACTGCAATCATTAAAAAAAACAACGTAGACTTAACTTTAGAATTAATTCCATATTTACAAGTACACAAAAACAGAATTTAATATAACGTTACAAGTTTTTTAAGTTTTTTATTTTGTGAGGACATTTTCTTGATAAATTTTGCATTAATCGATAAAAACATATTCCTCTGAAAGTCACACCATTGTTCATATTCTAACCAAGAAGTAGTAAACGAATATATTCAACTCACAAAACTTTGTATGAAGCAAAATTGCTTTCAATTCAATAATAATTTCTTTGACCAACATGAAGGGACAGCCATGGGTAACTCTTTGCCACCATTCATTGCCAGTCTTTTCATGAATCGCTTCGAAACAGAAGCAAAAGAAGAATTCGAGTATTTTCCTAGAGTTTGGCTTAGGTATGTGGATGATATTTTTGCAGTGTTTGATACAAAAGTCGCGGATGTAGACGTTTTTGTATCCAAATTAAATAGTCGTTTCACTTCTGTCAAATTCACATATGAAATTGAAAACAATCAACAACTACCATTTTTAGATGTACTAGTAATTAGAAATAATGAAAATAATTTAGAATTCGATGTATATAGGAAAGATACCAGCACTCTTAGATATATTCCTAATGATTCTCATCATTGTGACCAACACAAGATGGCAAGTTTTAATTTTTTGATTAGTCGATTATTAAGTTTTCCGCTAACTATAAAGAGAGGTTTGAAAAAGAAAAAGAGTTAATTAAGGATATAGCTTTGAGTAATGGTTTTTCTACTAATTTGATTGATAAATTAATTAGGAAGCGTAAATTTAGGGAGGCACTTCGAAATTCTTCGACCTTTCGTATTGAGAAGGAAAATTCAAAATTTGTATCAATTCCATATGAACCCCAGTTTACCTGAGGTCTTAGTAAAATTTTCAACAACATTGATATGACGGTGGTTCATCGATCAGGAAATAAACTACAACAGCTTTTAGGCAACCCTAAGGATAAAATTGGAATGAACGAAAGGTTGGGGATTTACGAAATTAGCTGTAAGGACTGCAACTAAAAGTATGTTGGACAAACAAGACGCTCTATTCAGACGAGGTTTAAGGAGCATATGGCTCATCTAAAATACGGAAGAATAGAGAAGTCTAGCGTTGTCCAACATGCTTTTGATAACAATCATAAAATAGATATTAATAATTTAAGGTTGAATAGAAATGTAACAAACTCTAGACAACTAGATGCATTCGAAAGCTTGGAAATTAACAAATGTAAACATAGTATGAATAGTGACAGAGGGCCCATTCCAAATAGCCCGATTTTTATGTTAGTCAAGCGTTAACGCTTCAACGAAGCTAAATATTTTACCCGCCTTTTTGTTACTATCGCGGTAATTGTTAGTCGAAGCGTAACGCATTTTTAGGTATAAATAATAATATAATAATAATAATAATAATGTTTATTTACCAAAATTTAACAAAAATGATTATATTAACAATATAATAATATATTCAAAGATAGCCATAAACAAATAAAGTGATGAAATAAAATTAAAATTTTTTTTCTTCTATTTTTTAACGGTTATCTTTTTTTTTATATCTAAATAATTAAATGAACAATTAAATAAGTACTCGATATAAAATAAACATAAACTACCTACAAGAAGTATCTGTAAAATACTTGTTTTGTAGGATTTAGATTTGTTTGTTGTTTGAGTAGCACACAATATATTGAACTGCATTTTATTTTATAAAAATCCCTCTGTGTCTATTAATACATATAGTATGTTCCAATTTATCCTAGAATATACAGTTTATAATGTTGTGAATTCTTTGTATATCATATGTAATTATCCATCGTTTCAATTTAGCTTTAAATAAATAGGTCCCATTGTTAGGTTAAGCTTAGTTTTAATCATCTCCCGATGATGCCAACTTGGTTGGCGAAACGCGCGTCGAGTGTGTGCAAAAGTGTTTTGGTGTGTGTGGAAAACTACTCCAAGTGTAAGTTCTACAACAAAGGTTCCAACCCCTCTTCAGGAAAGATATTGGAAAGTTAAAAAAAAACACCAAGTTGGTAAATTTCTAATGGAACACCCTATATATTTTCAAAAAATCAAATAGATCTTTTTCATCTGAATTTTATTCTATTCTGTTTGTTAAACACTGTGTACCTATTATTTTTTTAAATATGCAAAGACGCTTTGATTCTAACTTCTTTTAAAGGAGATTTTCTTTATTTCCACACTATTAATAAAGTTCTTTTTTCTACGATCGTGCAAAAAGTATTAACTTTTTGCACTATTTACTGTGCAAAAAGTAACACTTTGTTGCACTAGTGCAAAAAGTAGTTTTGTTGCTAGGCAACGAAAGTTTATTTACAAACAAATGACATAATGATGTCATTATGACGTGCCACCAGATAAAAATTTTTATGGCACAGTTTCTTCTAAAAGGCTACTTTTTGCACTGGAAATGATGTAAAAAATAGTTACTGTTTACACGATCGTAGATAAAATGCTTTTTGGAAAATAGATCTAGCATTAATCTCCTTTATTTAAGAAATAAAATTTAAAGCTCTTGATTAAAAAACTGGGTGACCCCACGCGTCGCTAGGATCCCGATATTTTGGCAATAGGCTTCTTTTGACTCCCCCCATAATATTGTTAGACTTTGTAATAAGATGATGCCAAATCAATTTCCTTAACAAAGTCAGGCGTCCATAACAAAAACAAAAGTTGGGCGTCGCGGCGCCTACAGTTGCAACGATAAAAATACAAATTTAAGAATTTTAAATAGGCAACTGAACACCATTCAATTTTTATCTAAAACATTTTTTTCTAAACCTTATCATTAGCGTGTTATTGGTAATAATTAAAAATGGGAATTTGCATTATTTTCAGGATATCTCTGAAACTCTTGAACATTTTTCAAGTCTGTAAAAGGCACTTTAACAAGCTTTAAAATGCACAACTTTTCTCTAATTTAACCGACTTTCTATCTCTTACAGTTAGAAGTTACCCATACAATCCCATTGAAAAAGTGGGCACCCTGTATATATAGTTCTTTCATTTGACAATGCTACACAAGAAGCTCGTGAGTCCGACCGCAATGCATCGTCGATATATTACCATACTTCATTAATGCTCTAGCTCAGTGCGCTACTGAGTCAGTTTTTTAATTAAACATTTTAACAAGTGCAATCATGATGATTTCTTACTTACTTGTTTTCATACCATTCGGCCTTCATTTCGGTGCAACGCACATTAAACATTGATAATGTCACTTCTTTTTCTAACTCTTTTTTGCTTTGTCTGGAACTGTTATCTGTTGCCAATCTTCCAAAAGTTGTGCCAGCTAAAACCTCACCTCCAACAGTCCAGTCTATAAGTGGATCATATACAAAAGCTTCCAATAATGTCAACAACGTTTCTCTTCCTTTCCGCATGGTTTTTAAAACATGTTCGCATGCTAATCTAAAGATACCCTGAAACCAAACAAAATTAAATATTTTTCTTGTTGTCATTACTTTTACTTAATAGATATGTTGTGTATTTAAATTTGTGGCATGTTCCGGTAAAATTTATCTATTTATTTACTTATTTTACATGGCGGGCGCGGAGCGGGCAAAGCGCGGGTGGAGACGACACATATAGCGGGTGTATCGCGAACATATCGCGAGTGTGGAGACCGCGGAAAGAGTATGAAACGCTACTATCCATTTTCTTCAGTTTCGGGCCTTTTTTCTATCAATGCAGTTGGCTGCTCTCGAAGCAGGTTTGTTACCATAGAAGCAAAAGAGAAGATATTGGGTGAACCCTTACAATAAATTATTTCGAGAAGAAGATGAGATATTCCAAAAATCCTGCGGGCGCATAGCGGGTGATAAAAACGCTCCGCTCTTCACCCACTGTGTGTGCCACGTCCTATTTGAGTACACATGTTCGCGGGACCCGCGCCTCTCTACCCGCTCCGCACCCGCTATGTACGACATCACACTAACAGTGACTTTTCTTTATCGAATTATGTCGGTTTTTTCCACATCCAGTTAACTTTATCCGGCAGTAATCTATCTAGGATATAATTATTGTTACAACAATGAAAAAATCAACAACTTTATCTGCCGGATAAAGTTAACGGGAAGATGAAAAGATCGGGCCTAACTGTTAAAAATAATAGTACATTATACTGTAAGGGAGAGAAATGCGTTATTTTGGCAGAGGTGCAATTTGAAGCCCGAGGGCTACAATGCGCCGAGGACAAAATAGCATCTCTCCCGAATGGTATATACTATTTTTTCCACGGTCTCATTAACTTAAAAACACATATTTTGTCATTATGAAGTAAGTAGCACCAGAATTATTGTATTTGGATTTGATGTTTCTGTGTAAAGTAATTTAATGTTTATTAATTAATCTATTTTAAATATATAAGGACCTATTCTGTAAATGTTATATTTTTGTGGTAAATATTTTATACAAATTTTATGTTTTAACTAAATTCTATTCTATTCTATTTGACGTGTTCTACACATTGTATAATGTCTCTTTTATGGAATAAATGTCATATTATTATTATTATATTATTATTATTATTATTGAGCATTCATTTAGTAGTCGTTGAGTTATTGTCATAACTACAAAATAAACAAACAAAAGGAATTGTCAAATTAAGGTGCTAGTTTGGTTTAGTTTAAAGTTTGTTTAGTGCACAATGAATAATTGTGAGTCGGAAGAGATTGTGGAGGCTGCAAATATTGCAATAAGCAATTTGCTGCCTACGAAGTCAAGATCTTTATACGATATAGCCTACAATCGGTTCAAAAAGTGGTGCGCCGAGAAAAATGTTCAAGTATACAGCGAGAATGTTTTGTTGGCATACTTCAGTGAAAATGCAAAGAATTATAAGTCTTCCACATTATGGGCGCAATATTCTATGGTTAAGTCATGCTTGATAATTTACGACAACATAGATATAAGCAAATTCCCCAAACTGATCGCATTTTTGAAAAGAACCGGTGACGGATATCAAGCGAAAAAATCGAAAATATTGACAAAGGGAGAAATCGACCGTTTTCTATCAAGTGCAGGTGACAAAGAATTCTTAATGATTAAGGTAAGATTACTTTTGTTGTTAGGTATTTCAATTATTAAGTATTTTGATTTTTTATAGGTTGGAATAATTCTGGGGATTGCCGGAGCTTGTCGAACTGATGAACTAGTCAATTTAACTGTAGATGATATTGAGGATGTAGGCTCTTCCTTGATTGTAAAAATTCCAAACACTAAGACAAAGATTCCACGAACCTTTGTGGTTACCGATGTGGGAAATATGCTTGAATTGTTTCGAAAATACCTGTCCCTTCGTCCTCCCCACGTCAAGCATAAGCGCCTTTTTTTGTACTACAAAGCAGGAAAATGTAGTTCGCAGCCAGTTGGCAAGAATACCATGGGAAAAATTCCTAGTGTAGTAGCTTCGTATTTAAAATTACCTGATGTTGCATGTTATACTGGTCACTGCTTACGAAGATCTTCAGCGACATTACTGGCAGATGCTGGTGTGGATATCACGACAATAAAGCGTCATGCTGGTTGGAAATCAACGACAGTCGCTGAGGGTTATGTCGAGAACTCCATTGCAAATAAGACCAAAATTGCTAATCAGGTTTTAGTAGGTACCACCACTAGCGCAATCACAAAAACTGTAAATGTAAGCGAAAGTAATATTCCTTCTAATATTAATTTTGAAAATTGTACGAATGTAACATTTAATTTAAATGTCAATAAATAATTTCAATGTTATCTTTTTTTTTTTTCATGAAAACCGTTCTCCATAATGTAAACTCCCTTGAGAGCATTATACTCCCTTGGGAATAATCGACTATTTCTGTTTTAATTTTGATGTCATAGAAACTGATTTCTACTCCCGGCCGTGGAAAAAAGTAATCACGTGATAGCTTACGATAACAAATAATACAAAGAACAATGTTAAAGAGGCAAGTTTCGGCTCCCAGAGTCAAAAGGTAATAAGGTATGTAATCTTATGTATTTTGGGTTGTTGAGCACGATAGTGTTAGCACAAAAGTAAAAAAGTCGGAAAAAATATTTAAATCCAGTTTGAATATTTTTAATTTCTTACTAAAAATAGAGACTGTTTTCAGTGGACAACGCCTTGTCATTGAGTTAAGAAATAGGTATTTTCGCACTTCCGGGAATAAAGTAACAACTTCACTCCATTTTGATAGGGACTGAAGTATCACATTTAATCCCTCCGGGATCAAATAATGACAGAAATCCCGGAAGAATGAAATTACTAACAAATAATTTTAATATGTATTGTATTGTATTTTTGCTAATATTAAGCCTCTTTTAAAATATATTTTAAATCTATACTTAATGTGGGCATCGGTATTGAATACTGAAGCCCACGTCCGCTGACTTGTACTACACAATTTTGTATTGTCCCTAGTATAAAATAAAATCTATCTGTCTATCTATCTATCTATTTTATTGGAAAAAATTACTTAGAATGGTAATATACATTAATATTTACATTAACATTATTACAATTCGCAATATAGTCGAGTAAACTTTAACTTGGCGTGTGGATGAGTTGTTATTGTGCATACTATTTCATTTTCTCTTGCACACAAAGTTAAAGCAATAACCCAAAAACATTGTTCACGTATGTTTATACGTAAACAATGGTTTTGGGCCATTGCTTCAATTTTGTGTGCAAGAGAAAATACAATAATACGCACAATATAAACTCATCCACACGCCAAGTTAAAGTTTACTCGAGTATATTAACTAATTTTTGCTGGGTTAATGCAGCAGATAAAGATACTTGAATCATACCAGATACGTCATTTTCATATTGAACTGGCGTTTGTTCCGATAAAGCTGCAGAAACGTTATTACGGCAACGTTTATCAAGACCTTCTATTAGTAAGTGTTCTTTAAGAGAGACTTCGCAATCGCAAAATCGGAAATTTTTTAAACACAACAATTTTCGTTATTTCTTAACATTTGCATTCAGTTCCGGAATTGCGAAAAGTATTGTATATACCTTGGGACTGAAGTAGTATTCTTAATCCCTCAGGTAAATTATAAACTTTACCTTCGGGATTAAAAGTACTACTTCGGTGCTGCGGTATATAATATACTATTGTTCCTCAGTGCCCTTGTACCTTGATTCATTTTTAAACACATTTTTCAGTACCTATCTTATTATTCGAGGGTTTCTTCAATCTGAGGTCAGAATTTTAAAATTCAAAACTGATCCAATACAGCGAAAATTTTTTTTTTAAATCTTTGAATTCTTAACAATGTTATTTAGAGCGAGTGAATTTTTCCGGGTTGGCAAAAATTGTTTTTTTCTTCAAGCGTATAACAATACTTACATTACATAATGCAACACGTCCTGTAGAAGGAGCCTATTATTGTACTAGTACAAATATTTCTCATTTTTTTCCTAGTACAAAAAAGAAATAATGTATCCATGGCAACGAATTAAAAATCTAAGTTATGACTTGTCATAAACTGTCATTTTAAAAGTTGACGTCGCGCATCAAGCCATTTTTTAAATTTAAAAGCGAAAAAGTCTGAATAAATCCATTGCGTACCATCAGAAATTGCAAATTAACCTATGTCATGTTTCATTAATAAATAAAATGGTTAGTATTACATATATTTTTTTTTACTAAGCTTGAACGCATTTGACCTGATGTCATTCAAAATCAAAGTTTTGATATTTTTGATTTTAACGCTTGAAGAAAAAATAGTATATGTCACTCGGAGTAGAAGGCTCATTATGTGTTTCGCCCAGTTTGCTGCCTCGGCTGAGCAAACCTCTGGGCTTAACAACAATGATCGCCTTCTACTCCTAGTAACATAATATACTATTTTCTGTATTTAAAACTGTTTATTTTGTTTTAAACGTGTTTCAACTGTTGTATACACCACATGTAATTACGACCCCCTTTATCCCAGAAGGCTGAGCCTTGTGCGGGAGGGGGCTACACATTTAAAGACAACGGACACACATCCAATATCCGTGTATAATGGAAAAATCCCTCTCACAGTATTTTCTATTGCCACGACCGGGATTCGAACCCGGGACTTTTGGGTGAGAGGCAGGTACTCTACCATCTCGACCATCAGTCATATGTATAAAAAACATGTTTTAAACAAAAGAAAACTCTTTAACACATTTGCCTACCAATATTGTTTTATTGTGTACATTCTACTATATCAGATATGTAATATATTATGTAAGTAGCTTAAACCACAAAGTTATAGAAATAATATTAATCGTTATTTTTTTTTTACAAAATGTTACTTTATTTTCGTTTACTATCTTTTCTTTATATTTCCTCTCTCTATTAGGGTTAGGTGGAAGAACAGAGGGTTATCTGATCTACCTGTGGAACAGATTACTGAACTGAATCTCGCCCTACTAATCAATTTTGTTTTTATAAGCATGTAATATATTGTGATAATAAAGACCTTTTATTATTATATTGGGGTGTATTGGTGAAAATTGAGACAAACTGTATACCTATAAAACTTTTAGCAAATTTATTAAATATTTAACCAGTAATATATTCTGAAAATTGACTATTACACCCCAGTTTATTAAAGCTTTTATAATTTTTATATTTAATTTCAAGAATTCTATTATTTATGAATTATTGGCATAATATTGCCTTATTACTTAAATATCTGACATATAATATTATTATATAATAGATTCCAGAATGTAAACGATTTAATTTCAGATAATAAAAATTAATTAAAACATATTTATGTGTCTGCTATTTGTGTTTGAAATAGGAAAAATGTCTTCGTACAGATCGTACTAGCGTATCTCACTCTCAGCTGGAAAGGGATGCCCGTCCGCATAGGTAGCCGATCACGACTTCACGCAAGTCTTCGGAAATTCGCATCGTTTCGTTTCTCGTTGCACGTTGTACCTGTTGTGCTCCTCGTTGTCCGTCATGCCATATTTATCTTTATCAAATCTCTGATTTTTATTTTGTTTGTCGGTTGTGTGCAGTTGTGTGTTCCTAATGGAGAAAGATGGCAAGGTAAGTTTCAAAGAAAATACATGTATTAGGCAAAGTTTACTAAATACTATAAGTTACCTCACTCTACGAAAGGCGCGAATCCGTCTGCCCCACTTCTCGGCTCGCCTACCCCCTACCTCTTGACCCCCGCGTCCTCGATAAAGGTACTCAGGGATCCTCGATGGATTCTCTAGTATGTACACAGTGACACTCGTTCACTCTACGAATGATTTGTCCTTACTTATTCCTTTTTTATTTACACATTATCTGACCGCAATTATTACGCTCTCAAACTTTTGGAACACCCTAGCACAAAACACATTTTTCTGTAACCCTAGGTACATGACTTAGTGCGCTGACTTGCGTTTTTAAACGTTGCTAACTTTGCTAATACACCCGGTATCCGAATCGCTTTTTGATCAACAACACGTGTCCGCGGTGCGCCTTTGATATCCAAATATGAAAGAGCCGTGAAGGAGTGAGGTAACTTATAGTATTTAAGTTTGTATTAGGTTTATTAAACCTTCTATGGCCTTGATATGTATCATTTACTTTTAAGTTAGCGTAATGTCATGGTGGTGTATTCTGGATTTACAGAGGACATAGCCAGAAAAAGTGCTGTTTGCCTATTTTGTGAAGCTTATTAGCATGTTTTTAATTACCTTAGCGAGCATGTTTGTCCAACAAAAAGAGTAAAATTTATAGATGTTTTATTTATGAAAACAAATTATTGCATAGTTTTACGTGGAGACAAAGCAGTATTTATATACAGCGTATGTTTAATTAATTGTTAAATTCTCAATTCATTGCCCCAAGATTGCTTTTAAAATTCAAAGTGAGCACGTTTTGGTACCTAGTTTTCTAGAATATACGCAGGATGTAGATTTTTGAATAAGCCTTATTATAAAGACAATAAAAGTTATACGTGCCTCATAATATGATGTTATATTTTAACTTGGCATCTGTATGAGTTGATATTGCGCGTACGATTTCATTTTCTGTTGCGCACAAAGTTAAAGCAATAGCCCGAAAACGTTGTTCACGTATGTCTACCAAGCTTCTCTCTCACCTCCTTTGAGACGGAAATATGAAACATATTGATTGATGATTGATGGCAATGAAATAATTCAAGTTCAAATCCTGTTGGCTCTACTTTTTTTAAATTATATTAAAAGTAAAAAATGTTCCTACTTAAAATTTTATTTTATTAATCCGTGCCTCGAATTTTGTTAAAACCATCTTTTCCCTAAAAATTAATAATGTCTTGGCAAAAATAAGAAGACGAATTAGGAAGAAACCAAAAACATTGGATGTATGTGATGGTGTTAAAATGGAAATAAGGGAAGTAATTTATAATTTTTATGAATCAAAAACACATTTTACACTCGATACGTTGAGGGAAACGCTGAAAAATAGGAGAATCATAGACTTATGTAAGGTAAGTCTCTTAAAACTTCTAAAACATTGTGGATTTAGGTATACAAAAGATTGTAACCGTCGCCCATACCTCCCCGCGCTTCTTGCTGGACTGTAACAATATTAGTTTTCGATCATTACTCTTTTAATAATAATTAATATTGTTATTGACTGAATTGGGCAAATCATTTTTTGTTATCCGTTTCATTTGTGCCCGAACCTATATATAATCAGAATGATACTAAAACGATGAAGTTAGTGAGTTAATACTTCTTAGCATTTTAAGATAACACCTTTAATATATTTATATAATTATTTAGCTGCAGCATCAGTGTTATAGGTGAACTGTTTGAGAACCGCTGGCATATCTGACCCATCGAATACATCTTAGTTCAGACGACGAAGCGACCTTTGGATCGGCCAAGTTAAAATATACCCAACTATAACAATAAATACTAACATTTGCAATTCCAAATTCATCATTTTTGGCACAATTATTACTTGACTAAATTAAACGTCAAAACTATTCAAATGTCAAATCACTTTCCTCCCCTCAATAATAATGGACCATTCTTATAACACAACGCTATCTGTTTATGGATACTAGTAATTGTTTAAAATCAGTTGGTTAATTAATATTTAACCCAATAAGAGTAGATAAACAAAAATGTATTCTACTCAGATATTTAAAAATATATATTTTGATATAAATATTATAAATACAACACTATTTATTTTTGTTTAGTAACAAGTTTGTTCTATGTAAAAATTTTAAATTTAAATTTATTTAAATGTAAATAACAGTAGTAATATTAACCTCGATTCATTTGATCTATTTAACCCTGTTAGTTTTAATAATTTTTTCATCAACAATGTGCCCCAAGTTGCAACCGTTAACAATAACCCCTACATTGATAAATATATTGAACCAAATGCGCCTGATAATAACAAATTTTCGTTTTCTGAAGTTTCAATTGAAGTCGAAAGGGCTTTTCGTTCTATAAAGTCTAATTCGATATCTGACAATATTGATTGTAAAATGTTAGAACTTTTACTTCCGGAACTTAATGAAGTTCTAACTTTTATAGTTAATAAACGTCTTACTTCCTGTATATTTCCTAATGCTTGAAAGTATGTTAATATTTTACTGATTCCAAAAAACAGTAATCCTACAACTCTAAGTCATTTTAGACCGATCAGCTTTCTACCAACGATATCAAAAATATTAGAAAAAATAGTTGCAATTCAGATTAACATGTTCTTAAAAACAAAAAAAATTCTACCATCTACACAGTCTGGGTTTCACGGTACTACAACTGGTTTGATTGTTCATGTTACCGACGAAATATTTCAAGCTACTGATCTTAATCAAAATACGTGTTTAATCTTACTTGATTTTAGTAAAACGTTCGATACCTTGAATCATGATATTCTTTGTAGTAAGCTGAAATATTTCTGGTTTGATGATTCTTTAGTTTCATTTTTTTATAGTTACTTGCAAAATAGATTTCAGAGAGTTGGAATGAGATGTAATTTTTCCAATTTTGAACCTGTTAATCAAGGAGTACCGCAGGGGAGTATTTTAGGACCTTTGCTATTCATTATACAGGCTGTCTTCTAAAAAACGGCCAAAGCCATAACTCAGTGAAAATTTAATTATTATTTTTTTTAATTGGGGAATATATATTGGCCCACGAAACGCTTTTTCCAGCGTATAAAATATGGAGGTACTACTTCCGGTTTTACCGGAAGTGACTTCATTGTCATTTTTTTTAAATAGCACCCTATACACTTTTTTCGAAATCTGTCAATATTCACAAGTCACAAGTCAATATTTTCCCACCAATAACCCCCTAACAACTTAATTCTTCTCAAGGTAAGACAAATTGCTATTAAATTATCAATTGTGCCGTGAAGAACAAAAACAAACACAAATTCAACAAATCGACATTTAACATTAGTTTCACAGTTTTTTTGCACTTTGTTTTGTTTTATGATGTTATAACAATAAAATCTCCTTCCATGGCACAACTGATAATTTAATAGCAACTTGCCTTACCTCGGGAAGAATTAAGTTGTTAGGAGGTTATTGGTGGGAAAATATTGACTTGTGACACATCATCGGAAAGGAAATTTTACGCTTAGTAGAGATTTCGAAAAAAATGTATAGGGGTGCTATTTAAAAAAATGACAATGAAGTCACTTCCAGTAAAACCGGAAGTAGTACCTCCATATTTTATATGCTGAAAAGTGCGTTTAGTGGGCCAATATATATATTCCCCAATTAAAAAATAAAATAATTAAATTTTCACTGAGTTATGGCTTTGGCCGCTTTTTAGAAGACACCCTGTATATATTGCCGATTAATACTTCTCTTAACTCTTGTAATATTCATCAGTACGCTGACGACACACAACTCTACTTCTCTTTTGGAATTGATGAACTCAAACAATCTGCTGGGAAAATTAACTCCGATTTAAAAAATATATCAGATATCTCCGAGGTACACAATTTAACACTTAATGAATAAAACTGTGGTACTGCTCTTTGATTCGCAAAGAAAAATATTAATTAATAATCCTGATTTCCAAATTATGCTTAACAATGTAGTTTTAAATGTCAGTGAGTTTTCTAAAAATCTTGGACTTTTTTGGATGCAGATTTAAGATTTGGTAAACATTTATTATTATTATTATTATTATTATTATTATGTTAGTCATATACTCCAATTATCATATAAAGTTAAAATTACTCTATATGCATAGAGATTTTCTGAGTGTGGATGTCAAACTAAAATTGTGTGAGTCTCTAATTCTTTCCTTTATCAATTACTGTGACGTGGTTTACTGGCCAGCTTTAACAAAGAGAGACAAGGAAAGTTTACAAATAATGCAAAATGCTTGTGTCAGATTCTGCTTCAATCTCCGTAAATTTGATCACATATCTAGTAAATTTCTTGAAAATAAATGGTTAAATCTTGATGAAAGTTATCAAGTTCTTTTGGCATGTCTTGTGTACAAAATTGTTAATACGCAACTCCCTGAATATTTATTTGAAAAGTTTGTAACTGGTGATGACACCCATCAACGTTCCACTCGTTTTTGTAATTAATACAGGGTGCCCAAACACAGAACTGCTTTCTTTGAACAAAGCTTCTCTTACAATGCTGTTAGTATATTTAATAAAATACCATAGGCTATCAAGGACTCCCGTCATGTCGTAACTTTCAGAAAACATGTCAAAAACCTAATACTAGCTGATAGAGTAGATTAAACTGATTTGGTAATAAGTATTTACTGCTGTGTTTTTTTTACGTTTCTTTTCCTAATTATATTTGGTTTATCATAAGATTATTTTGAGCATTATCATATTTAGTGATGTGAGTGGTCAATATTTTCCCAGAAAATAACATGGAAAAATTGTCTTTTTCCGGAAAGAAAGAACAATTTTTCCGGGAAAATAGAAAAAATCTAAATGCTGAAATTTTCTGGTAAGAAAGAAAGAACAAATGATTTTTTTTCGGAAGAAATTATGAAATTTACTAATTTAATTTGAATTTCCCGCACAAATACTTGAACATAACCTTAAAGTTTTTTGACTTTGGATGTATTTTTTATTTTTTTCCAAGTTAACGATCAATGCAATTTGGGTTCATATATTTTATAAGAATATGTTTCTGTTTTTTATTTGACATTTTATAGATGTTATTTTTTTAGTTTATCATTTCATTGTTAATAAAGTTTAGAGTTTATTGATCTAACTATAATTTTTTTAATAGTATGCTTCGAAAATATCCACACTTTTTATTATCTTTTCGTTTATAAATAATAAGCGTGCTGCCGTAAAAAAAATGATATCAAGTTGACCATGCAAATGGAAACATTGGTTTCTATTAAGTTGTAAGTAATGAATAATAACAGTGACAGTTTAAATAACGCATCATTCTAAGCCCTACGTTTTCATTTGCATGGGTAACTTGATGTAATTTTTTGTAACGCTCGTAATATTAAAAAATTTTTCATTTCAGTGTAATTATGAACATCCTTTGCACAAATTTACATTATATGTATAAGTATTTGGTATCAAAATGATCGTCTTTTTATTTGTAACGCATTTAAAGGTTATTTCATTTTTTCAGGAAATTTTCCGGAAAAAATCGATCTTTTCTTTCCGAATTCATTTTTTCCGAAAAAATCACATCACTAATCATATTTATTTATTTATGTATTAAATGTTACTTTTATGGTTTACGATGGTTGCGTGGAAGAGCATTTATATGAACGCCTCCATCATTTTGTAATTAATTATATAATTTTATTCTCGATTAAAATAAGTAAGTAAAGTAAGTAAGTAAGTAAAGTAAGTAAGTAAGTTTTATTTCGTTTCAATTCATGTATACAATGTATAAAACAGGTCACAAGAATAAACATTAGAACACAATAAAAAACACACATACAGTGATAAAATTGACATGTTAAAATAGAGAAAAGAGTTAATATGCCAAATATTCTTGAACAGAATATGGCTCGATATTGCATATATATTGTAAGGTTTGCTGAGCGAAAGACTTGTGGTTAATGTTATCTCTTAATTCACTGGGAAGAGTATTAAAAAATTTCAATGTTGCATAAAATGGTCCTTTTTCCGTAAGAGTCCATCCATATATGAACTGGATAGACATAATTGTTCTTATGCCTGGTATCATATGCATGACCTATATTTGCTTTGGTAAATTCTAAATTGTTTTTCTTTAAATATATTAAACAGGAGTAAATGTATAAACCTGGAACTGTGAGTAGCTTATTTTCTTTAAAACGGCCTCTGCAAGACTCATCATATTTCATTTTAAAAATTATTCTGATTGCTCTCTTCTGTAATTTAAAAATTTTGGAAAGCTCTGACGAGCCCCCCCAAATTTCAATGCCATATTTAGCTGTAGAGTAAAAGTTTGCATAATATACCGTTAAAAGAGCAGACACATTAAATGAGCCTGATAAAAACTCTGAGGGCAAAACGCCGCAAAACATGACTTATTTAGTTTTTTGGCTATATCCCCAATATGCATAAACCACTTGATGTTACTATCTAGTGTTACACCTAACAATTTTGTTGATTGTGTTGTTGATATTGGCACTAAATCAGTTAGATGCCCCGGTACTTTGATATTTGATCTATCAGTTTTAAAGATTACACAATTGGATTTTGATTCATTTAAAATAAGTTTATTGTTGCCAAACCAGTACTTTACACTAAACCAGATATTTGCTAATGTGATTGTAGTCTCGTCGAGGGTTTTGCCCATATCAACAACATCATAATCAGCATAATTGACCATTTTTAACTTATCATTTCCATCTATCACGTTGATCAGTTCATTAATAAAGATTATAAAAAGAAGTGGCCCAAGAATGCTTCTCTGGGGCACACCATAGTTATAGCTCTGAATTTTGGAATCATATGTTTTACCATTACTTGTGATTCGTGTCTTTTGTTCTGTTTTGTAGATAGGATGCAAACCATTGTAAACCAACTCCTCTGACACCAATATTTTCTAGTTTGTTTAAAGGCATTACATGATTCAGACTGTCAAATGCCTTGGAAAGGTCAAGGAAGAGTCCACAGACGATTTCCTGACCCTCCAGAGCACTTAACACTGCCTCCACAAAACTGAAAAGAGCTGTTGTTGTCGATCTGGTTTTCCTAAATTCATGCTGAAAGCTATTAAAAAAATTACATCTATTAAGGAATGCAAGCAATCTGGTATACATGATAGTTTCAAGGATTTTTGAAAAAAACAAACAAACTCACAGGACGGTAATTACCTAGCTCGTTCACGTTACCTTTCTTAAATAGAGGCACTACAATAGCCAATTTTAATATATTAGGAAAAGTTCCCTGTGACAGAGATGTGTTAAAAATGTTCTCAAGGGGAGCAGCTAAAGCTTGTATACATTTTTTTAGTAAATTGGTTGATATACCATCGAATCCGCTAGAGTTTTTAGATTTGAATTTTTTTACAATATTGCAGATTTCTTCTGAAGTGGCAGGGTATACAAACATTGATTCTGTACTGAAGTTGTCATATCTTTTTGTGGTATCTACTTCTTTTAAATTCGTTAGAAACTTGGGAATAGCTTCAATAAAAAATAAGTTAAACTTGTCTGCCAAGAAATGTGAGTCATCCCCTGGTAACCTGTTAGTTATATTTACCAATGGTTGAATTGACTAGGTTCCACATACACTTGGATTTATTATTGGAGCTATTAATGAACTTTTCATAATATTCACTTTTAGCTTTTTTTAATCTATCACAGTACATTTTTTTGACGTAAGTGTATACAGGTCTATACTCAGCTTTTTTTATTACATATGTTTTCTAACAGTTTAAGTTGATTTTTTAGCTGATGCAGTTCAGGCATTAACCAGTCTGATTTACGTGACTTTCGTATCTTCCTCTTAACCAACGGTATTCAGGGTGTGCCAATAAAAACTCCCAGGTGAAATATTTCGGAAACTACTAGAGATATTTGAGTTCTGTAAAAGCCCATTGCTAGAACATATAAATAGCTTTAGTTTTGAATACAAATAGTTTTTCAATAAGTTAAGGGATAGATGGCGCTGCGTTACAAAGAATTTTTTGGATGACAGGAGCTTAGAAATATAGTGCATGTTAAAGAGATTTTAATTTCAATTAGATTTCGTTATATGAAAAATTTTCGAAAATCCGTTTTCGAGAAAATTGAGTTTAAAATTTATAATTTTTGAAAAACTAAAACCGCCGTAACTTTCTTTAAATAAATTTTAGACGATAGTTCGTTTGAAACTTTCTTCATAGGAAGGTAATGTGAATAATGTGGCTATAAAACTTTTTTTACAACTTCCGGGTAAACCGGAAATTACATTTATTGCAATTTTAAGGCGCCCGCCACTGTATTATATTAAACAATATTGAATAAAAATATGTTCCATGCAAACGGTTCAAGCAAGCAGGAGCATTTGTCGAATTACGATGTTTTTTACGAAGACATATTTTTTATTATTGTATTACTGTCAAAACTATTTTTTATTATTTCCAAGAAAATTTTTGTTTTGTTATCAACAGAATTAGTGTTATATACCCTAGACCAATCCACTGCGTTTAATTCAGAGATAAATTTATTTACATCTTCATCATTGTATGACCTGGTGTAAACGTATGACTGTGTTGCAGATTTTATTAAAAAAGAATATAACTGAGCTCTGTGATCTGATATCAGGGATTGCAAAACCTGCGTTTTGTGATTGTGAAAAATATTTGTAATGACATAATCAATGATTTTCTGACTTGTTGGAGTTAACCTTGTAAAGTCATTAACTGTGACCTTCATAACGTAAGATTCAACTATGCTTGATAATTGAAATTTTTCTAAACTGTCCCCAGCAAAATCTATGTTTAAATCACCTGTTAAAATGATTGCCTTGTCTTCGCTAAACAAATCTTCCAATATGGCATTTAGTTTATAAAAAAATTTGTTTACGCAACCACTTGGAGGACGATAAATACATAAAATTACACAGACAGTGTTACTAAAGTTGCATTTTTATAAATAATAAATACACCACATGTAATTACGACCCCCTTTATCCCAGAAGACTGAGCCTTGTGCGGGAGAGGGCTACACATTTAAAGACAAGGGACACACATCCAATATCCGTGTATAATGGAAAAATCCCTCTCACAGTATTTTCCATTGCCACGACTGGGATTTGAACCCGGGACTTTTGGGTGAGAGGCAGATACTCTACCATCTCGACCATCAGTCATATAGCACAACACTCCATATGATACTTTTCTGACATTTTTGTTAAGTCATCTCGCGGGTTTCAGGTAATGTTATCAGCCACATAAATTGCGGAACCTCCATGTTCTCCATGTAATCGGCAAAAACAAGAGGCGAGATTTAAATATTTTTTGTTTTGTAAATTTCTAATTCTTCTTCGGACTGCCAGTGTTCTGAGGCATGCTACTTGACAATAATCTACACTTTCAAAAAATTCTTCCAATTGATTAATACTGGTACTTATACACTGTACATTTTGATGTACAATTTTGGTTGTTAGTTCTAAACTGTTTTCATTACACTTATTTATTGTTTGACTGGCTCCTCTCGAATAACACTTTGTTTTGTGTTGCAAGAAAGAAATCGAATTTACAAACTGTTATTCCTGAGTTCCAAGAATTTGGATCAAGCAAACTTTCTTCAAGAGATAAATAAATAAAGACATATTATTATTATTAAGATTTGTATGGTGATCCAATGAATAATTACAATAATTTTATTAGTGGGTGATGGGATCATAAAAATTAAAACAAAATTTCTTTTCTTAAACTTGTCGACGTTTCGTCAAATATATTGACTTCTTCAGGACACTAAAAAATAATATTAGATATAATGAGATTTAAAAAAAAAAAAAACACAAACGAAACGTTAAAAATTAAAAATAAATTACACAGTTAAACACATTAAAAACAAGTTATTTACAATATTGTATATGGATAAAAAAAAAAAAAAACATGAAGTAGGCATTTTCAAATTTAAAGTAAATTAAAAACCAAAACGGATTTTTTTATATAGTAAAAGCATTTAAAAAACACAAATTATGACAGAGAACTTACGTTTAAATTAAAATTTTGTTTGTCAATAATTTAGAATATCCACCAGACATACTAGGTAGGTGATTTATTGATGCATTAATTGCACAGAAACAACATAAAAAGAAAACACACAAAATAGACATGCATAGACGGACAGATACAACTCGTTTTGCGATCGAGCTAGCACTAATGTATTAATATTTTGCCATCTAAATATTTGATATTTATTTTAGTACTTTTTTATGCGGGCAATAATATTATAGTAAGAACTATTTAAGTTTTCGATGTAAATAAAAGAACGGACATCGAAAACTTAAATAGTTCTTACTATAATATTATTGCCCGCATAAAAAAGTACTAAAATAAATATCAAATATTTAGATGGCAAAATATTAATACATTAGTGCTAGCTCGATTGCAAAACGAGTTGTATCTGTCCGTCTATGCATGTCTATTTTGTGTGTTTTCTTTTTATGTTGTTTCTGTGCAATTAATGCATCAATAAATCACCTACCTAGTATGTCCGGTGGATATTCTAAATTATTGACAAACAAAATTTTAATTTAAACGTAAGTTCTCTGTCATAATTTGTGTTTTTTAAATGCTTTTACTATATAAAAAAAATCCGTTTTGGTTTTTAATTTACTTTAAATTTGAAAATGCCTACTTCATGTTTTTTTTTATCCATACACAATATTGTAAATAACTTGTTTTTAATGTGTTTAACTGTGTAATTTATTTTTAATTTTTAACGTTTCGTTTGTGTGTTTTTTTTTTTAAATCTCATTATATCTAATATTATTTTTTAGTGTCCTGAAGAAGTCAATATATTTGACGAAACGTCGACAAGTTTAAGAAAAGAAATTTTGTTTTAATTTTTATGATCCCATCACCCACTAATAAAATTATTATTATTATTATTATTATTAAATTATAAAACACACTATTTTGTTTTAGGAGTTGTTCGTATCATATCCATTAATGTCAGATGACTTCTTTGAAAAAACAGTAATGGTGTAGTTTCATCACTCGAAAACACGACACAGGTGAGATCTATTTAGCCTGTGAACACGATACCAAAGGTAAGAAAAAAGTAAGTATGTATAGTTTTATCAAAGATTTTATATAAACTAACCCTCTAAGGGCCAGTTTATCAATGCAGTGTTGACACTAATTAAAAGATTCTATTGTTTCTCTCTCAGGGCATTTTATATATTCTTGTGAAAAGTTAACCTTGCCAGTCTAGTCCTTTAAGCAAGTAGTATACATATAATTATGCATATTCTCTTGTTTATGCGAGTGTGAATATTTTAATTAAATAATAATTTCAGTGCGTTTTTCTTCTGTCCCCTTAGATGTCACAATATTTAACTCGCTTAGATAGATAACTAACTCCATTATCTCAATTAGTGAAATAATGAGGTCATTCTTTCACTGAGTGCGATAATGAAATTTTAATATTTTTTTTAAAATTAGGTATAACCATAGAGCACGGTATAACTTATTCAAACATTAACAGCTGCAACGGTAGGAAACTTAAATTATTACAAATATTTATAACACATTTATTACAGTTATATAAATAAATTTAACACACAGTTATTCTTTGATAGTCTGATGAAAAGCCAGAATAAAATGTTGACATTTTAATTAATGTATGCAACAAACTGTAAAAAATTCATACATAATTTAAAATATGCTTTTTGTACTTATTCGAACAGTTGTAGAAAAAATGTTGTATGAAACAAGTAAGGAATATGTATATTTGTAGTTTCGAATAGTGGCATATTTTAAAAAGTTACAATTAAGTAATTAATAATAAGATCTTTCTCAATTTTTTTTCCATTTTAGGTAAAACAATAATTCGTTCACGTAACGTTTTACTATGGCATCATGAAGACATTTTATAACTCGTTTTACCTTGAGATTGACAATTTCTTAGAAAAATATTGTTAAGAAATAAGAGTATGTACAGTTGGAATCAGTTGCTTTCAAACGACTCGCGGTCTGTTTCCTATGTCCACTTGCCCTAATATCCTGGACGTGGCAACAGCGCATACAACTAGCAGTTGGTTGTGGGCTGTGGATATACCGTATTTATAGAAACCAGCTCTTATAGACGCAAATTCTAAGAGCTCTTTCACACAAGGATACTATATGCGAGATACACGTATCCGAGATACCGACAAACCGTACGTTCAAATGGAGCCTTTCACACAGCGCTGCACGTAGCATATAGTATCCCGATATCAAATTTCTGGATTCCCTTAATTCCACTATAGGATGAATCCACATGGTGGGTTTACTTATTTCTTTTTATTTTATATATTTGATAGCATAACGCACTCGTTAACATCCATAACTGTATTGCAATGGAATATGGAATAAAATTGTTTTCACACTGACTGAAAAGCCCGAGTATGCAGTCGCCGGTAAAACTTTGACCGCGATTCTGTATCCCGCATACTGTATTTCGCACACAGTATCTGTAATATATATATATATATATATATATATATATATATATATATATATATATATATATATATATATATATATATATATATATAATAATATTTATTATATTTTTATATAACTTTTTATTTAGTTTAGATGACAATCAATAATCAATCACCTAACAACCATGAACATCTAGATTCTAATTAAAATCATAATATACTACACGCCCCTTAATAAGAGCAACTAAATATAGTCGTTGAGGTACTGAGGTTTTGTTTTATTTCTAATTATTTTATTGTTGTGTGGTAAAGATAATAATTGTGGTTCAATATGGTTTCCTTCAGTTCCATTAGATACTTGATCATTATCCAAATCTGATATATTGGATTCATTAGAAATTATTTCAGAATTTAAATTTCCATTAGAAATTATTTCATTAGTTACGTCATCCTTCCTTATTACCTTCTTCCAAATTTGATTCAAAATGTATGTTGTCATAAACTAGATCATCAACGATATCATTTTGAATATTAAATTTTAACAAAGATTTATTAACGTAGAATTAATCCCATGTGGGTTGTTCATATTGAAAAAGAAAACAACAAAGTCTTATTCCCACAAAATTCTTTTGAATTGCAACCGGTTTCGTGATCTAAGTCTTACATCACATCATCACAAGACTACAAACAGGAAAATATAATATTTTTTTCCTGTTTGTAGTCTTGTAGCCTGATGATGTGATGTAAGACTTAGATCACAAAACCGGTTGCAATTAAAAAGAATTTTGTGGGAATAAGACTTTGTTGTTTTCTTTTTCAAAGATTTATTAATTAGTTTCCTATTTCTTACAAAACAGTTCCCAGAAATATCTTTTTCTTCAAGCGTATTAAAATGTCTAAATTGTGCTACCAAAAACAGAATTAGAAATAGGACATTGTTTTACTAATAACAAAATGTTAATACAGAACGCCACCGTGGTGGAAATTTTTTTACTAGTAACATAATGTTAGTACGGAAAGCCACCACAGCGGCCGGTGACGCGCTATCTACAAACCATCTGTCATATATTATGTCATTACTCATTAGTGGTTATGTTGATATTCGGAATCACAGGCGCCTGTCGCTGTGATGAGCTAATTTGAATAATTGTACATTTATAATAAATAAATAAAAAAATGTTTGCATTTTAATACGCTTGAAGAAAAAATAGTATATATTACACGGAGTAGAACGCCTTTTTTTGTATTTCGCCCAGTTTGCAGCTTCGGGTTCGCCTCAGCTGCAAATCCTGGGCTCAACACAAAAAAAGAGTGCGTTCTACTCCTAGTAATATAATATACTATTAATAAGATATGTTCGTTTGCTCAATATTTTTTTAACAATACATTTCTCCCAAGCTTTATTTTTTTAAAAAAATACTGAGTGATTGATTTTTAACATTGGCAAATCATGGGCATTTTTATCACAGTTATTTTTTTGAGTATAATAGTTTTTTCTAAACAAATTTGAAACAATATCTTTATCTATGAGTTTCGTTTCTAAGTTTTTCTGAAATGGGAACTTTAGTTTTTATATTTTTATTAAGGAAAAGCTGTGATGGTGAATAACCCATACTTGGAAGAGGAGTACTGCGATATTGCATTAGAGAAATCAACAAATTTTTATCACCATTTTTCTTAAAAAAAATTTTAATTGTTGCTACAGATCTTTCTGCTAGTCTATTTGACTTGATGATGTGAACTAGAAAAAAATATGCAGAAATTCCACTCATTTGCAAATGCTTTAAATTGTTTACTATTATACGGAACATTATCACAGTAAAATTTATCAGGACTCCCAAATCTAAAAAAAACTTCTTTGCAAAAATTAATTAAGGTTTCAGAATTTTTATTTTTAATTTCCTTAACCTCAATCCAGTTTGAATATGCATCAACAAGTAATAGATAATTTTTTCTATTGAATTCAAAAAAATCACTACTAATATTAAAGTAAGTAAAGTAAAGTAATCTTTATTAGCATAATTTGCTATTCATGTATACAATATAATAATGATAATTAACTTAATTACATTCAGTTTTGACAAATTTTCCCATTTCCTTTTTGAATTTTTTTAAATTTAAATTTTTTGTGTCCTTATCTAACTTATTGTACCATTTTAGACCCTTATAATATATTGTGTTTTGCCCTGCTGTTGTCCTTTTATATTCTATTATATAGTTTTCTCCATTTCTTGTGTTATGTTTGTGGCAGTCCTTTACTTTGGTTAATTTGTCTGTGAGATATCTAGGCACTAAATTTAAAGTCATTCGGTGAATCAGCACTAATACATTATACATTATGATCTGTTTGACAGATAATAGGTTTAATTCCTCTAACATTTTTTTAGTACTAGTATATCTGTTCGCATTCAAAATAATTCTTAAGGCACGATTTTGTGAGATATGAAGTTCTCTAATATCTCCCTCATTTAAAGTTACTAATAACGAAGAGCAATATGTTATATTAGGTTCAATAATTGTTTTATATATTGTTCTTTTACACCACTTCGTTAAATCACCACCAATTCGGCCCATATAACTAATTTTCTTATTTATTTTACAAACTGTGTGTTTTACATGATCTTTAAATTTTAAGTGTTCGTCTAATATTACCCCTAAATGTTTATGATTTTTGGCATATTCTATGTTTACATTACCTATTCTAATAACATAATCTTTTTTATCTACTTTAATAGATTCATTATTTACTAACATCGTTTCAGTTTTCTTTACATTTAACTTTAATCCATTTTCACTTAACCATTCCTCAATTTTCTTTAAATCATCATTAATGACCAATGCCAAATTTTTTATATCTTTATCATAAAAATATATAATAGTGTCATCTGCAAACATTTTAATTTTACATTTTTTTACTATATAATTTAAGTCGTTGATGAAAATAAGGAACAGTAATGGTCCCAACACTGAGCCTTGTGGAACCCCAAATTTGTTTTCAATTTCATTAGACACTTTGTCCTGGTAAGATACATATTGATAACGATCACTTAAATAGTTTTTAAACCACTGGATAACTGTCCCCGCTAATCCAAACCGCTGTAATTTTAAAAGTAAAAGTTCTCTATCAATTGTCTCAAAGGCGCGTTTCAAATCCAGAAAAACTACTCCAATTTTATATTGACAGTCACTATCTAATATGTCCTTCCATTCAGCAACCACACTTTGCAAGGCTGTTTCACAAGAATAGCCTTTCCTAAAACCAGATTGATTTTCAGATAGTAAATCATTTTCTTGAATATACATGACAAGCTGATCCTTGACTTCTATTTCCAATATTTTTTCACTAACGGGTAACACATTGATGGGTCTAAAATCACAACAGTTCTTTGCATTATTTATTTTAGGAATCGGAACTACTTTTGATATTTTCCAATCCGGAAATATTCCCTTTGATAATGACTCCTCAATAACATCATAAAACCTATTTCCTATTGCACTAAATGCTAATTTAATGATATTAGAGCTTAATCCGTCTCCTAGGCCAGCAGAGTTTTTTAAATTTTTTACCTTACTTTTTAGTTCAATAAAATCTATATGATCAAACTTGGAAAAGGTTGAAGTGCTCTGTGGAATCTTGTTTATAATTGTTAAAAAGTCATTATTTGTTTTTAGGTCTTGCACTATTTCTACTATGCTTTTTATGAAATACTCATTGAATTGTTCGGCTATAATTTGTTGATCAGAGTACACATCACTATCAAATATAATGTTTTGGCTTGCTCCTTTATCATCATTATTAAGTTCTTTAAGAGTTTTCCACATTTTTTTGGCATCATGTTTCACCATATCAATTTTTTCTTCATAATATTTTTGTTTAGCTCTCCTTATTTCAGATAGGACTTCATTTCTCAATTTTTTATACGTGTTCCACTCACTTTCTCCATGTGTCGTTATTTGTGACTCCATATACATCCTATCACGTTCCCTTATTTTGGTTTATAGGACTTCATTTCTCAATTTTTTATACGTGTTCCACTCACTTTCTCCATGTGTCGTTATTTGTGACTCCATATACATCCTATCACGTTCCCTTATTTTGGTTTTTATTTCCTCTGTTAACCAGCTCTTATTTTTATTTATTGTTATTTCTCTCTCTGGAGCAACTTTATTTACTGTTGACGACAATATATTAATCAAGCTTGAGGCCATATTATTGTCTCTTACCCACTCAGTATTTATTAGATTTGTTACAAATTGATCTTTATCTATTTCATTTAAATGTCTTGTTTTAATATTTATTTTTTTATGTGGTGCATGCATTTTCCCTATAGTTAAGTAAGCTTAACTATAGCTTGTAAGCAATGTGGTGATCTGTGATACGTGGTGTTTCGTGTACTAGTGTTTTTATATCTTTATTACAAAATATTAGATCTATGGTTGTTTTTGTTACATTAGTAACACGTGGTGGTTCTTTCACAAGTTGCTTTAACTTAAACAAGTCATTTCTGATTCACACACAGTTATATTGTAGCCTTCAATACTTATTTCATGAGTATATATTTCTTTAGTAACATGTGTCTCGGTTAAACATAGTATGGTAGGATTACACTGAATAATAAACTGCTTTAACTCATCTATGTGCGCTAGTAAACTTTGTATATTAAGAAATAATATATTTTCCCCTCCGAAACTCTTTAATTGCTAATAATTCTGTTGCCATCTCAGGGATTTTCCTAAGACATATTTATAGACATATTTATAGACATATTTTCTCATGGCCTTCTGGGAATTGAATGTTTTATTAAAGTTTCCTTACAATTTCTTGGCCTATTTATTTGACACTGTTCGCATTTTCCTACTAGCTCTTCAATTTCAGTACCTATCTTTGGCCAATAAAAAATACCTCTAGCTCGCAATTTACATTTACTAATGCCTAAATGACCTTCGTGTTTTAATTCTAACATTTCATGAAATAATGTTTTAATTCATTTGATAATAAATTGTTAGATTCTGGCCAAGAAGTTTCACAAATTTTTTTTACCTGTGAAAGTACTGTATCTGAATTTGTATATTCAATCATAATATTTTTACCAGTTAGTTTACTAATAATATCTGTGTTAGTAGGGATAGAATAATGCTCACGTTTTATGTATTTATTTAAAGGTTTCGGATCCAAACAAACTCTTATACTTTTATCAGGCTTCTCAACCAATGTTAAACTATTTACCCAATCAGTAGGATAATTTACCTTTGGTATTATGTTAGTTTGTTCTAATTTATCTAAACTCTCATTCACCCTATCATATAAAGCAAGTGGAACATTTCTACACGATTGTATAACAGGCTTTGCCTGGCTCATTAACTTGATTTTGCACAAACCTGAATTCTACCTAAGCCTTCAAAAATATCTTTATAATTTTGGTAAATATCATCTTTGGTTTTAGGCAATAAGGAAGTGTTAACATTTTCGATTCTCATAATAAAACCAAATCGAACACAATCTATGCCACTCAATAAAGGAATACAGTCAAAATCTACAACAATAAAATTGATAACCTCAGACGTACCTCTGGCTTTACAATTCAATTTAATTTGTTCCAATGGCTTAACTTTAAAATTTCCAAAAGATACTAATGTAGCTCGTGTTTTCTTCATTTTATTATCTTTCTCCCAATGTGTCAAATATTTGATTGGCTAAATATTTGCTACAGCTCCGGTATCCAGTTTAAATTTTAGACTTCTATTTTGTATAGCAATAGTTTCAAACCAAGACTTTTCCCTTGAAGTATTATTTTCGTTAACATTTATGACATTAATGTCACTTTCAGAACTACTTTCAAAATCATTTTTAACGTCAACTTCGTCCATTGATTTACGTTTACAAACTTTTGTGAAATGATTTTTTCCTTTACATTTTTGGCATATTTTACCAAAAGCAGGACAATGCCCGTATTTGTGGTTTGTAGAACATTTCCAGCATACTCTTTTTTTTTCTGTCCAATTATTATTTTTTCCATATTTACCATATTTTTTATTAACAACAGCAGCATCAATATTATCATGATTATTTTCCTTACTCAATTCAACTGACTTACAAAAATCTTGAATTTTTGTAAGAGAAATGGTATTTTTTCTAAGTAATCTTTGTTGGACGTTTTTATCATAGATTCCGATAAGCAACTGATCCTTAATCATTCTTTCTTCATAAGGTTGCTTGCATTTGTTATTACTGCAAATAAACTCGCATAACGATGCCTGTTTCTTTAATTTAATGATGTAGGAATCAACGGATTCGTCATTTTCTTGTATTAGTATATTAAATTTAAAAGTTTCCATAGCTAGATTTTTCTTTGGTATAAAGAAGAGATCCAATGCATTTAAAACGTCTTCAAGTGTATCTTGTTGTATTTTCAAAGGAATTATATATCTCAAGTCCTACATCACCCATAATATTTAATAATAAAGAAATTCTAGTTTCTTCATCCTTTTCATGAAACTTTCCAGAAGCACGCATGAATATTTCGAAGCTCTGTTCCCATTTCTTCCAGGAAAAATTGTTTTCCAAATCCAACTGACTCAGTGGACGACAAAACATTTCCATTTTATATTTTAAGGTTTCACACCTAGTGATGTAAAAAAACCGTTTTTTTGATGTTGACGTTCTTTTCAGTTGAAAAAAACAGTTTTTCTCCCGTCTTTTCGTTTTTTTCGTGTTATTTATGGCCAAACTGCGATACTGATATGTTTTTTTGATTCTATAATTTCTATATCGACATTTACGTACCTATTTTCTGAAAATAATTATGGTTGGAATAGTTCTTTTCCATTTAAAACTCGAAATTGCCATCATATGTTGTGTTGCGCATACATACTCCGTATTTCTTGACCATCTCGATGTCTATTATGACGTCAGAAGAACAACAGCTGTTGCTTGAAAGCGTTGACCGGTTAAATTCTATCATCCATGGGTAACAATTACCTGCTCTGTGGAAGCAACATGATATATCTTATACTTATCAAATAATTTTTTTTTATTAGAATTATTAATCAATAAAACAATGTTTATTTTTTTCGTAAGAAAATTTCTCGATTCACTTAACCTTGCTCCTAAAATAAATACAGTATATATTAAGATTATCAATTTTAATAAGTTTAAATAAGCTTATTAATCATCAATTTCAACACCAAATTGATTTAAAAAATACCAAAAAAACAAGGCTTGTGTATTTTTCGTGAAAAAAACCGGTTTAAAACAAAAAAACGAACCGTATTTATTTCTTTCGCATCACTATTCACACCTGACACCATGTAATATACCGGGTGACCACGAAACCTTATATCTTCTTTGTTTTACAGGATATAAATTTCAAATTTGGGCACGTCAAATAACGGTGAAATATGCATTATTTCAACAATTTTATTACTTTCTGTCGCTTCCGGTTTCACCGGAAATGACACTAACTTTCGATTTCTAAATGGAACACCCTGTATATTTTTACATTTTTGGATTCAGGAGGTCATTTTGAATATAGATAAGGCATATTGAGATAAAAATATTATTGACAGACATTTTTATGAGCAAATTTAATTTTTGATCTAGGCGGCCTTGACCCCAAAAAAATTTTTTGTTTTGCTTCAATAATTAATCAAAAAATACAATTATGGTATTATATCGTATGACATTTGTGTTATAAGATCTTAAACATTTCGGAAATCGTTCTTTCCAAATAACTAATTTTTTTTAAATGGCACCATGGTGGCTCACTACGTTATTTAAATAAAGCATTTCATTACCGATAATTTGGTACCAAACACTTCATTATTTGTTCATATTATAATACATAAACATTACATTTAACAAGTTGTAAATGCAAATTAACTCTCTCTTAACATTTAACACTGAATTTCTATCAAATAGGTGCCTTTGAAATGTAACGAAAGAAACAAATGAATAGTTTGACAGCTTGATATCAAAATCGTATTTTTTGATTAATTATTGAAGCAAAACAAAACATTTTTTTGGGATCACGGCCGCCTAGATGAACAATTAAATTTGCTCATAAAAATATCTGTCAATAATATTTTTATCTCGATATGCCATAACTGTATCCAAAATGATCTCATAAATCCAAAAATGTAAAAATATACAGGGTGTTCCATTTAAAAAACGAAAGTTAGTATCATTTCCGGTGAAACCGGAAGCGACGGAAAGTGATAAAACAGTTGAAATAATGCATATTTAACCGTTATTTGACATGCCCAAATTTGAAATTTATATCTTGTAAAACAAAGAAGATATAAGGGCGAGCGTCATTTCGTGGTCACCCGGTATACAGGGTGAATCTTAGAGTGGCGGCCATATTTTTGGGGTTAATAGTACTAGTCGTCATGAACATGAGTCCGAATTTTTTTTTTTTGTAGGTTGTAAAATGGCCGAGTTATGAATTTTTTTAAAAAATTCGCGATTCAAGTTTCCTGTAATTCCGGCGCCGCTGGGCAAGCACTTACTGCATTACGTGTGACCGGTCGACAGTGTTGCCAAGTGTAGATGATATAAAACTCTCGCTAGCGCATTCCACTGGCGGGGTACCCAAATTCAAATAAAAAGGGTTTAAACAATATTCATTTTTCATGGCACGAAAAAAAAAAATTGTAGATTTGTGTTCCCATAGTGAACGGTGTCGCCTCCTATAAATATGGCCCCCACTCTAAGATTCACCCTGTATATATAAATAATAATATTTATTATATTTTTATATAACTTTTTATTTAGTTTAGATGACAATCAATAATCACCTTACAACCATGAACATCTAGATTCTAATTAAAATCATAATATACTACAGTATCCTCATGTGAAAGAGCTCTAAACGTTTATTTGTAGTGCGATGTTGCCAAGCCAATACATCCAGAACAATATATTCAGAAAAGCGGACCGCAGGTCGTTCGAGAGCAACTGATTCCAACTGTATACAAAAATATCAAAGTTTACTAAATACTACAAGTTACCTCACTCCTTCGCGGCTCTTTCATATTTGGATATCAAAGGCGCACCGCGGACACGTGTTGTTGATCAAAAAGCGATACGGATACCGGGTGTATTAGCAAAGTTAGCAACGTTTAAAAACGCAGTCAGCGCACTAAGTCATCTACCTAGGGTTACAGAAAAATGTGTTCTGTGCTAGGGTGTTCCAAAAGTTTGAGACCGTAATAATTGCGGTCAGATAATGTATAAATAAAAAAGAAATAAGTAAGTACAAATCATTCGTAGAGTGAACGAGTGTCACTGTGTTCATACTAGAGTTACTAGAGAATCCATCGAGGATCCCTGGGTACCTTTATCGAGGACGCGGGGGTCAAGAGGTAGGGGGTAGGCGAGTCGAGAAGTAGGCGCAGGCGGATTCGCGCCTTTCGTAGAGTGAGGTAACTTATAGTATTTACTAAATTCTTATTATACTTCTTTTTAGGTTGAAGATAAGAAGAAAAGAAAGTTGAAGATTTTTAGAAACAAATTAATAATAGTTTTTCCGAGAGTTTTTCTTAAGATCAATAGGATGAAAATGATGAAAACTTTGACTATACATTGTTCCACTTAACGAATTATTTCTTATGCTATTATAAGGAAAATGTTTTCTTTTATATTTCAGAATTTGCTTTGATTGTGTATATAAATATATCATTGGGCGAGTTGCTTTATTCACCAGTTGATCCATCAGATATGTTTTATCGTTGATTAAAATTAATACTTCAACGTCGCAATTTGAACTGTCTCCTTTCCAGTCATGTTAAGGCTTCTCGCACACCAACAATACGCAACGGCGACGATACCGCAATGAATGATATTTGCTTCCATCTAAATAACATTGCGATATCGTCGCCATCACGTATTGTTGGTGTACGAGCAGCCTTTTAAAATCACGTGCTGCTACCTCTAAAAAAGGCGGGCGCAGATACATCAAACATGAAACATGCAACATACACATACATACATACATGCTGTATATGTAGAATGTTGCTTGACCGCACAGACTTGTGCAACACATTTATGATATACTGTTTGTATGCGATTATTTTCTTAGTTTATTCTAATAGGGACGTCGAATCGTGGTATCGTCGGGGTTGCGTATTGGTGGTTTGACCTTTCAAAATATGTATCACTCGATCTCCCCTTGCTATTTGATTTTTTTAAGGGGGTGGCTATGTAGGTCAGAGGGATGATGATAGGGTACAAGTATTACATTAAAATATGTACTCCTTGGAAACAAGGTCGACGTGTTCGACGTGTTTCAATAATTTTCCAGACAATTTTGCGTCGGTCAAAACTGCGGTAGTCTATGTCCCATAAATGCCGTAGCAGGCGGTGTTTACAATAATTAATCCCTATGAGCCTAATACTTATAAATGATTATTCAATCAAATGCAAATAGTTTTATTACTTTTGATAATTACACTTAGGTGCACCCTGTATTTCCTGTAAATTTATAAACTGCAAAGCCTACTATTGCATTAGTATCTTAATATTATTAAGTACACCGAGTGGCCACGAGTCAATGTACGCCCCCAATTTTTTGGCTGTTTTTGAATTTAAAAATTTTAAAAATTTAGTAAGGTTGTCTGTAAAGAATAAAATAGTTATTTAAATTACTGATAGATAAGACTATTTTTAGGCTTTTCTCAAAAAAAAAAAACGGAATTTAATTTTCATTTTCATTCCTATGGAAAATTTTTAAATGGGACCGTACTATTTTTATTTATTAATCGGACATAATGATTCGTAAGCTTTAATTTTTTAGCCAATAATAATTTCTTAGCGAGATCCTTTGTAATAATAAAAGTATTTTAAAAGGTTCATTAAAATTATTTCTTGTTTAATTTGTGCGTACCTTTTAAAAACACTTTTATTATTCTCGTTACGAAATGATTATTGGCAAAAAAATTAAAGTTTATGGATCATTATTGAAAAAAAAGGTACGGTGCCTTTTAAAAATTTTTCATAGAACCCTACGGAAATAAAAATGAAGATTATATTCAGTTTTTTGAGAAAAACCTAAAAATAGTCGTATCTATCAGAATTAATAAAAAAAAAGGTGATTTTCAAGAAGTTTTATCTCCAAAAGATTTTATTGCATAGAATGCATCTTTTAGGTATAAAAACTTAAAAAATCATAGTCCGTACGCACAGAATGACGGGGAAAGTACCTAAAAATGCATAATAGGGATCACGCACATATTTTAATATCAATAAAATTAGAATCTCTATTTGTTTTAATAACACCTTTGATTACAAATTTTTTTGAAATATGTTGGTGATGGCATAAAATCGGATTTGAATAATGTTATTCCGGCAAAACGGGTTTGACGTCACTCTATTTAAGTAGTGAGGGATAAGAACATCCCTCTGGTGGTCAGTTGCTACTACCAAGACATCGACGGTGTCTCTGTGACCGATAGCGGCTTGCCAAGCAAGCACCAAGAGCGGCGACCTCTAACCCTGATGGACTAAAACATGCTTAATAAATAGGATTATAGGAAACAACTACAGGACGGGCAAAGGCCCCTACTCCCATTGAATTATACCTATAAATCCAAATTGGTAGCCAAATTTGTTATTTGTCTTTTCTATACCAGACACAGACCGGTTTCGAACTCTTTATGTTCTCATCAGTGTGCCACAGGTAGCTGAAAAGACAAATAACAAAGGCAAACCAAACTGGCCTATGGCAGACCCAGCACACACTAGAGGTCGCCGCTCTTGGTGCTTGCTTGGCAAGCCGCTATCGGTCACAGAGACACCGTCGATGTCTTGACTGGTAGTAGCAACTGACCACTAGAGGGATGTACTTATCCCTCACTACTTACTATGTGCTGGGTCTGCCATAGGTCAGTTTGGTTTGCCTTTGTTATTTGTCTTTTCAGCTACCTGTGGCACACTGATGAGAACATAAAGAGTTCGAAACCGGTCTGTGTCTGGTATAGAAAAGACAAAAAATAACAAATTTGGCTACCAATTTGGATTTATAGGTATAATTCAATGGGAGTAGGGGCCTTTGCCCGTCCAGTAGTTGTTTCCTATAATCCTATTTATTAAGTCACTCTATTTGTTTACTTTTTTGACATTGACAATAACGGTGTCAAAGTGACAAGAGCGTGATTGTTTACTGCCCGTTTACTGTTTATTACTCGTAAATTCGTTTTAACTTTTGATTTACTATGGAAAAACCTGATATAAAGTGCTCTAAATGCTTAGTGCCACAATGTGAATCAAATCTATTAGAACACCGGAAAAAAAGTATTTATTTCATTGCCAGTAGGATCAAGCGCTAAACTGAAAGAAAAAAGAAAATTGTGGTTGCGAGCTATGAGACGAAACGAAAATGAGATATCTGAAAACACTAGAGGATTTGTTAATTTGTTTGTGAAGACCATTTCAATGTAATTATTTACCTAATAATAAATAATATGATAGTGAGAAATATTTTTGTTAATAAATAAAAGGTTAGGTACATGTTAATGGCCTATCTACTCTGTATTGAAAGTAAAACATATTTTTTTGTTCTTTTGAGCTGGAGCAAGATATGAAAAAGTATATTTGCGATATAAATTAATGGATGAGAAGATATTTTTGAGAGATCAAATCGTTCAACATATATTATTATTTAAATGCCAAATAGATAGAAAATGTTCCTTTAGAAACAACCGCAATTGTCACTTTGTGCCTTTACGAAATCAGTCTCAGCCATAGTAATAATAATAAAACACTTCTAAACTATTAATATACGTTAAACCAGTTAATAAAAAACACAGAACGCTTGAAACTCTTGAAATAAACTTTTCTTGCACGTTTTCAATAGAAGTACAGATTACAGACACAGTCGAAGCATTGATAATAATTGGAAGTGATTACTGCACGGTCTGACCGTCCTCGTTAAAATAATAGCTGTATGGTCTGGACATTTCTTCTTCCTCAACTGCTCTCCTTTATCAGGGTAAAAACACACATATCTAATCTGCATCTAGCTTCTAACTCGCAATGGACCTCATGCCTGATGCATTTAATAGAAAAAAAAACAAGGACGTGTGGGATTTGAACCCGGAACCTTATGCTTGCCAAGCCCGGCTCGTTGCCTCTAGGCTGACAAAATGTGAGTAAAGCAAGAATAAATTCACTACACATCAAATGTCAAATATTCGGACCGTGCAGCAGTCACTTCCTTGATAATTTCTTTATGGCGAGAAGTAAACAAATAGTATGATTTCACGCGGGTCGTCGGAGGTACTCGACAGTTGGTCGGAAACCTTCAAATAAATTGAATTTTATTTATTAATTATAAATTATTGTGTGTCTAAATAATTTAAATTATGATGTAGTTGGTCTTTCTCAAACATAAAGCTTCCGATAAAAACACATTTTGGTGTAAAACTGACACTCGCAAGTATCCTATTATGCAAAAAGTGCATTTTTTGCTGTTTTTGTGCATTTTTTAAGGGTTTTTCAAAGATATTCATTTAAGATTCATAAAATGGTTTGTTTTAGTATTATACAAACCTTAAGTAACATATTGGGTCATTTAAGACCCTTTCCGGGTCGATTGTAGCCATTAAACGCATCCAAAAGTGCATAATTTGCATCCCTTTAAAAACATTATTTTAATAATTGCTCTAAAATTAATTAAATATCATCCAAATTTTATACTCGGGGTTTTTCGAGGTCACTAATTACGAATTTGAAGAGAAAATCGGAAAATTCAAAATGGCTGACTGATAATGGTGCGAAATTCAATTTTAAAAGTAAATTTTTTTCCTTTTTAATATTTTAATATTGTAATTTTTGTTTTGTAGACTAAAAGTATAAAGTATTGTATAAATTCTAAATAAATATGTAAATTAAATAAATTTTATTTTAACAAAAAATTTTCTTTACTATTTTTAAAATTTTTCAGCCATACAAAAAGTTAATTACAAAGGAAATCATATTAAAAATCAAGTAGTATTAATTTATTTTTTCGCATTTTGACAGATAATACGCTATTTTACTAAATTCAAAATCGTTTAATAAAGTGGCACTTTACCACATAGAAATGTCACTTTACTATTATAGTAATGTCAGTAACAGTTTGACAGAAAATATTTCATATACCTTCTTGTTTTTTTTTTGATTTTAAAGGAAGTAAGCTCGAAGTTTTCTCGAGCGGCATTTAATGTCTTTAAAACAATTTTCTAAATTGTATTCAGTAGCAAGATTCATTTTTATAATTTTATTAATATACGGGTTGGGCAAATGTGCCGGAACACCCGATTTCTGGCTAAACTATAAGTTAGATTAAAAAATACCCTTAACAAAAGTTTTTGTAGTATTTTCGTTCTATTCAGTGACGTACTTTGATTTTCAACAGCTACTCTATTTTCGAGATATGACGTCATCGGCAGTTTTTTTAAATGAATAACCCTGATATTTTTACATTTTCAGATAGACACTTTTTCAACAATTACAATGATATAGGGTTTCAACAATTACAATGATATAGGGGACTTGTGGTTTTTTAAATATTAAATAAAATAATTAAATAAAGAGTGGTAAATAATTATTATTTAACGAAAATGAAATTTGTTATTACAAAATATTGAGCACTTTAATATTGAGAAAAAAATATTCATAGTAAATGTTCAAACTGGAGACTCTCAGCAGTCTTATAATATCCTAATCGATCAACGAGGGCTCTTAAATAATAATAATTTACCACTCTTTATTTAATTATTTTATTTAATATTTAAAAAACCACATGTCGCACACCCACCAAACCCTATATCTTTGTAATTGTTGAAAAAGTGTCTATCTGAAAATGTAAAAATATCAGGGTTATTCATTTAAAAAACTGCCGATGACGTCATATCTCGAAAAATAGAGTAGCTGTTGGAAATCAAAGTACGTCACTGAATAGAACGAAAATACTACAAAAACTTTTGTTAAGGGTATTTTTTAATCGAACTTATAGTTTAGCCAGAAATCGGGTGTTCCGGTACATGTGCCCAACCCTGTATAACTTAAAATCAATTCGACTCACAAAAATTATACTATACTCGATCTGTTCAAAACATAGAGCTCGACTCCGCCCCATTAATTTTATGGCAGCGCAGAACGGTCCACGCAATAGTCAGTTTTACACGATGGAATTAATGAAAGCTGTGATAGCTTCAACAAAATTTGTTTATTATATGTGTTACATTGTATACTGCAGCGAAGTTATATTTTTATAATGTTTATTCCCATTAAAGTTTCTATTATACATTTTACTCCAGGAAATGTAGGCTCAAGGTGGAAAACTATATAGGATTTGATTTTTATTTTTTTTTATACTGATCTTGGGATGCTCAATTTGGGTCTGAGTTTGTGGGACACAGCTGTCCCCGGAACATCCCCATCCAACCCCCCAAAGGGCTTTTTTTTGCTTTTTGCTTTATATCGAGCTTCCGGTGCATGCTATCGCAAAAGTACCTATTGAAAATTAAAGAGGAATAAACAGTGTACAATATGAGCCATGTTTGGTTGTTGTACGTCAAACCGTTTCTTTGCACGGGCACCTCAAAGTTGGCCCTCCCTTTGAAATAGACACTTCGTAATTTTTTTATTGTGGCTCACAGGCAATACTAATTAAAAATAAAACATATGGCAGTTTATCACCGATAAATACCTGATTTTTTGGTATATATCTGTTTTTTCTGATATTGCTCTTTTTCAAGATACAGGGTCGTCCATCCTAAAATTCACTCCATCGTATCACAGGGGTTGTTCATATAGGATAGTTCAAAATTTATGCTATTATAGACTTCAACGTGATGTTTGAAAATTCGTATCAGACGACCAAATTTTTTCGCCGGAACTACCCCTTAACCTAAAAAAATAGTTTTTAGGTTAGGGTTTTCTTTAATATTCGCTCTTCAGGACACTCTATGAGAAATCGTCACGTATTGTTGTATGCTCGCTTATATGGTTTATGTATAGGTTTCATAATTATTTTTTTTTACAACACCCTGTATTCGAATTTTTATTTATAGAGGGTTTTAAAAAAAATATTTTTTTAACGTTTTCTAATACGCATATGTTTTTACTATATGCCATCTACTTTGTATATCTCTATATGGTTTGTTAATTAGATCCCAAAATCGATACCGCGGCGTAACAGTTTATCAGAAAATTACATTATTCATGTTATGCATATATTCTATACGCATGTATAGAATATGTGCAAACGTTTTCCTCAAATATTTTCTCTGAGGGTTATTGAAAACAAATATTCTTTTACTGCCTTTTAATACGCATATATTATGTAGCTACTATTTACAGTATTCTTTTGTTTTTAGTGTATTTACGACAGAAATACATTGACAATGAGTAAACGTTACTTATGCTGACTGTACTCCTTTCCACACCACCTGAGAGGTATAGAGTATTTGGCGCGTTTTTTTTAATTGTGGTATCCCCATTAGGCCTACTCCACAGCGATAAATCGTCCCCGTTAATAAAACTTGCGTCGCTTAATTCCAGAAGGAAGGAAAAGACGGTCTACTGCCAGTGTCTACACTACAGTCACAAGCTCCTGAAAAATTGCTGAGACTTATTTCCTGCAAATGCAAGAAGGACTGTCGCCGCGCGTGCGGGTGTCGTAAAGCAGGTTTAAACTACTCAAGTATTTGCACAAATTGCAACAAAGGCTGTACGAACATGCCAGAAATCGAAATTAATGTGGAAGAGGACTACGACGATGAACAACTCGGGGACGATTATCGCTGTGGAGTAGGCCTAATGGGGATACCACAATTAAAAAAAAAAGGCGCCAAATACTCTACCTCTCAGGTGGTGTGGAAAGGAGTACAGTCAGTACGCATATAAATAGTAGCTACATAATATATGCGTATTAAAAGGCGGTAAAAGAATATTTGTTTTCAATAAATAAATAATAAATAAATAAAAACGTCTTTATTAATAAGGCGAAGTTTAGCCATAGGCTACTCTTACACTTAACCTTATCTTAAATCTAAAAAAAATAATTTAAACACATTGCAAGTAAGAAAGAATATACCAAATCAACAGATTAATTTGAATAAATAAGCTAAGTAAAAGCTAGATAAATATAAGCGCACAGAAAAACGAGAAAGAAAAAATAATAGAAGTAAATATATTATACATAATTAAACTATTGTACAGAATGAATGAATCGTCATCCTAGCGACATTAAATTGTTGACATTGTAAATTAAATAATTTATTTTTTATATAATTACGAAATTTTTGTATCGTAAATGTTTTTGCAGCTCTATCAACATTATTGTAATATTTTACAGCATTAAATGTAAATGATTTTTGAAAAAAAGCAGAAGTATACAGGGCATTGTAAAATTGTCTGTGTTTCTAATATTGACAGCGTGAATCTGGTTCCGTGGTATAAGTCTATTCTTCAGGTATTCAGGCTCAGAAGTAAGCAACAAACGATGTACAAGCACCAAAAAGTTAAGTTTCCAGGTGCTGTCAATTCTTAACCATTTCAACTCCATGATTTTTGTACTTATGTGATCGAATTTACGCAGGTTAAATATAAAGCGACACAAGTGTTTTGGACCCTTTGTAACCTATTTTTATTAGCATGATCTAAAAAAGGATAGTACACAGTCAGACAATAGTAAAAAATAGGCAAAACCAAAGTATCACAGAGTTTTTTTTTAATGCAGTAATTTAAAATATGTTTGCTGGCATAAAGCAATTTTAATCTCAAATACGATTTTTTAAATAAGTTATTAACGTGTTTTTGAAATTGAAGTCTGTGATAAAAAATAACCCCTAAATTTTTTACTTCCGTTTTGAAAGGTATAGCCTCATTATTTATTTGTATTAATAACCCTAAGAGAAAATATTTGAGGAAAACGTTTGCAATACATACATGCGTATAGAATATGTGCATAACATGAATAATGTAATTTTCTGATAAACTGTTACGCCGCGGTATCGATTTTGGGGTGAAGGGGTAGTCTAATTAACAAACCATATAGAGATATACAAAGTAGATGGCATATAGTAAAAACATATGCGTATTAGAAAACGTTAAAAAAATATTTTTTTAGAACCCTCTATAAAAAAAAATTCGAATACAGGGTGTTGTAAAAAAAAATAATTATGAAACCTATACATAAACCATATAAGCGAGTATACAACAATACGTGACGATTTCTCGTAGAGTGCCCTGAATAGCGAATATTAAAGAAAAACCTAACCTCAAAACTCTTTTCTTAGGTTAAGGGGTAGTTCCGGCGAAAAAATTTGGTCGTCTGATACGAATTTTTAAACAGCACGTTGAAGTCTATAATACCATAAATTTTGAACTATCCTATATGAACAACCCCTGTGATACGATGGAGTGAATTTTAGGATGGACGACCCTATATCTTGAAAAAGAGTCAGAAAAAACAGATATATACCAAAAAATCAGGTATCTATCGGTGATAAACTGCCATATGTTTTATTTTTAATTAGTATTGTCTGCGAGCCACAATAAAAAAATTACGAAGTGTCTATTTCAAAGGGAGGGCCAACTTTGAGGTGCCCGTGCAAAGAAACGGTTTGACGTACAACAACCAAACATGGCTCATATTGTACACTGTTTATTCCTCTTTAATTTTCAATATAGGTACTTTTGCGATAGCATGCACCGGAAGCTCGATATAAAGCAAAAAGCAAAAAAAAGCCCTTTGGGGGGTTGGATGGGGATGTTCCGGGGACAGCTGTGTCCCACAAACTCAGACCCAAATTGAGCATCCCAAGATCAGTATAAAAAAAAATAAAAATCAAATCCTATATAGTTTTCCACCTTGAGCCTTCGTTTCCTGGAGTAATTTGCAATTTTTGACTTTTAAAAATAATACTTATTCTCGCGAAAATTTAAACGACTTTCTTTATTAAGTCCGCACTGCGCAAACTCACGATACAAACGTAAACAAACCAGCTGCCGATTGCTGGTTTGTTTACGTTTGTATTCGTTTTTAGGTTAGGTGCTTTTGCGAGTATTGAGAGTAATTTCCACATACTTAAGAGATCGTATGTGGTTATTTCAGGCAAAAAAGTTTAGTTTGTGATTTACTGTAACAGTTTCACATAGGTTACTCTACTGGATAAACTCCAATGACCACAATATACACTATTCAAAAATAGCCAAATCGTTTACTTTTCGGTTTCCACCACTGTACATATTTATTTATTAATATCTATCGTATGATTCCTTCAGTGGTACACTTTTGGTGATTGGAGTAGGTGTGTTTCTTTGTATTCATGAAGAATATTGTAAACACTTGCAACACTCACACTTGCTGCTGTTGCAGTGAACTTCACGCATTCCATTTTTGGCTTCTCCGGATTCTCCCTATCGTAGGCCTTGAAGATATTCAGCACGTTTTCCTTATTCTCCACTGAAAAATGTCTTGTTTTTCACTTTCTCGGTGGAGAAATTGCACCCCCTTCAGCCATCTTATTTCGATTTTCATAACCTGTGCATGACAGTTGACAGTGCAGGCCGGCTCCCCATTTATTCGCGTTTTTCGTACGTTTAATGCGTTTCGCGACAATCCACAAGATAAGCTAATTGCTGATTGGTCTGTTGCAAAATACGTAAAAGTTTAATGTGTGACGCAAGTTCTTGTAGAGGCGGCCTTTCAGTCAAATCTAGAAGTTGCATTGTAATTTGGGTTCTATAAATACGACCAATAGAGAAATTCCATTCAAATTTAGCGGACATTTTTGGGCTGAGTGTATTTCTATCTTTTGGACAGACAGAGTATACATAGGTAACTGTTATTATTACATAAATAAACAAAAGCCATGTCGGTTACTAGGTTACGGAAATCCTACACTACATAAATAAACAAAAGCCATGTCGGTTACTAGGTTACGGAAATCCTACACAAGTACCTACTATGATATTTTATAAATTTCAAACTTTGTAATGCTTTTATGTCTATCACTATTTGTTTACAATTACCTACTAACACAAAATGCGAAACAATATAAACAAATCTCGTAAGAAAAGCAGTTTTACTAAACTCATATAGTTTTGAGTTACTCGCTCGCTTCGCTTGCTCGTACTCAAACAAAACAAATTGAATTTCGCACCATTATCAGTCAGCCATTTTGAATTTTCCGATTTTCTCTTCAAATTCGTAATTAGTGACCTCGAAACCCCCCCGAGTATAAAATTTGGACGATATTTAATTAATTTTAGAGCAATTATTAAAATTTTTTAAACGGATGCAAATTATGCACTTTTGGATGCGTTTAATGGCTACAATCGGCCCTTAAAAGGTCTTAAATGACCCAATATGTTACTTAAGGCCTGTATAATACTAAAACAAACCATTTTTCTCAAATTTTTATGAATCTTAAATGAATATCTTTGAAAAACCCTTGAAAAATGCACAAAACAGCAAAAATTGCACTTTTTTTGCATAATTATGCATTTTTAGGTACCTACTTTCCCCGTCATTCTGTGCGTACGGACTATGGTTTTTCAAGTTTTTATACCTAAAAGATGAATTCTATGCAATAAAATCTTTTGGAGATAAATCTTCTTGAAAATCATCTTTTTTTAATAATTCCAACGGCCTATTAGTAATTTTCTTATATCGCATTCATCTGACCCGGCCATTTTGTAAAAAATAGAAAATCGTTCGTATCTCACTTATTTCTTGGAATTTTTGAAATTGGAAAAAACTGTTGCAGTTACAATTTCATTCTTTATAAAACACCATAAAAAAACCACGGTCATTCTATTTAAGAAAAAAAGTTGATGTCACTTCCGGTTCAACCGGAAATGATATTTTCGTTCCTGTTTGTCTAAAAATAGCTCACTTTTGTCTTACTCACGTATACCAAAAACGAAATTTTTAAATTAAAAAACAACCAAAAAATTGAGGGCGTACATTGACTCGTGGCCACCCGGTAGACAGACTTTGGCTCCATCATCTCTTTCTATCTTACCGAAATTCTTATTACCTAACGGTTGTCTTTAATTTGGTGTTTATAAGTGGTTAAGAGTTGAAATAAATAAGGAGATACATCCGTTCTTACTGATGACTTAATGTCGATTTCGCCATTCAAAGACGATTTGAATAATTATAGTTAAACATGGATTCCTTATAGTTTAGCGGATTAGCTAACCTATTGTGAACTTTTTGATAAAAGCACCAAATTTGGCACAGAGGTAGACCGATGTAATATCAACAATTATGGATGTGGAGCCATCGGCCAACTGCCCCCTGGCGGCCGTGGCGGCCATTTTCCAAGATGGCTGCCAGTGGACACCCGAAAGACAACAGCAGTTAGATAAAATTTGCTGCTGAAGGTTTTAGTGAATGTTTATTGAATGATTGTAAGTTATATACAGGTTGGGTCAATAGTGCGTGCGTGCGGAGATACAGAAGAAATCTGTATCTCCTGTCTCGTTAGAGATAGAGGCATGGTTCAAAATTTTAATTACATTGTGAGAAAAAGTACATTTTTTTAAATTATTATCAATTATACAGGGCGATCCGTTAAAGTGGTAGATGAAAGAATATATATTTTTTATATGGAATGACCCAATTTTTTTATTATGTTTGAATACCACTATGATGGCCTATTCACCGGTAAAATATTTTTAAAATTTGTTTGATGGTTAATGAATTAAAAAATATTTTTATTGAAAACTGCCGTTTGCAGGTATCATTTTGAAAATTGATTTTGGACTTATTTTTGGAGAGTAATTTTTTTTCTTTGACATGGTAGTAGTGTATGCCATACTTTAACTATTAGCTGATGTAGAAAATATTTTTTTCATACAAGGTGTTCATAAGCGTACTGCTAAATAAATATTCAAACTACCAGAACTCAACTTTTTCAAATGGAACACTCTATATATTTTTGTAAAAATTGTGTAATTTTTATTTCTCTGCAACTTTGATATATGTCCCATACCTAAAATGAATAGTTTTCTAGATGTAGTTGTTTATGTGTAAATAGGTATGTTTTATTCAGAAAAGTCAATGTACCTTTGAAATTATTTCATAGAAACAAAGACATTTAATTTCAGTTACTTTCAATTTTGTTGCCTCCAGAACTTACGCTAAAAAGTATTCTCACAGAACCCATCCACAAGAAGCATCTTCTAAAGGTTTAAAAACAGATTTAAAGAAACAGGTGGCATTTCTTATAAAAAAGTCAATCGTAGAAAAAGGACTACAAATGAAGATAACGGCAGTTTTCCTTAAAAATATTTTTTTTTTTTAATCGGCATTAAAGTACCTCAAAATCGTCATTAAAGTGATCGAAATAGTCATTAAAGTAATCCATTATTGTATGATTTTTGTAGTTGGCCGAGATGACAGATAAACGTAAACATTACTTTTTTATTGCTTGTGATAATAATTGTGTTGTAACAAAAGGTAAATAAATACAGTTTTTTAAATTCAGAATTGTATTATCACTATTATAATTGCTAAAAATAATGGTTTTCTTATAAAAAATTAATCAGACTTGACATTTAAAAATAATTATGACATTTCCATATGTCACTTAAAATTTTAAATAATTATGACATTTCTTAAAGTCACTGAAAATTATTTAAAAAATGGAGTTAATTAGTCTTAATTTCATAGTTTTTGGATTTAAAAAAAAATGTAATATGCACCTCGGCATTAAAGTTCCTTTTTATCACTCATGTGGTTTATTTGCCTCGGCCCTACGGGCCTCGGCAACTAAACTCCACATTCATGATAAAAAGATTAACTTTAATGCCTTGATACATAAATAACTATTTATTTCATTAACCATCCAAGAAATTTTAAAAATATTTTACCGCTGAATCATAGTGGTATTCAAACATAATAACAAAAATTGGGTCATTCTATTTAAAAAATATATATTCTTTCATCTACCACTTTAACGGATCGCCCTGTATAATTGATAATAATTTTAAAAAATGTACTTTTTCTCACAAATTAATTAAAATTTCGAAGCATGCTTCTATCTCTAACGAGACAGGAGATACAGAATAAATACGCACTATTGACCCACCCTGTATATAACTTACAAACTATCTCTCATTCAAAACATTCAATAAACATTCACTAAAACCTTCAGCAGCAAATTTTATCTAACTTCTGTTGTCTTTCGGATGTCCACTGGCAGCCATTTTGGAAAATGGCCGCCACGGCCGCCAGGGGGCAGTTGGCCGATGGCTCCACATCCAAAATTGTTCATACTACATCGGTCTACCTCTGTGCCAAATTTGGTGCTTTTATCAAAAAGTGCACAATATGTTGAAATATCCTAGCTAAACTGCCGCACTATTACCCAATGGACGTCAGTTAGACCACTGCTATGAATTCAAAATTATTTATTTTTAGTAAATGTAATTTTGTGCTACACTAGGTGGTAATGTATCAAAAACATGATTTCGAATCAACAACTAACTGTGATTAGATTTTTTTAATCTCTATGTAGTATGTATAACTGATCTACTGCAAAGTTTAGTATATAAAAGTATTAATGTTTTCATCAATTAGATATCGCTCTGATAAACTTCACAAAGTATGATTAGGTGTTCACGTGCACTTATTGTTTACATTTTTAATCTTTTATAGGAAGTAGGTAGATATTATCTTTCTAAAACAGTAATTTTTATCAATAATAATAGTAAGTAGTAGGTAGTAATTTTCGGTAGTAATCCAAATTTTTACTTTAGTAGTTATTAGCTATTGTTAAAACTTATACGTTGAAATTCCTTTCTTTGTATCTATAAAAATTTTTCTGATGTCTTCATAATAATTTAACATTTACATTTCAATTTACACTTCTTAATTTTATCATACATTATTCTTATTTTTATATTTTTTATACATTATACATAATAATTTTAATAAGGACCCTAAGTTGTTACATATATTTTTTAAATTTCATTCTTCGCTATATTATTTTTAGTTTAAAATTGAGTGAAAATATATTTTATTTAAAATTTAATAAAAAAAATTATTCTTTACTAAACAACAAACAAAGAAAACATTCAATCAGGTATTCTAGAACCACTGTAGTAATTACACGCAATGCCTTAAATAGGTGTTTCTCTAGATTTAACTGCTGCAAATTCTTTTATATTTTCAAAATTTTATCGAGAATCTTTTGCTCTATGCTCTATTGATAACCAGATCATTTTTCTTGTGTCACACGGTAGACCTTAAATAATTTTTAATTTTGAAAAGGATCTCTCCCAGAAGCTACTAGCACATGTAAAGTGTGTAGGATTCTTAATGAGATTGTAATATTTGGTAAAGATGAAGTTAGGTTGTGGTCAAATATATATTGCAGAATGTCAAGAGGATTTAACACTTTAGCTTCAAGCAATGAAAACAATCTTAGAGCTTTTATCTCGTTAAATAAATCGTTTCCTTCCATATTAGCCTATTTCTCTTCCTGATCAGTTAGCTTTTATTGTAGAGCAAGACAATTTTTTAAAAGATCCTCATCATTATTTAATTTAGAAATATCACTAAGAAAACAAAAAACGTTATCGTAATCAGATATACCTACCTATCAAACCTACTATTTAAAGAACTTAGTGTTTGATCAATTATTTTCAAAAAGAAATTGATTTTAAAAGCGGTTTTTGGACTTTTTATACTATCATCTTACAGTATGTATAGGAGGAAAACCTTGCTCTATCTCAAGAGAAGGCGCTATTTCTTCAGCTTGAGTAAGTTTTTCCTCGAACACATTATCATTTCTATAATTTTTATAATCCACAGCTGCAAACCTCTGGTTTGGCGCCCTTTTAACGTGACGCCCGCGTGCAATGCACGTGTTGCATGCGCGTTTGTGGGGGCCCTGAGTTCGACAGCGTTGGGAAAGGTTCGGTGCTAGATAGTTCAAAATGTCGAAAAATGAGGAAGATTTATTGTTCATGAGCGCGGGATTTATAATGAGGCATTCTTTAATTTCAAAGGAAAAAAGGAACAGCGGCCTATACATTGTTAGGTGATAACACCGTTTAAGTTGTATGTACAGGGTTATTCCATATATTTAGAGAGCGTCTACCTCGCTTATTATAAAAGATAGAAAAAAACTTTAAATACAAAAGTTGTAGGGTTTGTCCTAAATCGTCAGAAAGTGTTGCGCAATATCACGAATAGATATTGGAAAGTTAAAAAAAAACACCAAGTTGGTAAATTTCTAATGAAACACCCTATATATTTTCAAAAAATCTTTTTCAACTAAATTCAAAAATATATGATATGTTGATATTTGGTTTAGCCGTTTTCGAGATATTTGCATTTAAAGAACGTATGTTTTACCTATCTCGGTTGCCATGAAAAAACAAATGCTCCAAATATCAATAATAATAATTATTGTTTATTCGGGTATCACATTTTCTTCGTTCTATCCGTAAAATTGGTATACAGAAGGAGAAATGTTAGAAATAATTGTCTTTTCATGGCAACCGCGATAGGCAAAACAATATAATCACGTTCTTTAAATGCAAATATCTCGAAAACGGCTAAACCAAATATCAACATATCATATACACTCAGTTCCATAAAAAGTGACGCACTCGATTTTTCGGGTAATTTTAAAGTTCTGTAGTTCTTAAACCGGTGGACCGATTTGAACATTTTTTTTCTCAGTTTATAGCAAAATTCATTCTCTATGAGCCGGATTGGAAGCAATGGTGAGTTCTTCCATATTTCATGGAAATTAATGGAGAATTTTAAACCCAAGTTTTTTCACAGGTTTTCAAAACACCCTGTGGATTATTCTCGCATTCATGAAAAAATTATTCATTCTGCATTCGATGAACCATTTTTTAATAAACATTTTGTTTTTTTATTCATTGATTTATCTTTAAAATTGTCCGAATTACAGCTTTTTTGCTGAAACCTTGCGTATTACCAACTTTCTGAATTTACCGACTTTTATAGCGAAATAAACTGATACGAATTTTAAAAAACATTTTTATTAAACACAAAATTATAAACTTGTTCAGGATTTATTTGAGGCATTTTGTGTAATTTTAGTCTCTAAAACTTCCTTAATGACATTTAATTTAACGATACAACAACAAAGTATGGAGGTATACAACAAATTAATTGCTATGGCAACGGCAATTGCTTTTTCAAAAGCCTTGTGATCCTACAATGAAATAAATTTCCACCTCTTTATTTTTTGAAAGACAAAGGAATTACCTACCAATAAATAAAAAAAAATTAAAAATGAGTCCACTGGTTTAAAGAAAAAAAAAAGAAAAAAAGTTAGGTCAAAAATCAAATGCGTCACTTTTTTTGGAACTGAGTGTATTTAAAAACCTTGACAATTTCTATTGGTTTATATGCTATACAATTCTGCAGTGAGTATGACCATAGATTAATTACTCTATGGTATGACCACTCATCATGTGCATCATTTCTCAATACACGAAAAAGCAGGGTTCACGTAAAAACGTTATTTATATCTCGGAAAGTACCAGCGATAAAACAGTGAACAAAAAAACAAAATGTTTATTAAAAAATGGTTCATCGAATGCGGAATGAATGATTTTTCCATGAACGCGAGAATAATCCACAGGGTGTTTTGAAAACCTGTGAAAAAACTTAGGTTTAAAATTCTCCATTAATTTCCATGAAATATGGAAGAACTCACCATTGCTTCTAATCCGGCTCATAGAGAATGAGTTTTGCTATAAACTGAGAAAAAAAATGTTCAAATCGGTCCACCGGTTTAAGAACTAAAGAACTTTAAAATTACCCGAAAAATCGAGTGCGTCACTTTTTATGGAACTGAGTGTATTTTTGAATTCAGATGAAAAAGATCTATTTGATTTTTTGAAAATATATAGGGTGTTCCATTAGAAATTTACCAACTTGTTGGTGTTTTTTTTAACTTTTCAATATCTATTCGTGATATTGCGCAACGCTTTCTGACGATTTAGGACAAACCCTACAATTTTTGTATTTAAAGTTTTTTTCTATCTTTTATAATAAGCGAGGTAGACGCTCTCTAAATATACGGAATAACCCTGTACAGTGGCAGTTATTTATTAGAGGAACTTTAAAATGAAGATGAGAACATTTTAAAAATTTAAAAATTTTTATAGGATGACCCTACACATTTGTAATACTCGTTACTTCTCGTGAAACCAAAATTTACGAAGCAGGGGGGTGGGGCATTCAAATAAACAATACTCGTAATATTAAATAAACACCATAATTATTTCACTAAAAATTTTAGGTTAGGTTAGGTATATTACACGCTATACTCCTCAGTAGTTCTCAATGCTTAAATATAAAAAACCGCTGCCAATTATGGGATCATCACTAGTGGTGTTTATAATAAAAGTAATTTTTGACGTATTTTGTTTTTTGACGTAAGGTAAGGTGGGGTAAATGCAGCCCAAAAATTCAATAGTTCAACATTAAGGCGTTGACAAAATTACAATTTTTGGCCAATAATAATCCTAGCCTAGACTCCGGCCGCTAAAGAACAAGCCACCAACGTCATCATAAATATCTGCGCGGTCGTCCATCGAAGTTCCGTCCTCTAGCATAAGCGTATCATCATAATATTTTTAAAATCTGTTATTCGCAGCGTTGAGTTTGCTAAATGCACGTCACTACTTACTTTGTAGAAGTATGGTAGACTCCGGCCGCTATAAGAACAAGCCACCAACGTCATCAAAGAATATCTGCGAGGTCGTCCATCGAAGTCCCGCCCTCTAGCATAAGCGTATCATCATAGTATTTTTAAAATATGTTATTCGTAGCGTTGAGTTTGATAAATGCACGTCACTACTTACTTTGTAGAAGCATGGTATAGCCAAAGCTAGCGCAGCCGTTGCAACGCCCCTGGCTTGTTCTTATAGCGGCCGGACTCTATCGCCAAAGCTAGCGCAGCCGTTGCAACGCCCTTGGCTTGGCCGGACTCTACTAGAATTTCCGTTAATTTTTAAACTTAATAAAGCGTAGCACGCAAACATGGTTTTATTTTTTTAATAACTGTATTAAAATTTGCGATGAGACGAGGTTTTAGTTACTGCGGTGCAAAAAATAGCGTTTTTTTTTTCAAACGTCAGAAAAACATGACATTTCTTAACTCATTTCATGGCATTAAAGTTTGACATTTTAGACGGCTGTGCGTTGCCATATATTAGCAGCGGAGGCAAAAGTACTTTTTCTTACGCTGTGAGCGGAAGAAAAGACTGATTTCTTTAAAAATAACGACATCTTAAATAGTACAAAACTTATATGCTTTAATTATTAAGTAAAAAAAAAACACCATAATCTAACTATTTAAACATTACATTAAAACGAGCATTAAAAGAACAATAATTGTTTAGTATAAGTAATAAATTTTTCGCACTTCCGGGAATAAAGTAACAACTTCACTCCATTTGGACAGGGACTGAAGTATCACATTTAATCCCTCCGGGATTAAATAATGACAGAAATCCCGGAAGAATTAAATTACTAACAAATCATTTTAATATGTATTTTATTGAAAAGAATTACTTAAAATGGTATTGTACATTAATATTTACTTACATTAACATTATTACAATTCGCAATATTAACTAATTTTTGCTGGGTTAATGCAGCAGATAAAGATACTTGATTCATACCAGATACGTCATTTTCACTCATTTTCATATTAAACTGTCAACTGGCGTTTGTTCCGATAAAGCTGCAGAAGCGTTACTACGGCAACGTTTATCAAGACCTTCTATTAAAGTGTTCTTTAAGAGAGACTTACTTGGCAATCGCAAAATCGGAAATTTTTTAAACACAATTTTCGTTATTTCTTAACATTTGCATTCAGTTCCGGAAGTGCGAAAAGTATTGTATATACCTTGGGACTGAAGTATTCTTAATCCCTCAGGTAAATTATGGCCCTCCCTTCGGTCGGGCCATAAACTTTACCTTCGGGATTAAAAATACTACTTCAGTCCCGCGGTATATAATATACTAATTCATGGCTTCTGTGGCAATTTCTGCAACCTCAGGGGGTGTACATGTAAAATCAAAAACTGAGTCTGTCATTCTCATCTAGAATAAGTGTGGTTTAAAAGAATAATATCAAAAGTATATTTATTAAAATACTTACAAATCGTGAAGACACTCGCAATACAATTTAAACTGACACTTGTCAAATCGAGCAATGCGTACATAATATAGATAGGTCCATAGCAACGTGTATTGTGTTTAATACGCTGGCAATGCGATATTAACATAGTATCAACCATTGATTAAGGAATGAACAAGATACGCGACTTCAATGGTAAAGTACGAGGCCTTTTTTGGCAGCGAGATCTCGGCAAGTTGCGGGCATTCCTGTGATTTACGTAGTATGCTTTTGACAAACCTGTGTCGTGTCTGGTTTTATATCATTAATAATCTAGTGGTAATAAAAATTTAATGTCCAGATTAATTTTAGTTTAAAATTATTAACGTAGTATGTTCTCTCTGCGAGCTATTTCTCAACGATTGTTTGACTTTTAACAGTCACATAATTTTAAACTAAAATCAATCTGAACATTCAATTTTTGTTTTCACTAGATTATAAATTATATAAAACCAGACACGACACAGGTTTATCAAAGGCATACTACGTGAATCACAGGAATGCTCGCAACTTACCGGATTCTCGCTGCCAAAAAAGGCCTCGCACTTTACCATTGATCTTATTCATTCCTTAATCAATGGTATCAACACAATGTGTTTTTGGTGGCGAAATTCGAGATTTTTTATCTTTATTTTTTTATAGCTAATCGACGTTTGAAGAAAAAATAGCATGTCGCCCTCGGGCGATAAAGTAACTTTATAGCCCGCTATTGTATGCGCATGAGAGATTTTTAAGCAAAATTGGTTATAAAAGATAGTTAATGCTATAAAAAAATGAATAACAATAAAATTTTATCAACAATGTACCCTATATTTATGTATTTGTTTAATTAAAATTCATATTATTTTTAAGTTTACGACCACTGGCCGAGAACAAACGATGAAATTCATGATACAATAAATAACATAAGATATCGCCCAGCTCGTAACGTCAGTCGGTGAGGTAGGACGCCATAACGCCCGGCTGTCAGGAGTGTCAGGTAGAATTGTCAAGTTGTTGCGGATATTTTTGTGTTTAAAAGTTAAAAAATCGTCGAAAATGAGATATGCTGTGTACGATTGTGATGTTGATAATCAATCAAGAGATTCTACGCACAATATAAAGTTTTTTAGTTCCGTGAAATAAAAAAAATGCAGGGTGTATGGAAACGCGGTTTCAGAAAAAATAGTATGTGTATCATCGTATTCATCGTAGTAAAAGCATATTTCCGAACTCCGTGTTGCTTGCACCTCGATAAGCAATCTGCACGGTCGTCCGGGAATGTTAAGTTTTTCCTACTAAGCACACAATGTACTATTTAGCATCAATTCTCTTAGTAACCAGAAAATTTTTAGAGAAAGTTTATTTACATTTTTTACCTTAATTATTAACATTTTCATATTTTTTTAACTTCCTACATCTTAAAGGTAAAATTTGACGTCAAAACTGGTTTATCTTAGTATACTTAACTTCCGGCAAGAAACAATTTTTGAGAAATTAATTATAAATAAATTTTCTATTATGCTACATACTGTCTGGCGATCGCACTGTATTTTTACCTAAAAAATTCTTCAAAATTCTTAAATATTAAATATATTGAATGTATATATGGTTAATTTATCCTTTTTATATTTGACTTGCCATTTTTGTAATTTCGAAAACTTCGAATAACAAGAACCCCAAAATTATTGATTTGTAGGGCCAGACATATTCAACAATTACAAATCGAAATACATGCCTACGAAAAATATTAATTGGGAGTTAATTTCGTATAGCCCAATCAATAGGTACTTTTACCTTGCAAAAGGTATAGGAAAGTTTATATTTGGTACGATTGTTTAATTAGGTAAGTTATTTAAGATTCCAAGTTTTCGACCTTGAGGGGGTGCCGCTCGCGCCGCCATATTGGTTTTAAGTGGTGGAAAATCGCGATTATCTCGGTACCGGTGCGAGATACGTCGATTGTGGTCATTATAAAAAATGTAGAGCGTGCGAGTTTCTACATTTTTTGTTTTAAATTTTTTTTTCTAAAGTTCATAGTTTTAGAGCGTGTAGAAAGTCAATTTCTCGGAAAATTTAATTTTTGAGCAAAATTTCCCGCTGTTTATTAATTTTTTTACCCTTATTTGTTACTCCATTCCACACCACCATAGAGGTAGAGTTATGGCGCTTTTTTTAACGTGTTACCCCCAGTAAACATAATCCACGAAGCATCATGTCATTGAAAATGATTAATACTTTGACTTTTTCGAACTCCTTGGATTCATTGATGGACCCGGTTGTTTTGGATTAATTAATATTGAAGAATTTAATACATCAGAGATTATAGGCTTTTTCTGAGAATTTTCCTCTTGTTCTTCAGAATCATCACAATTACCATCTGGCATTTGTAAAGTGAGAAATTGGTTGATTTCAGGTGGTTCATCGTCTTCATCGTCGAAATCTGGGATTATTTCCGGAATATTGTTACATGAAATTCCTATGCAAGTAGCGCATATATAATCGAACATTTCAAGCCTGCGTTTCTACAACTGCATGTTGTTCCACATCCTTTTTTACATTTACATGAAATGCATTTTCATAAAACTTCAGGTGAAGGATCTTTCAATGTAGAAAATCGCACGCTCTACATTTTTTATAATGACCACAATCGACGTATCTCGCACCGCTACCGACATAATAGCGAAAAAGCGATTTTCCACCCCTTAAAACCAATATGGCGGCGCAAGCGGCACTCCCTCAAGGTCGAAAACTTGGAATTTTAAATAACTTACCTAATTAAATAATCGTACCAAATATAAACTTTCCTATACCTTTTGCAAGCTGGAGCCATTTCTGATGCCCTGTTGATTGGGCTATAGTTTAAAAATAAATAGTAAATGAGCGTAGTAGCCTGTTATTAATTTCTTTCCTTAGGTTTGGGTGGGATTGAGGCCAATAATCAAAACAACAAACTGTTTTTTAATAATGTCGACGTTTCGAAATAATTTATTTCATCCTCCAGACAATTTAAAATAGTTTATTGTTGTCAATATATTAAAAATAATGGATAAAAACATTAAACTGATAAAACTCTAATAAAACACATACAAACATTACTACTGAATATCAACTAGGAACTTAAAAATAAAATTACAAGTCGGTTACCATGAAACTGAATAAGCCTAGCCTACCTTAAATAATACAAATAACAGATGTCCGTTCTGTTTTTGACATGACTATGTGAAAAACATGACAGTACTGTGTTTTCGGATTTTTGCACACATCATGTGAAAAATGATAAGTTTCGGGTCGTGGTTGCTGTGGGTTTTTTGTAATTTTCGAGGACAGTCGTAGAAAAAAACCTGTACTACAATAATAATAAAATTAATAATCCTAGTTGCCAATGGTAAACAATGAAACATTATTGTCAGTCAATGTTTGACCTGTCACCCTGTCAGTCTTTATAGTGTTAATGTTGGGTATCAAGATGCCAAGATTGTTCAGCAATGTAAAATAAATGATAAATTTGCAATAAAGTTTAGTCATGGAAATTCTTTTTGTTATTTTACTCGAAAAGTAAGCGTTGTACGAATAAATTAAAAGATACCTTCTTTCTTCCAAATTGAGCAGAGATTCGGAAAATCTCAAAATCAACTGTACAAAGCAGTGGTGTTACATAGTTTCGGCGAAAAATTTAAGATTCCGTAAAACAATAGAGGCTTAGAAAACATCGCCGCCCCTAAAATTTCAAGTCAACAGTTTTCATAATTTTAGAGTTATTAAAGAAATGGTTTGTTTTTCACAAAACTTTAACACCCTGATCTTTGTTAGCAATCACCTAAGGACATACGTTGATAGGAACTTTTCTACTTATTATTAGTCCCTTTATCACCTGCCGAAGTTTGTCAGGTAAACTTCGGACCACCCTGTATGTCTGAGGTATGATAAAGTGTTCACATTAAAGAAGTTAATCAACATGCCTCGTGAGACAATTTTCTCTTTTTAAGTGCATGCTCAGTTATTATTTGAACATGTAGTTAGTATTGGTTTCCCAATTTTTAAAATATCTTCCCATTTCTTGCAAAATTTTTGATCCGGAACAGGAAATTTGTGGAAAGAATTTTAACTTGTACAATACGAACTACATTGAGGGTTCAGGACATATGTATACTTCTTTCTGGACGTAGTGGCCACCGTTTTATGAATTTGTTGCCTGTTTTTGCCTTTAGAATAATTAATCCAAACACTAACACTAGTTTTATCACTTAAATACCATACAAATAAGAACAAACTGTAAAAAACTAATGCCCAATGTGAAAACTCCATTAAAATTGTACACAACCGGCTTTGTTGTTCACGTTTTGGATAGTTCAGATTTTATCGATAGATGTCGCTCACTCCGTGCGTTTCTCCAATTGAGATTATGCCTAAAAATATAGATGTCGCCCAATCCGTGAATTTCGCGAATACGATATTAAAATAAATTTTGATTTTGGCATGTAATCACACCTTAATAACTGAAGTATATGTATTTTGATGTATTCCATAAAATCCTATAAAAGTATGTTAAAAGTCACAACAATATCCAAATGCGCAATTGATCATAACATTTCATTGCAGTCTCTTAATATGTAAATTCGATACAATTGAAACGCGACATTAACAATTTTGCCTTGTGCGTGGTATAATAAAATAAACATTGAATATATTATATAAGGCCCATAGTTTATTGAAAGAAAAAAAAGCACAACTTTATACACACTGATCGATAAACTAGACATATATTAACAATGAAACGTAGTAGGAGAAAGCTGTGGCGCAAATATAAATAAATGAAATATTTGATAACTTCAGCTAACAAACAGTCTGCTCAGTTGCTCATTAACAAGCAAATGAATTCGATGATAATTTTATATCTAAATTTAGTCATTTATATTTCCGACAAAAATATAATAAGAAATGTTTTTAAGAGTAGTGTATAATTTAACGTTTTACTATTCATGTGGATAAAAATATAGGTAATAATTGTGATTAATTGAAAATGTCAAACAATGTTATATAAATATTTGAAGTACAGTGCAATAAATATATGTATAATAAAATAACGTCATCACACTCTCCTAAAATGTAACTGCAAAAATTGAATTAAAGCCAAATTAATTTACCGGCAAACATTAATGTGAAATTGCAGTGAAATAGTGTGAAATCGTGTATGCTAACTATGGAACCAACATCAATTACTTACAACGATACGGATGAAAATCAGTATTGTGCGTACTGTGGAACTGTATTATGGATGTCCATAAATATTTGTTCGGCCTCTTTAGCAGTACTGGGCAACATATTAACGATATTGGCAATTTTCCTTAGTAAAAAATTGTCATCATTAACGTCGAACTTTTTTGTGTTTAGTTTGGCAGTGAGTGACTTATTTGTTGGCCTTTCAATTCCCTATCATATGTTATTTTATATCAGAAATAATTTAGGAGATACTGAAACCAATTGCTTACTTCGTTTCGTATTGATAGCCTTTGCATGCGCAAGTTCAATTTGTAACATTCTTTTCATTGCAACTGATAGATACATAGCTATCGTGTACCCCTTACATTATAATAGGTTTATGATGAAAAGAACGGCTTTAATTTTGATAACGATCGGATGGCTAACATCATTTTTTATGGCTGCTGTACCGATTGTTTGGAACGAATGGTACAAGGGAGTAAAGTGTGAAGTAGTTAATGTACTTCCATATAACTACTTGAAGTTTATAGTATGCCCTACATTTGTATTAATTTGGATAATTATGTTTTTACTATATACAAGAATATGCAGGGAGGCGTCACGACATACAAAAAGGATTAGAAGTACGACGAATATACAACATCCACCAACAATTAAGGATTCCAAATCATTTCAGGTAATAACATGAAAAATGTATCTATTAGTTGTTTTTTTTCCGATATACGATTTTTAGCTATACGGGTATTAATATACAAGAGGTCGTTTTTTACCGGGTAATTTTTTTTTTACAAAAACCTGTTTTTCCACGAAAATGATTTGAGAATATAGAGCATGGAAAAATCGTGACACGAAGTGGAGCGATTTTTCCTAAGTCCCTTAATTCGAGTAAAATGTATGGAAAACAGGTTTGTCACTCAAAAAAAAAAATTTACCCGAGTAGAAAATCGGCCTCGTGTGTACTACAGAAGATTAATATATGATTAAAAAATATTACCTAAAATAATAATTATTAGAAGAAAACTATTTATTAAAAGTTTAAAGACATTTAAAGACAAGGGACACACATCCAATATCCGTGTATAATGGAAAAATCCCTCTCACAGTATTTTCCATTGCCACGACCGGGAATCGAACCCGGGACTTTTGGGTGAGAGGCAGGTACGCTATCATCTCGACCATCAGTCATACTACTAAAAAAAAGTAATATGTGTGTCAACATAATTGGAGTCGGGGGGACATCCAGGAATGCAACTTTTCCACTAAAAATTTTACCTTGAAGAGTATTATAAGAAAAAAAACGGACTTTACATAAGGTACACTTTAATTTAACAATATAAATCTGGCTCAACTTGTAAAATTTGACATTATAAGATATGTCACAGATCAAGGTTCCTATAAGATAGGTTGCATGGAAACGTTAAAAGGGGGGGAGACTCGAAAGAAGAGTTGTTTGCCGTCGCCATTATTTCTAATCGCGTTTTGTTTTGATGTTTTAACTTTTAATCAAAATTTGTGTGATTTTTAATGTGGTTGTGGCCAAAACTGCACAGTGTACAGGGTGTTTCCTATAAAACTATACCCCCCCTTATTTCGGTCCACCGATTTTAAATTCAACGAATCATTTTTAACTTTAACACCTTGTATAAAAAAAATAAAGGGTTATATAGCAAAATCCTGAGACACGTCAATACTGTTTTTTCACATATTCACATATTAATTTTTTACCATACAATCTGACTCACCCTGTTTATAGTCTTGGGAAAACTTTATAAGCAACACCTTTATTAAAGCCGGACTCAGACGACTGGTGTACTTGACAAATACACCAATATTGGTATACTTGACAAGTGTACCAGCTCATTTAGGCCATTAACAAGCAACGGCGCTCACACGACGTGTAAATTTTTTTAAAAAATACACCAGCAAATTGGTACAATGTTGGTGGAATGAAAAAAGATTGTTGACCATCTCATATCGGTCGTCTTGAAAATGTCGTCGCGTATGCAGCTTTTGTGGTAACTACTTCATTTTACTACTTTACTCGTCAGAGGACGAAATGTTGACATCAAAGATTTCTTTTTCTTTTTAAGTTCTTTTATGGAACACAGAATATTAATTTTTTGTTCGATTCTCTTCCAAGCCATAGTTAACTGCAGTACGGTTTTTATGTTTCAAATGTTTTGCACACCATATGACTGATTCGTTTTGATTTTTGATTTTGGTATTTAAAAATAATAATCAGAAAAGCATTTTTAAAACAAGTAACCTCTTCCATCCGCTTATACAAAATGAATAGTAGCGAAGCAAGGTACAATTATATGTACAACTCGTGTGAGCGCAACCACAAGTATAGACAAGTATGCACTTGTCAAGTGTACCAATAATTGTGATCCCTTTGACTTGTGCCATTTTTACCGACAGACGATGGGAAACTAACCAATACTCACCAATGACAAATAATTGTACAAGTAAACCACTCAGACGACATGGCAAGTATACGCCATTAACAAATATTGGCCAAGTACACCAGTCGTCTGAGCCCGGCTTAAGCACAATACAATATACAATACGTATTAATACAATATGCTCATGGCACACACCTTCACATTCTCGCCACAAGTGATGTCGTCTCTCGGTTCTCTGTCCGAGCATGATGCAATGAGGAACCTATACAGGGTCGTGATACAGGTTTGACGGCACATATTTAAATCCATGCCTTAAATTATTTTATTTACTTCGCATGTATTAATTGAATCATCTACACTACAAACTTCACAATAATAAATATATGGAGGTAGGTATAGGGTACAGGGTATCCCAAAATTAATGTCTCAGTACTATATGTATAAAATGGAAAAAGTATCACAAAATTGTTTATGTGATCTAAGTTGGGGAACAGTAAGGTACATTTTACACTAGAAAAACATATTTTTCAAAATACAGGGTGAATCTTAGAGTGAGGGTCATATTCATAGGGGTGACACCTATCAACTATACGAACATGATACTACAATTTTTTTTTAAATGTTCTATGGAAAATTAATATTTCGTATCTTTTATAATCGAATGACCTATGGAAAACAATGAATTTGTAGTATAAAATGTACTTTAGTGCAGCTCAACTTAAACCACATATACAGTTTTGTGATATCTTTTTCCATTTTGTAGATATAGTCCCGGAGACATCAACTTTGGGACACCCTGTACTGTACATATACGTGCCAGGCCAATTTAATATTGTAAACTATGATTTTCATACTTAAAAACTATTATAAAAAACGAATACGTATTGATATTATATGTTTTTTTAATATGAATTATTATATCATATTGTTTTCTGGTATTTAAGAAACTCCAAACAAAATATGAAGAATAGCTGATAATAAAAATAATGTAACAACTGTTTTTTATTTAATTATTAGAAATAATTTGTTACTAAATTAGTAATAGGGCTAAGTATTTTAAATTTATTTGTAAAACTAAAATGCTGCTGCAAACTCATTGTGATAATTGTATAAAATTCTTATATTTTCAATAATTATGTATTTTTTTAACAGTGTTAGTGTCAATGTACTCTACTTATGGTCTAATGTCATATTTCTTTCAAGTACTTTTTTACCTAATTAATTTTCTATTTTTATCTTACTACTTGGTAATTGATTAATAAGTTACATAAGAGTGTGATCCATTAGAAATCGGACCACCGAAAAAAATTTTCTATTTACGAGGCGATAAATCGAACAATATCGAAAAAATGATTTTTCATTATACCATTCTGATATTATGATTTATCATTACTCATTTCTTTATTCTTCATTGATATGACATCAATATCGGCCTAGGCCGATAAAATTTATCATTACTCTATTCTTCATTAATATAACACCAATATCTGCCTAGGACGATAAATGAATTGAAGAAAAAATACAAGGCTTACAAATCATCATTAAATATTAAAGTATTTATGGTATAATGAAAATACTGAACGACACACGGCCGATACGCAAATAACAGGCGCGATTGATAGTAAAATCTCGGCTCGAGGCGAATCTTGTCTGGTATTTGCTACATATCGGCCTTATCACGTTAATAACTAGTTTAGATTAATTGGACTGCACTAAGTTCCCCGTAAAATGAACCAAACAATTTTTTTTTTTATTTTGTAACATGTAAGAATTTGATTGTTTTTGTAATTGAATAAAAACCCAGAGATATAAACAAAACAAGAAAACAAAGATAAAATAAACCATAATTTTATTCCAAATTATACACTTTTTCTAAATTAAACAACATTCTTCTCCTCTCTACTAGTATGTAAAGTGAGGCCTCTACGCAATTAAAAACAATAATCAAAATCACCGTTTAAAAAATCTTATGGCGGTAGCCCTGTTTTAAATGAACCAAGTCACACTGTGCATTAACTATAAGAAAAATGTGAAACGCACTACATAAATAAGGCATCTTTAATCAGGGACGTCCTGGCTAGGACCGCAAACGCAGACTGGACCCTAAGTCCTTCTCGGGTCCCCCTCCCAAACAATTCAACATGGCATGACATTAACAATAAAAAATCAAACGATTTTATAATTTAACATTTAACACGTTCATAATTTGTCGCTACCGTCTACGGAAATAACCAAATTATTATTTTATCGTCTTTGCCCATGATACAATAAATAAGAGATAAGATATCGCGCAGCTCGTGACGTCAGTCGGTGAGCTAGGACGCCATTAAACGCCCGGCTGACAGGAGTGTCAGGTAGAATTGTCAAGTTGTTGCGGATATTTTTGGGTTTAAAAGTTAAAAAACCGTCGAAAATGAGATGTGCTGTGTACGATTGTGATGTTGATAATCAATCAAGAGATTCTACGCACGATTTAACGTTTTTTATTTCCTTGAAATAAAAAAATGCAGGGTGTATGGAAACGCAGTTTCAGAAAAAATAGTATGTGTACCATCGTAGTAAAAGCATATTTCCGAACTCCGTGTTGCTTGCACCTCGACAAGCAATCTGTACGGTCGCCCGGGAATGTTAAATTTCTCCTACTAAGCACACAATGTACTATTTAGCATCTTAGTAACTAGAAAATTTTTAGAGAAAGTTTATTTACATTTTTTACCTTAATTATTAACATTTTTATATTTTTTTAACTTCCTACATATTAACGATAAAATTTGACGTCAAAACTGGTTTTTCTTAATATACTGAACTTTCGGCAAGAAACAATTTTTGAGAAATTAATTATAAATAAGTTTTCTATTATGCTGCCTACTGTCTGGCGATCGCACTGTATTTTTACGTAAAAACATTCTTCAATATTCTTAAATATCAAATATATTGAATGTATATATGGTTAATTTATCCTTTTTACATTTGACTTGCCATTTTTTTAATTTTGAAAACTTCGAATAGCAATTAACCCCAAAATTATTAATTTGTAGGGCCAGACATATTCAACAATTACAAATCGAAATACATGCCTACGAAAAATATAAATTGGGAGTTAATTTCGTATTATTAATACTTATATTCACGTATAATATAGAAATTTTTGCATAAAATATATCAAATGTAATAATCAGTGTTATCTCTGAGCTCTAATAAATTTCATCTAAAATGTAATCATTTAAATAGCCGTCATTAACTTAGTATTACACTATAATCAGTGAACCTATATTATGAATAAAAGCCATAAAACAGAGTTCCTAACTAACAAAATTTGATATTAAATTCGATACGCGACATAGATTTTAAAAATTACTCACTGTGTGACGTCATGCGCAAACCGGACGAAATTTGAACGCTTTGATATCATATCTTGTGTTGTTGTATCATGGTCCTTGCCGAATGCCAAACCACGGCCGATTTTAAGTCGGTCGTGGCCAAACGTTCAACAGCGTTGTCACACGTTTATTCACCCTCTGTAAAAAAATTACGGACGATACTATAGTGGAATTATTACCAATCGTCGATCATTAAAAAAAAGCCATACCTATCCAATGCAATATACCATATTCCACACCATACCCTAAAAATGGCCCCTATAAGCTCAAATTGCGGACCCAACTAAAATTTGCCAGGACGTCACTGCCTTTAATAGTTTCATTTTTTAATTCCATTACTTTAAAAATTGTAAATAATTTTTTTACATATCAACCAGAGAATATTTCAAATTGGGTATCACACCCTACCCTACGTATACTTTAAATTTCTTCTATTACGTACAACCTGTCGTGCCGGTGCCTGTACAGTAATCCTGTATTTTATTTATTGCGTTATTGAACGTTTTATATCGATAGTGTCGCCATCTTATAGAGAGTGGCCAAACTATTATGAATTTGGTTGGTATAAAACTAAACTGGAATGACGTCGACTGTGCCAACTGCAAATGTCGGAAATGGAGCATTCATGCAGGATAAACGCTCGGGACCATACCTATAGCTAGGTTCTTAAATTCGCTCCGAGATGAGAGCAGAGCGAGAGCAGTTTTTGGGTCACATGGTACTCGAGTTCCGAATCGGCGGATTAAATAAAAGAACGGGGAACGATGACTAGACTAGGGCTAGATGACTTGTTTGGGAATACGAGAATTTGAATTTGAACTTAACCCAACTTTGTATATTTGTTGCACCTTGTAGTATCAAAACAATGAGGCTTTACACATAAAAATGTCACAATTCTTTTATTTACCTTTTTGAGCCCTATTTAACTCATAACTTGTTAAAATGACTCTAAATTCTACACCACTTGGATGGGTCATGGTCACTAATTGTATTTCCAGTCTATCCATCATTTTATTTAAGTAAGTAGGAAAGTTGAAAATTCTAAATACAGCAAAAGTGAGGGTAGAAAATCAGAGTAACCACAGCCCTAAATAAATAAATTCTGTGAGAGCAACCCAAGGAGTATTTTATCGTTCTCTTGTAGCCAATGAGATTATCCTCCTTAAGATGAACTCTCCGAGCTCGGCATCGTTGCTCGGAGCATAAAGATTTAGCTCGAAAGCATCGCCGAGATTAAAAAGACCAGGGCCAGATTTACTCTTTCTGCTCTCTATGTGATAAAAGAACGACAAAGGATTTAAAAGAGCCAATCGAGCGAATTTAAGAACGTAGCTTATGTAAATATCTTAGTAAATATTAGCCCAGTCAACAGGGCGTAAGAAATGGCTCCAGCTTGCAAAAGGTATAGGAAAGTTTATATTTGGTACGATTATTTATTTAAGTAGGTACGTAATTTAAAATCCCAAGTTTTCGACCTTGGGGAGGTGCCGCTCGCGCCGCCATATTGGTTTTAAAGGATGGAAAATCGCTTTTTCGCGATTATCTCGGTACCAGTAAGATCAGAGACATAGAGAGAGTAGGGAGAATGATCTTAGAACCTGCGCGAATGGCTAATCACAATGGCCGCCATTTTGAACATCAAGGCAGGCAACCTAAATGATATTTGGGGATTTTTGATATGACATTCGGGGATTTTTAATGCAATACACGGCAGATGATTTAAAATGACGGAAACATTCTTAAATATTTCTCTAATATAGCAAAATAATACAGTAAAGACCGAGGAGGTTCGAACATGGGTATTAGGTTGCGCGATTTACTTGTGCCCGTTGTAGGCAAGCGGATACAGTGGTGGGAATCGTGGATTTCTGCGCTGTAGCCGATGGCTCTCATCACGTCTACTATTCGTTGTTTGAATTATTTTATAATAATTTTTATTAAACCTGAAACAGTCGAGGTGCAGCGACAATTAATTAAAATTAATAATTAATTTTAATTTTATGTTGTAGAATCACATTTTTGTTGCGAAAAAACAAACAAAGGAAATATTTAAATGTGTTTTGAGATTTTTTTAAAATTACAATAATTAATCCTATCTAGGATGAATTATTGAAGTTAGAAAAATTTCGAAACGTAAATCAAATTTCTTTCAGACATGAGTTCTACATTCTACATCCCAACAAAGGCTTAAACACAATGAAAAAAATAAGAGATAAGAAATAAGAAATTAAAAATATGGAATAGAATTAACAAATAATGATATCCGAAAAGCAATTAACAATTTGAACAGTTGAATTTTAAATCGAATAAGAACTAATATTATCGCCCAGAGTATTGTGTATTTAAAACTTGGAATAGTTATTTATCTTGTTTTTTATTACATTTTCTTATCTCTTATTTTTTCATTGTGTAATGAGATACTAACAACAGTGCTGACTGCTGAGCGAGCAGTGAGTGGCCAGTGGCCACGGCCACAGCGCACTGCCCTTCTCCTAATGTACAAATAATTTCGAACTGAGGCGAGCTGTCGGCCGCTCGTATATTCGTCCCAATCCCTGTCGTGTTCGAAGCACCCTGGACTTATCTGTATAGGTATATACATATTAAATTGGATGCCAAGATCGATAAAAATGACAACTGGATATATCGCTTATAATAAAAAATATAAAAAACCATTTATTTTAGGATTAAATTTGATACGTAAAATACACTCAGTTCCATAAAAAGTGACGCACTCGATTTTTCGGGTAATTTTAAAGTTCTTTAGTTCTTCAACCGGTGGACCGATTTGAACATTTTTTTTTTTCAGTTTATAGCAAAATTCATTCTCTATGAGCCGGATTAGAAGCAATGGTGAGTTCTTCCATATTTCATGGAAATTAATGGAGAATTTTAAACCTAAGTTTTTTCACAGGTTTTCAAAACACCCTGTGGATTATTCTCGCATTCATGGAAAAATCATTCATTCTGCATTCGATGAACCATTTTTTAATAAACATTTTGTTTTTTTGTTCACTGTTTTATCGCTGGTATTTTCCGAGATATAACGTTTTTACGTGAACCCTGCTTTTTCGTGTATTGAGAAATGATGCACATGATGAGTGGTCATAATCACTGCAGAATTGTATAGCATATAAACCAATAGAAATTGTCAAGGTTTTTAAATACACTCAGTTCCAAAAAAAGTGACGCATTTGATTTTTGACCAAACTTTTTTCTTTTTTTTTTTAACCAGTGGACCGATTTTGAATTTTTTTTAATTTATTGGTAGGTATTGTAGGTAATTCCTTTGTCTTTCAAAAAATAAAGAGGTGGAAATTTATTTCATTGTAGGATCACATTGCTTTTGAAAAAGCAATTGCCGTTGCCATAGCAATTAATTTGTTGTATGCCTCCATACTTTGTTGTTATGTCATTAATTTAGTGTCATTAAAGAAGTTTTAGAGACTAAAATTACACAAAATGTCTTAAATAAATCCTGAACAAGTTTATAATTTTGTGTTTAAGAAAAATGTTTTTTAAAATTCGTATCAGTTTATAAAACTCGGTAAATTCAGAAAGTTGGTAATACGCAAGGTTTTAGCAAAAAAGCTGTAATTCGGACAATTTTAGAGATAAATCAATGAATAAAAAAACAAAATGTTTATTAAAAAATGGTTCATCGAATGCAGAATGAATAATTTTTTCATGAATGCGAGAATAATCCACAGGGTGTTTTGAAACCTGTGAAAAAACTTGGGTTTAAAATTCTCCATTAATTTCCATGAAATATGGAAGAACTCACCATTGCTTCCAATCCGGCTCATAGAGAATGAATTTTGCTATAAACTGAGAAAAAAAATGTTCAAATCGGTCCACCGGTTTAAGAACTACAGAACTTTAAAATTACCCGAAAAATCGAGTGCGTCACTTTTTATGGAACTGAGTGTATAATTTAATCTTATTAATATTGCTTTGAGCATAAGCGCCAAGTGCATATCACTTTAAATATTTTCTTGTATTCAAATACCTGTAATTGTGTACAGTTTGAATATACTTTACACGTTTCCTCTTTGTGCTGCTATTAGTACTTGCCGAAGTATCTTGCCTAGACGATTCGTTGAAATTATATTTATTTATCAAACTTCAAACAAAACAATTATTATCTCAAGATTTATTTAAAAAAAAATATATTAACAAGTAATATTACCCACGGTGTCGTTTCAGTTTAGCATCTCTTGGCAACTCTATCGTATCATCTGAAGAGGACATCGAAGACGTAAATGAGGCCATATTCTGAACTGAAGTTACAGATCTAACTAAGCTTGTAGGTGTCTACTACCTCGGCCTCGGCTCGATACATCTCTAATCTTGGTACATCATTAAGTTTTAGGCGAATTTGATTATCACTTTTTATAAAATCTGTTGCTTTAAAATTATTAAAGCAAACAAATTTATTCTCTGACCAAGTGTATTCATCACTCAACTCTACAACCACTTCTTAAACATGTCACCTCTTGAGAAACTAGAATGTTATACTGTTATAACCGGCTGCAAAAAAAAATCATGAAAAACCTTACTGGTGAAATGTAATTCCTTCAGGCTTAAATCGCATTGCGTTAGAACATCCCCTTACAACACAGGACATAATTAAAAACAAGCATTTTTAGTTGTAAAAGCAATACAATAATGATAAACAAAAACGTCCACCATGATAACAAAGTCTAGAAAATAACAATAAAAAAGTCCTCACCACAGCGTTAAATGTTAAATTAGTTTATAGAATAAATAGAAACATAATATATGCAGTCCGTCGGGTTTATAAATAAATATAATTAAACGCACACAAAAAAATTTAAATAACTGTAACCTCACTTTACTCACATTTTTTTAACAGTTGCACGATAACAAACTTGAACAAACCACGTGATCATGTTCAAAATGTCTGCCCCCATGGTGTCTTTGGAAAATTGGATGCGCAGAAGGTCTAAGAGCTTTCTCCCCTCTCTATTTCGGGTGAGATACGTCGTTTAAGGTTATTATGAAAAATGCATGATAGAACTCTCAATCGTGATGGCTGTGAAATCAGCTGTCACTTTGCGCGCTATAAGTGATATTTGTATTTAGTATAGTATGGCAAATTACCACGAATACACTTACGCTCGACCAACGCTACTAAATTGTTCAAATTTTCTTTGAAGGTTAGTCGTCGATTCACGAAACGTATAGACCACTTCGTAAATTTTAACGGCGTTCATAATCTTCCATCTGAACAAGTCATTCGTCGCACTGTACTGTGGATAGATTTCGTACCGTACCACATACTCCCTAAATAATGCAAAAACATCAATACGTTGAAGGAATGTGCGTACTAAAGAGAATGCCGTCGCTGTAAACAAAAGTGTGCAAGAGAATTCAAAATTGTCGATTCGTCACTCTGTCCATTCACTACGTGGAAAATTTTGCGCAAAAATCTTGGCCTATACCAATATAAGATCCAGCTGGTGCAGGAATTAAAGCCACAAGACTATCGCTTGCGTCGTTCTTTCTCTAATTGGGCTTTAGAGCAGTTGCAAGCTGATCCGTTGTTTTATCGGAAAATTGAATTCAGCGATGAGGCTCATTTTTGTCTTAGCGTGTTTGTTAATAAGCATAATTGCCGAGGTCCTGCGATTTGACGCTTCCGGATTGTATGGGGCTACGTGAAGTTTACCCAAAATTGGACTGACAGATTGCGCTCCGTTAATATCAGCCTCGGTGGCCATATCCCTCAAATCATTTTTAAATATTAATGCCATGTATCGATCTTTCAAATAAAAACAGATTTTTGATCATAAGTCAATTTTTGTAATACTTATTCAAGTTTAAAGTTCTATCGTGCTTAAAAAAACACCCTTTATTTTGACTTTTTCGACTCCCTGTATTCATTGATGGACCCGGTTGCTCTGGATCAATGAATGTTAAAGAATTTAGTTCGTCAGAGATTATGGACTCTTCCTGAGATTTTCCTCTTGTTCTTCAGGATCATCATCATTATCATCTGCATGGCATCAATTGAGAAATTGATTGATTTCAGGTGGTTTATCGTCTTCATCGTCGAAATCGGGGATTATTTCTGGAATATTGTTACATGAAATTATTGTGCAAGGGGCGCATATAATCGAACATAATCAAGCCTGCCTTTCTAAAACTACATGTTGTTCCACATCCTTTTTTACATTTACATGAAAAACATTTTAATAAAACTTCAGGTGCAGGATCTTTCATCATAAGTATTGGAGTAGAATCAAATTTACGACTCTTCCATCCCCAATCAGCTCCATTTCTCGATTTGTTGTACCATAATTGAACTTGACGGTAGGTCCGTAAATAATGATATCATGCAGCATTGCTTGTAGGAGGCAAAGAGGAATGTGAATTAATTTTTTAAAATAGATTTAGTAAAATGTTGGTAGCGCAGATCATTTAAGGTGTTATCACTATATATTCTGTAAAGTTCAACCAAAAATGTTTCCCCTGCACAAATGATATACTGTTAAGATTCTTATCTTTGAATATTTGAATTCAATAAATCACTGACAAGACGTCTTGTCTCTATAATAAAGGTAAAGTTAAATTGCTTCAGACTTCAGAAGAATAAATCACTTAGTAATTTATTCAATTCAAATATTCAAAGATGAAAATGCTAACAGTGAAGATATCATTTGTGCGGTGGGGGGGGGGGGGGATTTTTGGTTGAACTTAAACCCCTAAACTCTACCTCTATGGTGGTGTGGAATGGAGTAACAAATAAGGGTAAAAAGAATTAATAAACAGCGGGAAATTTTGTTAAAAACTAAAATTTCTCGATAATTTGACGAAAACGCTTACTTTCTACACGCTGTAGTTCTAAAATTATGAACTTTATAAAAAAAGTTTCGAACAAAAAAATGTAGAAAATCGCACGCTCTACATTTTTCATAATGACCTCAATTCACGTATTTCGCACCGGTACCGAGATATCCGCGAAAAAGCGATTTTCCACCCCTTAAAACCAATATGGCGACTTAACTAATTAAATCATCGTGCCAAATATAAACTTTCCTATACCTTTTGCAAAGTAAAAATAACTATTGATTAGGCAACTAAAATACGTGAAATAAGTGAACCTAAATCATGCCGCTAATCAATGAAGAAGTTTCATACCTGAATGTATTGGGGTTTGTTATACATATATTATTAGGTATTAGCGAGAGGACCAAACCGCAAAGTCGAGATACTTTTGTAATTAATTAAATTATTACTATGTGCTCCAAACAAATGAAATTATACTAGCTGAAACCTTTTTGAATCCGTAGGTATCAAAAATTATTCATAAAAGTTATTTTTCCCAGTGTTCTATGTTCCATAATCGAGCTCTGTTTCCCGTATACTAATTCATACCAGTGGCGGCTCGTGGTGTTTAAGACTGGTAGGGCAAAACGCTGTGTACACGGTGCAAGAGCTGCAGGGGGTGCGGGAGGCGGCAGCCCCCTGCGCAGCGCCGGAGGCGAAAATTTTTCAGGATTTTCAAGGTCATTGTGTTTTACAAAAGTACCTCAAAATTTATGTACTAAACTTGATATTTAAATATTTTCAAGATTACTTTGTTTTTTCCACTTTCGTTTGACGCAACTGTTTTATTAAAATTTTTTAAATCCTTTGAAAAAATTCTGTTACGTTATTTATTTTATTTATATATTTGTTACCTACCTAGTTTTTTTTTAAATTTGAACAGTATAATAAAAATTCACTTTCAGTCCTTTGGTAATTTCATTCAAATAGAACTAGAACTATATAGGTACGATTTTTGATAACGTAAAAAAGTTTTATATAAGTGGGTAGTGGTCGTAATACCTAGTTTCTTAAAACATACGTACAAAAAAAGGATCTACATACTACACTAATTTGTTTTAATGTCGAAAACCATGAAAATTGCACAATGCGATTGTAAGGGAACTAAACTAGAACCCCTTTCTGTGCCTTCTAACGATAAGAGAAGCCGAGAATTTCCGGAGAGTCCCGAGGGCCGGCCCAGACCTTCTAAAAGCTGGCACCGTCCCTCGCGCTGTTTTAAATTATAACAATACCTATGGGCTAAGAATTAATAATAAATGTTATGTTATTTATCGTTTCACACAGATTTAACATTTCCATATTTAAAGTTAGTAAGTATATTATCCATTATTTCGCATTTTGCATTAGTGATTACGCGTGTTGGCTAGATTTTTAGTTTCTTGAACGAAAACTTGCTTTCGCTTGATCGCGTCAACGGGCCGGCCCGGCGATACAAGCTGAGGCAGAATAGGCACGCGACATACGCTTGGGAACTTAGATGGCAAATCTAACATAAATGAAGTGAGCGTACTGCCTAGCTATTACGGACGTTTATGAAGAAGCATGGGCCAGCCCAATGCATATAATAGCGGATAGAACGTATAATATTAAGCGGGATTTTAAATTTGGAAAGCGGGGGATATTAGGCATTATCTCGAATAGTTTCTAAACTTTAATATTTTTCAACATTTCATTGTTCTATATATAAATAGAAAGCAAATGTACACCAATTTAAATCACAAAAAGAAAACAAAAAAAATATTTCCATAGAGTGCGAAACAGTTCTTAATTTTTTTCTGGGTGGGCCCTGCCCAATCTGCCCACCCTGACCAGCCGCCACTGATTCATACCTTAAAATGCTAACCTTAACTGCTGTTAGAGAAGTAAGATGAATATTAATAATATAAAAATTAGAAGGGTAATTTTCTATATTTCGGAACGTCCGATTTTTGAATTTTTTTATGCTTTTAACAATACGTAGTTTTGCCTCCTGAACAAAAAATTCTAATAAAAAAATCGGCACTCGGTAACAGTTTTCGAGATATTTAGCCCCAAAGTCTCTGAAAGTCGTATTTTTCCACTGCCATAATCACTTATTTTCACCAGATTTCTCACTTTATGCTTATGAGCACCTTTAATACAGACTTATTTAAACACTTTTAAATAGTTTCTTATAAAAGCCATGAAAACATAACGTAAAATTTTTTATCGGTTTCAGGATATTAATCCTTTGTTTACATATGCAAAAGTAGGCTGGTAAATAAGTCATAACTAAAGTTGTACAGTTATATTCATTGCTTGTACGGTAATATTACAATACAGATCTGTCAATAACTGTCAACAGATGAAATAATAAATAATGAGACTATAGGGCTATTTATTAATACAAACAGACAGAAAACTCCAAACAATAATAATTAAATACTGAAATCCAACTGAAATGTATTTTCAGGCAATCCAAGGTCGATTTTTATGTAGCCGTTGTGACATTAAAAATGTAAACATTTATGTAATATGAAAAAGGTTAACAAATAAAAACAAACAAAATATAACTGTAACCATGGCGACAAATCAACCCATACAGACTTGACCAACTAATGAAATGAAAACGTTATTAATAAGAGAATATCAAAAGGTAATATCTATTAATAATGTCTTTATTTTCTGAAACCGATAAACTATTGAACATATCACGGATGTTATGAATCATAACAGCCTTAGATGTCTTAAAATCCTCGCTCTACGAGCTCGGATTTCAAACCGACATCTGCGGCAGTTATGATAGTCATAACATTCCTAGATATGTTAATAGCTAAAACATTACGATAGTGGCGCGAGATCTGTGTTATGCATAATCATGTTCTTTCTTTAAGATAAAAATATACTGCATTATATTTTTATCGTTTTATCTCAAAGAAGGAACATACCTATTAGTTTTATGCGTATTTTAGATTTCAAACATTACAAGTTCCGCGAATAAAACGCCCGGGGGTGCAGAGCGGGCGGGTGCAGTATATTTTTATGTCAAAGAAGGAACATATTCGTTTTATACGTACTAGATCTTGCGGCACTATCATGATCTCGGATGATCGTAGTGTTGTTTGAAATTTTAGGTTATGTTTTCATGGCTTTTATAAGAAGGTTCAAAAAATAGTTATTGATGTAATAAATATGTTGAAACAATTTAAAAGTATTTAAATAAGTCTGTATTAAAGATGTTCATAAGCATAAAGTGAAAAATTTGGTGAAAGTAAATGATTATGGCAGTGGAAAATACAACTTTCAGAGATTTTGGGGCCAAATATCTCGAAAACCGTTGCCGAGCGCCGATTTTTTTATTAGAATTTCAAAAATCGGACGTTCCGTAATATAGAATATTACTAATTAGAAGCTTGGTAAATTTTTGTTTGTCAATAAAAAAATGTTTCTTAAAACTTTTGAATTGTTTTCTTCCACACTCGGTAAACAGAAATTTCAGTATATAGTTGCTTGCAACTACAAGTATCTTGTATCCTTGCTAAATTTTGTATGAAAATGTAAAATTATAATATTTAACACATCAATAATTATCGTACATAACCTTATTGACATGACATTTCCCACATCTTATGCTATTTTGACGATTGCACAACAGTGCCTCTCTATTAGGTATGACGTACGTCATGACGTGCATCGGCTTTTGTTTTGTATCAAGTATACAGGGTGTTTCAAAAGTAAGCGTAAACCTTCTGGGGGAGTAATACTCGGATAAAAATAAGACAAAAAGTTCCTTATGACGTACGTGATGACGTGCATCGGCTTTTGTTTTGTATCAAGTATACAGGATGTTTCAAAAGTAAGCGTAAACCTTCTGGGGGCGTAATCCTCGGATAAAAATAAGACAAAAAGTTCCTATTAATATGGGTCCGGAAATGCTTTCTGAGGAAGTTACGGCCCTTCGAATGGGGCACCCTGAAGACGGTTTTTCCGCAATATTTCCGAAATTGTTAACAATCAAATTTCGAAAATACATATACTGTATAAACTTTTGACGCTGAACTCGATGCTGAATTCAGAATTTAAAAATTTTAGTCAGGGGCGTCACATACCGGGAAGGTTAAGGGCTAAAATAACCCCATTTTTTGTCGTTTCAGTTTATTAAGGTTTTCGTTAAAAATTATAAAATTTCAAAGTTTTCTACGTAAAAAAGGTACTTTTAGTTCATCCCGATAGAATGAACCGTTTTCGAGAAAATTGATTATGAAAAAGATACAACAGTCGATCATACAAACGTTTGTCATTGGTTTCAAGTAATTTGAAGTTTTACTGATACTGATTGTCATTGTGACATGTCATTTAATTTTGGTCCAGTCTAGTTAGTAAATATTAATTAAAATCTTCAATAAAATAAGAACCTTTTTTATTCGCTATTTAAAGGGCCGTAACCCAGTGAACACAAACTGCCACAACCACCTCGTAGCCACTCACATTCTAGTGAATTTTTGTGAGTGACACAGTAATACGTGGTTGTGACGACATATTATGCCATGGTTTATATTTTCCACATTATAGCCACCCACTTTTTAGTGGAGATATTAGACGTCCACAAATGCCACATCATTTTTATATCGAATTTATAAATGTTGAATTGTCAAACAGAAAAACCACTCACACTTTAGTCACGATCTCATACTAAACAATGAGTCGCAGTAAACAACTGAAAACTGAATCACTTTGGAGTCCCAATCTGATAATTTGTGAGTGTTAATTACAACCGTAAAACTGGTAATTTAAGAATCATGATGACGACTAATTTGTGAGTCTTAAAATTCATTCACTTTTCTTTGATATTAAGCAGGTATGATGATATAAATAAAAAAAATATGGGAAACTATTTGGTTCGCTTTCTAGTGCCTTTGTCCCGCTCACTGTTATATTATTATATTACTCCTTCATGAAATATTACACTTGTTTAATTAAGTTTACTATAAATATTTTGGTTTTATTATGGTACTTAAGAAGAATATATCTCACAATTTATTGTTATTACTAATTAATGAGAAAAACTACTTTATTGATGTATTTTTATTTTGTTTCTTTTAAATAAACCCATGCAATTTTTTTCAGACCTCCGCGCGCTGCCCTCATCATGCAAATTACAATTGTACTTAATTCACTTATTTTGATATTCGCGCCAGTGACACTGACAGTTAGCAAAGTAATGTGATTGGTTGCCGCCATTTGTTAGTATACGGCCAGTGGCCAATCACATTAAACGGAAGCCAAGCCAAGCTGGGCGTCTGTTCGTTGATGTCTTGTGTCTGAGACACAAGTGTGTCTTTCTAGTAGCATTATGTGTTGTTTGAAGTGATGGGGTTATTTCATTTTTACATTTTGTATTTTTTAGTGTGTATATTTACAGTCCATTCACATTTAAAAAAAATAAAGGGTGGCTTTGATTTTTCGTGACATTTCACTCTATATAATAGATTGACAACATAAAATATTTTAAGGTTAGGTATTTTGTCAGCTCTATGTCGAATTTCAATTGCTGTGTGTCAAATTTAAATTGCAGCGTTGTAAAATTTTATTAGGTGTATTCTTTTCACACATAATTTTGGGTCATTTTGAGAAATCTTGTAATTTTTACAGTAATTATTTCAATAATCGAATGCACTCATTTCTATAATTATTTCTAATGTGATTGTGATGTGATGTGTATTAAATATAAATGCTCCACTCTTAATAATTATCTATTTTATTGCTATAATTAATTACTACGTTGTATATTTATTAGTCTCTATAATGTCAATAAACATATATTATTTTAATAATTTTAATTTAATAAACTTTATGCCAGACTATTCCACAATGGGGTATTTTCCATCAATCGAAATAAAAGTGGAAATTTGCATTTTCCTAAAATATACATATTTTAGAGTTTACAAACCAAACATTATTGAAAACCAATCGGTAGATTTTTTTTTATTTAATTTTGAAATTTTAATGTATATTCGTGACGTCATTAAGCGAAAATTAGGGAATTATTGTCTCAAATGTTACCGCAGATAGCAACACTAAGACAACACTGATTTGCCTATGGCTAAGTTCATGTTTGTTTGACATATTTGTTTTGTTGGATAAGAGGTGGTTGGTGATTGTTTTCATTGTAATAACAACGTAAATAGAATTCAACAAAGAACTTTTGCCAAAGTCCAACACAAACAAAAGTGAAGTATGAAACGAGCGTTGACATATTTTTAGCAGCGACACCAACCACACGAGTAGAAAGATCCTAGAAATTACTAGAAACTGGCGCGTTTTTTGAATTTTCGCTTAATGACGTCACATACATATGACACACTTTAAATAATTAATTTTTGGGTTAAAATAAACTCAAAATGAAAATTCCAGAGACACGTGTCTCATCTTTTTCTCTCTAATTTCCATATCTGACTTTAAAAAAAAGTATGAAAATACCCCAGAACCAATAAAAAATCTAAAAATTGTATAGTTACAAACATAGAACATATAGGGTCAGACTGTTGCTAATAGAAATTTAAAGAAAATGGCAACGCTTTCTTGCCGAAATATGTCTGTCAGTATACATAACCTTAAAATATTTAATGTTGTCAATCATTATATAGAGTGAACCATTATGAGAAATCACAGCCTCCACTATTTTTTTAAAAAGTGAATGGACTATATCAGCACTATTAATAATTTCGCTTTATTGTTTAATTTTTATTACTGATGTAAGTATTTGTTGTTTTCTATTAGTAGGTAGGTAATTAGCAATCAATTTTTTCATATACTGTTTTGCCTTATTAGCAGCCAAAAGCATCCGATTAATTTAGCAAGTAGCCTATACTTTAGACTGCCCAAAACAATAAGACTGTAATTAATATATAATAAATATATGTCGGATAGTTAGAAAATCAACTTAAAAAATAGTCAGCCAGTGTAATGCTAATAGTATAAGATGGCCACCATTGTAAAACAAACGTTTTTCTTCATTACTTTTTTTTTATTTTATGACGTTAAATAAAAATTAAGTGGATGTGGAACTTATATGTATCATATAATTAGTACCTACATTGTGCTATTCATTAAGATGTATTTTTAAAAATACAATACCTATTAAAAACTTAAGCGATACAATTTTATTGAAAGACATAAAATGCAAGTGTTTCACTAATCACATACACAGTACGACAAGATGTTATAGCATAACCGACGCTATAATAGTTATGCCATTATTACATTATAGATAAATAAAAATGTTGTCTGCAATGTAATCTACCCTGCATTGTAGATTATAATGTTGTTATTTTTTTTGTATGCAGGTGGCTCCCAGAAAACAAAAAAATGTTCAGAATATTATGAAAAAAATGGTTGATCCTGAAATGACGTGGGAAGCGTATGCGTGCCAGATAACTAAAGAATTTGTTAAGTGAAAAGAAACGAAGTTTTTATCTATTTTAAATTTTAAAATTATTTAGATGATTATGCCATGGCTAGAGAGTATGAAAAGAAATTAGTGGAAATGGAGTCGTCACAGTCGCAATCATTTCTGTCACACTGTGTTGGAAGAGGTTATAGAAAGAAGATTACAAAACGTGCAAGTAAGGATTTAAAATATCCAAGTCTATACAGTTTAGAAACAGCACAATAATTTATTATTGTTAATTTATTATATTTATTTAGTTATTACATACTCTAGGAATGTCAAATAGGATAAAATATGGTGCTTTATTAATATATAATCTAAGTTATTAATAGTATATACAACAATATCGAATTATTACTAAATAATTTGTACACATATTTATGACGGTATGACGTGTTTTTTGGAATAATAGAAGACTGTGTAAATATTGAATTAAGGATTTGTGAGGTTATGATATAAAATTTCCCTTCTTAACCCTTTCGCTCATAGCGTACTACATGTAGTACATCAGGGTTTGAATTTTTTTTAAAGAAAACTGCTTTGTGAATTGAGTTGTCACACATTTTACATCTATCCGTAGCTATGTTCCTTCATTTAAATTAATTGATGCTGCCATCTATTCTTTAGTAGTGAAATAAAAACAGCTACAGTTTTCTATTTTGCTAATTTAGAGGTTCTATAGACATCGTATGATAATAGATTTTTTTATTGAGGGTTCCGAGTGAGATACATTTTTATAGTTTTTTGTTTGTGGTTTTCCTGTGTTTTATGAACACATATATAATTATTTGGTGGACTTTTGGTTAACAGTTTGATTTTATTTCATGTTTGAAGTTTGTGCTACAGGTAGTACATCGTGATTCAAGTATTCAATATCATCTGACAATCCAACTTCACTTTTTTTAGTTATTGCTCTTATTATTAACCATTGTTGGCTTTTGTCAAGAAAAATGGATCAAAAACGTTCTCTAAATGATGCAGAATTGTTTTACATTATTTATAAATGACTTTATTTAGGCTTTATACAAGCCTAATAACAAAAAACATATCCAATTTGATATACTCACATTGATGTTTCAGTGTATTGCTGTGTATTATTGGTGTATTGGATCTTCTTTAATGCATGATAAAAATTGGATTAAAAATTACAAAATTCAAAACGTCCAAAAATAAATTGAGAAAAATTTTTTTAACTCGCCACAAAATTCATTCATTATGGTCACCAACCAAAAAACGATGTCCCCAAGAAGATGTACATGTTCTTTAGCCGTTATTTCAGCTCTTCAGGGAGACCAGACCGCGTCAAATTCAAATTCTACCTTTATCTTGAAAACTCATACAAAATAAATTTTCTTACCTAACCAAATTTTCGCAATATATTTTAACCTTAGAATCACACTGTACTACATGTAGTACATCTAATATTTTTGAAAAAAATATGTTTATCAATTTTTGACGAGACAAAAAAAATTTTAAAAAAATCATTCTGTATGTCTGTTATCGAACCCAGGAGATGCTGTGAAAGTAGTTTTAAGCAAAAGATCCCAATTAGACATAAGCACACAAGCTAAGGCTTGAATGGTGTATGTGGAACATCTGTTCCATGTACACCATTTTTTTATCAAAAATATGTCGAATTTCAATTCAGTTCCTAAACCCAAAATTCCTTCTTTTTGCCTGATATGCACGATTCCGTGCATATCAGGATTTTTTATAAAATTTATAAGACGATTTTCAGTACAGTTTCCAAAATTCCATTTATCTTTTTTCGGCCCATATCTCATGTTTGAACGAACGCATCCAGGCACGATGCAGCATGTAGAGACGACCAAGGACATGCATTGTCCTCAGCCAGTACCGATTCCTCGAAGGACGGACTGCGCCACTACAATGATCATAGCGCAGATGATCATTGTCATAAGCCGGTCTAACAGATCACAGGAATACTCCACAAAGGCGCGAGAGTGAATCTACCGTAGATCGGTAGCTCTTGATCTGATCTATCATAGACTGATCCACCTTCGTGGTCGCACTGATCTACGGACCCATAGGTTCACTCTACCCTCGCGTTCTGGAATTCCTAGTGAGTCCGTGACCTACGGCTTCCAAGGATGGTTGAGCTGGCCTCGCCTACCCATTGGTCATCGTCTCTACCGGGATCGTGTCTGATAGCACCATTTTGAAATTTTAGGAACTGAATAAAAATAGGAAATAGCGGAATTTTGCGACGCCACGTGGCGACATGAAGTGGTCTCGGGTCTTTTCCATATCTATAGTGGGAGACCTCCCAATGATCTCGCAAAATGGAAATCCGGTATTTTTGATTAAATCAAGCCAGGATAAGCCTCATTGCGGTACGCACGGGTACCGGGGCACTTCTCCATTATTACCAGGTGACCGCCTTGTGAGATAGCATTCGAAGAGATTTCCCCTTTCTGAAATATCCACAGACGTCTAACGGCATATACCCCTTTTGGAGAATATTACCTTAAATTTTTAGTCTATAATTCTAACAGTAAATCTATAAAACCCACTCACTAAATTGCCAGTCACGTCCATGTAATAATTCTCTTTCGGCAATCGATCACTCGTCTTTAAGCGCGGCCGTCGCGGTCGCTGACCCCTTGTGGGGGTATCGTGGTTATGGTGGCAGACCTTGCTAGGTGAGGCTCTATATATAATATATAATATAATAATATAATATACTTTATTGCTAAAGATCTACAAGGACACAGCAACGTCAAGGAGTGACAAACAATTGCATTAAAATAATCACAATAAGTATAAATATTAGACAAACAATTATTACATTACAATAAACCTATAAACACAAATAATAAAAATATCCAATTATAAAATTCAAAAAGCATAAATGTTTCCATGCTCATATACAATTACAGCTTTCTTACATGTATTTTCATTGCTGCCAGCAGCTAAATGAATAGTAACATTTATTTTTTAAGTACTCAGTAACTGATATTTTAAATTTTTTTGCATCAGCAATATCTCTTATTTCATCTGGAAGGGACCTGTATGCCTTAATTGCAGCATAACATGGTCCTTTTTCAAAAAAAGTGGTCCTGTGATTAGGGATCCTTATTTCATTACCCTGCCTGGTTGTCACTGACATATCAGTCGAATAAAATTCGTTATTTGTTGGAAATAGTGACTGGTGTCTTTTAACAAATGTTACTAGTGATAAAAAATATAATGAAGGGACAGTTAAAATTCCAAGTACTTTAAAAAAAGGTCTACAAGAAGTTCTAACACAGAGTTTTTGCATACATCTTATTATTCTTTTTTGAGTGGTAAATATTTTGTTAGCTTTGGATGATGATCCCCAAAAGATGATACCATATAAGATAATGGATTGCACATAAGAAAAGTAATAAATTCTTAAACTATCTTGTGTAACCTGATCTCTTAAACAACGAATAACTCCACAAATTGAGCTAAGTTTTGAACTAAGTTTTTCAATGTGAACGTCCCAGCATAGACTAGTGTCAATATAGACACCCAAGAACTTGATACAATTTAAATTTTCTACAGATCTATTTTGTAGATTGACATATAGAGATTCATTTGGATTTTGATTTCTAGGATTACTGAATACTAATAATCCAGTTTTTGTCGCATTGAGTTTAAGAAAGTTTTCATTGCACCAGTTTACCATACTGCCTGTGACTCTTGATAAACCCGTGGAGAGCATTGGAATACTGTGATTCGCAATTATCACTGAAGTGTCATCCGCAAACTGATAAACCGTATCAACGTCCAGGCTCCTATGAAGGTCATTCACATATAGGAGAAAAAGAATTGGTCCTAGTATGGACCCCTGTGGCACACCCTGTTTAACTTCAGTTAATTCAGAGCAGTAATTCGTGCCTTCCTTATTAATGTGCACTGTTTGCAATCGTCCTGACAGATATGATCTAATGAGATCGAGGCAAACTCCTCGGATTCCATAATTCTCCAGTTTACTCAAAAGTAGTTGGTGATTTATTGTATCAAAGGCCTTTGAAAGGTCAAAATACAATCCAGCTACTAAATCCTTTTTATCGATGTTTTCAATAATGTATGAAATAGCATTAAAAATGGCAAGTTCAGTAGACATTCCCTGTCTAAAACCATACTGTTGTTTTGCTAATATATTATTTTGTTGGAGAAATGATACCAACCTATTGTATATTAACCTTTCAAATACCTTTGATGGTGATGGCAACAGTGACACTGGCCTATAATTATTTATATCTAGTTTCAACCCCTTTTTGTACACTGGGATTACCTTTGCTGTTTTTAGATCGTCTGGAAATATTCCCGATGTTAAACACTCGTTAATCACATCTGTCAACGGATCGCATATATAGTCAGCTATTTTCTTAAGTATGTATGGTGGAATACCGTCCACACCTGTTGAATATTTAGGTGGTAATTGGGTGATTACATTATGCACCTCGTTTCGTGTCACGGGCTGTAAAAAAATTGAATCTATGTTACTACATTCTATATTATGATATTCTACATTATTGTTTTGACTTGGTATTGTGAAATGACGACTAAAGTATTCAGCAATCACATCTGGATCAGATATCTTTGTATCATCTTCTCCAGAAAGTGTTATACTATTATTAGATTTTTTGTTGTTATTCATATTATTAAAGATACTCCATACTGTCTTTGATTTATTCTTTGATGACATTATTTTACTGTCGTTAATTGATTTTTTATAATCAGACAAATACTTCTTGTAAGCCTTTTTTTCTTGTTTGTATTTAATTAGTACGTTGTTACATTTGGTATTTTTATATAACTGATATAAATCCCTAACATAGGCAGAATAATGTTTTATTTCATTAGTGATCCAACCACGCTCATGATTCCCCACTCTGACTGTGGTTAATGGAAATGATACATCAAAATGATAAAATAAAATACTATTGAATGCTTTATATTTAGTATTTACATCTGAGCTGCTATATACTTCGTACCACATCTCAGAGTTCAAAGAGTTTTTAAAGTTTGCTATATTTGAATCATTATAACACCTTTTCCTAACATAGGACTGTTTACGTTCTATATTAATATCAATGTCAAGAATCTGACTAAAGTGATCTGAAATGTCTGATTCAAGTATGGTACAATTTATTAAATTTTCTGAGATATTACTAAATATATTATCAATTTGTGTTCCATTTGTAAAAAGATTAGGCCTTGTTATACCAGTGACGTGTGAGTATAGACCATATCCTAGGAATAACTGCTTTATGTCATTAGCTTCGCCAGAATTTGAACTAAAATTAACATTAAAATCTCCACTTACAATACAATATTTTGAAGATGTACATAACTCATCAAGAATTACAGCCATTTGTTCACAAAAAATATCTAAATCACCTGATGGCGACCTGTATATACTAATTAAGATACATGTTTTGTTCTTAATGGCAAGTCTACAACAAGAGTATTCTATTTGTTTTTCTATTTGAGGATATGTACTATGATGATTGTTTAATATATACCCTTATTTATTATCCATGTCTTCTTATTGCGTTCTAGTATTAGTCTAGTATCTGTGTTGACCCCATAGCTAACGACCCTCGCAATTGCGTCGGTTTGACCATTCGGCTGAGCCAAAGAAGAGTGAACGAGCAAGACCTGTCTGGGCAGGTGTCAGAAGTGAATTGTGTATTGTGCAAAGTGTTTAGCTAGTGTTGTATCTTTAGTTCAGGACGTTGCGAAGCCTGTATACGAGGAAGCATTCATTGTCGACAGTTGCCGTTAATCTATCGATTTCGAGACTTCGATATATTAAGGGTTTGTCACGACCTGCGTTGAATTCAACGGCCAAGAGTTAAATCAGATGTGGTGATAGCGATTAATTGACTTAATACGAATATCGGTCGTTCCCTCCCACTATCACTGGTTATAACGAATGGTTAACTAACGTTGACACAGCCTTAACAAATTAGTTTAGTTATTAAACGTTGATATGTCCATCAAATTTCAAAATTTTTACTCAAATAAAAATTCATGACTGAAAGGGTTAAAATGTATTTTGTTACTAAGTTTTATAATTTTACGTTCAATTTTTAATAATAAATAACACCACAGATAATTTATGAATTCATTTGGTATTTTACTGTCCATTACGATTTCTCATCAGAATATTGAGAAAACGTATAAACAATTGTTTCTTCGATTTTTTAATGAAGTATATATAAACAGTGAAACGTCAAGTACATCACAGGAGTGAGATGACAACAGGTGATGGAAGGCATCCAGTGATGGCTTCCTTTCGGTGAATGCCACGTTGGGTCATTGATGCTATTTTTTTTGAGATTCCACCAACCTAGGCAGTCTTAGGATCTGGGATGGTGGCATTTCGAAAAACACATCAATGGCACATGATATTCACCGAAAAAGTAACATTTTATAACTACTATGATTCTAAGGTACAGTATAGATTATATTTTAATAAAATAGTAGTCTCTATTAAGTCATTATTTAAGCGAGAATGTAGCGTCTTTTTCGTTTCATTACCAATTCTATTCAGTTACCTTGAAGTGAAATAAATATGGCATAATTTGTTTATATTAATCATTACTGTGTGGTTACATAGTAACAAATTTTCATGAAATATATACAAAACTTAGTGTGATAAATATCATTTCCGTTATTAATTTTCTGTCACATTCGTGTGATTTTGCAGTGGCTCTAAAGTGGCAATTAAGTGGGTCACTTTTCGGACGTGGCTGCCTGCGGACATTAAGCGTTGCTGTGACGTGATTGTGGCGTGGCTGCCTACATAAAGTACGATGTCACAGTCACTATGATAATATCATTTTCACGAATTTGCGATGTTATTTGGTTTAGTGGGAACTTCCTCAAAGAGCATTTACGGACCCATGTTGATAGGAACTTTTTGTCTTATTTTTAACCGAGGATTACGCCCCCAGAAGGTTTACGCTTACTTTTGAAACACCCTGTATTAATACACAGAGTGACCCATTTGACAGTGGGTCCTGTAAAGTGGCTATTTTTGGTCCGATTTTGATCCACTTTTTTTTTAGATTGTTGCTCATGGAAATCTGCATTTCGTGGCAAATGAGCGCGGCCATCCAGCTCAGGCACAGGACTGTACTCCGAATATTACAATAAAGGAATATTAAATTTGATCGTGTATTTTTTTTTAATTGAAAATGTCAAATTCCATGACTCTCAGCGGACTATTGCAAATTTCCCTGGCTCTATCCAGATTTCCCTGACTTTTCCCTGACATTTTCGAAATTTCAAAATTCCCTGACAATTCCAGGTTTTCCAGAAAAGTGGCAATCCTGTAAAAATATACAAGGTGTTCCATTAAAATAAAAAAAGTTAATGCTACTTTTTGTATTACCTGGTATATTCTGACACATTTTTTACGAAACTTACATTTAGATATATCATATTAGTCGTTTTTTGGCGTTGGCCAGGTCAATAGATTTCGGTCATTATTGGTCAATGCCTGGTCAACTACACTTTCGGTTTGGTTTTGGTCATACGACCAAAGCGCGAAAATGTAAGTTTTGTGATTTTCGGTCTCCATTAACCTTACATTTTCTGTAGGAAAATTAACTTTGCTAATGTGATCTATTTGTTTACAAGAATTGATGTTGATAATGGAATAGTTTTAGATTACCTACCTTTTTCTTCATAAATTCTTTTATATGTATGATCATCTACCACTTTTGTATTATATTATTATATTTTGTGTTATTTTCATCCAATAGACTAATTTCTCTCATTTTAGACAATTTTTTAACCCTATACCCTCTATATGTATATAAAACTCTACACTCTTTGGCACATACAGAAGTTAAGATTAACCTACTCAATCAATTCATGACCAGCTTAAAAAAAATGAGACCTCCGAAGAGGCTACATACAATATTTGACCAAGGTCGTTGGTCATATGACCTGGTCAACGCTAAAAAACGATTATTGAGAAAGGTCAGGATATAAATTTTTGCGAAATTTCCTACATTCGTTTAGATTCTGGAGAGGGTGACATTTTAGATGACACACGTTGTATATAGATAGCCGCAGTCCCTTGAAGTTGGGCCCCAAAAATGAAATTTGTTCTTTTATTTCCGTGGTTTCGGAGATAAAAACAAAAAATTTGTCGAAGTTTTTAAAAAAAGTTGTCAAGTTTGACAGATGCCTATTTTGTTTTTATTTATACTCTGTTGGACCAAAAGAAATAGACTCCGCTCCATTAATTTTCTGGTAGTGCAGAACGGTGCACGGAATAGTCAGGTTTACACAATGAAATTAATGTGATAGCTTCAACAAAATTCGTTTATTATACGTGTTATATTGTATACTGCAGCTATGCTATATTTTTATAATGTTTATATTTTATTTTATTTATACATTTTCAGTTTTGGACTTTTAAAAATAATGCTTATTCCCGCAAAAATTTAAACGACGTTTCTTTTATTAGTCCGCACTGTGCAAACTCACGATACTTTGTTTATTAGACGGCCAACATTGCAGGTTTGTTTACGTTTGTATTAGTTTTTAGGTTAGGTGTTATCGCGAGTAATTTCCACATACTTAAGGGAACGTATGTGGTTATTTCAGGCAAAAAAGTTTAGTGTGTGATTTACTGTAACAATTTCACATAGGTTACTCTACTGGATAAACTCCAATGACCCCAATGTACATTACTCAAAAATAGCCAAATCTGCTCAGTCATTTACTTTTCGGTTTCCACAACTGTACATATTTATTTATTAATATTTATCGTATGTCGGTTCTTTTTACGAATAGTTGTGGTCAAGTACCTATATCATGTTTTATTTTTATTGAGAAAAATCTAGGGTTCTATTACAGCTCGTATATTATTATGAAAGTTACGAGAAATATCAATATAATAATAATAATAATAATAATAATAAAAGATATTTATTGGTCATATATACATTTACAAATTAATATAGCTACAACATACACTATCTAATATAACTTGACATATTTTACATATTTATAATATAACCAAAAGGCCATATAATAATAGAATGCTTTATGCATCATTTCATTATATTTGGTATAGTCTTTCTATTTCCAATTAAAACAGTCAGTCTGATGAGTTTATATCAGGCTAATTTGATTACAAAGCGCTATTTGCGCTGAAATAACATCGTAATCGTTCTTGAATAAACTTAGTGTATGTATACTGCAGTCGACCACATGAGTAACCGGCATCCATAAGACGATATTTAAATTTGAAATAGAAAGACTATGTCAGAATAGAAAAAATATTGCATATAATATAAATTTTTAAATAATATTCAAAAAGATAAGTAATAAGATAAACGTATAAACTATAATTGAAAAAAAAATGTAAGTATGGTATAATTTTTATTTTCTACACTGAACTGTCAGAACAGACGAGCGGTTCCTATTTCTCCATTGAGCCTTGGAGTCAGAATTGTCGTGTCCTTCCATATTTTACTTACAGTATGGCCATAAAAAGTACAACTTCTTATGTCCTTCCTGGCATTTTCTGATGTCTCGCAGGAATCTTCGCCTCCAAGCGATAATTTAATTTTTTTCCCTTAGGGCACTATTACGTGACCTTTTTGAGAACCTATAATGCCAAACACAATTACACTACAACACAAAGAAATAAATTCGTTTTCTCACCGAAAGCCAATTTCTTTTATTAATAGCCACTACTACTACCGTTTAAGATGAGGTACATAATCATCTTCATGCACTGCTGCTAAAATTTTGTTTATAGTTGGTGGTTAATTTCTTTCAAAAAAATAATGGATTATACGCTTGAGAGCACTTCTAGTTCCTTCATCCATATTGTTCAAAATTGTTTGTCGGTGGTACAGTTTTGATGGTTGAAATTGGTGTATTTGTTTGTATTCATGAAGAATATTATAAACATTTGCAACACTCACACCTGCTGCCTTTGCAGTGAACTCCATGCGTTCCATTTTTGGCTTCTCCGGGTTCTCCCTGCTGTAGGCTTTAAAGATGTTCAGCACGTTTTCCTTATTCTCCACCGACAAATGTCTAACTGGTCATTTTTCCGGTGGAGAAATTGCACCCCCTTCAGCCGACAATTATTTCGATTTAACCTTAAAAAAACCGTTTTAACATTTAATCAATATTCGTTTCCATTACGTATCTTAATACGAAATACAGAAAACATATAAGGTTAATTCTTATACGTACCTTCACAAAAACGAATTTAGAAATAATTATTTTGAGCCCAATTATTCGTGTTTTTCATATGTTTAGCGTTTATACGTTTCGCGACAATCATAACATAAGCTGATTGGTCTGTTGGAAAATACATAAAGGTTCAATGTGTGACGCGAGTTCTTGAAGAGTCGGCCTTTCAGTCAAATCTAGCGGTTGCTTTGTTCGGTTTCTATAAATACGACCAATGGAGAAATTCCATTCAAATTTAACGGGCATTTTTGGGAAGAGTGTATTTCTATCTTTTGGTCAGAGTATAAATAAGAAATTTGAGCGTCCCACTGTGTGTGCGAACATAACATCACAAAGATTTGTTTTTCTCAAAAACGGTAGCCCCTACGAGGTTCTGCTAAGAGTACATTTTAGTGTAAAAACCTTAGTAGAATCTTATTAATTTCACAAAAGTTCACTGACAGTCAAGACCAATAATTTGGGGCCATTTAAAATGAAGCCCTCCCCCCCCCTATTAACTACGCCACTGGTGGAGAAATCACATTTTTAGAAAGTCAAAAGATTTGTCATACTCGAAAACCTTCGAGTACCATATTTTGTCTTTTTACTTGCGATAACTCGGAAATAAAAGAACAAATTTCATTTTTGGGGCCCAACTGCAAAGGGCTGTAGCTCCCTCAGTAGGCATTTCCGGACCCATGTTGACATAAACTTTTCTTCATAATTTAAGCTGAGGAATCACCCACTGAAATATATAAACATTATTCCCGCACACCCTGTATATAAAAGTCAATAATATTTACCTTGTATATAATTTTAGGTAATGCTGTTAATATTGGGATGTTTTTCAACTTGTTGGTTACCCTACTTTGCAATAACATTCTATGCCAGGACAACCAAGAACAAATCAGCTACTCTATATGAAGTATTTTTTAATTTGGCAGTAGCAAATTCAAGCATGAATCCACTTATTTATGCCTGGAAAAATAAAAACTTTCGTAAAGCATTTTTATGTTTAGTTAAATGCCATAGACCAAGCAGTCTCAGCAGCACAAATTTTCTAACAAATCATGTGCCTAGTAAGAAGAATTCAATAAATGGTATAAGCAATTTAATATGTCAACAAGAAGATATTGTTCAAGGCGAACTGGATTTTGAACTCCAAATTTCCAAAGCACAGTGTGTGATAGATAAAGAAACTAATCGTCGTACAACTTCGGAAGTAACTAAGAAAAACCATAAACTAGAGATCAATAATTAATTATTATTAAGAAGTAAATATTCCCTCTGTTTCTAATATATCAGATGGTAAAAATATTGGATTATTTATAATAATAAATTATTAAGTACATTTTTTTGTCATTAGTTTAAATTAATAACTACTGTCCAAATGATAATATACAGTGTGTCCCCGGATGGAGTTGACAAGAGGAGTTTTATTATTGATTTTACGAAGGAAAGTCATTCTTTACGAAAAATTCTGCCTGTCAAAAAAGTAAGTTCACCATATCAAAATCTTAGTGCAGATGTACCGAGTGATAATAAATTAAGAAAACATGAAAAAACTTCAAGAGAGAAGTACCATTATTTATTTTTTTTAAACAAAATATTTATATATTGAAAAGAAAAAGAATAGTTCTCACAAAATTTCCTTTATTATTGTGACCGGTTTCATGAACAAATTTGCTTCACATCATCAGACACAGGAACTATAATTAATAAAAGAAAAATAACGAGGTGACATAATGCAATAATTAAATATTGAAATTAGCTAAAACTTAAAGTAAATCACAGGCAGCAACTATATTAGTACAGCGGATTAGCTAACCTATTGTGCAATTTTTGATAAAAGCACCAAATTTGGCACAGAGGTAGACCGATGTAATATGCACAATTTTGGATGTGAAGCCATCTGCCAACTGCCCCCTGGCGGCCGTGGCGGTCATTTTCCAAGATGGCTGCCAGTGGACACCCGAAAGACAACAGCAATTAGATAAAATTTGCTGCTGAAAGTTTTAGTGAATGTTTATTGAATGTTTTGAATGAGAGATAGTTTGTAAGTTATATACAGGGTGGGTCAATAGTGCGTGCATGCGGAAATACAGAAGAAATCTGTACCTCCTGTCTCGTTAGAGATAGAGGCATGGTCCAAAATTTTAATTAAATTGTGAGAAAAAGTAAATTTTTTTAAATTATTATCAATTATACAGGGCGATCCGTTAAAGTAGTAGATGAAAGAATATATATTTTTTAAATGGAATGACCCAATTTTTTTTTTATGTTTGATTACCACTATGATGGCCTATTCAGCGGTAAAATATTTTTAAAATTTGTTTGATGGTTAATGAATTAAAAAATATTTTTATTGAAAACTGCCGTTTGCAGGTATCATTTTGAAAATTGATTTTGGACTTATTTTTGGAGAGTAATTTTTTTTCTTTGACATGGTAGTAGTGTATGCCATACTTTAACTATTAGCTGATGTAGAAAATATTTTTTTCATACAAGGTGTTCATAAGCGCACTGCTAAATAAATATTCAAACTACCAAAAGTCAACTTTTTCAAATGGAACACCCTATATATTTTTGTAAAAATTGTGTAATTTTTATTTCTCTGCAACTTTGATATGATATGTTCCCATACCTAAAATGAATAATTTTCTAGATGTAGTTGTTTATGTGTAAATAGGTATGTTTTATTCAGAAAAATCAATGTACCTTTGAAATTATTTCATAGAAACAAAGACATTTAATTTCAGTTACTTTCAATTTTGTTGCCTCCAGAACTTACGCTAAAAAGTATTCTCACAGAACCCATCCACAAGAAGCATCTTCCAAAAGTTTAAAAACAGATTTGAAGAAACAGGTGGCATTTCTTATAAAAAAGTCAATCGTAGAAAAAGGACTACAAATGAAGATAACGACAGTTTTTCATAAAAATATTTTTTATTTCATAATGTGGAAAAATAGAATATCACTCATAAAATTCCTTTATTTGACGTTACCGGTTTCGTGAACAATAATTGCTTCACATCCTCAGACGTAACAGGAATTTTTATAAATTAAAAGCGTGAAGCAATTATTGTTCACAAAACTGGTAACGTCAAATAAAGGAATTTTATGAGTGATATTCTATTTTTCCACATTATGAACAATTACTCATATGGGATTAACCTACCTATTTTTTATTTCATTAACCATCCAAGATATTTTAAAAATATTTTAAAGCTGAATAGGCCATCATAGTGGTATTCAAACATAATAAAAAAAATTTGGTCATTCTATTTAAAAAATATATATTCTTTCATCTACCACTTTAACGGATCGCCCTGTATAATTGATGATAATTTTAAAAATTGTACTTTTTTTGACAAATTAATTAAAATTTTGAACCATGCCTCTATCTCTAACGAGAGAGGAGATACAGAAGAAATACGCACTATTGACCCACCCTGTATATAACTTACAAACTATCTCTCATTCAAAACATTCAATAAACATTCACTAAAACCTTCAGCAGCAAATTTTATCTAACTTCTGTTGTCTTTCGGGTGTCCACTGGCAGCCATTTTGGAAAATGGCCGCCACAGCCGCCAGGGGGCAGTTGGCCGATGGCTCCACATCCAAAATTGTTCATATTACATCGGTCTACCTCTGTGCCAAATTTGGTGCTTTTATCAAAAAGTGCACAATATGTTGAAATATCCTAGCTAAACTGCCGCACTATATGTATTTCTGACTATAAAAACAATTAAGGAATCTTAATAAAAAGTATAACATTGCTACAAAAAGAATTTAAAAAACCTAATAAAATATTTAAACAACACTGATTATATTGGTTAAATTCTAACATGAAATAAATAAAATAGTTCTTAAGGCTATATTATTAATAATTAAACAAAGATTATGTACTTACATTTTTATAAAAATAAAACGGGGTAGTCAAAAATAAATTGTTTAACCCTTTCATTACGGCTGACCGATATACCTGCCACTCGTAAATTTGGCACACAGACGGCTGACCGATATACAGATAAGTCCAGGATGCTTCGAACACGACAGGGATTGGGACGAATATACGAGCGGCCGACAACTCGCCTTAGTTCGAAATTATTTGTACATTAGGAGAAGGGCAGTGCGCTGTGGCCGTGGCCACTCACTGCTCGCTCAGCAGTCAGCACTGTTGTTAGTATGTCATTACACAATGAAAAAATAAGAGATAAGAAAATTGAATAAGAAATAAGATAAATAATTATTCCAAGTTTTAAATACACAATACTCTGGGCGATAATATCAGTTCTTATTCGATTTAAAATTCAACTGTTCAAATTGTTAATTGCTTTTCGGATATCATTATTTGTTAATTCTATTCCATATTTTTAATTTCTTATTTCTTATCTCTTATTTTTTTCATTGTGTTTAAGCCTTGTTGGGATGTAGAACTCATGTCTGAAAGAAATTTGATTTACGTTTCGAAATTTCTCTAACATCAATAATTCATCCTATAGATAGGATTATTTATTGTAATTTTAAGAAAATCTCAAAACACATTTAAATATTTTCATTGTTTGTTTTTTCGCAACAAAAATGTGATTCTACAACATAAAATTAAAATTAATTGTCGCTGCACCTCGAGTGTTGCAGGCAGGCGTAATAAAAATTATTACAAAAGAATCCAAACAAGGAATAGTAGACGCGAGAGCCATCGGCTACAGCGCGGAGATCCACGATTACTGTGTCCGCTTGCCTGGCCTTGCCTACAACGGGCCCAAGTAAATCGCGCAAACTAATACCCATGTTCGAACCTCCTCGGTCTTTACTGTATAACTTTCTCTTATAGTGCTATAAACATACACCTCTATAAAATTATAGCAGGACGCAAATGGCAACTTTTCAGCAGGCCCGAAATATCCTCTATGAGCTGCGTTCGGGTTACTCACTCCTTTAACTCTTTTCACTCCAAGTCTACTTTTGACGTCTTTTGATTGGATAATAGTAGACTTGGAGTGAAAAGAGTTAAAGGAGTGAGAATAGCCGAACTTACTTTCTGTAACGCCAGATACTTACCACTATTTTATAATAAGTCAAGACATTGATTAAGGAATGAATAAGATACGCGACTTCAATGGTAAAGTGCGAGGCCTTTTTTGGCAGCGAGAATCCGGTAAGTTGCGAGCATTCCTGTGATTCACGTAGTATGCTTTTGATAAACCTGTGTCGTGTCTGGTTTTATATAATTTATAATCTAGTGAAAACAAAAATTGAATGTTCAGATTGATTTTAGTTTAAAATTATGTGACGGTTAAAAGTCAAACAATCGTTGAGAAATAGCTCGCAGAGAGAACATACTACGTTAATAATTTTAAACTAAAATTAATCTGAACATTAAATTTTTATTACCACTAGATTATTAATGATATAAAACCAGACACGACACAGGTTTGTCAAAAGCATACTACGTAAATCACAGGAATGCCCGCAACTTGCCGAGATCTCGCTGCCAAAAAAGGCCTCGCACTTTACCATTGAAGTCGCGTATCTTGTTCATTCCTTAATCAATCGTCAAGATCAAAGGCTTACATCCCTTACAGCGCTGTAAAATGAGTTACAGCATAGCACCATAAGACTAAAAACTAATAAGTAAAACTAAATAGTGAAAATGTAATATGGATACATGAATTTGAACCCAAAACTAGTTGGTTGCTTTATCTATAGAATTCATACATAGAGACCTAGCGCTATCATGTTTCAGATAATCGGTATACACTTTTGGCAAGTTTTAACTTAGAGTGCGAAATCTGTAATGCAACTAAGAGAGAAGGTACATAGGGGCAAAGCCTTCAGTTAACAAGAGACGCCTAACCATTCCTACACTCCTACTAAAGAGGGGATGTGTGTTGATGTGGCGCGCGACGACAGCCAGCGGTTCAGCAATACGGCCGTGCGATATTTTTACGATGTTTTCATTCTTTTATCATGTTTATCGCTGTTGCATTTGACAATACAACAACGGTTTAAGAGTTGATGTTATTTATTAGTCTTAAACCTAAAAACGAAATAAAAACTTGTATTTTAAAAATAACAGTTTGTACTTCGCAGGAGAAAGGCTTATTGATGAATAATTGTTGGGCGCGACATCGCGGCCTTTCGACACATTTGGCCGATTCCGTCGTCCCCTTCGACCGCGTGTTGTAAAGAATGGAAGGTGGGAGGTAGGGGATAGCGTGTTGTCTGTTTAACTTGTAAATGCTTTAAGTTATCTCCGTCTGATGCATTTATATCGGCCACCTAGATTGGACCTTACCAATAGTGTATATAAATATACTTTAAAAATGTATTATATTAGAATTCCTTAAAGGAATCATAATTATTGCTTATAAATAATCTACATTTTATTGAAAATCTTTGTAAATTGATAGATTGTTTGATTACAGGAGGTTGAAGATTATAAAACTTATTTAATAATTTATAGTTTTATGTTCCTTTTTACTACTGTATATATAATTGCAAATAAGGGACATAGTCTCCCATCTATCGGTGAGTGGTGTCTGGTCAGACAGAAAAGTAGAACGGAAAGAACCAGGTAAGTGCTACCTAAGTGTTCATTGATTTCTAGGATAGTTCCCCAATTTAAAATTATTATATTAGTCCAAGAGAGTTTTGGTGGGTAAGAACCATGCGATTAACACCTATTGTAAGTTAAAGATAACGCCTTTCTTTAGTAACTCTTTCCTGTAAACCCTACACCCCCGTGTAAAAAAAGCCCATATTCAGACCATAAAAAAGAGATAAAACAGTTGAAAGATATTGGCTCAAAGTACTTGAAAACATAGGGCTGACACACCCCAGTCCTGCACGACACGTGGTAAGCCATGGGTTATTGGCTCGTCGCCGGCGACTTTCAGCCTGCAAGTGTCAGGAGGCAGACTTTTGGCCAGGTGAAAAAGTACACATTTTTCCATAAAATAAGCCATGGTTGACTAAAGTCGACCATGCAAAACGGCCGGTTAGCCTGCTTTTTCAACGCTCCGGCCAGCGCTCTGCCCCGCGTTCTCGCGCCAAAGTCGATTCATTAAGTGCTCGCGTTCAATTTGTAACACGAACTGACGCGTCGTGTACACCGAATTAATTCAAATAATTAGTTTTTTCAGTTTAATCAACCGTATATTACGTTTTCATTATATAAGAAAAGTACAATTTGTGAAAAAGTAATAAAGAAACTATTTTCAACAAATTAAAACTATTTATAAACACAGTGTAAATATAAATAAATACACACCCCAGCCCTGCACGACACGTGGTAAGCCATGGCTTATTGGCTCGTCGCCGGCGACTTTCAGCCTGCAAGTGTCAGGAGGCAGACTTTTGGCCAGGTGAAAAAGTACACATTTTTCCATAAAATAAGCCATGGTTGACTAGAGTCGACCATGCAAAACGGCCGGTTAGCCTGCTTTTTCAACGCTCCGGTCAGCGCTCTGCCCCGCGTTCTCGCGCCAAAGTCGATTCATTAAGTGCTCGCGTCCAATTTGTAACACGAACTGACGCGTCGTGTACACCGAATTAATTCAAATAATTAGTTTTTTCAGTTTAATCAACCGTATATTACGTTTTCATTATATAAGAAAAGTACAATTTGTGAAAAAGTAATAAAGAAACTATTTTCAACAAATTAAAACTATTTATAAACACAGTGTAAATATAAATAAATACTTACGTGTATGCAAAACATATAAAAAAGTTTATGCGGCTAAAACAATCACAGATATTTCCTTTTCGAAGGTAAATATAGGATTCTTAAGCAACTATTATAATGAAAATGAATATAGTAAAAAAAATGGTCGCCGTTTTCAGAACGATAGACGTCAAAATTGCACTTTTTCGTATATTTCTCCTGAGCTAAAAACCGGAGCGGGACCGTGCAATTCACGATGTAGTTCCAAGTTGGACTCTCTACCTTGGAATTCCTACCAGAATGGCTCCCCGGCAGCGTTTTCTCGTTTGGAAATAGTGTTTGAAATTTTCGTGTTTTTGCAATTTTTTCAATTTTGTCAATTTCTTGCAGTTTGAAAAATCATAAGGGTGGACAGGGGTTACGCTGCCAGTTTGTCGATATCTGGTTTATATAATGTCTTTACGCAAAATATCAACCGGTATAAAACACTTTGAACAAATCGTTTACCAGCTCTTAGACTAATATTAGTAGATATTACAAGAAAAAATTTGTACTCGATTTGTACACTAGAAAAGTGGGTTGACTGGTCGTTGTGCACGGTCGAATCAAATCAACCCTGGCTTATTTTATGGAAAAAATGCGTACTTTTTCACCTGGCTAAAAGTCTTCCTCCTGACTCTTGCAGGCTGAAAGTCGCCGACGACTTAACCAATGAGCCATGGTTAACTTTCCAAAAATAGCCTTTTTTACATGGTGGTGCAGGGTTTACCGGAAAAAGTTACTAAAGAAAGTTGTTGTCTTTAACTTACAAGGTGTTAGTCGCATGATTCTTCCCAGAATTTGTTGAGGAATTTGTTAGATGACTCCCCATACTTCGGGTCCCTGCAAAACATATTTTCAAAAATGTGTATAATAAATTTCGAGTAAATCATGGTGGTTTTTGTTTTGTATTTTGTTAAATTATGTGAAGTTTATTTTTCTGTTAATTGTTATTTTTATATTTCCTTAAAAATCATTATGACATGAATAAAACACTTTACTTTGTTTTTTACTACTTTTTAATATAACATTACGTTACTGCAGTTTCGACCTTTTCAGGTCATTTTCAAACGGATAATTCACAAGGAATGACAAACAAAAGAGAGAGATTGAATTTATATAACAGATAGGTAGTTAAATATTATGGGAAATTTCGGCAGTTAGAATGAAATAATATAATTTGGAAAGACACAATTTTACAAGGGGCTTTAGGGTTTTATTACATCAAACAGAGTGGTATGGTATAATAGATCAACTTGGTCGGGCTCTTAATAGCTCTATATATTTCTAAAGATTCTAATAAATTTAATTTAAAACCTTTTTCTTGGATGTGTAATATATTGGTACTTTCTAGATTTGGAAAATTGTGACTACATTCAAAAAAATGGATTGCAAAAGTTGAATTGGTTTTATTAAGTCTGAAGTACTGGAAATGATCTCTATATCTAGTTTCAAAGGAACGACCAGTTTGACCTATATAGAAGGCGTTGCAATCCGGACATGTTAACTTATAAACTCCTGATTTTTTCCAAATCGCCGTCTTATCTCTCGTATTGTACAAAAAATGGGAAAGTTTTGGCTGCGATTTGAAACTAACATTTAGATTATGATGACATAAAATGTTGGCAATATTAACAGATATATTACCAGCATATGTAAGTGATACATATTTAGTATTATTGGCCTCTTTAATATACGGATAAATACTCTGATAAGCTAATTTTGATTGTTTTTTTAAAATTAAGTTTTTAATTGTTTTTTCTGGGTATCCATTATTTTTTGCTATTGTTGTGATTGTATTTAATTCTATTTTGAATTGTTCTTCTGAAAGGGGAATAGTTAGAGCCCTATGGATCATAGAATTATAAGCTGTAAGTTTATGGCTATTCGCGCTGAATGAGTGATTTGAAATAGTTATATCTGTAAAAGTTGGTTTACGATAAATATTAAAGCTAATAAAATTTTTATTTCGAGTTAAAATTAAAACCAGAAAACTGATTTTTTTCTCTTTTTCGGTTTACTGTGAAATTAATGTTGGGGTGAATACTGTTAATAAAATTAAGAAAATTAGTTAGTTGTCTGTGCGTTCCTGTAAAGCAGGCTAGCACATCATCTACGTATCTGTACCAAAATTTTATATGTTGTTTGGCTTGTTGGGAACTCATTACTTCCTCTTCTATATATGACATAAATATGTCAGCACGGAGGGGGCTTAATGGAGCTCCCATTGCTAGGCCAGAGTTTTGTGAGTATATTTTGTTATTGTACTGGCAATAATTTTGACTAAGACATAAATCTAAAGCTGCTAATAATTCATTTTTGATTACAATGTTAATATGGAGTTTATCTAATAAATCTCGAATAAGTGACTTGCATTCCTCTGTGGGGATATTTGAAAACATGTTTGTCACGTCAAAAGATACTAAAAAACAATCTTCTGGAATTGTTTCATTTTTTAAAGAATCGGTAAGATCAAGAGAATTTTTTATACTAAACTTGGAGTTGAATTTGGTTACTTCTTTAAAAATCGACTTCATTTTTGTGGCTAATTTATGTGTAGGGCTATTAATATATGATACTATGGGACGTATTGGTGCCTTTTCTTTATGGTTTTTAATTAGGCCATAGAGCTTTGGGGGGGCGCGGGTTCATACAAATTAACTTCTCATAACTATTAAATAAAACATCACTTTCTGACAAAAAATTTTTAGTTTTGGATTGAAATTGTGCGGTGGGTTCATTATTGATTAGAGTTAGGTCAGTCTGTATAAAAACATTCATTTTTTCATCATAATCTGCTTTTTAAATCTCGACGGTTGCATTCGACTTATCTGCTTTGGTTACTATTAAATTATTATCTTTTATTTTATTTTTAATTAAATTAATCGTTCTCATCTCTCGACCAGGGTTTTTTTTATTCATTTCTTTAGATAAAATATTACGTCATCATAATCTAAATGTTAGTTTCAAATCGCAGCCGAAACTTTCCCATTTTTTGTACAATACGAAAGATAAGACGGCGATTTGGAAAAAATCAGGAGTTTATAAGTTAACATGTCCGGATTGCAACGCCTTCTATGTAGGTCAAACTGGTTGTTCCTTTGAAACTAGATATAAAGAACATTTCCAGTCCTTCAGACTTAATAAAACCAATTCAATTTTGCAAACCATTTTTTTGAATGTAGTCACAATTTTCCAAATCTAGAAAGTACCAATATATTACACATCCAAGAGAAAGGTTTTAAATTAAATTTATTAGAATCTTTAAAAATATATAAAGCTATTAAGAGCCCAGGGAATAACCTACTTAACGACCAAGTTGATCTATACCATACCACTCTGATGTAATAAAACCCTAAAGCCCCCTTGTAAAATTGTGTGTTTCCAAATTATATTATTTCATTTTAACTGCCGAAATTTCCCATAATATTTAACTACCTATCTGTTATATAAATTCAATCTCTCTCGTTTGTTTGTCATTCCTTGTGAATCATCCGTTTGAAAATGACCTGAAAAGGTCGAAACTGCAGTAACGTAATGTTATATTAAAAAGTGGTAAAAACCAAAGTAAAGTATTTTATTCATGTCATAATGATTAATTACCTCAAATTTTTTCTTAAAAATCTTTTCTTTGTTAATAAAATATATGTTTGATCTTAGAGAGATCTTTAAGTATTTGATATTTATTGCTAAGGAACATTATTTTGACAGCTAAAGGTCAACAATTAAGTCAGAATGCCAGCCACCTCAAAAGTGTGAAAACAAATATTTCTCATGTTTATCCTTGAATATCTCGACCGATTTTGATATAAACTCAAGGGAGTTATACATTTTTGAAATCAGCTCAAAGAGTACTACAAATCTGTCAAGAAATATACAGGGTATTCCATTTAATAAAATCAACTTTTTTGTATGTATTGGCGCTAGGTAATTTTGAATATTAAAATTTGAAAAATTCGGCAAATGTTTGATAAGGCTACATTTTAAAATTTTAAAGTATTTTCACAAATAAGGAAATAGAGGGAGGGGGGGTAAAATTGGAGTTGACACCCTGTACAATGGTGTTGTATCTTTCAGGTAACTTTCTCGAATTTCGTTCTTTATACTCAAAATAAGCAGGAAATGCACGTTTTTCTTCATTTCCCAGTTGTTCTCAGTGGAGTTCACATCGACTGATGCATTTTCTCGACATTTTCATAAACCAACCTGGAAATTTTACACCCACTTCTGCCTTAGGGTGTGGATCACTCACATAACCCAGTTTTTCTCTTTTGAAATTTGATAACATGAGAAGGTGAGCTTAATTATATACCATACACATCAAATTAAAATAGCCCAAATTTAAATTTCGATTGCCTGGGCATATCACGTTAACTGGCCGATGAACTATGATTTATTAGATATACAGACCACCATGGACTCATAATTTCTGCAGATGAGCTGATTAGATAGAAATCAGTTTGATATTTTCCAGAAAAAAATCTATATCTACAAGTACAACTGACATGGTAACATCTAAGGTAAATAAGATTGTGATAGAAATGGCGCCACAGTGTTTCCTGCTAGATTGCTGCTGCTGCTGCTGTTTGTCACAGCAATAAATGAGTCCCTTTGGTCCTCCTTAAGAAGACATTCCTCACAAAAATTGCTCGGGATACATGCGTTTGATTAAACTATTAAAGATTTGATGAAACAATGAAGACGAGTACAACCTTTGTTGGATGTAACTCAGGCCCTTCAAGAATGTCTTCTAGTGGAGCGCAGAAAATTCGTTAAGGTTTGTTAAAAAAGTCAGTTCAAAACGGTTCAGATACCAGAAAAAGCTGTTCCTGAACACTTATGAAAGGTAATTAACAAACGAACAAGTAGATCCTAAATAAACTTCAAATTTTCATTTTCTGTAGTCAAATTGTGAAAAATTCCACATCCAAAAAAATTGGTGCTATAAACACCCCTAGCCCCCTTCGATTACTACGTCTCTGAAGAAAATTTTAGAATCATTTTTACATTTTTGAATCGGGAACAAAAAAATTTGCAAACCAAAAATTTCATTGCTTTCTCACAAAGTTTCCAAAATATATAGAAACAATAACTATGAACGGTTAGAAAGTAACACCACAAAGTACTCAATTTGTGTTTTCGTGCACCATGGATCAATTTATGGCCTCAAATGGTAAGTCAGCACATAGAGCTCTATGCGCACTGCCCAATTTCTACCTAGGCAATATAATCAAACAAAGAAAGAAGTTTTTTGGGAAGATAAATAAAATAAATAAAGTTTTAGTCATTTACCCCAAGAAAGAAACATAATGCAGCTACGGACACGTGTTTCGGAGTTATTGCTCCTCATCAGCGTAGCCAAAGAATATATATACCATAGATAAACGGTGCTATTGTATTTATTTGACGCTCACCAAATGGATGCAGGCGAGAGAGAACGGGATAAGTACTCTGTTCTTGTCACTCATATTAGCGACGACCCATAATCTAGTCGCTCTACAACATTTAACACGGGTCGGCAAATTCTTGGGCAGTGCCGGCACGAATCGCCGTACTGTTTCTCGTCCGCTTTCAAACAGCTGTCACTGCTGTCAGGTGTTAGCGGCTATTCTCAAATAATAATTCGTCTTGGCAGAGACAACCGTCTTTGATATCATATCTTGTGTTGTTGTATCATGGGTTTACTGTTTGTTTACTATGGTATTCGGGAAAATCACGAACCGCGAGATGGCGCTGAAAATTTAGTGTGTGTATGAACCAAGTGGTGAACAACAAACCTTTGACAGTGTTTTGACATTTACGATAAATTTAGAGGTTAATTCTAGTAACAATCTTTTTTTATTAAAGTATCGTGTCAACTGTTTTATTAATTGATTGCATTGCTATATTGTTTATAAACTATTTAAATATAATAACAACACTTTAAATGCACTTTTAATTTTTAAAATCAATTAAGAAACCCGCGAATTGACAGTGACATTAGTGACAGCAGTTTGTTGTTCACTATGAATTACTCATCATATTGAGATTACGCCAAAAAATATAGATGTCGCCCACTCCGTGATTTTCGCGAATATATAATCTTTGGCGTAGCGTAGCTTAATGGATCCGTGTGAATAGGATCAGAACCAATAACTATGAACGGTTAGAAAATAACAGCACACAGTACTCAATTTGTGTTTTCGTGCACCATGGATCAATTTATATGCTTATAGACAGTTTTTGTCTTATTTTTACAAGTTTTTATTTAACTTGCAATGTATGTATGTTAATTTGTTTGTTTGTTGGTTTACGTCAAATCTTGCAACTGAATTTTAAAGTAGTTATCCCCAACCGATTGAGCTGAAATTTTGCATGTTTAGCTAAGTAACGTCATTCTAAATTCAAGATGGCGGACTAGTTATTTTTTATGTACCCCCATAATATGGGTATCAATTAAAAGGGTTTGCTGAGAAGAATACGGAAAATAAAATGACGTCACACTAAATTCAATATGACAGACGCCACAAGAAGGCGGACTAGTTATTTTTTATGCACCCCCATGATATGGGTATCAATTAAAAGGGTTTGCTGAGAAGAATACGAAAAATAAAATGACATCACACTAAATTCAATATTGCGGGCGCCCCAAGATGGTGGACAAAATTTTCTTATCTACCATCATAATATGGGTATCAAATGAAAGGGTTTGCTGAGAAGAATACGAAAAGAATACGAAAAAAACTAAAAAATAAAAAATTAATTAATAATGAAAAAACATTTATAATAACAAGCTTTTATTTAAATGCTCTAAAAAGAGGAAAAATAAACTTTAAATTAAATCAAACCCATCAATTTATTACATTATACAATTTATATGATATAAAAGCTTGTCGTGAGATTTGCCTGTGTAAATAAACAAGAATACAATATTAAACTCTCACGACAAGCTTTTATATCATATAAATCGTATAATGTAATAAATTGATGGGTTTGATTTAATTTAAAGTTTATTTTCTTCTTTTTAGAGCATTTAAATAAAAGCTTGTTATTAAAAATGTTTTTTTATTATTAATTTTTAAGAGAGGAATATGTGGTGCAGAGATTTACATGTGATTTAGAAATGCCATGCATACATTGTTATAAAATATGAATTTCATTAAAATTCCTCATGTAAGTATTCTTGCAAGGAATAATAGCATTTGTTCTTGAGCTTGGATTTAATATTGGGTTTAAATTCTTTATCATCAAGTGCGCCAGGGCACGAAGGTTCAAGGTGGGAAACCATATTGGATTTGATTTTTATTTTTTTTGTATTGATCATGGGATGCTCATTTTGTGTCTGAGTTTGGAGGACACAGCTCTCCCAGGAACATTGCCATTCACCCCCTCAAATGGTTTTTTTTGGTTTTGGCTTTAAGGCCGGGGACAGACTGGTGTTCAGGTCGCCGTGACCAGGACGCCGCGACTTGTTTGCTAGTATGCCTAAATCGAGCTTCCGGTGCATGCTATCGCAAAAGTACCTATATTGGGAATTAAAGAGGAGTAAACAGTCTACAATGTGAGCCCTGTTCGGTTTGTAGATAAGAAGATGTGATACTGTGTCAAAAGCTATTTGAAAGTCAGTGTAGATGACATCTACTTGATTTCTGTCGTTTAGGGCATCCGAAATAAACTGTCACATTAATTAGGTTGCTTGAAGTAGATCTATTTCTCATGAAACCATGCTGATAAAATAGATATTTGATTATGGACCGAGCTATAAATAACTTGGTACAAAATATATTCATATAATTTAACAGGGACTGAAAGGACGGAAATTGGTCTGAAATTTATTATGTTACTTTTATCTCCTTTCTTATGTACAGGACTTATTCTAACCCCTTTCCAAATATCAGGGAATATGTTAGTTCTTAAACTCAAATTAAATAAATATTTCAGAGGATAAATGAAGAAGTCAACACAGCCCTTAACAATGTAAGACGCGAGGTAAGACGGCTTATCTGTCCTACAGACTTATTTATCTTTAAACTTTTCACAGCATAATATTTATCCTTATCTCTTACAGTTATTAAATTTATCTGTTCTATATATGGATTAAATTCTGGTCACTGAACAAGATGGTGGTGATCCAAACTTTTTTTTCCCTCGACAACCCGTTCAAATTGGCAAAAAACCACCCCCAAATCACCCTTCCGCTTACATATGATTTTCGAATCCCTTTTTTGGCCTGGTTAAGACTTCCTCGAGTACAGAGGTTCGGTCTTCCAGGCAGATGAGCCAAGCCACCCCCACCCCCTCATTTCCACCCCCTCCAAAAGGGTGGAAAATGTATTTTTTCATGAAAAACCCCTTTTCACTAGTATTTATTAAGTAAACCGGCCTCGTGTTTGTATGTATATACACCATATATACAGGGTGGGCCATTGAAAACGAAACACGCCTGTTTTGGGATTCTTAGAGTAGTTTCTTGAAAAAACGCTCGGACAAGTCGATTCTTGATTTTTGGGGGACAACTTTTGATGCCAAACTTGACATTGACACATCAACCCCCTAGCCCCAGCAACCCCTAACTCAAGAATTTAAATAGGGCAAGGGGGTCGAGCGACCTCGAAAACGGGTAGTCCCCTCTTGCACAAGGCTCTTCTAGAATAACATGTGGTGTATTTATTATTATTATTACTAGTGCGTAAAGTAAATTGTACCTTCTACATATATTTCTTAGTAACCATTTTGGTAGTAGAAAAAATATTGTATGCAATGCGTGCGTAAGGTGAGCTTTTTTCACTCATGGGATTGACAAAATTCACATTCGCGAAAAAATCTCACCTTACGCACTTGTTGCATAAATAACTATTTTTGTAAAGCCATATCCTAAAATGTCATTTTTTTGACAGCTCCACTGAATCAAAACAATGCTATTATTGACAAGGGTGAAAAAAAGATCTTTTTTTACTACTAACCTGAGAAATCACCATTATTTACTCCATTCCTCTAATGAGAAGTGTATTTCTCACCCTAGGTAAAAAATGATAATAAAAAACCACCTATATGCTATTCACATTTTATTTACATGAGGGGAGGCTATGATATGTTTTTCTTAGGTTGTCTCAGGGTTGTCTACTATTGACAAAATATTGAAGTGTCAGATTTAATTGATCGTCACTGTCATTTATTTTTGGCTGAATTGCCAAATGTTTTATTGATAACATTGCTGTGCTTTCTTTCTCACTCTGGCAACTATGTAGAAATAATTTTAATTTGTGGTTATGTTTTTGACTTTTCAACATAACCTCAGTAATTAAAACAGCCATTCATACCAACAGAAATCAGATTTTCCAAGGCCTCCCCTCCCCTCATGTGAATAAAATGTGAATAGCATATAGGTAAATAATAAATGACATTTCATTATATTTCATTAGTTTCAAATTGTCAATTTGACAACCAAACTCCCAGACTACCTAATATTTCGGAATATTTCAAAATAAGTAGGAAATGCCTAATATCAAAATCTAATGAAATCAAATATGGTAATATATCAAAAATATTCTATATATACTTCGGTTGAGAAAGCCATTATTGACCTCGCACATTATACCCTTCGGCGCTATGCGCCTCAGGATATAACAGTGCTTAGTGAATAATAGCTCACTTCTCAACCTAGTTATACAAGGTGCGCCACACGAACGGGCGATTATAAAACCACGGAAAATTATCGACATGTTTAAAATAGAAAAATAACTTTTACTTTACATTACAGCTAACGAGTTACATTTTTAGGTTTTAAAGATAATATTTTCAAGATGCCGCCCATTTCGCTTGAAACATTCTTCTAACCTAAGACGCAAATTGTTCATCACATTTTGGAGCATTTCTACTGGTCTATTTCTTCCCTAATTGTTTGTTTTAACTGAGCGATATCTTGAAGGCAATGAGCATACACTCTACTTTTCAAGTATCCCCACAAAAAATAATCGCATGCTGTCAAGTCGGGGCTTTTCGGGGGCCAAAAGATGTTTCCGTTCTTGGACATAACTCGATATTTTCAGCTTTTCGAACCGACTCCTTTTCCGATTTTCTTTCTCAGTGCAGAACCGGTTTCTTCAAAGTTTTTAACCCATATTTTGATGACGTAGTCTGAAGGAAGTGCATCGTTACGATTTATATTAAAGTGATTGCGGCACAATCGTCTAGTTAATACATAGCTATTGTTTTTGTAAAACGTGTTTACGGAAAGTGCCCGGTGTTCCGCCGTCCCCGTGGCATTTTCATAAAATTGTAACTAATTGACAACATTCCAAAAGTGACAACAGCCTACTATCGTTATCCGTTTGAAAATGAAACGAAATTCATAATCGCCCGTTCGTGTGGCGCACGTTGTATAATATATTATTTTTCACAGTATGAAATAAGAACTTAGTTTTAATATCTTGACATCATTTTATTTATAGAATTTAGTCATCACGACGTGGTAACCATTATAATTTAGCAATTTGTATTTTAAAATTTTGTATATAACACGTGACTAAAAGGCGTTTTCTTTTAGTAGCGTGGTTATATAAACTCCACACTTGCAAAAAAAACATCTTTTAAGCCACATGTTATAGGTATAAAACACTGTTTATCACGATTCTCGAGTATTATTAACTAACGGTGGATGTGTTATTTTTAGAGAGATTTGGGAATAACTCTATACAAAATACAATTTTTTTTTTGGAACGCAAATAAATATACATTACATTAAACATTGCCACTGATTGTCTATAGTTCCAACTGAACAATGGTCAGATATACTGGTATAATAAACTTGCAAAAACAGAATATTTGTGTTTCTTCCCTTAGATTTTTTATTTTTATTATCAGTTAGGTTTATCTGTTAATAAGCCGTTTTATATTATGTGATATGTGAATATTTATCCTATTTAACATATCTCGTGACACTTATACTGCATTAGAATTGTAAATAAAAATAATACAAGTAAAATAATACAGTTTCTTATTCTATTAAAAATATATAAAAGACTTACCTCTACTCCTGTTACACCCAGTGCATCTTTGATATTAGGCGTCAACCTACAGGGGACTTTCTCCGGAACACGTAGAGTTTTTCCTTTCTCAAAACATACATTATAATCTATATGAACCACATCACCACTGGTTAAATCTACTAACACATTATCCAAATGTCTATCACCTAGTCCAATAATGTAACCTATCACACTCATAACGGCTACTGAGTATGAATATCTTTTAACGACCTGCCACCAAACCCCCGCACAAATAGAATTACACCACAGTTCTTTAGATAGTAAATCACTGGGAGTTTCATTCATTAGTTCTGTTAACACCTGTTTTAAAATGCTTAACGGCCATTCTTTACGGTTTTCAATATTTTTAATACCTTGCTCTTGTAATAGTGGATTAAGTTTGTTATAGAATAATTCAGATGGACGCAAAATACTTGTATTTACAGACAATTTAGTATTTGCTTTGGCAATTTCCCTCTGTTGCCAACGTTTATATAGTGCAAAAGCAGGTGTTGTCCCATCTACCCAAGATATTAAACCAGACCTTGGTCCTAACGGAATCACTGAGTAATGTCTAGCCTGATACAAGTTGTGAGTTGGGTTAGCATTTTGAGCCATCATAGTATTAGCGATATTCAAGAATTGCATAATTCTTTCATCCAAGTGTAAATCTTCCAAGCCTTTAAATAAATATGTATAGGTTTGTCCATCGGATCCGTAGAAAATTAATTTTTTTGGTTTAGTTTTTGTTGGCAAAATTGACACTACATTCGAAACGTGTGATATAGTAATATTTTTTTTAGCAGTTGTAGCTAAACCAGGCATAGCTATAACTGTGTTTTTTATTGAATATAACACAGGACTGATCTCCTGCATTTTTAGTGAATATGAAGCTCTCTTATGAAACTTCTGCTGAAACGTCTTTTGCAATAATTTTAACGGTTGCAAAGAATCTTGTGGAGTTTCTGGGTTATCTGGATTTTTTAACTTGATTATGACATCTTTTACATTTTCTAAATATTTATCTTGAAATTGTTTTTCATGTGGGGTTTCTGCTTCCACACTAGTTACATCTAGTAATTGTTCCAAAATAAATATAATTGGTTTTATTATTATGCGATGCTTTTCTACAATAAGAGAATCTTTCTCTTCTTTGTTTAAATTTGCATTTTCAATGACTTTTTCAATTTCATATTCTAACTGTTGTTGTCTTTTATTTATTTCTGACTGATGTTGTGCTAGGGTTCCCAGCCAGAGTTCATCCCAGAGTAAAGTAATACGCCTCAATTCTTTTACCAAAGTCTGCACTTGAGCAATTGTCTCAGGATCCTGTTTGCTCAGTGTATCAACCATAGTCCTAAAACATGTTTGTAGAGTATTTGTTGATTCTTCGTTGTCACTCTCATAAATATTATCATCATCTTCATTAAGTTCATTGTCATCGTTACATTCGTTGTTTTGAGATAAACAATCTTTTGGCAAGGTAATTTCTGAGAAATCAAATTTAAGACCTCCTTCCAAGGCACCCACCACAGCTGGAAATGTAATAAGATGTGGAGCATCCTCAGCTACTCTACAAAGCAAATCTGATACTCTATGACGAACATAATATTCTGGGTGATTTAATCTAGAAAAAAGTTGAGGAACAATAACCTTCCAAGGTTGTGTTGGAGTAGTTTGTAAACCTTCTTCTAAAATATTCTGCAATTCAAGGGCATATTTCACAATTAACCGTAACAACCTTAATGTAATTGTAATTGTATTACATTCTGTGCTCTTTGTAATATTTTCTGAATTTAGAACTAAATGTAAATATTTGAAGTAGGCTTCAGCACTTAATGCATAATAATGGTAAATTCTCTTTTGAGTATTTCTCCAAATTTGCACCAAATTCTGTAATTGTTCTTCTGCAGAATTCTGCAGGCTACCAACACACTGTAATTGATTTTGTATCATTTCTGATGTGTTAATTTCATTTGAATCAATGTCTTCTTCATCGATTACAGAACGAGTTTGGGACAAAATCAAAAATATCTTTGTTACATCATCCTCAGATGTTTCTTGTGGCAATATTTTTTTTATTTCCAGACAATGTTCTTCACTGAGATTGTTTTTTATGTCAGAATTATGGTCAACAATTTTTTTCCCCCATCGGTAACACCAAGTACCAAAGGCATTCCAACTTTTTGCTAAACTCCCACAATGATGAACACTAAAATGTAAAAGTTTACCAATCGCCATCTCATTCATAGGAATTATATTTGATACGACATTTTCAACCATTCCAATTTCTGGCAATACCATAATGAGTTTTCCTAAAGGAGTGACCATTTCAGTTAATGAAATATTTTCATTTGATTGCAACCAACTTGCTAATTTAAGAAGAATTTTGCTGCTAATTTTACGCAATTCCATTACACCAAATAATTCGGCATATTTAGATATTGCTGTGGATGCAGCTGCACATAAATTGAAAGTTTGATGGTGATTTTCTTCATGCGAATATGATAATTTGATTACTTCTGAGATGGCTCTGGCTATATCCACACTCCAAACACTTATTTCTGATACTTTTTGAATAAAATATACTGCAATGTTAGTTAAGTCACTGTCTCCGCAAAAAGCAAAATTTTTATCCTTAAAAAACGTATAAATATGACCGGCAGCCAATTTGAAATTTTTTTCTCTTCTAGCACGTTTTATAATATCCAGTCGTAAATTACTACAAAAAGTATTAAATCCTTGATTCTGAACTCTGCCAAAGTACTCAGACCACCACAGTATTTTTTTTAGAACACACGAATCAATTTTTTGAATCTCATTTTCAAAATTTTCTGATACTAAAAACACAGTGTGGGCTAAATTACCCAGAGCTATATACTGTAAACCATTGGCAACATATTGCAACAGAGTGTAATTTTGCAGAAAGTCAGATGGGGACAAATTTATATAATCTTGTATGGATTTTCTTATTACAGAAATATTTTCATTAAGTTTAATAATACAATCATCTTTTTCAGAAGATAAATTAATGGCAATATTATATAAATTACTTTCTGTTACTGATAGGTTTTCATAAACACTCCAACATTGTTTTTCATTTTTGTAACTCCAAGTTGATAATTCATTAAAGGCTTGATCAGATTCCATATCACAAAGAATTTTATTACATTCCCAATCTGTGGTATTAAACCGGTATGTTCTTCCATTTTCTTGATTAATTTCTACTTGTTTATTGTGCCACTCAAATAGATCAATCCAATTGCTTAGTTCTTTATAACATATAATTATTTGATCTGTAACAAAATTTTGTGTATCTGCATCTAATTTTCTCTGTTCCTCTTTTGACTCTGGCTTTGATTCATCATCTTTATTTGTCTCTGAACATAATTGAATATCACATAAAATATTTTTGAATCCTTCCACAGCTAATTCATATTTTTTTGAGGATTGATCAGCTGAACATTTTATCCAAGAATATCTTTTTCCTGTATTTGTCTTACACCAAGCATATAACCCATATAGAGCTTCCGTTTCTTTTAAATGTAGTAAGGCCAATGTAACAAACATAGCTACTCTTTCAAATTCAACCGTATTAGTTTTTCTTAAATTTACAAAATCTCTTAACAAACAATGACCTTGTCTTAAGGCAATATTCACATCACCACAATGTAAAGCAATATGCATTACAACCATTCTAATTCTAGAGAACCATTCATTGCATGTGTTTATATTCGCAACAAAGAAAGAACGAACTAGTTTTGTAGCTGGTGGCATTACAATAGCACATCCCTCAGAAGCATTATAAATCGATTTTTCTAAATGCTCAATAAACATTAATAACAATCTAATTCTATTACCATCAGTTTTAGAATTATCAACTTTTCCACTAGTTTTCTTGAAAGTAATTAATTCGTTACCTAATATATTTAAGGCACTTTCAATTTTAGTAAAAGTTTCATTTGGTTTCCCAAGTGGAGTTCGTAATTTATAATTGACACAAAACTGTGCAGCCTCAAGGGTTATCCAGTTGTTTAGTACTTGTCTAGAATTTACAGCCAATTCATAAAATAATTCCATATTCATTTGTGAGTCTGAATCTACTGCCCAACAACAAGTGAAAATATCTTCCATCCAATTGGAATCTAGTGATTCATTTTTTAATATAAAGTTCATAAATGTTTTAAACTGTAATGGGTACATTTCACCATCTATAGTTCCATTTAAATGTAAATGTTGAGCTAAATATACCATGTAGTCATTGTAGTCTTTTAAATTTGTACTTTTATGTTTAATGTTATAAATGGAATTTATCTTATTTAGTTCAACAATTGCAATGTCCCATGGTATGTTGGAAGACAGTTTAGAATAGCATTCTCGAAGTACTACCTTATTGGAATTCATATGTAGTTTACATAAATCACTAATATTTGAGAGAAAGACATTACTCCAAGAAAGTTGTTTATTACAAAGCAGCTTATTTAAATTATCACAAACTGTCAAAACAACTTTTGTATTAAAATGATAACCACATTTAACTAGAACTTCTGCAATCTTTAGAAACTTTTCATTCATATATAAATTTTCCAAATAATTCTCAGAGTTTACCAAAATATCGTAAAACCATTGGAGTAATAGCATGGTAACTTCACACGAAGTTTCGTTATCAAGAGTTTTATAAAGTATATCCAGAATTATGGCAAAATTTTCTGAATTAGGTGATGTATTAGGGACATCATTGATATTTAGTCCTTCAGTTAAAGCAAATCTATTTAGCATATTTGGTAATTCATGTTTATCATTAACCAAACTACTACTTGATATAAAGTGATTGTAGCATTTACAGTGGGAATATAACAAGTACAATAGGCAATATTGTAAGGATGGTGCAATTTTAGCCAAAAGGGGATCATAAGGCTTAAGATCTACACCAACCAGCTCCAATATACTGGGTTTTAGAGCCCACATTACAATAATTGAACTTGCATTAGCTAATTGCGATAGGCACCGCAATAAAAATAAGGCAGTGAGTTCGCAAAAATCTGAGGAACATTCGATATTGATGTCAATAAATGGGTTATTTTGAATAAATGGTTCTACACTTGGAACTGCTTTTCTAAACACCACTTCGAGGTCTCCTAAAACATATCTATAGGCCTCTTGTAGCAAGGATACATTCTTTAGATTTAATAATGCTTGATAAACACAAATAACGGACTCTTGTAAGTTTTTAAATGGTGAATAACGTAGTTTAACAATATCAGATTTTGGCCCAATCAATTTCTCTATCAATTCTATTGGTAAATTAGCAGATAGTTCTTTAATAACTTTAGAAACCATTAGTAATAATGAAATTATAGTCACTTCAGATAAATCATTTATCATTGATATTTCTAGATCAATTAATTTGTAAATCAGATTACTGAGAGTTTGAGTTTTGTTATCCAAAAATCCAAGTAAAATTGCTATACAGTCATTACCAGCAATAATTAGATTATCTGGTACATACGATTCTAAAGCAGACGATACAGTTTTTACAATTCGACTTAGACCAGTATTTATAAATTCTGGTTTAACATGTTTATTATTCGTTGGATGAAAGGATGTATCTAAACACTTTAGAACTGTGTTCATAGCGAGGATTAAAACTGTAACATGATCCAGAGTACTTATATCACCTGTTTCATTTAACTGAGTTGTATAATTTGTAATGTCTTCCAAAAAATTTTCAATTAGTTGAACAGAAAACTCTAGATTGCATTTAAAATGATGGGAGATTCTTTGTAAACTTTTTGATATGAATTCAATGTTAGAAAGAGATTGAGTATGGTCTACATGCCAACCAAACAATAAGTCAATTGTATCTCGAAATTGTTCATAAAATTCAGATGGATACATTTCCACAACTGTGACCAAAACATCTAATATGGATTTAAATACTTCTGCATTTTCTGTGGTTTCAATAGCTACTACTAAATTGTTGATTAAATTTCCTATATGAGTAACTAAAACTGGTTTTTCCCCCTCAAGAGTGAACGTCTCATTAAAACTTTTCATTAATAACATTTGTATTTCTTCATATGAAGTGTTCATTTTTGTGAATAACCAATGCTGGTATCTTTCAAAATCATTCTCTTGACCCATTATGTAACCCATGCGGCCCAAGGCCCTAGCTGCTTGTTGTTTAGCCACTGGACCTGGAGAAACATGTAGAATTTCAAATATTGACTCTCCAAGAATATGGAAGGCTTTACGAACATAGTGCGCATTGTCAGGCAATAATAGAACTTCCAATAATTTTTTAGATATAGCCAATGAGTTGTCTTGATCAGTCTCAATATTTAATATACGAAGTAATTTTGATATCCTTGTATCTTCTGGAAGATTTAATTTAATATCACTTTTTTTCTCTGGTTCATAAAATTTTCCTCGATATACCCCTAAAAAAAGAGATGTTATTTTTCAATACAGTTTTAAATTAGCTGGCATTACAGTGCGAATAGATTTTGACCTTGAGAAAATACGCACACTCGAGGGATTTGGTAAAGATGTTGCATTTGCCTACTGACTGACTACATTAAAAGTTCCTTAAAATCAAAGTTGTGATACAGTTGCCATATTAAAAAAAACAGTGGCTCATATAACAATTGTTTTTTATATGTCTTCAGTTAAAGTTAATCATAACAAATATTATTCAGCCAAACAGGAAGGTAAAAGGATAACGGTAAAACTTATTATTCAGAGAAACTATAATAAAACTGTTTATTTTATTATAATCTACAATATATATTTATTTAAAACCTTTTTTGATTAATGATTAAGTAATTATATACAAAAACAAAATTTTCCAATATGACAATTGTAACACAAATTTCTAGGAGACTTTTAATATACCTATTCAATAAGGCAAATCTCCGGCAAATTTTTTGCTTACACAATTTTTTTAAGGTTTATCTAATTCTTTGATGATTTAATTCTTAAATATGCTACAGAAAATATTGCTGATTTTGTTAGGTTTATATTTTAGTGCAGATAATTAAATTATCCAATGAAGATGTGGACAGAATATTGAAAGCAATAAAAAAATATAAAGAAAACATAGACACATGATTTCTTTGCTTACTTACAACTAGATAATTCTGAAAAATTTAATGTCTTAGTACAAAGCCCCCTACAGTTACAAGCCATGAAGCATGAAATCTGGCAACGCGGCAGGTAGTCCTGGTCGTGTTGTTTACCAGCCCAGGGTGTTTGTTTAGTAATTACTTTTTAGACTTTGTACTGTTTGTACTGTTGTACTATGTTAATAAGAATTATTATTAATAATTCATTAACTTTGTTTATTTCAAGTTTTTAAACTGGACAAAGGTAAGAAAGCATTATATGTTCATTTAGTGAAAACGTCATCTGACATAATAGATGCAAACAATGTTTGAAGTTAGGAAAAGTGATAATAATTTAATTAAATAAAAATATTTAACCACTAAAAAGGTATGTATATGATTGACTTACCAGTATTTTATAATACTGTTGTAATATAACATAATATAATAATGATATAAACTTATAAAACAAAAATAAAATAGTATTGTACATACCTTGCAAATAGTTATTTATAAATAAATACAGTTTATTTGATAAATGTTACAAAATTACACATGTTTCTATCAGTGAATGTTATAAATTCATAAATTGTTTGCATCCAATTCTTTGACATTACATGACTGATAACGTGCACTAAATGTGCGTTTATTTATTTATTTTTTATATTGTAGATGCCTCGACATTGCTGTGTACTATGAGAGTACTTTAAAAACTGAATCCTCAAATAGTACTTTTTCTTTCCCAAAGGATCCAGTGCTGGCTTAGAGCTATACACACGGAAGACTACTGCATTAGCATAGCCTAAATAAACATAGCCGCGACACTCAACTACTGCAGCGAAGTCACGAGACTGGCTGGCGGAATGAAGTTTCAGTGAAGCGAGGGCAGTTGCCTGCTGGAAATCATCGAGTCTTTGAGATTTTTAGGTTGTTGTTTTGTCGTTGTTGACATTGTTATATAACTATAACTGATATTTTTTGTTTGTGTTATTATTCTAAGTTATTTGTTGAATTTGTTGATTGGCAAAGGATTAAGTCGTGTCCTCCCCACTACCGCTTAGAGAAACTTGTCTTCCAAAGATCAAAGGTGCCGCGGGAGAGTGTCGCGGTTAGGTTTCTTTAGGCTATGGCATTAGTAAACATTCAGCTATTTGCAGTTTGCACTTTGTAGACAGAGAAATTACAACCATGGAGCTTTATAAAGATAGGTAATACGCACGAGGTTAAACTAACATATCCTCGTTTAAATGAGAATGCAGTTCTTCACATATTTTCCAATCAACCGAAGTATCTTTCTACAACTATGCCAGTGTCTCGACGTAATCCTGAAGAAAGAAGACAAGATGCTTTACAAAGGTAAAATAATGATATTGAGCAGTTTCTTGCCGATGACATCATATCAAGTTTTGAATATTTTGTGCAGGCTGTGCCAAAAAAATGATGCGGATGAAGTGGAATTACAAGTGTGTGAACAAAGTCTTGTATTTTTACATTTTAAATATTGACTACGACGCACGGTGAAGAATCTGATACTGATAGTAGCGAAGTAAAAGTAGTTTCAAGTATTAGCATAAATCAAAGTTTTAATGTTAGTGTTTTTGTAAATAGTCATGAATTTCCATCAAGCAATTTAGAGTGGATTTTAATCTATTAATAGTGTATATTCTAGGATTATATAGAAATAGAAATAGATTTATTGCATACTAGGGACAATAAACAATTTTATACAATTATTTTTGTATAGTACATGTCAAATACACAAACAAATAGACATACAATTATGGTTAATAACAATAGATAAGTGAGTATCACAGAAAATAAAGCAACGTGTACATCTTATTAATATTAGTTCATATTAGTTCAATACCTAAAGTAGTTATGTTACATACTTGTATCAAAAGTTTGTTCACTCATTTCCTGAAGCGTGTATGGCTCTGCTGTAATTAGCCATTTTTTTATAGAATTTTTATATGTTATTAAAGTCATGTCTCTTATATTTTTTGGTAGCATGTTATAGTGTTGCAAACATTGATAGTAACACCCTTTTTCTAGTAATGTCGTCTTATGTTTTGGGTAATAGAAAATATCTTTCTTTCTGGTATTATGTTCATGTTCTATAATGTTATTTACGAATAATTGCTTGTTTTTAAAGACAAAACATAAGCACTCATATACAAAGACACCTGGTGCCGATAACAAATTAAATTTTTTGAAGTGTCCTCTGCATGATTCATCCAACTTCAGTCCCACCATAGCACATAGAGCCCTTTTTTGTATGACCAAAAACCTTCTGGATGTGTGAGCCGCCCCAAATTAAGATTCCATATGCCATTAGTGAGTAGAAGTTACCATAATATGCTGTTCGTATAGTATTTTCGTCTACCAATTTTTTTAGTTGTTTTAGGGAATAGCATACCTTACTGAGTTTGCCACAGAGCAGTTCAACATGTTTTGACCAGTTGATGTGAGAATCGATTGTAACACCCAAGAATTTAGCACAATTTGTATATTCAATATCAACATCATTTATTCTTATTTGACTTGGGAAATCACTTTTATTTAGGCATAGTAGAAATAACTCACTAATATTAAATACTACAAAAACAAATTGTATCTTATTTAGGCATAGTAGAAATAAGATACAATTTGTTTTTATAGTATTTAATATTAGTGAGTTTTTAGTGAACCATTCACACATCTTCATAATAGCATCTTGAGTCTTATTCTGTACATCCTCATATTTTTTGTCAAATATTAGCATATTAGTGTCATCGGCATAGTGTGTTAATATTATTGAGGGATCATTTAGATATTTTTGAAGATCATTTGGAGTTAAGTGGAAGAGCAGGGAGTGCATGCACTCATCTGAACTTCTCACTGGTAAATAAAGGCAATTTATTATTATTTACATACAGCAAGAATAATATTGGTCCAAGTACACTGCCCCGTGGCGCCCCAATAGTAGTATTTTCATAACTTGAGTGAAACTCCACAGCAATTTTTTCAATAACAACCTTCTGACTTCGATTTTTGAGATATGATTGAAACCAGTCAAGAGCCACACCCCTTATACCAATTATTTCTAACTTATTTAGTAGTGTACCATGATTCACACAATCAAAGGCCTTTGACAAGTCTAAAAAGACTCCAAGTGCCAGGCAGTCATTATCTAGGAAATGAAGTATCCTCTCAACAAAACTAAAGGTTGCAGTCAAATTCGATTTATTTCTACGAAAACCATGCTGACTTTCGCTTAGAATGTTGTTTCACTCCAAAAAAGGCACTAGCCTCCTGCACATAACAATCGCTAGTAGCTTAGCAAAACTAGATAGTAGGCTTATTGGCATATGATTTTCTAATTGTAATGGATCCCCTTTTTTATAAATCGGCTTCACAACTGCAACCTTCAGTCTTGATGGAAACACTTCAGTGGCGGCTGGTCAGAGTGGGCAGGTTGGGCAGGGCCCACCCAGAAAAAAATTAAGAACTGTTTCGCACTCTATAAATATTTTTTTTGTTTTCTTTTTGTGATTTAAATTGGTGTACATTTGCTTTCTATTTATATATAGAACAATGAAATGTTGAAAAATATTAAAAATTGAGTTTAGAAACTATTCGAGATAATGCCTAATATCCCCCGCTTTCCAAATTTAAAATCCCGCTTAATATTATACGTTCTATCCGCTATTATATGCATTGGGCTGGCCCATGCTACTTCATAAACGTCCGTAATAGCTAGGCAGTACGCTCACTTCCTTGATGTTAGATTTGCCATCTAAGTACCCAAGCGTATGTCGCGTACCTATTCTGCCTCAGCGTGGACGAGCGGGCCGGCCCGTTGACGCGATCAAGCAGAAGCAAGTTTTCGTTCAAGAAACTAAAAATCTAGCCAACACGCGTAATCACTAATGCAAAATGCGAAATTATGGATAATATACTTACTAACTTTAAATATGGAAATGTTAAATCTGTGTGAAACGATAAATAACAACATTTATTATTAATTCTTAGCCCATAGGTATTGTTATAATTGTTATAATTTAAAACAGCGCGAGGGACGCGCCAGCTTTTAGATATGTATGGGCCGGCCCTCGGGACTCTCCGGATATTCTTGGCTTCTCTTAGCGTTAGAAGGCAGAGAAAGGGGTTCTAGTTTAGTTCCCTTACAATCGCATGGTGCAAATTTCATGATTTTCGACATTAAAACAAATTAGTGTAGTATGTAGATCCTTTTTTTGTACGTATGTTTTAAGAAACTAGGTATTATGACCACTACCCACCTAGGTATATAAAACTTTTTTTTGTTATCAAAAATCGTACCTAGTTCTAGTTCTATTTGAATGAAATTACCAAAGGACTGGAAGTGAATTTTTATTATACTGTTCAAATTTAAAAAAAAACTAGGTAGGTATACAAATAATATATAAATAAAATGAATAACGTAACAGAATTTTTTCAAAAGATTTAAAAAATTTTAATAAAACAATTGCGTTAAACGAAAGTGGGAAAAACAAGCAATCTTGAAAATATTTAAATATCAAGTTTAGTACATAAATTTTGAGGTACTTTTGTAAAACACAATGACCTTGAAAATCCTGAAAGGATCTCGTTAAGAAATTATTATTGGCGAAAAAATTAAAGCTTATAAATCATTATGTCTGAATAATAAAAAAAAATAGTACGGTCCCATTTAAAAATTTTTCATAGGACCCCTACGGAAATGGAAATGAAAATTAAATTCCGTTTTTTGAGAAAAACCTAAAAATAGTCGTAACTATCAGTAATTTAAATAACTATTTTATTGTTTACAGAAAAGCTTGCTACCTTGCTAATAATTTCCATAGCCTACTTAGTAATTTTCTTACATCGCATTCATCTGACGCGACCATTTTGTACAAAATAAAAAATCGTTCGTATCTCACTTATTTTTTGGAATTTTTGAATTTCGAAAAAACTGCTGCAATTAGAATTTCATGTTTTATAAAACACCACAAAAAAAATGGTCATTCCATTTAAGAAAAAAAAGTTGTGGTCACTTCCGGTTCAACCGGAAGTGATATTTTCGTTCCTGTTAGTCTAAAAATAGCCCACTTTTGTCTTATTCACGTATACCAAAAACGAAATTTTTTAATTCAAAAACAACCAAAAAATTGGGGGCGTACATTGACTCGTGGCCACCCGGTATATGATATTTACTGCTACAACATTATCCAGACAATCTAAAAAATATCTGGATTTTTTTAAATATAACCTTTACGCCTGTGACTTTGCATCAAAGGAACAGTTAAAGGTTGGTTTTGACATAAAATATAAATAAACTAAAATAAAAACAATTATGTTTCGCAAACGTTTCGGAAACTTAATCTGTTTCCTTTTTCAATGCTAATAATCTTTCAATTAATTTAATTCCTATTAGTTGTCAAAAAACACTCTCTAACTGATCCTCTGACATTACGTCAAAGGCGTAGAGGTTATTTCCCAGTTTTAAACTGGTTAATTTGAATATTTTTTAGATAAATCGAATTTTTTGGATAGGAATTTCGAGGAATGTGGTAATAAATCCCAAAAAAGAAAAGGAAAGAAATAATTTATGAAATGCCACAAATAACATTTAAACAATCTTGCAAGTTCTTCATTTAGCATCGGTAACCATATTTACAACAATCTACAGAATAATTTGATACGCATTTGTCTTCATTTAGTAAAATTATTGCAGATTCTTTAATTTTTCTCTTTTTACTGTCAGGTTCTTTTGTTAAAATCGGGCAATAATTTTATCAAAAGAACCGGACAGAACAAAGAGAAAAATTAAAGAATCTGCAATAATTTTACAAATGTGTATCAAATTATTCTGTATACTGCTGTACAATATGGTTACCGATGCTAAAAGAAGAACATAGCAACTTGAATATCTAATCTGATCAACTTTTCTGTGAGCGTAGTAAGTATCTATGGTTATGCATTAAAATTGTGTAATTTCACGAATTACACAAAAGAAAGATTATTAGCATTGAAAAGGGAAACAGATTAAGTTTTCGAAACGTCTGCGAAACAAAATTGTTTTTATTTTAATTTACTTATATTTTATATATTGTTGAGTTGAGTAGCTTATGCTAGACTTTGCCAAATAAAGCATTGTATTATTATTATTATTATTATTATATAAAAAACCAACCTTTAACTGTTCCTTTGACGTAAAGGTTATTTTTTTTAAAATCCAGATATTTTTTAGATTGTCTGGGTAATGTTCAGAAGTGTGGCAGTAAATCCCAAATAAGAACAGAAAGAAAAAACTGAAAGATGCCACAAATAACTTTTTTAGGCAGCTGTCACAAAGAGTGACGTTTTACGGATCTGACAGCGTCATCTCAATAAGGAACTTTGGTATAACCGGTAAAAAAAACAATGTATTAAATCGGAGTGAGGAAATAACAGGCGATGACATAAATAACTTTTTCATTAATGTAGGAGGTGATCTTCCTGCAAACGAAAATATTATAGAGTTCTACAGCAATAATAAATTAAATGATACTTTAACATTTTCAATAGAAGGTATAACTAATGCGGATATTTACAAATATATAAATACAATTAAATCAGAAGCCATTGGAATTGATGAAATAAGTATAAAAATGGTAAACTTAGTGTTACCTTACTGCATAAATGTAATTGTAAACATAATTAATTTGTCATTTTTCACCGGTCAATTTCCCGATATATGGAAAACCGCTCTTGTTCTCCCTTTTCCAAAAGTGGATAATTGCACTGAACTAAAAGACCTCAGACCTCTTAGCATCCTGCCTGCTTTATCAAAATTAATAGAAAAAATAATCGCTGATCAATTCAAAACATATCTTTATCAGAATTCCATAATCCCACAATTTCAATCCGGTTTTCGTCCTATGCACAGCACTCAAACTGCACTGCTACATATTGTCGATGACATTGCACATGCTATGGATAATAAGCAAGTCACAATTATTGTCTTCCTTGATCAGAGCAAAGCATTTGATGTGGTAAATTTTGACGTTTTAATTGCTAAATTAAAATATATCGGGTGCGACAACACTGTTCTCACATGGTTCAAAAACTATATATATAATAGAGCACAATGCATTAAATATAAGGACAATATATGCAATCTATTAGAAACCAAAAGTGGCGTCCCGCAAGGGAGTATTCTGGGCCCCATTCTTTTTTCTGTATATACTTTTGACTTACCTCTATGCCTAAATTACTGTAAATATCATTTGTATGCAGACGACTTACAGATATATATTAGCTGCACAATAGAGAATATAGCGGAAACAATTAATAAAGTAAATATCGACCTAAATAATATATATAACTGGTGTAGTGAAAATGGATTACGTATAAACCCAGCAAAAACTGTTGCAATGTGTATTGGCACTCAAAGATCAATATAAACGATCTTAATATAATACTGAACGGCGTAGTCATAGATTGGTCAACCTCCACTAAAAGTTTAGGGGTGATTATTGACAATAATTTGACCTTTGATAAGCATCTAAATAAAATAATTAGTGTTTCATTTATGAAATTAAAAATGCTCTATAGAATGAAAAAATCGTTATCAGCAGATACTAAACTTAAACTAATACAAAGCCTAATCTACCCCAACTTAGATTATTGCTCTAGTGTATACTATGATTTCCTGACACAACAAAATAAAACTAGATTGCAAAAAGTGCAGAATGCCTGTATGAGATATGTATTCGATATACCCTACACCCATCATGTTACACCCTTTATAAATAACTGTAGAGAATTAAAATTACATAATAGGTTCCTATATCTATACTTTATTTTTCTTTATAAATTAGTTAAACATACTATACCAAATTACCTGTTTAGCAAATTACAATTAAGGTCGGTAGCCCATAATGTAAATATACGGACCAATAATTTCACTATACCACAGCACTCATTGACCAAATTTCAAGGAAGTTTCTCTTACAAAGCGCCTACCTTATTAAATAATTTTATAAATTTTTTAAACCTATCAGAAAACAGTTACAAAGTGAAATTAAAAGATTTCTTACTACAAAACCAGTAGAAATAGGTAATAAATATTTCTGTACGTATAAGTTAAACAGTTTGGATTTACATGTATCTATGTATATACGTAAATTGATTTCTTTCTTTCTTGCATGTAATTAGTGTAGTTAGTCTTTTAAGCCAACCTCATGTAAATGAATGTAATAGGCGGTGTGGAAGATCGCAAGCTATGCGAACGCCGACCAATTGTGTGATTGCTTAATTGTGAAAACTAAATAATGTCACTTTTGTAAAAAAATTTGAAATTACGCAATAAACCATATTCTATTCTATTCTATTCTATTCTATCTCTTTGTACTCATTTGTCAATTTTATGTTTTTTGGCCACTTTTACTTTTCGGCTGCTTTTACTTTACAGCCGCATTTTCTTTACGATCTCATGTATTAATTGACCATTAATAATATTTGAAATGGATTTAGGCTTAAAGAAAAACTAAAACAGAGGTAGATTTCCAACCTTGCATTTGCAGCTTCATAAACTTCCGGTGGATTATCGCTATCACTATCACTCCTTTTTATTAATGACAGAAATGGCACGGCTTGTCAATAAACTATCCAGTGACGTTTTCATTTGTCAAACGAATTAAAAATGTCAGCCTACTAGGCTTCTCGCAAAATTTTGCCCATGTCTACAGTAGTTTGGTATTATTAAGTCGCTGGTTTGTACGAAACAATTTTAAAAATATTTTTATTTTACTTTTTGAGACAGCTGCCTAAAAAATGTTGTGTGCACCTCGGCCAAATGATCTTTCTCGGCCTTATCTAAAGTTTGCTTGGCCTCGGCTGCGCCTCGGCCGCAAACTTCAAATTCGGCCGAGAAAGATCAACTTTTTGGCCTTGATACACAAATAGGTAACTATGAAAAGTGCAATATAAATAGTGAAAGTGATGTTTTTGTGGACAGCCAAGATTCGATTGAATCGCAGGAACAATGTAGAAGCAAGTGTAAGAGCATAGGTTATTGTGACGAATTCAAATTGAAATCAGAAATACAGATTCTCGAAAATAAATTAGAGTGCATAAGTAAGCTAACATATCACTTAGAAAAGAGAACGCAGGAACAGGAGGATTTAATTACTCTTTTAAAACAAATTAACAATAGTGATTTAACCGATACCAAACACACAACGCCATCTACTAGTACATTCATTTCAAATAAAAACCCAACCAATGTCATCAGACAAGATAAACAAGAAATTCCCCAACAAAAAACATATGCTTCAGTCGCCAGCAATATTCCAACAAAAACTCCACAAAAACCTGATAAAGAAACACATACAAATAATTCAAGACGGATTCCCCCAAATGTAAATAAAACAGTAAATAGATTTAAACCTATAATTGGGTGCAATAAAAATGCATCAATCCAAACTGTTCCAAAAAAAGGATACCTACATGTCTATAGGTTAAGTGCTGAAACTACAGTTAATGAATTATTAGCGATACTAAAAGAAAACTCGCCTAAAATAAATTTTGAATGCGAAGATTTGAACCGAAATGAACGTTCATCTTCTTATAAGGTAGCTTTTCCCATAGAATCTGTAACGGAGGTTTATAATCCTGAAATATGGCCATCCGGGGCTGCAGTTAGAAGATTCAAATTCCCCCATAAGAAGGATTTTCTGACGACATCCCAGACGGAAAAGGAGGATTAGCAGCTGTAACCTTGGAGTCAACAAATCTTAGCACAGTTTCTTCCCAAACTTGCGAAATAATTCTCAAAGGCATTCGTTTACATATACAAGGTATATCAAATAAAATTGGACAACTACTAGAACTACTTTCGGTAAATGAAAAACCTGAATTTATTTTAATAACAGAGCACTGGATGACTTCTGAACAGGCGGAAGTCACCGGTATACCTGGATATTCTCTCTATTCACATTACTGCAGGTCTTCAGCAATACATGGAGGATCAGCTATTTATGGACGCAATGGCATGACAAATGTGAAACCAATCAATAGCATTAAACAATTTTCCCGTGAGTTTATTTGCGAATGCTCTGGTGTTAGTGTTAAATATAAGAACTCAACAGTCGCTATTTTACCCGTATATCGCTCACCAAATTCAGAAGTAGACCTATTTTTAAACTCTTTAAATTTAATCATCTGTTCAGTTTTAAAATCACATAATTACCTTATTATTGGAGGTGATTTGAATGTTAACGCCCTAGGTGACTCCAACTCAAAGATCCTACTTTTTGATCTTTTAAATAATTTTAATCTAATCTCAACACTGCCAATTGAACCAACTAGAGATTTCAATAATTGTAAATCTGCTATAGACTATGTTATATCCAATATACCTAATATCACAAGTATAAATCTAGATTTGGGTATATCAGATCATAAATTACAAAGGTTTACTATTAGTGTTCCAAATATCTGCCATAATGTTAAAGTTAAACCAGTATATATATACAAAAGGAATTTCACTGATCAAAATCTACTCAACTTGTATAACTTACTTTCTTCTACTGACTTAAGCAGTCTTTACAATGTTAATGACCCAAATCAAGCTTGGGATATTTTCTGGCAAAATCTATTGTATTGTCTGGATAAAACTTGTCCTATAATTAAAATAAAAATTTTTCAGACTAACCTTAAAAATAACTGGGTAGATGCAAACATTTTAGAGGAAAGTAATGCACTTAAAAATTTATTTTGGCTATCGAAAAATACTAATGACCCCATAATTAGAGAACAATATCTACACATCAAAGAAACCTATGCCGAGAAAATAAAATTGAAAAAGAAAGGTTATTTTCAAGGTAAAATAAATGCTGCTTCCAATGTCTCAAAAGAAGTTTGGAATATTGTTAACGCTAATACCGGTAATATAAAGAAATCAGTGGAGGTTTCTTCTATAAACCACAATGGAAAAGTTACCCATGAAAAATTAGAAAATTTTAATTCTTTTTGTAAATATTACTTTGAGGTAGTAGATAAACTTTTAAATGACTTACGACGACCTCTCTGGGGACTGTACCGTTGGTGTAATGTGCAACTCTTCCTTGTTTTTCTATGATATTACACCGGAAGAAATATTGATCACTTTAAATGATATGCAAAACAAAAATAGTACTGGCTTCGATCAAATTCCTATAAAAACACTTAAATATATATCGAGATTTATTATTTATCCTTTATGTTTCATTTTTAATTTATCCGTCAAATCCGGAATTTTTCCAGAAAAACTAAAATACGCTTTGGTCGTGCCTCTCCATAAAAAAGGTGATTTTGAACTTATTGAAAATTACAGACCAATAGCTTTGTTATGTTGCTTCTCAAAACTCTTTGAAAAAATTATTCATAACAGAATTATAAAATTTGTTAACAGTCATAAATTATTGTCAGATCGACAGCATGGATTTAGAGCCAAATTTTCCACAAACACAGCAGCTTTTGATTTTACAAACTACATTTATAACGCGATCGATAAAAAAGAGTTAGTTCTTGCATTATTTTTCGACTTAACCCGCGCTTTTGATTGCGTGCTAAGAAACTTCATGTCTAAAAAATTACATGCATTAGGTATCAGAGGATCAGTAAACGAATGGATTTTTTCATTTTTAACGAACAGGAAAATATCTGTTAAGTTAGGAAATACTATATTCAACACTTATAATCTAAACTATGGAGTTCCTCAAGGGAGTGTACTGTCTCCTCTGCTTTTTATACTATTCATAAACGACCTTGAGTATCATGTTTCAAAAGAATTACATTTTTTTCTAACAATGTTCGCTGACGATACAACTATCTGTATTACTGCAGAGTCCACTGATATATTGGAAAATAATGCTAACAAACTCTGACATGTTTTTATAACTGGTGTTTTTCAAACAAATTAATAATTAATACTTCCAAAACTAAATATATAATTTTTCAGAATAGAGCTACAGAGTTACAAGGTATCACACTTCAACTAAACAACACTATATTGGAAAAGGTTAATAATACAAAATTTCTGGGGCTTCATATAGATGAAAATCTTTCTTGGACAATGCATATTAACCATGTAATATCAGAACTAAACTCTGCCTACCATGTACTACGTAATCTTAAATTGATAATGGATACTGAATATCTTCTAAATATTTATTACTCGTTAGCATATTCACATATAAAGTATTTAATTCTATACTGGGGTCAATCTAAAGACATAAATAGAATTTTTGTTCAACAAAAAAGAATATTAAGAATGATATTCTCGTATCATCCACTGGAATCTTGCAGACCTCTGTTTAAAACAAACAATATTTTAACTGTTGCTTCTCTATTTATCTACGAAGCAAGTTTATTCGTAAAAAATAATTTGGAAATTTTTCAGCTAAACAATAACGTTCATAATCACAATACAAGATTTGCTAACAACATACACATAAATAATTTTAGGCTTTCTTTCTATAAAAAAAGCGCATTTTACACCTGCAGTACGATCTACAATAGGTTACCAGAGCACATAAAATCTACTAACACTTTAGCTAAATTTAAAAAGGAACTGCGTTCTTTTCTATGTATAAACTGTTTTTACTCTGTAAGAGATTTTCTAGATTTTAATATGTAATTTTTAGTCATTGTCTTTATACTTTTTCCCTTTTTACATCTACTGTTTGTAAATATTCGTTTTATATAATTAATCAAACTTATATGTACGTATTATCCTTCCTTTTTTGTTCTTTATGCATTGTATAATGAGTTGTATAATGAGAAACTTATTTTTAACTTTTTAAATTTTTAATTATTACTGGTAAGTACCCTTTATTAAGGACAACTGTATTTTACTCTACTTATGACGTTTCATATCCTGTAAGGCTTACATGAAATAAACTTTATTATTATTATTAGACAATATACAGCGTGTACCACTTTTAATGCCCCCCCCCCCCCCCCCCCATTCACAACTCAGTTATTAGTAATCCAATTTTAACCAAATTTGGATCGGTATCAATGACCCCCAAAATTTATTTTTGTCAGTGGTGTGCATTTTTATTATTATTAAGAAAGGGGTCGCTTTTTCGAGAAGTCATATTAGGCATTTTTTTTAGAAGAAAAACTAATACAATATTATTAATCAACATGCTTTATAGAACCTCCATGCCGAAAATTTCACATTTTGATTAAGGGTTTCCGAATAACGGGCCCAGTAAAAATACATTTTTTCAGGCGTAAATAATTGGCAACTTGAAAACGGTTTGCGTTTCGAAAAAAAGTCATTCCTCATTTTCAATTTAAATCTCCCCATGCCTTCAAAAGTTTTAAATGCTGCAAGCAAAGATTTTTCATTGGACGATAAAAAAATATTTTAACCTCTTCTGTATTATTTAGGCATTAAGTGATAAAAAATGATCTTATGTGATAATAAATCAATTTTATACCAAAAGAAAAAAAGGTTGCTCTGATATTAAATTAAACTATTTTTCGAAAAATAAACCGTTTTCAAGTTAATTATTTACGACTGCGGCATTTCAAACTTTTGAGCACATGATGTGATAGGGTAATCAGTTTAAATTGAAAATGACAAATGACTTTTTTTCGAAACATAAACCGTTTTAAAGTTATCAATTATTTACGACTGATAAAATGTATTTTCACTGGGCCCGTTATTCGGAAACCCTTAATCAAAATGTAGTAAAATTTTGAACATGGAGGTTCCAAAGTATGCTGATTAATAATATTGCATTAGTTTTTCTGTAAAAATGACTTCTCGAAAAAGTGACCTCGTTAATTTCAAAAAGATCACATCAAAGGTCGTTGGTAGTAAATTTAATTGAAATCGGATAACTAATACCTGAGTTGTGAAGGGGGGGCCATTAAAAGTAGGAAAAGCTGTAAATGATATACGTATTCATATATTTGTAATGTTTTATAGATTCGATTTCTATGTGTATAGGTAACAAATTAATTTCTAGTTAATTCATTTTTTAGTTTACTTAACAGTCCGTATCTACAATAATCATATGAATGTTTGCTTGATAGGCAAGCTAACTTTCACTTAAAAGTCACAAGTTTGATTCCGAACCGTAGCATTGGGATTTTTTCGGAAGAAGTATCAGGTATCCACATTAACTCTTTAAATTTAAAAATAATTTGTCTGTACAAGCCTCTCAAAGGGGACTATAACACTTTTTTAGAAATTATTGAAAACATTTTATTAATAAACATTATAAGTAACTGTACGATAATCTGCGGTGACTTTAATGTAAGATTAACCACTGACGATTATCGTGCTCTTGCTTAATGTGATTAACTCAAATCTTATGGTTTTGAGCAAACAATAAGAACTCCCACGAGAGGCAATAACCGTCTAGATAATATTTTTATCAATCTCAGTAAAAATAATGGGGTCATACACCTTAATTGAACTAAAGGTTTTTAATAGGTTTACCTCAAAGCTAAACACATATGAAATATAATAATGCAATAAATTCCAATAATATATCATTCTTGTAGTTGTTTTAAATAATAATAAGTTTTATCAATTTCAAAAGTCCCGCCAGTTTTCCGTTAATGACGTCAAAAACGGACGGTCTTGCTATTGGTTCAACTTCAAAGAAATTCGTTTGTCTTAGCTTGATTCGTCTGTGCTGTGTATGTCACTCATTTTGACATTTGGTATAACCACAATCTCTCGTTTGCGGTTTGTTTATTGTCGATATATCCTTTCCTTTAAGTGTAAAAACAATAGTATAATAGTAATTTTAGTTTGTGTAAAGTGGAAATAGTTTAAAGCTGTTGGTGGTTTTATTGATTTGCATTATTTAAATAGTGAAAATGGATACAATTTTTACGCCGATGCTGATAACCTACCTACAGTAATGAGTTTACAAGACAATGCAGACATTGCAGACTTCTTAAGTGCAGAACATCTTAATATTAAAACAAAAAGGTAAGCTGCAATAATAACAATTTCCAAAACATGTTTTATTGAAGGAATAATGAATTTGACTATTAAATTTGTCATTACCTACCTAAATATTTCATGAATAGAAATAGACGTAAACAAATATAAAGAAATAATTTAATGTTTCAGATCAATAAAAGACGCATACGGAGACAACGCTATTGGTTATGTGGTTATGCAGTGAGAAGGCAGCCAGTGTTTTGTAAAATCGTAAATTACACCAGCTATTGCCGAGACCAAGATGATTTTATGCATTTTTTAAAATTTTTTGTCATGTTTACAAAAGCTTGTTAAACTATTAAATACAATTTATGATCCTTAACAAAAACAACGCATCTTATTTAAACTACAATAAACGAATAATCATTTTTACTAGTTCTATTACTACTTGTTTTGTTGTCAAATATCAAATTATTGTCACAAATGATTCTACAATGTTGCTAGATCTACAAATTTGACAATTTAATTTCTTTTATTTCTATATTCTTTTTATTAATACTACGTTTGAGTTATTAAAAAGTTACAAACTAGAACAAAAAATGTTGAAATACATTTCTTGGTTTATTAATATAATTAAATCGCTATTTTTATAATTGTTAAAGAAGGTAATTACATCTGGCAATTTTGCTTATTATTATAACAACATGCTTCAAGACACAACAAACTGGTTTATATGTATGTCTCCCTCAGTTTGTATGAGATGAAAAGAGAGAACCGAGACTGTTCGTTTTTGACGTCACAAAAATTAAATAGATTTTTAAAACATTTTTTTTTAGCTTTAAACGGAAAGTACTAGCAAAAAGAAAAAATACGTCAGAGCTATTTTTTAAAATAGTCTGGTATTATTTTCAAAATTTTGAGGAAGAGCCCATTACTTGTCCTATAATTTGGATCCCTCAATATCCACTCTGGTCAGATATTGGAATTTCCAATTTGTAAACCATCCACTAAAACAATTATAAAGAAATGCCGACTAATCACTGTCAGGCAAATATTATTTTCTATAATCCAATAGAAAAAGTTACTTTTTTTAGATGTCATAATAAAAGCTTATAATGAATCCTTTCGTGAAAAAAATATAGTACGTAAAGATAACAAATCATTAATAGTGGAATGGTACACAAACGATTTAAAAGCAATACGGGAACACCTATGTTTTCTTAATAATGTATATCAGCAAAATAGCACAATAGAAAACCGGCTTATAAGAAATCAATTTATAGCACGATACAAAATGGCTCTGGAAAAACAAAGAAAGATCTGAAATGATCAATTCATAAAAAATTCTAGTAATCCTACTAAGACAATATGGAATATAATAAATCAAAGGGAGAATGATAACCAGTCTTTACCAAATATAGATGTCAATGAGTTCAATGAATTTTTCATCAATGTAGCAAAAACCATAGCTAGTGGGGTATCAACAGTACATCAAAATCCACTACATTATGTGCGACAGCTAAACCTCCCAGTTTTCCAATTTAGACACGTAACATACAACGAGGTAAGGGATATAATAAACTCTTTGGAAAATAGTAGTAGCAAAGATATACATGGACTTAACGTGGGCCTAATAAAAATCATAAAAAATGTAATAATCATCCCAATAACTAATTTAATAAATCAATGTATAGAACACGGAATATTTCCCAACTCACTTCTGTCATACCCATTCATAAAAAGGGCTATACAAATAATAAATAAATTATAGGCCGATCTTGTTACTACCTATCTCCTCAAAGATATTTGAAAAGGCTTTGGGAATATAAATAAACGAATTTCTCGATACTAATAACATAATAAACAAAAACCAGTTTGGCTTTAGGCAAAACTTAGCAAGTACTGATGCTATATTAAATTATGTGAAGCAGACATTACAGTGTTTGGAAAAAGGGAGGTATTCAGCTTTTATTTTTTGTGATCTTAGCAAAGCCTTTGATCGCGTATCGCACAATATACTAACTAATAAATTAGTCAAATATGGTTTCAATCATCAAAACATCCATCTTTTAAAGTCCTATTTAAGTAACAGAAAACAGTTAGTTTTGGAAACTTAAGATCACAGGAGTTAAGCATAATCTCGGAAGTACCACAGGGCTCAATATTGGGCCCTGTGCTATTCATAATTTATATAAATGATTTAGATGCTGCCCTTGATGAGGTAAATTGTACATTTTATGCGGATGATACGACATTATCAATATCAGATAAAAACCTAAATTCGATAACATCTAAATGTCAATGTGCTTTAGCCTTAGCGGAGGAATGGTTTAACTGTAACCAGTTGGCCTTAAATCGAGAAAAGACTAACATTAGTCTCTTCCACAAGAAACCTAAATAAACTTACTGACGACCCACCAGCAGTAAAATTCCTAGGGGTTTTAATGGATCCCTACTTAATCTGGAAACCCCATGGCAAGCACCGCACCGCAAGGTATTATTGAATAAAGATGTATTATTATTATTATTATTATTATTATTATTATTATTAATATCTAGCAAATAACCTAACAAAAAGTATATTTGCTCTCAGCCAACTCTCAAACAGAGTATCACAGTCCGTACTTAAGTCAGTCTATTGTGCTCCTAATCCATGAGTTATGGCATACTCGTTTGGGGTCATTCAGCAATCTGCCATCGTATCCTCAGTTTACAAAGGAGGGCCATCCTAATCGTGGGACAATTGGGATACAGAGATGATTGTCATAAAATTAAAAATCTTGACTCTACTCTACCATGTATATTTGCCCTAAAGATATAATATATATAAAAAAACATAATAACTATGCTATACACTCAGATCCAGGGACGGATGGGAAGGCCGGACATTCGGGCAAAGGCCCAAAGGGCCGGTGCCTTCGGAGCCGGTCCGGCCGGTTAGCACTCCAGAACTCCACTAGTGGGCACTTTAAGTCATGTCAAAAATCGTAAACGTAAATGTACGTTTTGGCAATCCAGCTTGCGCAGTTCCTAAATTTTCACGTTATCGGCTTACGTACAGGGTGATTCCCTCGGTGATTCCTATAACTTTCTCACTCCAATTTTTTGGTTGTCTTTGGAAATAAAATACAAAATTTTTAACGTAACTTATAGTATTTTTTTCAAGGATATCGAAAATTTCATCAAAAAAACAATTGAAAGTGAAATAAAAATGAGAAAAAATATAGCAATGTTTTTTTTAAATGCAATTCGTATTTGTATTTACCTTCATATTTAGTAAAATACTCATAATTATTATTATTATTATTATTATTATTTTAATTATTATCAGTATTTTACTAAATGTGAATGTAAATATATGTTGCGTTATATGTTATATTTTTGGAAAGAGAATTTAAACTTTTTTTCAAAATTGTAAAAATATACAGAGCGTTCCATTAAAAAAAATCGCTTTGTTTTTTCCCACTTTTATTTGACTTTCAATTGTTTTCTTGTTGAAATTTTATTTTATTTCCAAAGACAAACCAAAAAATTGGCGTGAGAAAGTTATAGGAATCACCATGTACAGGGTGTCCCTCATAAGAGGTTCACTCGATCTCCTGGCTTTATTATTGGGCTAAAATGAAAAACCAAAATCTATTCTCATGTATTTTTTTATGAGGAATCCGATTATAAGGTCGAATAAATGATAGAACCCCTAATATACAAGGTATTGTCAAAAACCAATTTTCCAAACTTTCTTCACTCTGTATACTATTACAGAATTCGATATGGTATATTATTGTGGTTATAAAAGCATATGCCATACATACATCTAACTTCTGGTTTAGCTGGAAATAGCTAGCATCCGACAAAATTTGGCGACAACCTGTATACCGGGTGACCACGAAATGAGGCTCGCCCTTATATCTTCTTTGTTTTACAGGATATAATAATAAATGATCTTTATTGAATCAAAGAAACTCGGTTCAATTCAATTCAAAAGGCTATTGACCTTAGTCCTTCAGCCTATTGTTACAATAATAATATATAGTATTACAAGCTTTGAAGTGCATATATATCGAAAGTGATATAAAATATTAGTAAATATACACATGTATATGGAATATAAGATATAGTATATTATACAAGTGCATATAGCGAAAGTGATACAAGATGAGAATATTATGAATATTAATTGTTGGCCAAATGTTGCAGTTTTTCCAGTAAAGTCTGTTCTGGGTGGGTGTGTGCTGATCTAATTCCTGGTGTTCTTCTTATACAGTATCTCTCTATAATTTCGATATTTTCCTGTTTTTGCACGAACCTTCGGGAGAGCTGCACAAGTCGCTCTTCGACGGCTGTTATTCCAGTACGTTGGTATAAAAGGTGGTTGGGCGGGTTGTGTAATGGGTTAAGAGGGTGCCGGATTTTCGTTATTTTCCTGATTGAAGATGTTTCTGCTACCTGTAGTTTTTTTCGTGCCTGATTTTTGCAATTAAGAAATAAGATGTGTCCATATTCAATCATTGGACGACAAATTAGTTTGTAGATTCTACTTGCTGTTTCGATATTGATCCCCTTTCTGTTGTATGTGAGGCTATTGAAATGTTTAGCTCTCGATATCATTTTCTTTTTTTTCAGCTCAAAATGTGCATTAAAATTGATTTTGTTGTCGAACGTTATCCCAAGGTAATTAATGTTGTTTTCTTGTTCAGGAGTAAATTCATCTGAGTATGCATTTAGGATTTTCACTCTTAATTTTCTTCTGCTTAGGAAGCTATTAATTAAAAATACAAGATATTTTGGACATCCTATTTTATGGAGTTTAAATAAAAGACCATGATGCCAGACACTGTCAAAAGCTTTGTTAATATCAAGGAAAATTGCACCAGATTTTTCTTTGTTGAGCTTGCTTGTTTCTATGTTGTTGGATAGGATGGAGAGAGGGTGTATCGTTGAGTGGTTAGTTTTAAACCCAAATTGATATCTAGGGATTTGGTTTCCTATGGCTTGTTGAATTCTATTTGTGATAATTTTCTCAAAATTCTTGCCTAGTACAGGGAGCAGTGTGATTGGCCGATAATTGTTCGTTTTAGAGTGGTCTAGATTATGTTTGGGAATAGTGATAATTGTGCCATTTTTCCATTCTGCTGGTATATTGTGTGTTCTCAGGCAAAATTCATAGAGTTTGATGACGTAGAGATGCACTTTTTGGTCTAATTTTCTTAGCATACTTTTAGAAATATAGTCGTGTCCTGGTGCTGTGCTTTTTCCTTTGTGGAGTATTTCAAAGTATTCTTCTTCCGTTATATTGTACTCTTCTGCAGTAGGCATTTCTTCGAAGTAAGTTTCGTACCACTGTGTGACATTGTGGTAATGTAGGTTATCGAAATTATTATCTTCATTTTTCGTGTACACTTTCTTGTAATGTTTGGCAAAGATGTATGCTTTTTCCGAAGAGCTTTCGTATCTGTTGTTGTCTTCCTCTATGGTTTGTTTGTTTTCGTTTCTATTTTTATATTTTGACAGTCTTTTGATTTCTTGCCAATATGTTTTTCCTTGTTTTTCGTTGACATTTTCACATGCTGATATCCACTTATAAGTTTTGAATTGTTGGATCAATTCTTGAATGTTTCTGTTAAATCGATTTAGCTCAGTTTTTAAACCTGGTTCTCCATGCTCTCTGTATTCGCGATACAATTTTCTCTTTTTTTTAATTAGACATATGATATATGGTGGAAGTTTCTGTGTGTGGTAGACATATTTGGTCTTAGGGGTGTTCTCTAGAATAAGAGATGTTAGCCTAGAATTGAAGTTTGATATTTGTTGTCTGTTAATTTCCAGATGTTCTATTTGTTGCAAGTAGGACAACATGCCTTCATTCACTTTGTTCATTTCTGTTTTGAGAAAGTTGTACTTTTGGATTTCACTGTGAAGTGTAGGTTTTTGTAGGTCTAATGATAAAACCAGTCCAAGGTGGTCCGATCCCAGATCTGGGGTTTCTTCGACACTTAGGATATTGGCCGATATGTTGGCAGTATGCAAGATAATATCAGGAGTAGAATCATTGTTGTGCGGCATTAAGAACGTTGGAGCAGTCTTCCACTGTTCAAAATTAGAGTTTTGTAGAAAGTTAGTTAGCTGTCTTTTTTTGAATCGGTTATTGATATTGAAGTCTCCGATTATTAGGGAATATTTATAAAGACATGCTTTAGTGAAAATATTTTCTTCGATTCTCAAGTTTGGGTGGATGTAGACTAAGAATATATGTAATTTGTCCTCGATAAATGGCACAGTGAAATGTATGCATTCGTTGAGATGGTCATTAATAGCGGGTGGATTTGCTTTGCCGATTTTGAGATCGGGACGTGCTTGGACAAGTGAGCCTCCCCTAGTTTTGTTGTGAATTAGGTTGCCATTGTGTTGGATTACCGACCAGTCTTTGTATGAGGTATTTGATTCTTCTTTGGTTTTTGTTTCGACAACAGTAGTACAGTCGATTTTTTGATGTTCAATGAAATTGTTAATTAGGAGTTTTCTCTTAGGGTAACTGTTTATATTACAGTATAGAAATTTACAAATTTGCGAGTTGAACATGCTGTAAGTTATTGTAGTGTGTAATAGGCTCTGTGGGAGATATTGGGTCTTCGCTGTCTAATTCAAAAATTAAAATATATACGCGGTTCCCTGAGAATACTGACGTCGAATCTACACTGTAGTTGTCAATAAATCTTTTTCTTAATTTTTGTAGCAGAGCCTCCCTATCGTTGTTTTTGGAATCGTTCAACTCGTTTACATAAGTGTTGATGATCATATCGTGGATGGTGACTGGACTATGTATTCTCGACTCCTTCTTCTGTTGTGAAATTTCCAAAGATTTTTTGTTTAAGGATTTAATTTGTACATTTGGAACACCTGCAATTGGAGCGGTTGGTCTTTTAGGGCATTTAAAGGACCATGCCTGGTGATCTTCTGACCCACAGCCTGTACATTTAGGAGGTAAGGTGGACGAGCATTTGTTAGAAGTATGGGGTCCATAACATTTTGGGCATTTTGGTGGGGTTTCGCATGACTCAGATGGGTGAGAGAACGATAGACATTTGCTGCATGGTTTAGGAATTGGTGTGGGTGGCTTGCTAGGATAGACGGGATAGTGGCGATGTTTGTAGAATAGCCCATTCTTGAGAAGTGTTTCGAAAGTGTTTTGAGATCCAGTGATGATCCTGATGAGGGTTGAAGGTTTTTGTGTTGCTTGGGAGGTGATTCTTTTGCAGTAGCGGTGTTGTAGGTCAAGTTTTTGTAGATGTTCGCTTATTAGTTTGTCATCAACTTCGTTTTCGACCGATCCTATTACGACTGAATAGCTTTCCGTGGGAACATATGTGCTTGGTTTGGTATTTGATGTAGTTTCTTTGAATTTAAGAATTTTTTTCAATTCGACTAGATTTTCCAAAGTTTTTAGAATGCTGCTTTTTTCTTGGTTTGTTTTTAAGAGTAGGCCAGTTTTTGTTTTGATTATTTCATCTTCGATGTTTGGGAATATTTTATCCCACAAGTCACAAAAAGAAATTCTTGAGTACCCTGTATCTGTAATTAGATGGAATACGTGTTTATATTTTTTGCGTGTAACTTCTTTCATTAGAGGTGAGAAGTTTTTGTGTTGTGTGTTTTTATTTGGCACGTTTTTTGTTGCTGTGGAATGTGTTTTTTTGTTGTTATTGTCACTGTTGTTATTAGCACTGGTGGTTGGGCCCATAATAATTTTGTTTATTTCATCTATTGATAGGTGCTTGTTTTTTTTGAAATACTTTCTAACCTGTTCCTGGCTTTTCTTTTGTGTCTTACTTTTTTCCATTGTCCATCATCACAGATTTCCATTTCGCTATAATAACTTCCATCACTTTCACTAGACATTTCAAATTATTTACTAATAAATTGACTTAAGAGCAAAAGATAAATAGGTGTTAGCTCTACCACTGTTGGACAGAGACTACAGGATATAAATTTCAAATTTGGACACGTCAAATAACGGTTTAATGTGCATTATTTCAACCATATTATCACTTTCTGTCGCTTCCGGTTTCACCGGAAATGACACTAACTTTCGTTTTTTAAATGGAACACCCTGTATATTTTTAAATTTTTGGATTCAGGAGGTCATTTTGAATACAGTAGAGGCATATTGAGATAAAAATATTATTGACAGACATTTTTATGAGCAAATTTAATTTATGATCTAGCAGGCCGTGACCCCAAAAAAATGTGTTGTTTTGCTTCAATAATTAATCAAAAAATACAATTATGATATTATGTCGTATGACATTTGTGTTATAAGATCTTAAACATTTCGGAAATCGTTTTTCCAGAATAACTCATTTTTTTTAAATGGCACCATGGTGACTCACTATGTTATTTTAATAAAGCATTTCATTACCGATAATTTGATACCAAACACTTCATTATTTAATTTCTATCAAATATGCCTTTGAAATGTAACGAAAGACTGCGTATTAAAATCACAAAGTGACAAAGTGGATATGCTGTTAATATACGGGGAAAGTCACAGAAATAGTCTGGCAGCCCGTGATTTATATGCAGAACGCTATCCACTAAGAAAGTGTAGAACGGGAGCTGAGACAAGAGAGAGTAGCTCAAGAACACCACTTTATCACTTTGTGAATAAACCATAATTTTTTAATACGCAGCATAATAATACCTGATTCTCGATTCTCATTGATTTAAGTATTTGACATTATTTGAGCTATGAAACTATTGATTTGTTTCTTTCGTTACATTTCAAAGGCACCTAGTATTTGATAGAAATTCAGTGTTAAATATTTTTATTTTCATTTATATCTTGTTGAATGTAATTTTTATGTATTATAATATAAACAAATAATGAAGTGTTCGGTACCAAATTATCGGTAATGAAATGCTTTATTAAAATAACATAGTGAGTCACCATGGTGCCATTTAAAAAAAATTAGTTATTCTGGAAAAACGATTTCCGAAATGTTTAAGATCTTATAACACAAATGTCATACGACATAATATCATAATTGTATTTTTTGATTAATTATTGAAGCAAAACAAAACATTTTTTTGGGGTCACGGCCGCCTAGATCAAAAATTAAATCTGCTCATAAAAATGTCTGTCAATAATATTTTTATCTCAATATGCCTTAACTGTATTCAAAATGACCTCCTGAATTCGAAAATGTAAAAATATACAGGGTGTTCCATTTAAAAAACGAAAGTTAGTGCCATTTCCGGTGAAACCGGAAGCGACAGAAAGTGATAAAACCGTTGAAATAATGCATATTTAACTGTTATTTGACGTGTCCAAATTTGAAATTAATATCTTGTAAAACAAAGAAGATATAAGGGCGAGCATCATTTCGTGGTCACCCGGTATTATGAAATAATTGAAAAGTAGCCAATCTCCTGATTTCAAAAATATAATTAAGTAAATTATTTACGATACATTTTTAAGGGTCCGTCACGCATGCATACGAGCTATAGAGACGCGCAATCAGAATAATTGGGAAACAATGCACCAACTCAAGTAATAAATTGCACACGCAAATTATAAAGTTTGTGGATGAGTCGAAATGTCTATTGGGCGTTATCCAACAATAGGTTTTACCGAGGGTTTTACTTATAATTGCAAAGTGGCACCAGTTATCAGTAATAAAATTCTTGTTGGTAAGGGTACAGAAGTATCGAGATTAAAAAAAACCGCTTGAACAATTTTAATTTTTTCATTCAGTTTTATGTAGTAAGGATCATAAAATTGCGCTACAAAAAGATTTTTTTATTTAAATGCATACTAAGCCGTTATATTATTGATTATTTTTCGCTAATTAGAGTGATTTCTGAAGGATTTTCCGGAGAATTTTCTACTTTTTAAATAACAAAATTAAGAAAACGGCTTTGCTGCGGAATGTTAGATTATGGTTTCTTCAATTATATGTAACATTTTTTATCATAAGATAAATATATAAATTACAACATCGAAATCTCTAATACGGTGTTAAAACACTTATTTCACAGCGAAGCGGGTCCTTAAAAGGGTAAGGGTAAAGTAACCTATTGTTGGATAATGCCCACTGGACATTTCGATTCTTCCACAAACTTTCTAATTTGCGTGTGCAATTTTTTACTTGAGTTAGTGTATCGTTTTTCAATTATTCCGATTACGCGTCTTTATTGTTTGTGTGCACGCGTGACGGACCCTTTTAATATGTACCTATTACTTTTTAGTTATTTGTACTCTCTATTGGTTTCAATAATAATATATTATCATGCATATTTTATGATTTTTAATTTTGTCTTTTGAAGTGAGGCCGCTTACACATAATTCCCCGGGCCTGTATTCCTTACCCCATCCGTCCCTGCTCAGATCTACATCACTACCACACAAGAAATTGCCATCAAATTTGTCCCGAGTTCACCAGACTACCCAGGGGACAAATTGGTACGAACTGTTTTGGCGTCAAACTGTACAATAACTTGCCCACTCACATTAAAGAAATGAAGGTTCATAAACTTAAAGTCATTTCTCATAAAAAAACGCCTTCTATTCAATGGGATAAATATGTCATTCAAACCCCATATCTCAAAAATCACATCACAAGCACTAAAAGTACTAGGTTGTATCAATAGGGACTCCTCTTTCTTCTCTATCGATATATATAAATTACTCTACTCTTCATTGGTAAGGACTATACTCGAGTATGGCAGTGTGATATGGAATCCTGTTTATGTTGTTGATAAAGTATCCATTGAGAAAGTTCAATCAAAATTTCTTTGACAATGTGCATTTAAGATGGGTCATCTGAGGGGCGAATATTGCCATAGTGATATCTTGCGCGAGTTAAACCTTCTTTCACTAGAGCATAGAAGGGTAGTCCTTGACTTATGCTTTTTACATAACTTGATTAATGGGAATATGAACTGCCCTGAGATACTTTAATTGATTAACTTTAACCTAAACGATCGTAGAACAAGAAACTCAGAACTCTTTAAAATAAACTCATTCCAAAAAAATATAGAGCTCTTTGACTCCTCACTGTATTCATTTAAAAACCAAGTAAAATCTCATATCAAATCTCATGTGATATAATATATATAAACTATTCTTATAACTTAATTTTGCTTATTTTAACTTTATTGTAATATTTTACCTGTTATCTTGTTTCTGATTTATGTAATTTGTTCTATCTACTTATTTGTAAATTGCAAGCGTATAATAAATAAATAAATAAATAAATTATTAACGATTTTTTTTTTGTAGAGAATGAATTTATATGTATTTATATAAATCTGTCCATGTATCACATGGTTAAGTGGTAGAACAGCCTACTACACTTGTTGTAGTTACGCTGAACTTCGCCATTTGGTGAAAACTTATGTAATCTTTGTATATTAATTAATCTTACCAATAAAGACCTTTATTATTATTATTATTATTATTATTATTATTAAATGAGATACAGCTATCATAATTTTCTAACGATTTATTTTATGATTATTGTTTTAAAGGTATACCTGTATTAGTTTGGATTTAGTTATATATAGTTTTAACTTTTAGTGTAAATTATTGTCTTATATACAATCATCTATTTATGTATTTTATCCATTTTAAAAGTAACTAGATATTTGACTTGTGTATGTACTTTTTGTATTTTAACAATAAATTCTACTTCTACTTCGTCTTCATTACCACGATTTGTATGTGTATTATTTCACTTTAAAATTATAAAAAAAAACACCCGATACTTGTTCTTATGAATATGCAATGAATCCCAATTAAAATTTAACTGTCAAACGATACGTTTTACGGAAAAACTAAAAGAGGACTTTTTATTTGTAAACTGACTGTAGATTTCAAAAATGTAAATGTAAAAAAATATACAATTTTGATCATTGGCGTACCCTTTTTCTTTAAACAAAGGGATTCACATCCCGTTGGTTACTTTGAAATTGAAATTATTTATTGAAATAGAAAAGATCTAATATACAAAAACAATACAGTAAATACATTATAAAGTATTATTTATATTACATGTCACAGTGGTCAAAAACGCCAAAAAGCTGGCCAAAAGTCGAAAAGTGAACATTTTAATTTAGGGGTTTTTTCCCCTATACTATTAGGTTTGGCCTGCTAGCTCACCGTGAGACCGCTGAAAGGGTCCAGAATGCTCAAGTAGTCCCTGAAAACCATTTCAAAAGTGACCGCTGAGCGCGACGCTTGGAGCGCTTGCTTGTGGCACATTCATAAACCAAGATGGCGGAAAGTAAAGATGTGTTAGTAAAAGAGCTGTGTAATTATTGTAAAAAATCAGCATCTAAAAAGTTTATTAAATATTTAAAATGTGACAAAATATATCATAATAGCTGCTCTTTATTTAGAGTTTTGTGTTGTGAAATGAAACCAAACTGGTCAAACAGAAAATTTCAGTGTTGAAACATTAACTGTAAATGAGAAAGATGAATTATTACTCTCATTAACAATATCAAATGAACAACTAGAAACTGAAAACAACAATCTTAAAATTGAAAATGGACAATTAAAACAAAAAATAGAACAGCTAGAAGAAATAATAAGAAAGTTACCTAAAGAAAATAATGCAACTCCAAATAAATTAGAATGTGCACAGAGCTCCACTGTGAATATTCAATACAAAAATAAAGAACTGCAACTCATAACAGACGAAGTTGAAAAGAGATTTTCCATTATCGCAGAGGACTTAAGGCAAATAAAATTTAAAATAAATAATTTAGAAGACGTAAATAAAATAGGACATTCAATAGAAAAAGCAGAGACAAAAAACTCAACAAAACATAAATATACCAGTGACTCCTAAACAAAATTCAAAAATAGTTTAAAATGAGATAGAAGTTAAACAGAGGCAAGTGATGAATGAACTAATTAACTTAAATTTAAGTTCCCCAAAAAATGCTTCGGTACTATCTCAAAGGCAGACAAATAAAATAGAGCCAGAAACTAGTGAAGATACTGATAAGAGAAATAAAATTATAAATATACAAGTGAAAAATAATGATGGATTTATATTTCCTAAAGACAGGAAACACAACGAAAAACTGTCATAGGCCAAAATCAAAGTATGTACTACAAAATTAAAAGCAGTTAGCCCATTAAGTTGGATTTTCATCTCACAATTGGATCCAGATACAACAGTTGGAGACGTAAAAAGCTAATTAACAATAATTGAAAGATTATGATGTAAAAGTCGTAGTGTTTTAAGCTTAGAACATATTCAAATGACATTACTGCTTTTAAAGTAGGGGTGCAACAATCTGATGAGGATAAAATGTTCCATGGAGAGATGTGGCCTGATAAAACCATTATTATTAGACCTTACATACCTAAAGAACCGAGAAATTTTCAGAGAAGATCAACAGCCACCCTGAAAAAATTATATACATACATACCATAAATAAACGAAAATCTATTAACTCAATTAATATTCTTCACTGCAATATACGCTCCGCAAAAAATAAAATTCAAGAAATAGAAGCAGCCCTGCAAGATATGACTGTTGATGTTCTCTGTCTCACAAAACATTGGCTCACTAAAGAAGAAATTGATGCCTATTGCCTCAATGACTAGGTTTTCTGGGTGATCTTTATAAACAATTCAAAATACCTAAGCACCTTGAAGAATTAAAAAAATATAAAATGGTATATAAAAAGGCTCTACAAAATGCAAAAAAAAATAGCAAATGATGAAACGATTGCATCTTCTAAAAATCCCACAAAATCCATGTGGGAAATAATTAATAAAAAAATAAGCCAGTCAATGAGTACATTAAAATCGCAAACTAACGTGTAGTTCTGTATTTTTGGTATGTTGATAGAACCAGTACTAGTAGTGTAAATCCAAGTTTGCAGCTTCGAAAGACCTGTGCTACCTTCGAGGCACTAAAAAGACCGGGAAATTTTCGGACTTTTTTTGTTTTTTTAAATATATCTCCTAAACTATGCGTTACATCGAGATGGCCGTTCTAAGCTTTTTTAAAGCAGATTAAATTTGCTACAATTTGAGACCTGAACCAGCTCTGTACGTCAAATAGTACTCAAGATACAGCAGGTTCAAAATTGGTCATTTTTTCGAAAAAGTGAATTTTTAACTTTTCGTCAACTTCCGGGTCAAATGTCGGGGGAAATACTTATCCTACGATGAAAGTCGTATCAAGAGAAATTTTAGTAAATTTACGTGTAGCCACTGGATTTATTCATACTTAAAAAATTATCTTAAAAAGACAAACAATGGGAAAACTAAATTTTTTACAAATTTTCACTTAAGCCATTTCGAAGGTGGTTGAGAATCCTCTATTGTAATCACGGGTAGAGTATCGTCGATATCGTTGTCATTATCGTCCCATCCTTCTTCGATCTGTATAACGGCGACGCGACGTTTTGGCAGGAGATGCCAGAGCAGAATTTGCACATGGAGGAGCATGAGTCCTGCTTTCAGACATGTGCAGCCGCCTCCCGTACACCCTTTCTTACACTGGCAGGAAATAATTTTGAGAAGGGTTGGGGGTGCCACTTTGCCCATCATGGTAGTAGGTATGATCCCCTGTTCAGTCCTAGTCCAGCCCCACTAAATGGCATCGTTATCAGCCCCCAACCATTTTTGTACCTGATGGCAAGTTCGGTAGGTGGTTGTTTCTCCCAAAATTAACAATTTCGTGTCCCTGAGCGATAACTCGAAGAAAAATTTTTTTTAATTTATTTATCTTATGCAAATATTTAGTGCTATATGTGATCTATTTAAGTCAGTTTTAGTTATTTAAGAAAAATATTTTTTAGTATACTAAAATAATATATATATCTTTAAAAAATCATTAGCGTGGATGTCCCTGCCCTCATTTTTTACCAAGAAGCATTGATTTTTTCAGACACGCAATAAATATTGAGATTTGCGCATTTCAGAAACTGTATAAGAGAGTTGCATGAAAGTAATAATAGAACATGAGTTTTGTAATTTTATTTTTTAACTTGAAACCCAGAGGTTAAAATCTGTCCCTATGTTTCATCGTCATTAGCGTGGCTCAAGCAAGTACAGTTTAAATTAGCCGCCAAACGTTTTTTCGGAGATTGGTAACACTGTCATTAGATGCTACCCTAATTCATCTTTAAGGCTGACCAGGTTGTTCGCGCTCTTATTTGCTCAGTGTCATTCAAAGTGAGTAGGAAGTGTGATTTGTAAGTGCGTGTTTTTTAGCACTATCATTAGAGTGGAGGTAAGTATTCATTAAATAAAAAAGTAGTTTGTAAAAATAACTCTTGGTTTCATAGACGTAATATGACATTAAGTTACGTGTGCAGTTTCAATAATCTTAAAATAAATTCGGAATTTTTAGAGAAAATTTAAAATGATTTATCATTAGTGTGGCTATTAACTTCCGTCATTAGCGTGGACTTTTTTATCCACGCTAATGATGCATGGGCCACGCAAATGATATTTTTAATTTTTTTTTACAGTTATCGACAGAAGATTCCAAAATGGCGCGCAATAAGCTAACTGATGAAGAAAAGAAACGTAGAAAAAGAGAATGCGAAAGAAGACGAAGACAAAACATCAAAAACAATCCAGAAAGATATAAAGTAGAACAGGAAAAGAAGCATCAGATATATGAAAAAGCTAAAGAAACCGGAATTGTCAGATTGAAGAAAGATCTTTCTAGAAGAGAGCTTAAAGCAAAAAGAAAGGAATGGAAAACAAACTCAAAGCATTACAGGGACAGAAAAGAGTTTTTGAGAAATTTAGAAAAGAACAGCCCACCTACTAGTGACTACGAAGTGGAACAAGATCAGGAGAATCTCGAGGAGAATAGAGTGCTGATTGATCCGAATATAAATATGGTCAGTAATGCCTCTACTAGCTCCATAGCTACTCCCGATATATCATTCTCCACCCCAGGACCAAGTCGACAGAAAACTCAAGGAAAGAAAATTTCGAAACGGAACAGATCGAAAACCTACAGGGAATTAAAAAAAGCACAACTTCAAAATAGCAAATTACGTTCAAAAATGGAGTATTATAAAAAGAAATTTTACAGGGAAATTAATAAAATTAAATTAAACAAAAATGTAGTATCGCCAAATACAGAAGTAAACAAAATGCTCAAGAGTTCCCCCAAAATTCCTCAAGTTGTTAAAAGAAAATTGCTTTTTGGTGAGGTATTGAAAAGAGACCTTGCCTCAAAATTCAAACAATTAAAGGGTGATAAGGTTAAACAAATATTTACAAAAATAGTTGATGGACCAAACCTGAAAAAATATAAACTAATTAAAGAAGCTAAAGAATTTCTTCCACCTGGTCTACATAGATCCAATAAAAAAAGGTCTAATATGTTCGAATATGAACGTAAACCTATTAACACATTTACTGACATTAAGAGAAATGTTGCTAATTTGTTTCTAAATGATAAAAATTCACAGCTATGTCCTGGGAAAAAAGATACGATAACAAAAGGGGGTATTAAGAAGCAAAAAAGGTATTTAAATAACACTCTGAAAAATCTTTTCAGCGATTTCAAAACGGAATACTCGTCTATTCAAATATCATATGCCACGTTTTGCAAACTACGTCCTTTTTATGTTGTTCAACCGAAAGTATCTGAACGTGACACCTGCTTATGTATATTACATGAAAATGTAAACTTGCTTGTGTCTAGCCTATTCAGGAGCAAAATTATTAAGGAGCAAAATGTGGATTAAATTGTTTCAAAACAACTATGTTGTTCCAACAATGAAGTTTGTCTCGACCGCAAGTGCGGCAACTGCAAAGGAAACAGAATATTATACTATGTAGAAGACGAAATGTGGACACAAACTTTTCATTATGATAAGTGGGTTACACGAAAAGAAAAAAGAATCAGTGCAAAGACGAAAAAGGAAATAACTGTACAACTTACTGCAAAACAAAAAATTGAAGTAAAACCCGATCATATGATACACGAATTAGACAGTCTCATGACCAAATTCTTACGACATATTATGAACATAAATCATCAATATTCAGCCATGAACAAATTAAAAAGTGAACTGAAGGAACACGAAATCTTATTTCACGTTGACTTCTCTGAAAACTTCTCATGTAAATATGCCAAAGAAGCGCAATCGGTTCATTTTGGTGCATCGAGGGAACAGATTACACTACATACTGGTATGATGTACCACACAAATAAAAAGCAAGGATTTTGTACTGTTTCGCAATCTTTAAGACATGACCCATCCGCCATTATGGCACACTTGGAACCTGTGTTTAATCATTATCTAAATGACATAAAAAGTACAATAACTGTTTTACATTTCCTATCGGACAGCCCTAGTACACAGTACCGAAATAAAAAGCTGTTTTTCTTTATACAATTTATCATTCCAAAACTTTTTCCCAACGTCAAAGAGATATCTTGGAATTATTCGGAGTCAGGACATGGACAGGGTGCACCGGATGGAATTGGTGCTACTTTAAAGCGAACTGCAGATAGACTAGTGGCATTTAATGAAGATATTAATACATTTGATGTTTTTGTAAAGGCAATTAAAGATAACATCAGTAACCTGTATATTGATGTTGTAGATGAAGCCAGTATACAAAAATTTGATGGTTACATGCCGGTCAACTTAAAAGCTCTGAAAGGTACAATGCAGACTCATCAGGTAACATGGCAGAAGGACAATGGGAGGTTATTTTTGAACAGTGCTGTTTTCAGTGCAATTTTTCGGACTGTCGCCATTTCAAAATAACAAATACACCAAAGGAACATGAACATACAGATAACATCACAGTAGCTGGCAAATCATCCCATAATACAGATTTAAAGGAAAATGATTGGGTTACAGCCATATTCGACAATGACTGGTAGCCAGGTAAGTTATATTCTTGAGCTTAGAATAATTAAAATGTATAGACCTTCTCTGTTTTAGGGATCATTGAGAAAATAGAGCACGACGAATTGTCGGCAAACTTTATGTCCAAGAGTGGAAAAAGCTTCTTTTGGCCACAGAGCTGTGATCGTCAAACATTGAAAATAACTGGAATTCTGTCTAAACTAGAGTTTCCTCCTGAACCAGTATCTAACAGGCTTTTTAAGCTTCAGAATTATGATCAGATCAACGACTTGTTCCAGGCTTTGGTATAAGTTTTTACAGTGGCGGCTGGGCCGGGCCTCACTGTAAAATTTGGTTCACAGTATATATCTTAATACTTACTATTATACTATTAATAAAATAAAATTTTTAGAAAAGAATACTTTTTTACTTTTAACGTTGTGCGTCATTGGCATGGTATAATGTCATTAGCATGGAATGTGATTTTTGAAAAACCTAGAAAACCAAAAATTGAGCGTGGCCGATCATTACAATGTATTCTTAATGTTTTAATATAGCTCCGTGATTTTTTTCAAATTTTTTCTAGCAGTTTTATCTTTCCAATATTGCAACAGCCGAAAGCGCTCCTATTGGGAGAACCACCCAGGTATGGAATGCCGCACTATCTTCTGTTGGAGGCAAGCGGGCCAGGTCAACCTTAACATAGGCGGCCGTTTTCAGAAAAATTTTGTACCGCAGGCTATGTAGATTTTCTACCTTGTAATTTCCTCTGTACAAAGCTACGAGGCACTTTGCTGTCTGTGATGGTTTCGTGGGTCGCAGTAGGTTGGAGAAATTGTTCTGCGATGGTTATCAGTTCGGGATATTTCTGAAGAGCGCTCCACAGTTTATTTTTCCTGTACCAGAAAAGGGCAGAAGTGGTGTCGCACCCTGGAGAACTCCAACTCTCCCCGTTTGAATGAAGTTGAGGAGCATTGCAATGGACCAGTCACCTCACTTTTCTGGAAAAAAACATTTTTGATAGGGAGTGGATCCCAAGCCATTAAGAAGAACTAGGAGATCCACATCCTCTCCAACGATTAACACTGATTCAAAATAGGTGCTTTTTTGGAGTGCTGTCTTAATGATATCACAGTCAGCATCTTCTACTGCCTGTTTCGTCTCAATCCCCTGGCTTTCGAAGGAAGCCGGAAGTTGACGAAAAGTTAAAAATTCAATTTTTTCGAAAAAATTACCAATTTTGAACCTGCTGTATCTTGAATACTATTTGACGTACAGAGCTGATTCAGGTATCAACTTGTAGCAAATTTAATCTGCTTTAAAAAAGCTTAGATTAGCCATTTCGATATAACGTATAGTTTAGGAGATATAATTAAATAACCAAAAAAAGATTTACTGGTTTTTTAACTGCCTCGAAGGTAGCACAGGTCTTTCGAAGCTGCAAACTTGGATTTACACTACTAGTGCTCGTCCTAACAACATACCAGAAATTCACAACTACACGTTAGTTTGCGATTTTAGCGTTTTTCAGTGTACTCATTGACTGGCCTAGGGAATGAGCAAAAAAGAGAACAAAAATAAGGACAAAATAGTTGAACAGTTTAATAACTTCTTTGCTAATATGGCTCATGATATAGTCAGACATACCAAAAACAAACGTCAATCCTATAGACAACTTAGAAAATCTAAATGTTTCCTGTGGTGACTTTACTTTTGAGGAAGTAAGTTTCAATGAAGTAAGGGATATAATAAACCAACTAAAAAATAAAAACAGTTGCAATGCGTACGGATTAAACGTTAAAATTATCAAATCTGTCAAAAGCTTTATTATAATATCACTAACAAAGCTTATAAATATGTGTATCAATGAAACTATATTTCCAAAGGTTCTAAAAAAGGCCATTACTACATTATGGGCCACCCTTTATAAAATCTCAACCTTTATAGAGTACCTATCAACCTCTTACTTACTATTGGTCTTTAAATACTTATTTTTGTCTTTAACTAAATTTATATTTATTTTGTGTTTACTTTTAACTTGTGCTTACATTATAATTGGCTTATAATCAATGACTGTTAAATTATATATACAGTGTGACCCATTTGAAAGCGGGACACCGGACACCCCTGTAAAGTGGCTATTTTTGGTCCGATTTTGATCAACTTTTTTTTAGGTTATTGCTCATGGAAAACTGCATTTTGTGGCAAATTGATAGATGTCTATCACAAATATCAAGGCCTACTTTGCAATTTTTTTGGAGCGAAAATTCGGTAAATCATATTAGCGATTTTTTTTACGTGAAAACTAAATGCGCCACTGTATTCAGCGTCCCCTAAAATTGGTCTGTACAGAATTTCATAAAAAAATATCGCATGTTAAAAATTGATATCATTACTTTTAAAAATTAGTTTATACCTGGAAATGCATTGTGAACATCAAGTAACTCATGAAATAAGTGAATAAAAGCAACTCAAACAAATTATTTTATTGAGACGATTATTTGAACATTTCTGGGTATAAATTAATTTTTAAAAGTAATAATATCAATTTTTAACATGTGATATTTTTTGATGAAATTTGGTACAGACCCATTTTAGGGGACGCTGGACACAGTGGCGTACTTAGTTTCGCGTAAAAAAATCGCTAATATGAATGGGGTTATTTCACAATTTATATTTATGTTAAATGTACAATCAGAAACACTTAAAAATACTGTATATTTGAAAAAAAGTATTTTTTTTGTGCCTACGTATTTTTAAACTCGGTTTGTAATTTGAAAATATTAAGTTCCCGCCAACAGCCGTGACGTCAATGTTTACGCATGCGCAGTATAGCGTAGATGAAATATCTCAAGAAAACTAACCTCACATTTTTCACGCTCTTAAACTCGACACTGAAATAGTTCATATTTTTCACAAAGAATTCCTGAATCATAACGTAGTTCACTTCAGGTAAATTTTCACTGCTAGCTTTAACGAAATTAGGCTCCATAATAGTAAAAAATGATGAACTAACACAAACTAAAGCAAACTGTCAAAAGTGTCAAATGCTACTGGACTCTTAACAAAAACAAATCTTCCTAGATTTAGTTCTAAACCGTGACGTCAGAAGTTAATAAAATTTGAAATTATTGACGATACTTTTTATTGATTTATGAATAATTAACAAATAATAAAGACATGGTATTTATCAATACATTATTCTTGCATATTCTACTATCCAAATTGATAGGTATTTTTAAGTTTTTCTTTAACATGAAATAACCCTATTCTAGAATTTTCGCTCGAAAAAAATTGCAAAGTAGGCCTTGATTTTTGTGATAGACATCTATCAATTTGCCACAAAATGCAGTTTTCCATGAGCAACAACCTAAAAAAAGTTAATCAAAATCAGACCAAAAATAGCCACTTTACAGGGACGTCCTGTCAAATGGGTCACACTGTATATACCCGTTGTAAATGAAATTAGGCTCACCCCTATAACTTTTTAGTTTTTTCAGATATAATTTTTAAATTTTGGCAGTTTCAATAACAAGTAAATTTGAATTAATGCATGTTAATAAAATAATTCTAGCACTTCCGGTTTCACCGGAAATGACCGTAACTTTAGTTCAAATTTATTTTAATGAGCTCTGACCACATTTGATATGAAATTAATCGGGATTGCCTTCAAAAAAAAAAAAATTATTAAACTAAAATAAATTTGAACCAAGGTAAAGTATCTTTTGTAAGTTATTTATGAACTAATGGTGAAGTGTTTGTTATCGAAATGTAGGTAAAGAAAATCTCTTAAAATAGCATAATGAGGTATAATGGTTCCATTTAAAAAAAAATTCTTAAATAGAAAAAAACCATTTCCAAAATGTTCAAATGGTTATAAAAGCAAAGTTAGCTCACTTATTATCACGATTTTATTTTTCCAATACTCAACGGCTCAGAAAGAAAAGTTTTTCAGCAGTCATGGCTCCCTACCCAATGGGCACACGTACGTTTAATAAACGTTTTTAAAACGCCATAGTGGTTGATTAAACGTTTTTCGTTGAAATTTTAGACGTTTGTATTTGGTTGAAAATTTCAACGTTTGAATATAACGTGACAACGTTTTTTTCACTGATATATAAAAACGTATAATACATGTTTATATTGTAATGAGTTTTAACTGTCCGTTATACAGAGAGGTCCTAAAGTCACCCCCTCCCCTGCTATCTCTTGAACCGTTTTGAATTTTTTATTGCAATTCTGGGGCGATATTCCCAGGCAGGTTAGGTACCTCGTGAGCATAAACTCGAATATTAATAATCCAATATGGCGTCTGGCCGCCATATTGGATTTTCCTACAGCGTGGTACAGGAGTGTGTTACATATCAAATTAAAGGTCTTTATGTCGCCAATGTCACTCTAAAATTTCATGATGATTCCTCTAAGCCTATGGAATTGGTGGACTAATCATTATTTTTGGATGAAAATTTTCCCCAATCGTGGATAGGTCGTGGAGGTCCAATAGGATGGCCCGCGCGCTCTCCCGACTTGACGCCGCTGGACTATTTTATTTGGGGTTATGTTAAAACCAAAGTTTATGCCACTCAACCCGAAAATATTGAAGAACTGAAAAGGAGAATACAACACACTATAGGCAATATTACTGCAGGTATGCTTCGTAATGTTCGCGAAGGATTTAAAAAAAGAATTCGACTCTGTCAACAGCAAAATGGGGGTCATTTTGCACAATTGTTGTAATAATAAGAATTAGATAAGTGTTTTATATTGTACTCACATTAAACAATGCCTTTTCCTAAATACAGTTGTTTTGGTTAATTGAGTTTTAATAAAAGAATATTACTACAATGTGTATATCACGAATATCACTCCTAGTTTAAATAACTCGATAGTAAATAAGAACAATTTATTGAGATGTGTGATCTCAATTTGCAGCTTTCTGCATAATGATTGCTCTTCTAAAAACTCTGCTTACTGCTCAAATGTTGTGCCAAATTATTGCATCTAAAAATAATGATTAGTCCACCAATTCCATAGGCTTAGAGGAATCATCATGAAATTTTAGAGTGACATTGGCGACATAAAGACCTTTAATTTGATATGTAACACACTCCTGTACCACGCTGTAGGAAAATCCAATATGGCGGCCAGACGCCATATTGGATTATTAATATTCGAGTTTATGCTCACGAGGTACCTAACCTGCCTGGGAATATCGCCCCAGAATTGCAATAAAAAATTCAAAACGGTTCAAGAGATAGCAGGGGAGGGGGTGACTTTAGGACCTCTCTGTATATAACGTTTAAACAACGTAAAATTAAACAATTTCTTTAACGTATATATTTGCTTGTATATCAAATGTTTTATATAAACATTTATAACACGTCTAGATGTAACATTTTTGACACGTTTAAATAAAACGTTTAAAATATGTTGCTGCTACATGAACTTTCAACCAAAGGTGAAAAGGAATACTGAAATAAAACGTTTTAATGATAATGTTATTTCTACTGATATATTTAAACGTATAATACATGTTTATATTGTAATGCGTTTTAACTGTCCGTTATACATAACGTTTAAACAACTTAAAAATAAACAATGTCTTTAACGTATACACTTAGTTGTATATCAAACGTTTCATATAAACATTTATAACACGTCTAGATGTAATATTTTTGACACGTTTAAATAAAACGTTTAAAATATGTTGCTGCCACATGAACTTTCAACCAAAGGTGAAAAGGAATACTGAAATAAAACGTTTTAATGATAACGTTTTTTCCACTGATATATTTAAACGTATAATACATGTTTATATTGTAATGAGTTTTAACTGTCCGTTATACATAACGTTTAATTTAAACAACGTAAAAGTAAACAATGTCTTTAACGTATACACTTAGTTGTATATCAAACGTTTCATATAAACATTTATAACACGTCTAGATGTAATATTTTTGTCACGTTTAAATAAAACGTTTAAAATATGTTGCTGCTACATGAACTTTCAACCAAAGGTGAAAAGGAATACTGAAATAAAACATTTTAATAACGTTTTTTCCACTGATATATTTAAACGTATAATACATGTTTATATTGTAATGAGTTTTAACTGTCCGTTATACATAATGTTTAAACAACGTCAAAGTAAACAATTTCTTTGACGTATATATTTACTTGTATATCAAACGTTTTATATAAACATTTATAACACGTCTAGATGTAACATTTTTGACACATTTAAATAAAACGTTTAAAATATGTTGCTGCTACATGAACTTTCAACCAAAGGTGAAAAGGAATACTGAAATAAAACGTTTTAATGATATCGTTTTTTCCACTGATATATTTAAACATATAACACATGTTTATATTGTAATGAGTTTTAACTGTCCGTTATACATAACGTTTAAACAACGTAAAAGTAAACAATGTCTTTAACGTATACACTTAGTTGTATATCAAACGTTTCATATAAACATTTATAACATGTCTAGATGTAATATTTTTGACACGTTTAAATAAAACGTTTAAAATATGTTGCTACCACATGAACTTTCAACCAAAGGTGAAAAGGAATACTGAAATAAAACGTTTTAATGATAACGTTTTTTCCACTGATATATTTAAACGTATAATACATGTTTATATTGTAATGAGTTTTAACTGTCCGTTATACATAACGTTTAAACAACGTAAAAGTAAACAATGTCTTTAACGTATACACTTAGTTGTATATCAAACGTTTCATATAAACATTTATAACACGTCTAGATGTAATATTTTTGACACGTTTAAATAAAACGTTTAAAATATGTTGTTGCTACATGAACTTTCAACCAAAGGTGGAAGAAAATACTGAAATAAAACGATTTAATGACGTTTTTTTCACTTACATATGTACGTATATTACATGTTAAGATTGTAATGAGCCACTGCCCATTACATATAACTTTTGTGAAACGTAAAAGACTTAATCCATTTTTAATGTAGGTACGCCTCTATATTTACTTATTGTATATCAAACGAAACATTTAAAGCACGTTTAAATAAAAGACGTTACTGATACCTCCATTATTGACTGATGATAAAACGGTATAGTGGAATAAAACGAGTTTACAAAACGTTCCTCACTAGAAATGTATTAACATACAAAAATTATAAATGTAAGAAGTTTTAAAACGACCTGTTAAATATAACGCGTGAAAGCAAAACGTTTTCTAATGTATATTTACTAGATACCTCAAACGTTTTTTTAAAACATTTATATTACGTTCTTTTAGCGTTTAAATGCCTACGAGTCCTTTCTGTCACCTGATCTGAAATTGACGAATCGGGTAAGCGCTAGTCCCGTACGTAGCCGAACCGTAAGAAACGTCACGTCGTAGTGCTACCTTCTTCCTTCTTCCTGTTCCTCTGTCGTTTGGCTTGGCTTGGGGTCGGCCATATTTTCGCATTTTTCGTCTGAAGTTGAACAGTTTATTTCATAGTGTTGTATGTGTTACATATTTACAACCGGTAAGTAACTAACTATATTTATTAAGTTTATTATTATATTAGCTATTGCAAAGAGTAAACATAATATAGGGAGAGTGTTTCTGAAAAATGCATGGTGGCCCATTGTCTGTAGCTATAAACGGGCTAAACCACGAACATATTATTACGACGTTCTTGAGGTAAACAGAATCATTATCATTAAATAATAATTATTTTAATTCTGTCAATCTATTTAAAATATAATTTTAAACAGACAACGAAGTTGTTAATATTGTTAATATTAAATATAATTATAACATATAATAAAAAAAAGTTACTTAAGTTCTTGCAAATTGTTATGTGTTTTAAATGATTCCTAAGCTGCATGTCCCTTAAAATGTTTTTGTTGACATATTATCTTAGGTATAGTTCAGAGCTCTTATTTGTTGTGTGTTTAATATAAATTTTGATAAACCCAAGTCATCAATTTTATTACATAATATGTATAATATTTATATTTTGTTTCAGACAGTATGAGATGCATCAATATATAGTATATGAAGAAACTGAAGAAAGAGTCCATTTAATTTTATAGTGTCCAGTCAAAATAAATTGCACAGGTTTGTACAAGTTCTATTTTTTAAGTTTATACATGATTTTAATATTTATCATTAAAATAAATGCTGTTATCTGATCAACTGTCTTTCATTTAAACTTTTCTCATTTGATAATATAAAGTACTTAGTAGTAGTAAGAAGTAATGAAATATATTTTATAGTTACACTCTTTTTGGATTTATACTATAACGAACTTTACTTTTAATATCGAAGGAAAGACTTATTCTGTAAAGCATCCCTGTTCCTTACTATGGCTACTTTATATTATGATATTTGAAATTCCCAACTCATAGATATTATTAAAAAGATAATCTAAAAATCACATATATTTGCGAATAAGCTTCTATTTTGTGAAACACCGGTGAAGTTGATATGTTTTTCAAGTTCAATTTCATCGCAACATTTAATCTACTGGACTTCTGGCAATGCAGAGGGTAAGTATTCATCAGTACCTAGTTCATAGATATTTATTTCCTAAAACTTAATAAAACATTTATTTTTGTTTTTACTTTTCGTTTAATAATTAAACGAAAAGTAAAAACAAAAATAAATGTTTTATTTACGGTTTAGGTACCGTTAAATATTTACTAATTATCAACGTTAATTATTAACGTTGATAACTAGTGAATATTTAACATTACCTAAATCGTAGAGAAAACGTTTAGTTTAGGTAAATAATTTACGTTAAAATAATATCTAAATAAAACGTTTATTTTTTGCTTAATTTTCGTTTAATTAACGTTGAAAATTAATGAATATTTAACGTTATCTAAACCTTAAATAAAACGTTTATATTTTACGTTTAATAGTCGGTTTATTAATGCTTTAAAACATCAATAGAAAAAAGTAATTTATGGTAGAAATAACGTTTAAATTAAACATTTATTTTCGTTTCGTAAACGTTTTTTTAAATAATTCTGCACAATGTTATTTAGCCGTTAATTATAATGTTTAATAGACGTTTACATGTGGTTAAAAAAAAACGTTTTTTCGCGCGACATTTTTCCGTTAAATCAACTCGTTTCTAAAAACCATATAACAACGTGTGGTTTTCGATCTTTTTTTAACGTTTTTTAAACGTACGTGTGCCCATTGGGTAGATGCCAACTTAAATTATCCTAAAAAAATGTTTGAGGTTATGTTTCTTCTTCGAAGTTGATACCATCGTATGCAGAATAAATCCCTGAATCCAAAAATGTAAAAATATACAGGGTGTTCCATTTAAAAAACAGATGTTACGGTCATTTCCGGTGAAACCGGAAGTGCTAGAATTATTTTATTAACATGCATTAATTCAAATTTACTTGTTAATGCTGTTATGTTTGGTACCCTGTCAAAGTACCACCTAGTGCACATGCGCAAGATGGCAGACTTCCGGGAGCCAGTTTGTAACCACCTGCCTTCGAGTGAACACAATACATATTAATGGTATAACAAGAATCGTGTAGTACAATAAACATCTCCCAACTATCTTGACTTTTATTGGCACTATGACAGTGAAAACTCAACAGTGGCGACGAGGATTTACTAACTGTGACCAAAATTCAATCCTTGTTCAAACCTGTGAACCCAATCTTTCTGACCATTTTGGAATATCTATGGAGATTAGATCAACTTATAAACCAGTCCAAAAAACCAGAATCAACTATAGGCCAATAACGGATTTTGGAATCTTACACTTTTATCAATTAATTGATTGCATAAACTGGAAATTTATAAATGATATGAATTTAACGGTTGAAAGTAAATGTGAAAGATTCCTAGAACATATTAGTAATGCTATTGACATGTCTTTTCCTATAAAATCAAAGCTAGTAGAAGATGATTGCAAGGAACAATTCATGAAACTACAGGTGTTAACTTTACCGTGCATCTATATTCTCGAGTGTTTACTTTTCCTTAAACAAAACGAACATGAATTTGTATTGCATAACCAAATACATGAATACAATACTAGAAACAGTGATAAAATTCATCTGAATTTTCTTCTGCTTACAAAATCAAGAAATGGTACGGGTTATTATTCAGCCAAATTCTATAATACTTTACCTGATTCGGTAAAAAACTTAAACCTGTTGCAGTTTAAAAATAAAATGAAAGGTTACTTAAAAGGCAAGGCTTTTTACAGTTTCGAAGAATTTTTTTTAAATGATTTTTCTGACCTAACTTAGTGAATTGTGAGGCACTGTTACGTTTATGTATGGGTATGTTTATGTATATTTAACTACTTATATTTATTCTTATTTACATTTACTTACATTTATTTTTATACTTGTGATTTAATATTTTGATTAATCTTTTTATTCTTGTTTTTTATTTTTATACCGTATCCTATCAAATAAGTCCTTTCTTATTGCTCATTCACATAATTTGTATTTTCGATAGTCTTGTGTTTTATTATCTGATTCATGACATGTGTAAACATTTTTCTATGTATTTTGACACCAATAAAGTATTATTATTATTATTATTATTATTATTTATGTTTACTTACCTGTGGAATGGTCGACCACGTCCCTTATCACAATATTTTCTACAAATACCTAACACATTTATTCACCATTCTGAACAATAAATACACTTTAACAACTCAAATACAAACAATTTACAGAAACAAAGTGATCAAATAGCAATACAGCGAACAAGCATGTCATAATTGTCAGAAATGTCAGAAGCTTGTACAACAGGGTTGCCAATATGTTCTTAGAAATTAATTGAAAATACTTCATAAAAGTATATTGACAGGCAAATAAGTTTTAAAAGACAACAGGTAATTTAATGATAATTAGAACATTCTTATTCTAACTTTCCCTAAAATTGCCATTAAATGATACAATTTGACACAAATGCATCGCTTACTACCCTCCGTTCCCCACCGTTATTCTTCCAATCATCGAAAACGTAAGTAAACGGGGTCTATTCCTATATGGTCGAAGGGTACAACCCATCATTGCACAGTAAACCATTGTTTATACTATATTAAATAAACCAAAACACAGCCACAACTAATCAAAATAATTAATATAACGTATTCACACCGAATTAAAACACAATAATCGAAGTAAAGAAACTAAAATGCTTACATTTAGACATTAAACTATAACAGCCCTCACAAAATTTAAAAATTTGTCAAAGAATGACATCAGCGATAACATGTCATGCGCATGAGCTTATCTGTACGGTTTTAGTATCATGACGTATTCCCACCTAAGCTGCTATTGGTCAGAAGTACGTTAAAAGTTACGAGGTAACCTAGTCTATACGAACCTCAGCTCATGCATGGATCATGACTATAATTTTTTCAATTTGGCTTTTAAACAGTTATCATATTCTATAAATTGGCGCAACTTTGCGTCTTTTTATTTTGTGGCGTCTTCTATTATATTCAAAACTTACACTTTATTTTACTAATATAAGTAGACTTCCATTAGAGAAATGAATAAAAAATAATATCTCTACATACCCAAAGTGTCAGAACTCCTTCCTGAATCATATTTTCGTATACTGTAAAAATTATCTGAGTAATCCCTATCATTTCTACGACTTGGAAGTCCAGAACCTCGACCTCTGTAAGCTCCTCTTCGATCACTAATCCTACTGGGTCTAAATTCAGTAGAACGAGATCTTCCAATCCCTTTATTATATCGGATATCCCGAGAGAATGAAGGATATCTACGATTGGAATCACTTGTATCTTCATCGAAACTGGTTTCGTAATTATCATCTGAATTACCATGATCATAATCATGAACGTCTTTTGAGCTTTTCGAAGCTCTAAGCTTACAAGATGTGTTATTTGATATCATAACTTACATTCCGGAAAAAAGTTGTTGCCATATACATTCAAAAAATTACTTTATTTTGATCTGTGAAAATAAACAAATAAACTAATTGATATGTAACGAATTAGTTTATACTTACAATAATTACAAATAACAATTGCTCATATAGGAAGTGCATCTGTCAACTATCAAAATCAAATGTCTTTATAGAAGAGGAAAACAAATGTTACTAAAAGGGTTTTTTGGCGACCCAAACCACTGGTTTGGTTAACTGTGGTTTGAGTTGTGATTGGTTGAAATAAATTCCTATTTAAAAATACACCAATCACGAGTTAAACCGCAGCTAACCGGAGTTAGTGGTTTGCTACGCCAAAAAATGCTTGATGATAGAGCCAACAGCCAACATAAAAAAATATTAGTAATATCAATGACAGATGTAAACTATAAAGACATGGAACGACATTGTTGTTTGTTGTAATTGAAGCAAGAAAATGTACAAAATGCGGTTGGGCACTGCCAGATAGTCGGGAATCAGGAGTCGCAAATTCGTTCATAGGGGGTGAACTCAAAGATATAGTTTTGAAAAAAATGGTACCTTATCTAGAATAATCTTGCGAGTCTAAATGTGAAGGGCGCCATTCTGTCCGCGATTGCAAAAAAGGGTAAAAAAAAAATTCCCAAATTTTTTGTATTACTGAAAATTGATTAATTTTATGTTTTTGGGCTTATTTTTGGTAATTTTCTATATTACGGAACGTCCGATTTTTGAAATTTTTTTGCTTTTAACATACGTAGTTTTGCCTCCTGAACAAAAAATTATAAAAAATAATCGGCGGTCGGCAACGGTTTTCGAGATATTTGGCCCCAAAGTCTCTGAAAGTCGTATTTTTCCACTGCCATAATCACTTATTTGCACCAAATTTCTCACTTTATGCTTATGAACACCTCTAATACAGCCTTATTTAAACATTATTAAATAGTTTCAACATATTTATTCCATCAATAATTATTTTCTGAACCTTCTTATAGATAACGTGCACGTGACGTCACAGCACAGTTTAACCCTGTAGTGGAATCACGCCGTATCGCTTTCTATTTCAGTGACGTCACATGCAAAAGTCGATTCGAAGCGGTTTCTCGTATCACACCAAATAGAATTCGACTATCGCTTCGTCGTTCGTTAATTATCGGATTTGAACTAACCTTTATAAAAATATCGCACTTATTTGTGACAATTGTGACAGAACTTTGACATTTGACTGCTATTTTTTAAAAACGACTTTTAAAACGTAGACTATTTTGGAAGTGTATAAAGTTGAAAATTTCAACGAAAGTAATAAGTAAACCTCAATCGTGACTGAATTAAATTGTTTTTGAAGTTTATTAAATTTATTACAGTAAGTAACTCGAGGTTAAACTAGATCTATTTGTTTTGTATTAAATACGCACCAAATTATCGTAAGTAGCGTAATAAATCATGATACAACTACACATGTATCATGGTAATAAATAGTATTTATTTGTAGTGATGTTACCTTACTTTGGAATGATGATGCAAGAAATTGAAGAGAATGAAAGAAGAGAACAAATAGCTCAATTCAACGTTGAACGACGAATTATGCGTAACAGTAGTGACCCATTTACTTTAAGCAATACGTACTTCAAAAATGCCTTTAGATTAACCAAGGATATGGTGAATTATTTGACTGAGGAATTAACTCCCCATATGTCAATGTCTTTACACCCTAATGCAGTGGATCCTCGATTGAGAATATTTGCATTATACTTTTTTGCTAACGGTTCCTATCAGCGAGTTATTGGAAATAGCTATGTCTTGTCAATGGCACAGAATACCGTTAGTAATTGTGTCAATGAAGTAAGTTTATTAATAGTAAATCATATGAGTGACGACTGGATTGTTTTTCCAACTACTCACCAGGAAAAATTATCTATTAAGGAAACTTTCATGGATAAAACAAATTTCCCAGGAGTTATAGGGGCAATCGATTGTACACATGTATCCATCTTAGCCCCTTCCCAAGAAGAGCACAATTATGTAAATCGGAAAGGTTATCATTCGAAAAATATTCAAATGTTAAGTCAACCTTTGCATATTGTTTTCTCTACGTAACTTCAAATAATCTGTTTGTATTATAAATATTATATTTTGATGTTTTGTTTACAGATTTGCGACTACAATTTAAGAATTATTAATATTAACTCGCAATTCCCTGGTTCAACACATGATTCTTATATTTGGAGAATGTCACAGGTCCAACATGAATTAGAAACATGTTTTAATAATGGAGATCATAATTCCTGGCTTTTAGGTGACTCCGGTTATCCACAACAGTCATGGTTGATGACTCCTGTATTAAATGCCGCACCAGGTACCCCAGAAGAGCGATATAATAATTTTCATGCCACAGCACGAAACTGTATAGAGCGTTGTTTTGGGGTATTAAAAGGAAGGTTTCGATGTTTGTTAGGTGAGCGAACTCTGAGATACAATCCTGAAAAGGTAGGAACCATTGTAGTGTCATGTGGTGTTCTACATGATATATGTGTTGCGGCTCGACTTGAAGACTTTAATGCTCCCGATATGCCAAATGAAGATAATGCTAATGCATACCAAGCAGATCAGCAAGTCAATAATGATGGTAGAGAAGCGAGAAGACAATTAATTGAAGGGAGTGACAAGAGTTCCGAACGGTCGGAACTTGTACAATACTGCCAGCGTTCCGAACGGTCGGAACCGCGTATTTAATAACAAGGTTTCCGAACGCGCATGCGCTTTGAAAGACGGTCCGACGCTGAACTTATTCTTGCTTGACTCGCGTTTTGTTAGTGGTGCGATGGCCCAGCGGGAACGATCCGGGCTTGGCAAGCAGGAGGTTCCCGGTTCAAATCCCACACGTGTTCTTGTTTTTTTTTTTTTATTAAATGCACCAGACATGACATGAGGTCTATTGCGGGTTAGAAGCGGGAGGCGATAGCTGGAGGCAGGTTAGATATGTGTGTTATTTCCCTGATAAAGGAATTTTTTTTTATAGGTTAAAGGAATTTTTTTTTTATTAAATGCATCAGGCATGACATGAGGTCTCTTGCGAGTTAAAAGCCGGAGGCAGGTTAGATATGTGTGTTATTCCCCTGATAAAGGAATTTTTTTTTTATTAAATGCATCAGGCATGACATGAGGTCTGTTGCGAGTTAGAAGCCGGAGGCGATAGCCGGAGGTAGGTTAGATATGTGTGTTATTCCCCTGATAAAGGAATTTTTTTTTATTAGATTAAAGTAATTTTTTGTATTATAATAAATGCATCAGGCATGACATATGAGGTCTATTGGGACTTTCAAAGCGCATGCGCGTTCGGAAACCTTGTTATTAAATACGCGGTTCCGACAGTTCGGAACTCTTGCAGTATTGTACGAGTTCCGACCGTTCGGAACTCTTGTCACTCGTGACAAGAGTTCCGAACGGTCGGAACTCGTACAATACTGCAAGAGTTCCGAACGGTCGGAATCGCGTATTTAATAACAAGGTTTCCGAACGCGCATGCGCTTTGAAAGTCGCAATAGACCTCATATGTCATGCCTGATGCATTTATTATAATAAAAAAAATTCCTTTAATCTAATAAAAAAAAATTCCTTTATCAGGGGTATAACACACATATCTAACCTGCCTCCGGCTATCGCCTCCGGTTTCTAACTCGCAACAGACCTCATGTCATGCCTGATGCATTTAATAAAAAAAAAATTCCTTTAATCTAATAAAAAAAAATTCCTTTATCAGGGGAATAACACACATATCTAACCTGCCTCCGGCTATCGCCTCCGGCTTCTAACTCGCAAGAGACCTCGTCATGCCTGATGCATTTAATAAAAAAAAAATTCCTTTATCAGGGGAATAACACACATATCTAACCTGCCTCCAGCTATCGCCTCCCGCTTCTAACCCGCAATAGACCTCATGTCATGTCTGGTGCATTTAATAAAAAAAAAAACAAGAACACGTGTGGGATTTGAACCGGGAACCTCCTGCTTGCCAAGCCCGGATCGTTCCCGCTGGGCCATCGCACCACTGACAAAACGCGAGTCAAGCAAGAATAAGTTCAGCGTCGGACCGTCTTTCAAAGCGCATGCACGTTCGGAAACCTTGTTAGTAAATACGCGATTCCGACCGTTCGGAACTCTGGCAGTATTGTACGAGCTCCGACCGTTCGGAACTCTTGTCACTCCCTTTTTATATATATTTATTAAGTAAATAAATCTATAATGATTATTTTATATTTTATCAAATATATTCATATTAATAAAGTAATAAATTAATACGTTTTATTAATATATTTTTATATATAAAAAAGTATACAGTATATCCCCAGATTTTTCTGTAAAGCAAATTGTAAATCATCAGTGGTAAGTTCTCCAGGTTCTTCAACCTCCATTGCTTGATTCAAATGGAAATTTTATACTGGTCGATTCAAATATCTGTAATCACAAAAACTACTATACCTAATTAAGAAAAGAAAGCCCTCAAACCAGAAAACTAAAAACCAACTCTAGAAAAAGCAAAAATAAAGTCCATTGTGGATAAGCGAATTTCCATCTTTTTTAGTCGGTACCCTCTCTGCTCTTTTTTTTGTCCTTCTATATCTTGCTAAACCTTTCGACTGCAGCGAAGTAGTAATGGTAAGTGTATCCCATATCTTTCATTGGAACCCAATCAGGATTGTTCTCATTTAAAGATGATGGTTTTCCTAAATTATGTAGGTACATATTACATATTTATAAACTATAAAATTAAATTTTAATTATAGTGATTTACCCATAAGAAATTGCTTTGAAACACACTCTACCATATTTAATTTTACTCTCTGTAATCTGTTAAGTCTGCTCTTTTGATTGCATTTATCCACATCTGTCGCCTCCGCTGTGACAATTCATTTATTTTCTTATTTGGTCATATAGATGGAATTCTATTATAATCATATTACTTTTACAGCAGTAATTTAAATTAAAAATACGTTTCTTACCGGAAAAATTTCACACCTACATCCCGTGCGGCATTACTGCCACAACTAACAACAACACAAAAAGAAGGCATATTTCGTATGCACTTATTTAGATTTTATAAACAAATATAAGTGAATAAACCCACCTTTACAAATATAAAAGATTTTTATAATTTTGTCGCTGGTTATTAACTATTAAAGACATTTAAAGGTTAGCCTGCGGCATATTAATAGCCGCTTGTTGAAGTCTGTATGTTGCCCACCTGGCTTCTCTCTCCAGATGAATGTGAAGAGGAAGTAAATCCAGGAGGATTTCCATAGCAGCTGACGGGGTGGTGCTGATTGCACCAGTTACCGCCAGGCACGCTTGTCTCTGTAGCCCAGAGAGTTTGGTTTTGGCCGTCCGTTGTAGCCCCTTCGTCCACCAAACTATGGAGCCATAAGCTATCATAGGCCTTATGATTGTGACGTAAATCCAGTATATTTGTTGTGGGCCAATGTCCCAGGATTTTCGGCAAATTCTACGGCATGTCCACAAGGATAGCCTTGCCTTGTTGATCACCTTAATAAAGAAATACTGACACTATTTACATATAAACTGCTATATCAGCAAAAAGGTTGTTTTTCCTCCAGGGTTAGTCAGCTGTCAAATCGTGCACGTCACCTTCCAAACATAACCTAAAATTTCAAACAACACTTAGATCATCCGAGGTTATGATAGTGCCGTAAGATCTAGTACTCCAGGAAACGTAGGCTCTAGGTGGAAAACTATACAGGGTGATCTACCACGAGTGTGCCAAACTTCAGAGGATGGTAATTTATCAAAAATAAATGGACTTTCATTAATAAACATATGTCCTAAAACGCATAATAAGGGAGCTACAACCCCTTGAAGGGGGTTAATGAATATCAATTTTTCGCTTAAGCAATGTAAATGACATAATACTACAAATCAGAAATATCAATTGTTTTTAAACATAGGTGACTTCAAGCCACTTGATTTGAAGATTGATCGAATTAAGTTTTGCATATTTCACATGAAAACGCAAATTATTCAAAAACGGCTGGTGTGACAGAAATTTTGAAAAATACTTTTTTCTGAGTCATTATTAATTACGAAATTTGTAATTTTATGCGCCTACCCCGAGGCCGTAATGTATGAAAATTTCATTATTTTAATCACCACCATATCGGACTTATAATCGAAAAATTGATATTCATCAACCCCCTTCAAAGGGTTGTAGCTCCCTTATTATGCGTTTTAGGACATATGTTTATTAATGAAAGTCCATTTATTTTTGATAAATTACCAGCCTCTGAAGTTTGGCACACTCGTGGTAGATCACCCTGTATATAGGATTTGATTTTTATTTTTTTTATACTGATCTTGGGATGCTCAATTTGGGTCTGAGTTTGTGGGACACAGCTGTCCCCGGAACATCCCCATCCACCCCCCCCAAAGGGCTTTTTTTTTGCTTTTTGCTTTATATCGAGCTTCCGGTGCATGCTATCGCAAAAGTACCTATATTGAAAATTAAAGAGGAATAAACAGTGTACAATATAAGCCATGTTTGGTTGTTGTACGTCAAACCGTTTCTTTGCACGGGCACCTCAAAGTTGGCCCTCCCTTTGAAATAGACACTTCGTAATTTTTTTATTGTGGCTCACAGACAATACGAATTAAAAATAAAACATATGGCAGTTTATCACCGATAAATACCTGATTTTTTGGTATATATCTGTTTTTTCTGACATTGCTCTTTTTCGAGATACAGGGTCGTCCATCCTAAAATTCACTCCATCGTATCACAGGGGTTGTTCATATAGGATATATGGTTCAAAATTTATGATATTATAGACTTCAACGTGCTGTTTGAAAATTCATATCAGACGACCAAATTTTTTCGCCGGAACTACCCCTTAACCTAACAAAAGAGTTTTTGGGTTAGGTTTTTCTTTAATATTCGCTCTTCAGGACACTCTATGAGAAATCTTCACGTATTGTCGTTGTATGCTCGCTTATATGGTTTATGTATAGGTTTCATAATTATTTTTTTTTACAACACTGTATTCGAATTTTTTTTTTATAGAGGGTTCTAAAAAAAATATTTCTTTAACGTTTTCTAATACGCATATGTTTTTACTATAATGCTATCTACTTTGTATATCTCTATATGGTTTGTTAATTAGACTACCCCTTCACCCCAAAATCGATACCGCGGCGTAACAGTTTATCAGAAAATTATTCATGTTATGCACATATTCTATTGTATGTATTGCAAACGTTTTCCTCAAATATTTTCTCTGAGGGTTATTGAAAACAAATATTCTTTTACTGCCTATTAATACGCATATATTATGTAGCTACTATTTACAGCTAGTATTCTTCTGTTCTAAGTGTATTTACGACAGAAATACATTGACAATGAGTAAACGTTACTTATGCTGACTGTACTCCTTTCCACACCACCTGAGAGGTATAGAGTATTTGGCGCGTTTTCTTTAATTGTGGTATCCCCATTAGGCCTACTCCACAGCGATAAATCGTCCCCGTTTAATAAAACTTGCGTCGCTTAATTCCGGAAGGAAGGAAAAGACGGTCTACTACCAGTGTCTACACTACAGTCACAAGCTCCTGAAAAATTGCTGAGACTTATTTCCTGCAAATGCGAGAAGGACTGTCGCCGTGCGCGTGCGTGTGTCGTAAAGCAGGCTTAAACTGCTCAAGTATTTGCACAAATTGCAACGAAGGCTGTACGAACATGCCAGAAATCGAAATTAATGTGGAAGAGGACTACGACTGATCGGCCATGCGGACGTTACAGAAGATATGTGGATGAACTTGACAATGATTTCGAAGAGGACACGTAGCGCAACCGAGTCCTTCCGGAATTAAACGACGCAAGTTTTATTAACGGGGAATTTGCAGGAAATAAGTCTCAGCAATTTTTCAGGAGCTTGTGACTGTAGTGTAGACACTGGCAGTAGACCGTATTTTCCTTCCTTCCGGAATTAAGCGACGCAAGTTTTATTAACGGGGACGATTATCGCTGTGGAGTAGGCCTAATGGGGATACCACAATTAAAAAAAACGCGCCAAATACTCTACCTCTCAGGTGGTGTGGAAAGGAGTACAGTCAGCATAAGTAACGTTTACTCATTGTCAATGTATTTCTGTCGTAAATACACTAAGAACAAAATAATACTGTAAATAGTAGCTACATAATATATGCGTATTAAAAGGCGGTAAAAGAATATTTGTTTTCAATAACCCTCAGAGAAAATATTTGAGGAAAACGTTTGCAATACATACATGCGTATAGAATATGTGCATAACATGAATAATGTAATTTTCTGATAAACTGTTACGCCGCGGTATCGATTTTGGGGTGAAGGTCTAATTAACAAACCATATAGAGATATACAAAGTAGATGGCATATAGTAAAAACTCATGCGTAAGGAAACGTTAAAAAAATATTTTTTTAGAACCCTCCGTAAAAAAAAAAATTCGAATACAGGGTGTTGTAAAAAAAAATAATTATGAAACCTATACATAAACCATATAAGCGAGCATACAACAATACGTGACGATTTCTCATAGAGTGTCCTGAAGAGCGAATATTAAAGAAAAACCTAACCTAAAAACCCTTTTTTAGGTTAAGGGGTAGTTCCGGCGAAAAAATTTGGTCGTCTGATACGAATTTTCAAACAGCACGTTGAAGTCTATAATACCATAAATTTTGAACTATCCTATATGAACAACACCTGTGATACGATGGAGTGAATTTTAGGATGGACGACCCTGTATCTCGAAAAAGAGCAATGTCAGAAAAAACAGATATATATACCAAAAAATCCGGTATTTATTGGTGATAAACTGCCATATGTTTTATTTTTAATTAGTATTGTCTGTGAGCCACAATAAAAAAATTACGAAGTGTCTATTTCAAAGGGAGGGCCAACTTTGAGGTGCCCGTGCAAAGAAACGGTTTGACGTACAACAACCAAACATGGCTTATATTGTACAGGGTGTCCCAAAGTTGATGTCTCGGGACTATATCTAGAGAATGAAAAAATTTATCACAAAACCGTTTACGTGGATTAATTTGGGGTGCACTAAGGTACATTTTACGCTATAATTTTTTTTTTTTTTCGAAATCTGGAAAATGGCGAAACTGACGTCATCAGAACTTTTTTCCCAGGAACATACACTTTTTTTATGCTACCTGGAAAGTGCTATTTTTTCTGAACATTTTCTATGAAAAAAGTTTTTTCGTATCTTTCATATTTAAAAATATACAGGGTAAAATAGTTTGGAAAATACCCTCAATTGCATAAGAGTTAGCCATGATGTAATCGAGTGGCCTATGGAAAACAATCAACTAGGGCTGTTTGTTTAGTGAATATATTGTTTGTGTCAAATAGTCAAATAGTTTACGGGTGTCAATTAATTTAAATAGCGCCAAAATGTTTACAAAACAATGAAAAAGTTGACATGATTTTAATCAATTTTTTTTCACTTCCTTTTCTTTTTGGGATTTATTACCAGATCTCTTGAAATTCCTATCCAATTTATATTAGGTAAGTATCTAAAAAATATTCAAATTAACCAGTTTAAAACTGGGAAATAACCTCTATACGCCTTTGACGTAATGTCAAAAACACTGCGCTGTCGTTTCAGAAACTATATCTGTTTCCTTTTCTTTAGAATTTTTATGTAACGTGTAGAATAACACGGCATAAAATAAAAATTGTTTATATCATTTCCATAGATACTTACCATAGAAATGTTGAAAAATATACTAAATAATATTAATTTTATTGAGTTCTTCTCTCGACATTGGTAACCAAGTTGAACAAAATTCTACCGAACAATGATACGCATTTAACTTCATTAAGTAAAATTATTGCAGTTTCTTTGATTTTTCTCTTTTTGCTGTCTGCTTATTTGGTCAAAATTTTTGCTGAATCCCATTTTATCCTGTGGTCGTTTTCCCAAGCATGTTCAAAAATTTTATATTTTTCTATTTTACCTTTTCTAATATAACTTTTGTGTTCGCCCAAACTTACATTAAGTGGTCTAGATGATTCACCCACATAAAATGTTTATTACACTCACACGGAATACTTACTGTAAATACAGTTTTTTGAATTTTGTTCAGGATTTAATATGGTTTCGTTTTTGTCAAGATCGATCTTAAAGTATTATTTGTTTGAAAAATTTTCCTAACGCCAAAAAAAAACGATTTAGAATTTTGTTATTGTTTGAAAATATTTCTTTTTTATTAAAATATACTGTTACAAATCTTTGATAAAACACATAAATAGATTTTGTTCATTGTTTTCCATAGGCCACTCGATTACATCATGGCTAACTCGTATGCAATTGAGGGTATTTTCCAAACTATTTTGCCATGTATATTTTTAAATATAAGAGATACGAAAATACTTTTTTAATAGAAAATGTTCAGAAAAAATAGCACTTTCCAGGTAGCCCAAAAAAGTGTATGTTCCTGGGAAAAATGTTCTGATGACGTCATTTTCGCCGTTTTCCAGATTTCGAAAAAAAAAATTTATAGCGTAAAATGTACCTTAGTGCACCCCAAATTAATCCACGTAAACGGTTTTGTGATAACTTTTTTCATTCTCTAGATATAGTCCCGAGACATCAACTTTGGGACACCCTGTACACTGTTTATTCTTCTTTAATTTTCAATATAGGTACTTTTGCGATAGCATGCACCGGAAGCTCGATATAAAGCAAAAAGCAAAAAAAAGCCCTTTGGGGGGGGGTGGATGGGGATGTTCCGAGGACAGCTGTGTCCCACAACTCAGACCCAAATTGAGCATCCGAAGATCAGTATAAAAAAAAATTAAAATCAAATCCTATATAGTTTTCCACCTTGAGCCTACGTTTCCTGGAGTATAGTGTACGGTATAAAACGAATATATGTTCCTTCTTTGATATAAAAATATACCCGGGGGCGGGCGGGTGCAGTATATTTTTATATCAAAGAAGGGTATATTTTTATATCAAAGAAGGAACATATTGGTTTTATTCGCGGAACTTGTAATGTTTGAAATCTAGAATACGCATAAAACTAATATGTTCCTTATTCTTTGAGATAAAACGATAAAAACATATTGCACCCGCCCGCCCGGGGGCGGGCGGGTGCAGTATCTTTTTATGTTAAAGAAGGAACATTAGTTTATGCATAACATAGATCCCGCGCCACTATCGTAATGTTTGAAATTTTAGGTTATGTTTTCATGGCTTTTATAAGAAGGTTCAAAAAATAGTTATTGATGTAATAAATATGTTGAAACTATTTAAAAGTGTTTAAATAAGTCTGTATCAAAGGTGTTCATAAGCATAAAGTGAAAAATTTGGTGAAAATAAGTGATTATGGCAGTGGAAAAATACTACTTTCAGAGACTTTGGGGCCAAATATCTTGAAAACCGTTGCCGACCGCCTATTTTTTTATTGGAATTTTTTGTTCAGGAGGCAAAACTACGTATGTTAAAAGCAAAAAAATTTCAAAAATCGGACGTTCCGTAATACAGAAAATTACCGAGATTTTATATATGGTTAGTTTTATCTCGGCTCGATTTTCGTACTGTGCTGCACGCATATTCCTAAATAACCGTCAATTCATCCATTCGGTCGCGGCCGAAGGGAGAATGCTAAACAACATACTATCCATCCTCGGCTGATTCTTAAACGTCGGTTATATAGACAAGATGTGCACAATTAAAAATTCACTTTGTTATGTTATAACCCATGCATATATTGATTTATTGTTGTAATGTAAATAAACTACGTTCAATGGTATTACCACAGGTCAGAAAGAATCAGTTATTTCACTGGTGTCCACAAAATTACACTGCGCATGATCAACTCGTGGGGTAAAATGAACCGTAAATTCGTTTTCGACGCAATTTACTACGTTCACATGTAGTGTTGTACTTGCCCAAGTAGCACAAGGAGCTGTAAAAAAGCTGCGCTAATGTTGCGGCGGCAAGTTCTGGCAGTTATTTAGCTATAAGAGCTACTGCGGCAACCTAAAAGTAAAGTTGTGAGCATGTTGTAATAGCCAAAATGGTACAACATTTTTTGGCATTTAAAGCGTTATAATAGCCATCAAGCTGTGGCTAATAGGCTGTCAAGTAAGAAAGATCACAGCTATTTAGCTGTGAATTCTATTTAGGTGAAAAAACACTTATTACTGCTGGGTAATGGTTTTGATGTAAAATTTTGTCCATGGTAAACTATTTGGCTATAAATTAATTATAATGGTCGGTTTAATAACCATTTTTGGATAGTCATCGTTCTATTTCGTGATTTACAAATATGAATAATATCAAAAGCGATTTTAACAACTAAATGTGAACAAAAGCACATGCGGTTTTCACTTTTTCGTTAAATATGAATGTTGTACTTCTTCACAGACGATGCCCTTCATAAATTTTATATTTTCACAAAATTATTAATTTCATAAAAAATATGGTTTATAATTTCTTTTTCAAGAAATTGTTTCAAATGATTCACTTCTAAATGTAATGCCCACTAGGGAATCTTACAACGCTTTTTTTAAACAAAAAATGATTAGAAATGAGAAAAAAATTAATATTGTACAAAATGGCCGCCCTTCTCAGACCTTCTTGCTCACAGAAAATATGGAAGCTAAATGCGGTTACTGCAGTTGGCCGTTTTATGTAAAAATTATCCAAATAACAACCGTTAAGTAACTAATATAGTCTATCCGAACTATATAGCTTTTATTTGGTTGCAAGTAAGCAAGAAAATCTGCTTCACAACTTAATACCTTTTGAAGTAGAGGAAGAACTGACATTTGACATTATGACATGACGGTTTCAGACGATTCGTGAAAATCACGTATCACAAAATGGCGCTGAAAATTTAGTGTTTGGTAGTGAATAACAAACCTTTGACGAATCTGTTAGTGTTTTGACATTTACGACAAAATTAGAGGTTGATTTAAGTAACACTTTTTTTTATTAAAGTATCGTGTCAACCGTTTTATTAATTGATTGCATTGCTATATTGTATTGTATTGCTATAAACTAGTTGAATATAATAATAACACTTTAAACGCACTTTTAATTTAAAAAACACAAGATAAATTTAAGAAACCCGCCAACTGACAGGGACAGTAATGACAGCGGTTTGTTGTTCACTATCATATTAAGATTACGCCAAAAAATATAGATGTCGCCCACAAATGTAGAAAATATAGCTTTAGCTGCTAAACTGCATTATTTTCAGCTGTCCAAGGATAAAATGTAACCAAAAATCACAACTATATGCTACAGCTGTTACTGAGCTCTTGCAATAGCTGTGGAAGGCATATTACAACCAATTCAGAAATACAAATAGCAATTGCAGTAATTTGGTTGTTTTATTAGGTTGCGGCAACATTATAGCAGCAAAAAGATTTGGGCCAAAAGGCTTTGACATTTTAAAGCCAAATTATAACTAAACGATGGTTATCGTAACGTTATCGCAGCCAAAATTTAGCTGTGAAAAGTAAAACTTAATAGGGCACACTGTGCTACTTGGGTGTTAAAAGTGTTAAAACTTACTTTAATAATACTACGTTCACTTGTGGTATTGTGCATGTTATAGACTGTTTATTTGCTTTATTTAATAATTAAAATTGTATTTAGTGTTTTTATAATAACTGTTATTGCGAATTTGTAAAATAATTCAAGATATCTGGTAGAGGAATAAAATGTTGTGTTTTATGTCGTAATAATAGTAGAGACAATCACTTGTATCAGAGGACAAACGAACGTAAATGGTATGAGACAAACGAACATCATATGAGCGTGGCCTTAAAGGGGAATCTGCGCAACTATTATAAAAACTAAAATTGAGAGACACTACATCAAAGGGTTCCGACCATAGGTTCCGACGCTCAGTGAAATGACTGATTCTATTTAGCCTGTGGTATTACCATTGTTTATAAAGTATATAGTTATTCAACCTCTTGTTAGTACCGGTGGATCATTGGTAGATGGCGTGCTGGATGATGTGTGCCCATTATTAAGACCGTAGCCCCCGGTGTCGTTTACGTTACGACCATTGTTTATTATAAACAATGCTACGACGCATGCACGAATTTCGTACATCCGGTGCTATCCGGTGCATCTACGTCACATAATATTCGACGAGGAACTAATGTCATAGATCGAAACTCGACTGTAATTATTATAATAACTTTTGACAGTTTGTCAGTTTTTTATTTTTAAAATATTGGATTTTAGTAGTGTTTCTGCTCTCTGTGGCAGAAAAATTCGTATATATTTCTTTGTTATGTGTTTGTTATTGACTATTACAATTTATAATGACGAATTGTGCTGTAGCTATGTGTAAAAATCATAATAAAAGTAAAAAAGGTATCAATATAAGATATTTCTACAGGAAAGACAAAATAAATTTGAGGAATGGCAAATAAGTGTAGGAACATGATGAATTGTATTTAAAATCTAGTTTTTAGTGATCTGGATGTTCACCTAAATGTTTAAATTTAATGTGTTTATTTTGTATCTGTTGTAAGTGTGACAAGAAAACGAAGTATTCCACTTTTGTTGGTAGTTCATGTACTTTCAAACTTCAGTAATAAGATTTTAAAAAAACATATACAGGGTGAACTTTTTAGGTGGCACAGATAAAATGAAATTTTTCCTAATACGGACCTGGAATTTTGGTTTTGTAATTATGGCGAACTGTTGGTATTTGATCGTACTTAATGTGTACCGAAAATAAATTGAATCGGACAATTAGTTTCTAAAAGGCAACGAAAGCAAATTTTGGTAAAAATTCATAAATCACCCTGTACAACCCTAAATACTTGGCTAAAATGATTTTAAATATTGGTTTGTTACTAACCTTGATGGGCCCTATCTACCATTGGACTATGTACAGTTCCTCATGAAACACCCTGTATTATATATGTTTTTTGGTAAATGTATTTTTAATGTTATAGCTAATTATTTAATAAATATATCTACAAAAACTGTGACTTATCATCTACTGTCAGAATAAAATAACTGACATACCATAAAAAAACGTCGATTGGTGGATTAGTTGCAAATTTGATTGACTAAACAACCGACTTTTCGGAAGGCGAAAGTGACCCAAAAGTATGTTGTTTAGCACTCACCGTTCGGCCCAGTTCGATTGCGGCCCAACAGACGGATTGACGGTTATTTAGCAATATGCGTACTGCATAAGTAGAAAAACTTGTTGAGTGCCACTAAATAGCTATATGTTTTCTGCAAAGTGGGCATGATACAACAACACAAGATATGATATCAAAGCGTTCAAATTTCGTCCGGTTTGCGCATGACGTCACACAGTGAGTATTTTTTTAAATCTATGTCGCGTTTTCGAATTTAATATCAAATTTTGTTAGTTAGGAACTCTGTTTTATGGCTTTTATTCATATTATGATTTATGGGTTCACTGCTTATAGTGTAATACTAAGTTAATGACGGCTATTTAAATTATTACATTTTAGATGAAATTTATTAGAGCCCAGAGATAACACTGATTATGAGATTTGATTTATTTTACGCAGATATTTCTTTATTATACGTGAATATAAGTATAATAATACGAAATTAACTCCAAAGTTATATTTTTCGTAGGCATGTCGTAGGCATGTAAGTATTTCGATTTGTAATTGTTGAATATGTCTGGCCTTACAAATTAATAATATTGGGGTTTATGTTATTTAAAGTTTTCGAAATTACAAAAATGGCAAGTCAAATGTAAAAAATTAACCATATAGGTATACATTCAATATATTTGATATTTAAGAATTTTGAAGAATGTTTTTGCGTAAAAATACAGTGCGATCGCCAGGTATGCAGTATTATGGATTTATAACAGTATGGAGGTTGAGAACTCTACGCACTGCGCAAAGCCACATATAATGTACATACATGAAACGGAAATAAAACCATTGTTGTTATTCTATATAAGGGTTTTTTGGCGACCCAAACCGCTAAGTCCGGTTAGCTGCGGTTTGGCTCGTGATTGGTGTATTTTTAAAATAAATTTGTTTCAACCAATCACAACTCTAACCGCAGTTAACCGGAGTTAGCGGTTTGGGTCGCCAAAAAACCCTTTATGTTTTGTGTGATTGTTGTCACAGTAGCCATCCGAGTAGTTTAATTTACCCTAACCTCAATCAATCACAAGAGTCTAGTCGTCAGACCGCGAGGAGCTCACGATTGCACACGGGTATAATGATGCATTAAAAAAAAAATTCCTTTAATCTAATAAAAAAAAATTCCTTTATCAGGGGAATAACACACATATCTAACCTGCCTCCGGCTTCTAACTCGCAATAGACCTATTAATAAAAAAAAAATTCCTTTAATCTAATACAAAAAATTCCTTTATCAGGGGAATAACACACATATCTAACCTGCCTCCGGCTATCGCCTTCGGCTTCTAACTCGCAATAGACCTATTAATAAAAAAGAAATTCCTTTAATCTAATAAAAAAAAATTCCTTTATCATGCCTGATGCATTTAATAAAAAAAAAAAAACAAGAGCGTGTGGGATTTGAACTCGGAACCATCTGCTTGCCAAGCCGGTTCGTTTCCGCTGGGCTATCGCACCACTGACAACTTGCGAGTAAAGAAATAATAAGTTCAGTTATATAAGATATAGGCGATTCCTATTTTATCGTCTTTTAGCGCATGCGTGGACAATGGATCGAGCAGTTCGAGCTCCTCCCGGTCTGACGACTAGACTCTTCTCAATCAACGCATCAACACAGAAGACGAAACCACAGAATTAATAACAATCAGAATACCATCTCCTATTGGCGGGAAAAGTTCGCGCACGTTAGTCCACCATGTTCTTAAGAAGAGAATGTGCCAGGCCAGTACGCCGCTGGTATGATTTTTATACAATTAGTGTTCGCAAGCCTCTTAGACAATTTCGTCAATCTATAATCAGTTTTTTGAGTGTTCGGTGTAATAAAAGTGGTGGTAGAATGAACCAGTTCGACTGTGAGTTAATTTTAGGAAAATATTTTTCATCGGTAATAGTGTTTCTTAAATAGCAAAACCCTGATATCTATTGCGTATGAGTTGAATTGAAGTGCCTATGAAAAAAAATAATGCTTAATGAATGAAATAATACAACCATATAAGACTGTTTATGAAAGAGCTACAAATTATTCAAGTAAGGCCCTGAACGTTTTGACTAAGAATATGGCCGATGTATATTGGAGGTCACCGAATCTGGCTACAAATGATAAAAGGTGCCGACTTTGAGTTTGGGTTCTGATTGTTATTAATTCTGTGACGAAACATGGCGCAGTCATAAGGATTTATTTTGAGGGCAAGTAAAAAGCATATGTCGCATGTGCAAAGTACCTATTAAATATATAGTAAAAATAAACAGTGAAGAAGAAAATGGATACTAGAGCCATTAATATTTTATCGATGGATGGAAATATCGCAGAAAATTGGCGATTATGGAAACAACGTTTCAATACGTATCTCGTGGCGACAGAATTAACTGCTAAATCTGGAGCAGTGAAATGCGCCCTGCTTTTGCATTTAATTGGTGAGCAGGCGTTAAGAATATATAGGTAATACATTTGTGTTCGAAGACAACGAAATAAATGAAATAAACGTATTAATACGTAAATTTGCTGAACGTTTTTTACCCCAAAGGAATTTATCCTATGAAAGGTACCAAATATTTACACTGAAGCAACAAGGAGGAGAAAACATTATTGATTTTGTAACAAAACTGAAGTCGAGGTCAAAATCATGCGAATTTGGGGCATTAGAAGATAGTCTGTTGAAGGATCTATTCATTTGTGGAGTGGAATCAAATGAACTGCGGGAGAGGCTCCTGCAGATGAATGTAAACACGTTAGATGCAGTCCTGAAAATAGCCTTGACAAACGAAATGGCGAAGAAGAGGTCTAAAGAAATGTCCGTAGCAGGAAGCAGCACAGAACTAACTGTGGATGTTGTTAAACATAACAAAGTCAAGTCAAGGTAATGAGTAATAGAATGTTTAATAAGTACAATAAAAGGCAATGTGAGTCACATAGAAATAAGGAGGTTAGAGGTAATAACTTTAATTGTAATAAATGAAGTTTTACACATGAGGCACGAAGTTGCCCAGCTTTTAATAAAAAATGCAGAGCATGTGGTAGATTAAATCATTTTGAAAAATGTTGCCAGAATAAAGACAGTAATTATAAAAGTGAGAAAAGATATTTCAATAAAAATAAAAAAATTGATAATTTGGTAATTTTCTATATTACGGAACGTCCGATTTTTGAAATTTTTTTGCTTTTAACATACGTAGTTTTGCCTCCTGAACAAAAAATTCTAATAAAAAAATCGGCGGTCGGCAACGGTTTTCGAGATATTTGGCCCCAAAGTCTCTGAAAGTCGTATTTTTCCACTGCCATAATCGCTTATTTTCACCAAACTTTTCACTTTATGCTTATGAATACCTTTAATGCAGACTTATTTAAACACTTTTAAATAGTTTCAACATATTTATTACATCAATAACTATTTTTTGAACCTTCTTATAAAAGCCATGAAAACATAACCTAAAATTTCAAACATTCCGATAGTGGCGCGGGATCTATGTTATGCATAAACTAATGTTCCTTCTTTTTTAACATAAAAAGATACTGCACCCGCCCGCCCCCGGGCGGGCGGGTGCAGTATATTTTTATCGTTTTATCTCAAAGAAGGAACATATGCGTATTCTAGATTTCAAACATTACAAGTTCCGCGAATAAAACGAATATGTTCCTTCTTTGATATAAAAATATACTGCACCCGCCCGCCCCCAGGCGGGCGGGTGCAGTATATTTTTATATCAAAGAAGGAACATATTCGTTTTATACCGTACCCTAGATCTTACGCAGAGACAATTATCTTCTTACGGCACAACCTCGTCCGATGATCTTAGTGTTGTTTGAAATTTTAGGTTATGTTTGGATGGCTTTTATAAGAAGGTTCAGAAAATAGTTATTGATGGAATAAATATGTTGAAACTATTTAATAATGTTTAAATAAGTCTGTATTAAGGTGTTCATAAGCATAAAGTGACAAATTTGGTGAAAATAAGTGATTATGGCAGTGGAAAAATACGACTTTCAGAGACTTTGGGGCCAAATATCTCGAAAACCGTTGCCGACCGCCGATTTTTTTATTAGAATTTTTTGTTCAGGAGGCAAAACTACGTATGTTAAAAGCAAAAAAATTTCAAAAATCGGACGTTCCGTAATATAGAAAATTACCGATAATTTGTATGGTGAAGACGATACAGATAGTGACAATGAAGTTTTTTATGACGATATTTTTTTAGATACAGTAAACGGAAAGAGGCATCAGGAATTAGATGAAAGATCATGGTTTCAGGAGCTGGAGGTAGAAAATCTTGTCGTAAATTTCAAATTAGATTCAGGAGCGCAGGCCAACATTATACCTGTAAGTATTTTTGAGGCACTAAACCAGAAAGAAAAGCTAAAACCTAGCGAGGGAAGATATACTTCTTATACTGGGAATACGTTGCCAATCTTAGGTAAATGTTTTCTAAAAATTAAACACAAGGATAAACATGGAATATTCAAAGTTTATGTAACAACTTTAGATAAATATCCACTTCTTTCACTAGAGACATGTCTGGCTTTGAATTTAATATGTAGAGTAGACGAATTAAAAGCAAGTGAGCCAAAAGAACAAAGTAACGGTAGTATAGGGTGTGACAAAATAATCGAAAAATTTGAAAACGTCTTTAAGGGTGTCGGGCTATTAGAGGGTGAATATCATATAGAAATGAATAACGATGTGGAACCGGTAGTTCACTTAGCCAGAAGAGTACCATTTGCAATCCGAGAACAGTATAAAATTTCCTTGGACGGGTTAGAAAGTAAAGGTTTAATTAAAAAATCAAATAAAGCCGCTACTTGGGTTAATCCCGTAGTCATAGTTCGTAAACCAAATAATACCTTGCGTATTTGTTTGGACCCAAAAGAATTAAATAAAGGAATTCGTAGACAGTATTTTTCAATTCCCACTATAGAAGAATTAACAGCTAAATTGTCGGGTTGTAAATACTTTAGCACCTTAGACGCAAACCCTTAAAGAAAGTAGCGATCTATGTACCTTTGCGACACCTTATGGACGTTATCAGTTTTTGAGGTTACCTTACGGACTTAGCTCAGCACCAGAAGTCTTTCAAGAAAAGATGAATGAGTTATTCGGCAAAATGGAAGGAGTAGAAATTTACATTGATGACATTATTATAGCAGGTAGAAATATTAAAGAACATAATGAAAGGCTAAGTAAGGTATTAAAAAGAGCGGAGAAAGTAAATTTAAAGCTAAATAAAGAAAAATGTAAATTTGGCTTAACCGAGGTTAAGTACATGGGCCATATAATTACCGAAAAGGGACTAGGGATAGATAGGTCTAAAGTGGATGCAATTATTAACATGAAAAAACCGACTAATGTAAAAGAATTACAACAGTTTTTAGGTTTGGTTACGTATGTAAGTAAATTTTGTGATAATTTAGCACATAAAACAGCGCCATTAAGGCAATTACTTAAAAAAAAATAATGTTTTTAGTTGGGAAAGTGATCATGATGTAGTTTTTAATGAACTTAAAAAAATGATATCGGAAGTACCTTATTTGAAATTTTTTGAGATGGATAAACCTTGTGTTGTCTCCGTAGACACATCATCAAAAGGTCTCGGAATCTGTTTAATGCAGGATGATAGGCCTGTGGCTTATGCATCTAGGGCACTTACAGAATGTCAGATAAGGTACTCGCAAATTGAAAAAGAGACGCTCGCAGTTTTTTACGGAATACAGAAATTTCATCAGTACGTTTTTGGGAAAAGCTTTACAGTAGAGAGTGATCACAAGCCTCTGGAAACAATATTTAAAAAACCGATCAATGAATGTCCACCAAGGCTACAACGTATGTTAATACAATTACGTAAATATGATTTTACTGTCAAATATAAACCAGGGAAAATGTTAATAGTTGCTGATACTTTATCTCGTAATTTCGAGAATAAGATCTGCCATGAAAAATTTGACATAGAATTAGAAGCTCGTGTGTGCTCTGTAACTCTAAATGCATCGGATAAGAAACAGCGTGAGTTTAGAGATGAAATAAAGAAAGATTTGGACTTGTCTCTGGTGAAAGAAATGGTGAGAAAAGGGTGGCCGAAAGATTCAAAGAAAGTTCCAGAGAGAATCGCTCCATACTATAAATATAAAGATGAAATAACGGAGAATAACGGTTTATTATTAAAGGGCATAAAAGTCATTGTACCTAGAAGCTTAAGGGGTGAAATATTAGATAAATTACATGCTAGTCATAGTGGGGTCCAAAAAAGCTTAAAATTAGCGCAGTCTTTCTGGTGGCCTTCACTTTCAAAGTGTGTTAAAGATATGGTGTTGTCTTGCTCTCCATGTCAATTAAATCAAAGGGCACATCCTCCTGAACCTATGATAAATCATCGAATTCCAGAAATGCCGTGGGAAAAAGTAGGAACGGATGTTATGCATTTTGATAATAATGTTTATGTAGTTTGTGTAGACTATTATTCCAAGTATATTGACATAGCTAACTTAGGCAATAATTTGACCAGTGAAAATATCATTAGAAATCTTAAGTCTATATTTTCTAGACAGGGTATACCACTAGTGGTTATATCAGATGGAGGACCAGAATTCAGTTCAAATAAATTTAAAGAATTTGCTCAAAATTGGAATTTTACCCATATAAAATCATCTCCTACCCATGCACAAAGCAATGGTATGGTAGAAAGTGCCGTGAAAAAAGTAAAAAGGATGCTTATCAAATGTAAAATGGATAATAAAGATCCTTATCTAGCACTTCTGCAACTAAGAAACACACCTACTTTTGACAATGTAACACCTACAAATTTATTAATGAATAGAAAAGTGTTCAAAATAAAAATAAAATAAATAAAACAGCTTATAATAATTTTATTAAAAAATCGCAGACAGCAAAAGATTAGTCACGATAAAAAGTCCAAGACATTAAACTAAATCCCGGTAAATAGTATTGTTAGGGTACAAAATTGCTATAACAAAAAATGGAAACTGGGTACTATAGTAAAACAAATTAGAGATAGAACTTACCAAATTAAATTACATAATAATAATAGAATTGTAAGTAGAAATAGGCGTTATATTGAATTATATAGAGTCAATAACAAGGAAAAACAAATAAGCTCAGAGGAGCCCGAATATATTGTTAACAATAATATCATTGATACAAATCAAAGTAATTATTTTAAAGTCATACTAAATGCAAGTTTAGAAAATAATATTGAAAAAAAAATCACAGTGAACAATCACTGCCAGGTCCTAGTAGTTCTAATGTAGAAAATAATAAAGAGACAAATGTAGAAAAGGAAAAAATAACAAAGAAAGGGAGAAAAGTTAGAGTGCCTAAATATTTACAAGCTTATGATTTAAATAATAAGGAATAAAGTGTAATGTGTCGTATACAAATTTAAATGTTATAATTGTTATACAGAAAAAATTAAATTCATCTGACAACAATGTACAAAGAATATTGTATAAATGTGACATATTATGGAATAGGATACCTGAAAAAAGTAATTGTTAGTGTGACTGAGATTAGTACATAAATAGGTTAATATTGTAATTTACACGTAGACTAAAATATTTTATTGTAAGAAGGGAGATGTTATGGATTTATAACAGTATGAAGGTTGAGAACTCTACGCACTGCGCAAAGCCACATATAATGTACATACATGAAACGGATATAAAACCATTGTTGTCACAGTAGCCATCCGAGTAGTTTAATTTACCCTAACCTCAATCAACGCATCAACACAGAAGACGAAACATGCAGCATAATAGAAAACTTATTTATAATTAATTTCTCAAAAATTGTTTCTTGCCGAAAGTTAAGTATACTAAGAAAAACCAGTTTTGACGTCAAATTTTATCTTTAATATGTAGGAAGTTAAAAAAATATAAAAATGTTAATAATTAAGGTAAAAAATGTAAATAAACTTTCTCTAAAAATTTTCTAGTTACTAACAGAATTGATGCTAAATAGTACATTGTGTGCTTAGTAGGAAAAACTTAACATTCCCGACGACCATGCAGATTGCTTATCGAGGCTCAAGCAACACGGAGTTCGGAAATATGCTTTTACTACGATGATACATAAACTATTTTTTCTGAAACCGCGTTTCCATACACCCTGCATTTTTTTATTTCAGGGAACTATAAAACTTTATATCGTGCGTAGAATCTCTTGATTGATTATCAACATCACAATCGTACACAATTCTACCTGACACTCCTGACAGCCGGGCGTTTAATAGTGTCCGAGCTCACCGACTGACGTCACGAGACTCACGAGCTGCGCGATATATCTCTTATTTAAGAGCTATATTCGTTTTAGATGACTTTGTATGACGCAAGTCATTGCGTCACAAAAAATTATATTCGTTTTATATCTTGGTCTGCCTTCAACGCATTCGTTTTATAAACGTTTGGCGATGTTGGTGTTGCCCGGTGTTGACGTGAAGTGCACATGCTACATGAGCATGTTCTAGTTGTGGCAAGTGGCAACCTCAGATGAACAAAAGACATGGAGGTCGTAACCTGAAAATAGTGACGTGAGTTGTCATCTCACTACTATTCTATGGCATTTCACTCGCATTACTTTCAAATATAACATTTTTGAGGGAAAAATCATGCCTAGATACATGCAAACTTATATAAACGTGTATAAATTTACCTAGGTATGAATAACAATAATAATAAACTGAAAGTTAGGTTAGATTTTTATATCTAGTACCAATTTTATATTCGTTATAGAACCGGCTTGGTGGAAAACGCACAACAGCCACGTGATGAATTTGACGCTGCATGACTTTAAGTGCAAGTTATTGTTGCCTCAACATTTCTAAAACGAATAAAGATGTATCATGCAAAGTGGGAACTGTCAACTGTCAAATAACAAAAATAACAAAATTGTCAAATCTGCTATACAAGATTTTTATAAGATGTTAAGTTTTGGTTATTTGAATTTATTAATTTAGTCTGGTGGTATCAGTTTTAATTGAAAAATGCTCAAAGGTCATGGAGAACTCCTTTAACCACGGCGAGAAATTGAAGAGGATCAAATCTTTGACAATATAGCAAAAAATGCTTGCCAGCTATGCTATTATTCATTGTCTCGTTTGGAGAACTTACTTAAATTCGTCTACGAGAAATCAACAGAAAAATACAAGATAACTCTAGAAAAACAAAGAAAGATCACAAAATTTACAGGATTCAAAAAATAGTTATACCTATATTATGCTTTATTATGTAGTTATTATTATGTTTTTCCAGTTTTTCCATGTCCTTTTTAATAGTAAGCATGGTTGAGATAAAATATGGTTAGTTTTATCTCGGCTCGATTTTCGTACTGTACTGCGCAAGTAGAAAAACTTGTTGAGTGCCACTGAATAGCCATCTGTTTTCTGCAAAGTGGGAACTGTCAACTGTCAAATAACAAATTGTCAAATCTGCTACACAACATTTAAGAATGTTAAGTTTTGGTTATTTGAATTTATTAATTTAGTCTGGTGGTATCAGTTTTAATTGAAAAATGCTCAAAGGTCATGGAGGACTCCTTTAACCACGGCGAGAAATTGAAGAGGATCAAATCTTTGACAATATAGCAAAAGATGCTGGCCAGCTATGCTATTCATTGCCTCGTTTGGACAAGAACTTACTTAAATTCGTCTACGAGAAATCAACAGAAAAATACAAGATAACTCTAGAAAAACAAACAAGATCACAAAATTTACAGGATTCAAAAAATAGTTATGTTATGCTTTATTATGTAGTTATTATTATGTTTTTCCATGTCCTTTTTAATAGTAAATAGATTTCAACTTTGTTGAATATCCCTTCATAACTTTAAACTATATATTCTTTCATCGAATATTATGAACAATTATGTAAACATTATCTAACATTCTATATTCAATGAAAGAATAAATTATTTTCAATTAAAGTCTACAAATGTGAAATGTTACAACTTTTATTTATTAAAAATCATGATTATAATTTCAAAGTTTATTTCATATTATGTCAAATACATTCTAATTAAAAGTGCAGGTAAACATTACGATAATAAGCACGAGCTATATATAAATCGTTGATTTTCAATTTGTAGGTACTTAATTTCAAGATTAGATGTTATTTAGAAACAGCAAAATCTATCCAATTATTCTACTTTATATTTGAAACTCGCGCCAAGATTTCTACTTGATGACGTAGTCCTAGCGGTAGTCAAAATGTGCGCCGTGACATACCATGTTATATCTCTACCATGAATAGTAAGTAGATTTCAACTTTGTTGAATATCCCTTCATTACTTTAAACTATATATTCTTTCATCGAACATTATGAACAATTATGTAAACATTATCTAACATTCTTAATATTCAATGAAAGAATAAATTATTTTCAATTAAAGTCTACAAATGTGAAATTGTTACAACTTTTATTTATTAAAAATCATGATTAATTTCCAAGTTTATTTCATATTATCTCAAATACATTCTAATTAAAAGTGCAGGTAAACATTACGATAATAAACACGAGCTATATATAAATCGTAGATTTTCAATTTGTACTTAATTTCTTTTAGTACTGTATGTTATAGGCGACCACCCTTCCATCCAGTGGAAAAACTATCCTTTCTGTTTTTCCCTGTTTCTTGCCATAGTTCTTTACATTTACTGACTTACTTTTTGTTTATCTAAATTGAAAATTAAAACGAATATTTCAAAGAGCATAACTATCCAGGGTGAACAGCTCTAACGTATAACCGTTGTTTAATTTTATTGCTAAATAAGATTGAGATTGGTGTTTGGTCATCTTTTAGGTAAGTAGGTTCAGGTTTTTAAATAAGGTCATAACGATGTAAAAATCTTTTAGAGTCATCTGCTTCTCACTTGTATACTTGTATTGCTCATCAGTCATCGGGCATCTTGCTCTCCTAGCTGGAATAAATTGTAAAACAAAGTTTCGAGTTTTCCTGGCTAAAAACCCATCCCCGTCTCAGTTCAGTATCAATTAGCGGTCGAATTTTTTTCGGAAAACGTTACTTGTTACTGTTAATTTGTCAAGCAAGTTTCGTTAAAATACCTCAACTAATTAAGAACATATTTAAAAAAATATTTTTTTTAAATTAAACTTTGACCCCCTGTATCTCAGAAACTATGCGGTTTTAGATATAAGTTTATTAAAGAAAGTCCATTTATTTCAATGTTCTCTATTAGTTCCCGAAGTTTAATCAGTAAATTCTGAACAACCCTGTATAATCGTAATAAAAAAATAGAAGAAAATGATGGATCTGTATCACATTTCTCTCTTAGATGAGAAGGTAAATTTAAATTTAATAAAAGATTATTGTACAGCTATAGATTTGTCTTCGTCAAAATTAAATGCTGTTTTACAGGATAAGAAAGATCTTCCATGGTTCTGCACAAAATGTAGTTATGATATATCGAAATAAATGGGGCATCAGTATAAAAGCAGTTTGGAGTGGTTGATGCACTTATTTTGTGTGGGTTTGAAACAAAAACCAAAAATAAAGAACTGGTTATGTAGATATTGTTAACCTGGCACAACTAATGTAATAATTTTAATAATAAACCACATCCTTGATGGCGAGTTTGTTTTAATTATCCTTTAAAGTAGGTATTCATTTACATCACCAAAATCAAACTTCTGAGTACCTATCACTAAAATTAAAACTCCAATTTGCTGCAATGTGGAACTTATCAATATAGTTCATTATCTTCAGTTCACAAATTTGCAACTTTTAAAAAAATTTTCTATACTTGGGTCCACGAAGAAAGATAATTACCACTTCAACAATACATGACCGCTTCAACACAATAATATTTTTATCAAAAGGGGGATGATGTCATGATAGCTAATGATCAAAGTCTATGTACGATCTTGCTAGATTTTAGTAGGGCTTTCGATACTATAGACCACGAAGTTTTACTATCTATTTTGCAATACATAGGACTAACAGCTGGTTCAGTTGCTTTGATTCAAAACTATCTTGAAAATAGGCAACAGAAAGTTGCAATACAAAATATGGAATCAAATTACATAACCTTAAAGTCGGGTGTGCCTCAAGGCTCTATTCTGGGCCCGCTACTGTTTAGTATATACACCAGCCAATTGATTAAATGTTTTCGATATTGTAGACATCACCTATGCCGACGACACCCAACTTTATATTTCATTCAAATCTGCTGATGTGGATAGTGCCTGTCGCCAAATAAATGAAGACCTAAATAAATTTGTTAAATTAGCCAGAGATCATTGCCTAATCATAAATCCAAGTAAATCTAATATTATCATATTTGGTCCAAAAATTCCTCGGGACAATATAAAAGACAGAATCAAAATAACGATCGACCAAAATGATATTCAAATAGTTGACGAGGCAAAAAACTTAGGAGTTGTGATTGTCAGCGATCTCAAGTTTAAAACACATATGGGAAAACTGATACAAAAAGCATATGCCACCTTAAAACTAATTTACGGCAACAGGCACTATCTCACTAGGCAAACTAAAATTATGTTATGTGAGAGCATTGAGTAAAAAATAATAAAGAGGCGCGACTGTCAAGGTTTCGAGATTTTAGTATTGTATTTTTTTGCCAATACTTCCTGATTATCATCAATTTTTAGTGTTATGGGAAGGTATTTGTATTGTGGCCGTATAGCCCTTAAAATTAAAGATGATCGTAAAGCTATTGATAAAAAAATACAACACTAAAATCTCGAAACCTTGACAGTTGCTTCTCTTTATTATTTTTTACTCAATGGTGAGAGTTAATGGTGCTATTCTGTAACCTATTTTACAGCGCTATAATGGGTGTAAGCCATTGACCTTGACTTATTACATCCAATATAAGATATTGTCTATTCTGTACCATAAAATGCAACTGTAAATTTATAAAGTGTTATAGAAAAACCTAATCCTAGATTTAGTGAATGAAATTTTTATTTGTAGTTTGCATTTAAATAAACTGCTGAATATTATAGAAAGTAAGAAAGGCTGTCATAATAATAATAAAAAGTAAAGTTGCCATTTACATCCTGCTATAATTTTATAGAGGTGTATGTTTATAGCGCTATAAGAGAAAGTTCTAGAATAGCACCATTAGTGTTGTTGTTAAACTTTGCAGACTCACTATATGGACCATATTAAACTTTTCTTTACAAGAATAAAGTTAAAAAAAATACAGAATTCGTGTCTACGTCTAATCTATATATGATCTATGGAATATGCAAGTATGATAGAATATCTCATAAATTAATTAAATACGGGTTGGTTAAATATGGAGCAGCGTAGAATTTTACATTCAGCTTGTCTGTATCACACGATTATTGTGCGCAAGGTACTTCAATATTTATATAATAAGATAAAGTTTAGAACAGATGTTCATAATATTTAAGAGTCAAAGGTTTATTAACTCCACCTATATTCACCATTTTGAACAATTTAAACGCTCCTTCAGCTATTAAATATGTAATGTTTACAACAATCTTCTGAACTGTTTAAAGGAAATGAGTATGAGTCAGTTTAAATCAAATTATAAGAAACTTTTACTTAATCAGAAGTAAAAAAATAGCTAAATTAATAAGGGTTTTTGGCGACCCAAACCGCTAACTCCGGTTAACTGCGGTTAGAGTTGTGATTGGTTGAAACAAATTTATTTTAAAAATACACCAATCACGAGCCAAACCGCAGCTAACCGGAGTTAGCGGTTTGGGTCGCCAAAAAACCCTTAATATTATTAGGGAATTAGAAAATATATAAAAAATAAACAACCAAAATATGAAATTTTGAATAAAAATAAGTGCTTTAGCAGCACTAAGCACAATTAAGGTTAAGTGGTAGAACAAATCTATAATTTTATTGTAGATTTGAACTTCGCCTATGATGCCATATTAAAAAACCAAATGTAACCAAATGTTTGTGTAAAACCAAGACTGGCAAATAAAGACATTATTATTAAAAACGAATGGTATATATTGGTAATATTACCACCATAATTTATTAAACCGATTAAAACACCATTCTAAAAAATGTGCTGTTTACGCTTTATTACTATCTTTCTTCGAGGATACTATGTACGTAGTATAGACACCTATATTTTAAGTATACACTATTGGTAACGTTTAATCTTGGTAGCCGATATAAACGCATCAGACGGAGATACCTTAAAGCATTTACAAGTTAAACAGACAACGCGCTATCCCCTACCTCCCACCTTCCATTCTTTACAACACGCGGTCGAAGGGGACGACGGAATCGGGCGAATGTGTCGAACGGCCGCGGTGTCGCGGCACAGGTCACCTGTGGCACGGCTAGGTCGGCTGAATCGCTGTCGTCGAGCGCGCTACACGCACATCCCCTCTTTAGTAGGAGTGTAGCATGATACAACAATACAAGATATGATATCAAAGCGTTCAAATTTCGTCCGGTTTGCGCATGACGTCACACAGTGAGTATTTTTTAAAATCTATGTCGCGCATTCGAATTTAATATCAAATTTTGTTAGTTAGGAACTCTGTTTTATGGCTTTTATTCATAATATAGGTTCACTGATTATAGTGTAATACTAAGTTAATGACGGCTATTTAAATTATTACATTTTAGATGAAATTTATTAGAACCCAGAGATAACACTGATTATTACATTTGATTTATTTTATGCAGATATTTCTATATTATACGTGAATATATATAAGTATTAATAATACGAAATTAACTCCCAATTTATATTTTTCGTAGGCAAGTATTTCGATTTGTAATTTTTGAATATGTGTGGCCCTAAAATTAATAATTTTGGGATTCTTGCTATTCGAAGTTTTCAAAATTAAAAAAATTGCAAGTCAAATGTGAAAAAGGATAAATTAACCATATATACATTCAATATATTTGATATTTAAGAATATTGAAGAATGTTTTTACGTAAAAATACAATGCGATCGCCAGACAGTAGGAGCATAATAGAAAATTTATTTATAATTAATTTCTCAAAAATTGTTTCATGCCGAATGTTAAGTATATTAAGAAAAACCAGTTTTGACGTCAAATTTTACCTTTAATATGTAGGAAGTTAAAAAAATATAAAAATGTTAATAATTAAGGTAAAAAATGTAAATAAACTTTCTCTAAAAATTTTCTAGTTACTAAGAGAATTAATGCTAAATAGTACATTGTGTGCCTAGTAGGAATAACCTCTGGAATAACTTAACATTCCCGGACGACCGTGCAGATTGCTTATCGAGGCGCAAGCAACACAGAGTTCGAAAATATGCTTTTACTACGATGATACACATACTATTTTTTCTGAAACCGCGTTTCCATACACCCTGCATTTTTTTTATTTCAGGGAACTAAAAAAACGTTATATCGTGCGTAGAATCTCTTGATTGATTATCAACATCACAATCGTACACAGCACAACTCATTTTCGACGGTTTTTGAACTTTTAAACCCAAAAATATCCGCAACAACTTGACAATTCTACCTGACACTCCTGACAGCCGGGCGTTTAATGGCGTCCTAGCTCACCGACTGACGTCACGAGCTGCGCGATATCTTATCTTCTTATTTATTGTATCATGGGAGTGTAGGAATGGTTAGGCATCTCTTGTTAACTGAAGGCTTTGCCTCTATGTACCTTCTCTCTTAGTTGCATTACAGATTTCGCACTCCAAAGTCGAAGCTTGCCAACAGTGTATAATTTTATTCAAGTCCCATCTAAAAGTAGAAAAAATATCTTAAAACGTTCCAGATAATTTCTTTCACGAAAAAATAAGAAGTGGTATAGGTATTATGTATTTTCTACCGATTTTTATTTTCAAAACCCGAAGAGACAATGAATTAAATTGTTGAGAATGGGTAAATCTATTCTGGCCAACTTAAATTAATAAATTTGCACAGACAATTTTTTATAACACAAATATTTTTCTTTATTTTACAACTAAAAAGTAATCAACACAATAATAAAGAAATATATAAAATATTGTGCCGGAACATGTTCAGAATCGATGTAAAATTAAAATAGGTACTTGTATAAATTATGTGGTTTTACGACAGCTAATGTAAAAAAAAAATTGTTACGGCCGACATAAGAAATAATTATTTACGGTCGACGTAAGAAATATTTTACTGCCGACTTAGCAATAGTCTCTGGTTTATGTCAATTATGTTATTTGGAATAGAAGGCTCGTTATGTGTTTCGCCATTGGGTAAAGAAACAATATATAGAGGCGCAACTGTCAAAGTTTCGAAATTTTACGATTTTAGTAATTTCTTTGCCAATAACTTCAGGATTATCATCAATTTTTAGTGCTACGGGAAGGCATTTGTAATTTGGCTGTATAGCCCTTATTGTAGATAAATCTGTAGTACCTATAACTGGTAAAAAAATACAACACTAAAATCTCAAAACTTTAACAGTTGCGCCTCATTATTATTTACTCAATGGTTTCGTCCAGTTTGCTACCTCTACTCCTAATATAATAACATAGGTAATATACCATTTTCTATAGGAAATACGTATAATTTACAAAAAATTTTTACTAGTAATCTCACTAGTGCTTGAATTATTACTGGAAATTTTTCGAGTGCACAAATTTCCTTAAAAAAATTGTGCAGGAATAAAATTTCCGGTTATTAATCAAGTACCCCTATAATTTTTTTCCGTCGAAAATGCGAGTATGTACTTACATCTATGAAAGTATGAATTATTCAAAGTATAAAGAAAAAAATCAATTTTCAAAATTAGAATTTAAAAATTTTGAGCTCGTCGAAATGTTTCTGATTTCAAGTAATTTACCATAAGAAATGTTTTTCAAAATTTTTCATTATAATTGGCTCTGTTCCTGAGAATTCCAAAGTTTCGCCGTTTTCTAGGCTTCATTGACTCGACTAAAAAGTAATGTGTTAAAAAAGGGCTGTCGAACTGCAAGTGCCCCAAGGGCCGCTTTTAAAAAAAATGCGGTTTGGAGGGCCGCATTATAAAATACTTCGTATGCAACTTTATCAGTGAGTTTTAATAGGTATGGTATACAAAGAAAAAACGAGTTTGTATTATTATTTTAATTTATTCAAAAAATATCAAATTACTGATTCCCAATGGTCATTATAAACTCGATGTTCGTTCGTTATTTCTTTTTTCGATTTCCCCGAGTATTTCACTTAAAAAGGCTTTAGAATTGGTGCGTACCTCACACTAGAACAATTATTAACTAACTCTGCCCGTCCCGCTTGACTCACCCTTCTTCGTCGCACAATATTTTATTTGTATTTTATCGTTAATGTAAGAATTGTTCATACCTATTTCGTATTTGAGGGTAATTTATACATTTAGAGGCCCACTCACGGGCCTCATGTTGGACAGCCCTGTGTTAAACAATATTAACACCAACCTCATAAGTACTTTTATTTTTATACTTTTAAGTGAAATATGATTCTATTGAAATATCAATCAATATATTTTTATACATATCTCTGAAAGAAAAAAAAAATGAGAAACAAGTCAATCTTTTAATATTTTTAAATAGTTATAATAATATATGTTAACGAAATTCCCCATCACTTAAAAATAAATAAAATTATATATATATATATATGTATTATATACAGGGTGAGCCAAAGTTCAAGTCTTTTTCAAAAGGATACAATAGAGAATTGAAAAATAATGCGAGCCTCTTTAATAAACATTATTGGTAAAACCCTCCCTTTCAGAGATACAGACGTTAAAGTTTAATTTTATTTTTAGTTTCTATTTTTTAACTTCAAAACGTGATGAGATATTTGCTTCAAATTTGGTATGAAACCCTTTGAGATTAAATCTTACGGTACAATAGGATCACAAAAGTTCGTTTATTCGTTTACCATTACCATATTTGACAACTTATTAATATGCATTAAACTAAATTTTCTCAATTTACTACGAAACAGTGAGCTTTATCAAATTCTTGCACGTATAGGTACTTTTTTTATCAAATTATATCAGTGAATCTAGGCATGTAAAAAAATTCATAAAAAAGTCATTGACGTAACTTTTTTTTGCAGAAACCATATACACCACTGATAAACGAACAACTAACTCCTATGATCTTATTGTTGTACCGTAAGGCATAGTCTCAAAGGATTTCATACCAAATTTGAAGCATTTCTTCACGTTTTGGAGATAAAAAATAAATACTAAAAATGAAATTAAACTTCAATGCCCTGTATCTCCACAACCTAGGGTTTTAGCAATAACGTTTATTAAAGAAACTCGCACCATTTTTCAATTTTCTATTGAATTCTATCGGGGAAGACTTTAACTGTGACTCACCTTGTATATCTATTTACATAATACAATAATTATTACTAACTAGTGTTGACCTCCTGGTGGTAAATTTTCATCTTGTTTAGCATAAATAATTGGTCTTCCCATAAAAAGTGAACTATCAGTTAGATTTCCAACCTGTCTTCTATTCTGTTGCTTAGATATGTTTTTCATATACTTAAAAACTCCTTCTCCTGGAAGCTTTGGTAAAAGAGCTGGATGCATAAACCACACACGATATGTAACAAACCAAGTAAACACAGCTGAAACTCCTCCCAAAAACTTTTCAATCATCATATGATGATAAAGCATCGTACACACCAACATAACATCCCACATAATCTGAAACACTGCTATTAGTACAAATAAACCCCTTATATAGGGAGTATATTTTTCGTAATAAAATTTTAAAGCTTTTAGTTCTGCATCACTTATATAGCACAGAGGGTTGGGGCTATGTGTTGTTTTTTTAGTGATCCTATTATGTTCTTCTAAACGAATATATTCTCGTATACTATCCCAGTTTAAAATACATCGGGTCTCTTCTATAATAAATAAATTGCCATATATTAAAATAAATGAGTGCCCTGAAAGATCAAAACCATTCCATAAAAAACCAGCTTGCAAACAAGTTCCCTTTGTGTAATAGTTGAGGTTTCCACATTTTCCATACGTTGCCTCAACATAATTAAATACACTTGTCCAAAACCACCAGAAGAAAGTTGCTATTACAATCCTAAGCATATGATGTTTTAGAATTCTTTGCTTCTGACCACAACAGTAAATCAAAGACGTGGAAATTACAAACGGCACCAGGAAGATTAAATTCCAACCCCAAGCGAATTTGACAAATATTTTGTTGAAAATATTATCTGACCTTGATAAATATATTCTGGGTATAGGTAGTACGTCTGCTATTAAAGAAACTAAAAAAAGGCTACCTAAATAAATTCCAATTTTTAGGTTAGTGTCAAAAAATAGTGATTTTTTGCAAACATATAGAATCATTAAAATAAATATTTCTTTAACTGACGTGGGTTCACTGGTTGGTTTTGTTCCTTTCTGATTAACATTCGTGTCACTGAGTGGACGAAAGTTTAAATTTATTGTGTTATTAAATCGTCGTTTACTATACATTGTTACCATCACAAAACATATAATAATGAGGTGAGGTGAGGACGGTGGTGAGCACAGAATATCTACTTAGTGGTGAGGTTTATTAACAAAATTCACCGATTTGAACCACTACGCGTCGCCACGATCGTCGATCGGGTGCATAGACTTAATAATACCACAGGGTGCTTATTCTCATCGAGGAGACGAAATCGAGAGAAGTGAACCTTCTCTCACACGAATGGGAACGCTCCTCGTTAACCTACAACTTTTCTTATAGCGTTTTCCACTGACTGCACTCGTGCGGAACTGAGTGCAAGTTGTATGTTCCACTGAGAAAATAAAACAAACTTTGGCAGTTTCTTATGGTCCACTGGTAAAATTACATTCGTGTAGTGCACACTTAGTGCAGTATTTTCCCACGACCTTCTGTAGCTCGTGCGATCGTGGAGTGCAATATGGCGCATTCAATAATTAACAAAAAATGTTTATATTGACAAAAAAAAGAATAATTCTCACAAAATTTCTTTATTATTTACAATAATAAAGAAAATTTTGTGAGAATTATTCTTTTTCTTGTCAATATGAACAATTACTCACATAGGATCAATTTACCTACGTTAAAAAATGTTTAATAATCAATGAACTTCTCGATAGTTCCTCATTAGATAGTAGCGAGGAAGAGACAATAATAAATGCTATTAGAGAAAAAAGCCATATCTCAAAAATTTACAATTTTGTGGGTTCTGTTGTACATAACCTATCTAATAAATAATAAAATAAATGTCTCTGGTTGACACAAGTATGTTCCACTGGGTAGACCCACTATTTACGTACAAGTGACACCGTGGAGTGCATGACGTCATTTGCACGCACACGATGTGCACTCAGTGCTTGTCAGTGGAAAACGCTAATAATCTGTGCCTACAATGCAAAGTAAATTACACTATGTGCACACTATATGCGCATGCGATTCTCTTGAAATTACAAAATTCGCTTGGTGGAAAGCAGGAGAACAAAATTGCTCGTATTCTACTGAAATTTCGTAGGAAGGGAATGGTCGAGAATACGGCTTATTAGATTTCAGTAGAAACATGGCGGATTTTCTCATAGGAACGCTGAAATCCACTGGCTGAGAATAAGGCCCACGTCAGAAAGAATCAGTTATTTCACTGGTGTCCACAAAATTACACTGCGCATGATCAACTCGTGGGGTAAAATGAACCGTAAATTCGTTTTCGACGCAATTTACTACGTTCACATGTAGTGTTGTACTTGTTAAAAGTGTTAAAACTTACTTTAATAATACTACGTTCACTTGTGGTATTGTGCATGTTATAGACTGTTTATTTGCTTTATTTAATAATTAAAATTGTATTTAGTGTTTTTATAATAACTGTTATTGCGAATTTGTAAAATAATTCAAGATATCTGGTAGAGGAATAAAATGTTGTGTTTTATGTCGTAAAAATAGCAGAGACAATCACTTGTATGAGAGGACAAACGAACGTAAATGGTATGAGACAAACGAACACCATATGAGCGTGGCCTTAAAGGGGAATCTGCGCAACTATTATAAAAACTAAAATTGAGAGACACTACATCAAAGGGTTCCGACGCTCAGTGAAATGACTGATTCCATTTAGCCTGTGATAATACTAACGTATGGACGGAGCATTGTGCCACTTTCCGTTCGCCAGTGTGAGGAGAGGACGCCATTGAAGAGAGATAGAGCGATATAAATTTATAAATTGAGTGCGTCGAACAAGGATAGTAAGATTTAAGACCACGTGACTATTATTTCCACAGCCCACAGTCACGTGGCCAAGTTACTTTTCTCATAGACTTAATAATACCATTGTTTTATTACTTTATAAACAATGGGCGCGTTCAGCCGACACAACAGTTGAGTATGGTGACCTGTTGATTCCGCTGAACGGCATTTGTTGAGCTTAAGTTAATTGGAACCGCTGCTTAACAATAGGCACCACAAAAATTCTACGGTGACTTTATAAACCAACGGTTTCTAGCCACAGAAGCACAGAACACGTCACAGAAATTCTGTGTCTTTCTGTCTTTCGAACGTTGTTGTAAACTAAGCAAGTTTTTTTTAAATTCCGATACTGAGTAATTAGGAATAGTGTGCGCTACATAATTTTCATTGTACGTAGGTTTTCCTCTGTTTGGAATAAAGTCTTTTATTGGTGCTCCTAGATTATCCACAGCAATCTGAATAGCATTCCAGTCTATTTCATCCATTGAGATAGAATAATATCATTAATATCTCAATGATTTCATCAAAATAGCACATAACCTTACTACTAGACAACCACAGATCTATATGTGTCTTCCCTTTTAACTGTTCTGCGATCTGATCGATATCGGTGAACTTTTAACAAACCAAATACCGTTCAGGTGTTTTCATATGTTGTCTTCCACCACACCAGAAACATGTTTATGGTTTTAAGTCAACTGTTGTGTCGGCTGAACGAGCCCAATGATAATACTAACGTAACTGGGAGTACTAAGCCAACCGCGAACCGCGGAGTGGTACACACCGGCAGAGTGACTTAGTGTGAATTCAGATAAGTATCAATATATTCATTTGTAATGGGGTATTTTCCATCAATCGAAATGAAAGTGGAAACTTGCATTTTCCTAAAATATACATATTTTAGAGTTTACAAACCAAAAATTATTGAAAACCAATCGGTAGATTTTTTTTTATTTAATTTTGAAATTTTAATGTATATTCGTGACGTCATTAAGCGAAAATTAGGGAATTATTGTCTCAAATGTTACCGCAGATAGCAACACTAAGACAACACTGATCTGCCTATGGCTAAGTTCATGTTTGTTTGACATATTTCATATTTGTTTTGCTGGATAAGAGGTGGTTGTATTTTTGCATGTCGGTACAAAGCAATACTTAGCTGTCTTTTTCGACATCCTAGAAAGCAAAATTAACAGTACTTTTGCAAATTTAACAAAACAGTCGAACTCGCCTCTGCAAATTACGATATTTACTCCTACTACTAAATATACACTTGTAATAACAACGTAAATAGAATTTAACAAAGAACTTTTGCCAAAGTCAAACACAAACAAAAATGAAGTATGAAACGAGCGTTGACATATTTTTAGCAGCGACACCAACCACACGAGTAGAAAGATCCTAGAAATTACTAGAAACTGGCGCGTTTTTTGAATTTTCGCTTAATGACGTCACATACATATGACACACTTTAAATAATTAACTTTTGGGTTAAAATAAACTCAAAATGAAAATTCCAGAGACACGTGTCTCATCTTTTTCTCTCTAATTTCCATATCTGACTTAAAAAAAAGCAGGAAAATACCCCATTAAGTACTTGTTTCCAAATATTCACGATTATAACATTGTTCTAATAATATAAGAAATATAGAACAGAACATTAATATAAATTAATAATGGACATACAGCCGGGCGGCTCGGGGCCGCCCGCACCAAAAAACACTTCACATGATAAAGAAGTGATAAAACATGATTCAAAAAATATCGACCATGATAACCAGTACAAAGAATCGGACCCGGGGCCGTACTTTGTATAATAATATGTAGAACATGAGCAAAACAATTTAGGTAGACTGTTAGTAGGACATTACTTATTTTGTAATCAATTTTTTAAAAAGACCATTACAGATATTAAACCGATTGGACTGAATAGAGTAAAGGTTGTTTTAAACACAGCTAAAGCTGCAAATTTATTAGTCAAACATGAACTATTAAGTTCAAAAAATTTAGTGTCATATATTCCAAAGTTTTTTACACAAAAAAGGGTATTATACGGATGGTGCATACATATTTTGAGGAAGATTATATCAAATCCAATATTGACTCTAGTTTTTAAGGTAGTAGATGTAAAACGTATGACTCGCAGAATTACAGATAAAGATGGACAAAGCATAATTATTAAACGACAGATGATTATTTTAACATTTCTGGGGACAGAGATCCCAAAGTTTGTTAGAATAACCTTTGTAACTTCCCAGTAGAACCGTATATTTATCCTGTCGTACAGTGTTATAAATGCCTGCGGTATGGCCATACAAGTAATCAGTGTAAAAGTGAGGTTGCAAGGTGCAAACATTGCGGCGAGAACCATAATTTTGAAACTTGTAAACAAGCTGATAATCCATTCTGTGTTTTCTGTAAATCTGATGAGCATTCGTCAGTAGACAAAAAGTGCCCAATGTATCAAAAACAGCACCAAATAAAACAAACATAGGCTAGTCAAAACTTATCTTTTAAAGAAGCAGAAAATCTAGTAAACAACCCGTCGTATGCTAAAATAGTCACTAACAACAGATTTGCACCTTTGGCAGACATAACAGAATTCCCTAGTTTACCTAACCCTATCCAAGCAAATGTAAATACCCTCTACAATGATAATAATTACACTCAAAGAAGACCGTCCACTAGACACTTGAGTCAACCTCAAGTAAAGAAACGTAAAGCGGGAAGATCCCCGGCAAGAGAAAACATCCCGCCCCCATAAGAGAAAATCATTCAATTCTACCAAACCCCTATCGCGAAGAAATTTTAACCTATAAAACCACATTAGTAGAGAAAATCTCTAACTTTATCATTAATCTGGTTCAAAATCTTTTAACATCCAGTAACGCAGATGCTATCAATGAACTTAATATTAAAGAGACGCTAAATGCTTTACTTGCAAATACAGATTCATATATAGATAATAGTAGTAATATCGATCAATATAATGATGAACAGGAGGAGTATTAGCAATAACGAAATTGTAATTATACAGTAGAATACTCGATCATTAAACTCAAACAAGCATTACTTACAAAATTATTTAAATAGTAATAAAGTGGATATAGTGATCCTATCAGAAATTTGGTTAAAACCAAAATCTCATTGTCATTTTAAAAATTATAATTTCATTTCAAAACGTAGAGAAAATGGTAAGGGAGGTGTAGGTATTTTAATAGCGAATAACTTAGCTTACCAGGAAGTTAATCTAACATATAATATAAATAATAGTAACATCGAAATTTGTGCTATAAAGCTTGATTTTAGTAACGTACAGGTTGTTTCCTTATATAAGCCACCTAATATACAAGCAACTGCCAATGAATGGAATAGTATTTTTTCACAGTTTACTGGCAAAGTGATAATTGGGGGTGATTTTAACGCCCAAAACCGTATATGGGGATCGGCTACAGATAACAATCAAGGAAAGCGATTAGTAGATGCTCTTGACAAGTGTAATTTAATAGTTCTTAATGATGGTAGCCCTACCAGAATTACTCGACCTAACCAAAATCATTCGGTAGTAGATTTAACTCTTACGACCCCATCATTAGCGATCAAATCTACATGGAATATATTGGAAGATAATTTTGGATCCGACCACTACCCAATAAAAATAACCATTGGTACAAATACAAATACCCAACAAATTCTCTTCAAATCCATCATCTCGATGGAAAGATTCTAAAGCTGATTGGAACTTATTCGCCGCTAAGTTAGAATATTACTTTCAATAGGTACCACCACGGAAAATAATTTCGAAACGCTACAAGTTGATACAAAATATCTCTAAAGCTGCAGATGCTGCAATACCCATAAAAAGACCATTAGCGTCCAAAAGTAGTAAACCAATTTGGTGGGATGAAGAGTGCTCCGATAAAATAAAAGCTCGGCGTGATGTCCTCAAAGCATATAAAGCAATATCCAACTTTGATAATTATCTGAAATACCAAAAGCTAGATGCCCAGGCTAAAAGAACTTTTCACAGAAAGCGGAGAAATAGCTGGAAAAACTTCATATCAAAACTCAATAAAAGTACACCGATTTCGAAAATATGGACATACATTAAAAATATTGCTAGTAAAAACTCCAACGTTAATAAACAGCCTATTCCAACAGCGATAATTGATGCACATTTAAATAAAATAGCCCCCCCCCACAGTTACTAACAACCAGTATGTTTTGAATAAACACTATAACAACATGTTAGATAATCCATTTAATTTAGAAGAACTCAATATGGCAATTAAGAATGCAAATAATACGGCACCAGGAATCGACAATATTACAAGTATGATTCTGACAAACTTAACGGGACCTGCAAAAGAACTGCTATTGAAGGTGTACAACAATTGGTGGTTGCAAAGTGAATATACCGAAGTACTCAAAGAAATAGTTATTATACTTATTAAAAAGCCCCAAAATTATGATGACCCACTCCTAGCACATAGATCTATATCACTTCTTTCTTGCCTAATGAAAACATTCGAACGTATGATTAAAGCTCGATTAGAATGGTTCGTCGAACATAATTCTTTATTACCAAAATCCCAGTTTGGATTTCGCCGGGGAATAGGTACAAATGAAGCAGTGGCACAGTTAGTTATAGACGCACAAGACACTTTTAGCAAAAATTACTATATGGGAATCTTATTTGTAGACATAAAAGGTGCATACGACGCAGTTGATCTTACATTACTCCAATCAATGAATTATAACATCTCATCAAAAACATCTATTAATATAGTGGAACTTTTTAATAACAGAAAAATTTTCCTCAGAGATCACCTCAACCATATGCATGGTCCAAGAACGGTTAGCCAAGGCGTACCGCAAGGCTCTGTTTTAAGCCCACTGCTGTTTAATATGTACACTGTAAATCTACATTACATATTCGATGACGATGTTCGCATTATTCAATACGCGGACGACATTGTGATTTACTCAATCCAAAATTCATTTAAAAAATGTATAAATCAAATTCGGTATATTGCCTACTGTCTCAAAACTTGGATAAATATTCACAATTTCGAGCTGTCTGAGAACAAATCAGCGATAATGTTCATAAGTAGACACAAAATACCAGAGACGGATCGGCTCATGAGACTTAGTTCCTTTGAAATACCAATAGTAAATGAATATAAGTACCTCGGAATTATAGTAGACAGAAAACTACTTTGGACAAAACATATTCTATACATAAAAAGCAGATGCGAAAAAGGAATCAACATATTAAAAGCAGTCACAAGAACAAAATGGGGAGCTGACACTAAAACATCACTAATGTTCTACCGTACATACATTTTATCTATCATTGATTATGGATGTTCATTCTATGGGAGCGCATCTAACTCAAACCTCAAAGCTTTGGACATAATACAGTTTAAAGCTATCCGAATATGTCATGGAGCAATGACTTCATCCCCCAGTGAAGCCCTATTATGCGAATCCCAACAGCCTCCATTAAAGTTACGTAGGGAGCACATAAGCATTAAATTTATGATTAAAATTATGGAAAATTACAACAGTATGCCCAACAGGTTATATCGCCTCAGCATTGATTGCCTAACAAAACAATACTGGGAAAAACGTAACAGTCCGCCCTTAGTAGATGCTTATTTAGAGACTAATGACTTTAATAACATAATAATTTCCCAAAATATATATCCCATTTTCCAATATGATTTCCATATACCCCTACAGACACACACAGTAGTATTCCCTGTATACTCGGACAATATGCATATAAATAAAATACTGTTCAAAGGCATATTATGCAACAATTCACCATCGATAAACATTTATACAGATGGCTCAAAATCTTTACTAGGTACGAGTTGTGCTTTCTACGTCCCCCAATCAGAACTTTCAGCAAAATATAAGCTCCTCAAAGAGTGCTCAATTTACACCGCCGAAGCAATTGTCATTGAGCAAGCACTATATTGGATAATAGAATATCATATTAATGAGCATCAAGACCTAAAGAACATCAATATTATATCCGACTCTAAATCCGTCCTACAATCCATAGCACACTTGTCCCACAAATATTACAACAACAAAATCGTATTAGATATCGCAAAATTACATAACCAAATAAGGAACTTAGGATATATGATAAAATTCATTTGGGTAAAAGGACATGCAGGAATACTTGGAAATGAGATAGAGTTGATCAACTAGCTAAAGAGGCGCTTGAAGATATAGGAACAGAACAACAATTCTTTCATCCAACCGATTTACAATGCCATTTCAGAAAGAAGAGCAGGTTAAAATGGGAGAATCGTTGGAAGGAATTTGTTGCAAAATCCAACAACCATTATACGCTAATACACCTTACGCTACCTTCTAATACTACCATGGACAATACCACCCTTAAATACCACACGTCAACAATAGTCAGAATGAAACTAAATCACGCATGTTTTCCTTATCATCTTCATCGTATCGGAATCGCTCCTACACCGTACTGTCCTTGTGATAATATATCAACGGCGATCTGAACCACATATTCTTTAATTGTAACAATAACTACAGAGCTACCATAAAATTAATATCCACACTACTCCAGGAACAAGTTCAGTTGCCTACAAATATAACTACTCTTCTAAGCAAAGATTGCATAAAATACATACGGCTTTAATACAGTTTTTAAAAGAAACGAATATAAATATATAAAGGCAGTTGCATATATGTGCCAAATGCCAATAATTCCTGTTGTTTCTCCATCATGTATAAACCCCTTCTTTCCGAGGTCTATCTTATGTTCTTATGTGTACATCAGTAGCAAGTTGCCCTGACCGACCCCTGGGCGTGAAAAGTGCATCCTTTTATTCCTTTTAGAACATAGTGTTACGTTATTGAAATTAAGAATATGAGAGTATGTCATTAAGCTAATCAATTAATTATTATTTACATTAACTCCATTCTTTTGTGGCGAAGGGGCGACCATGCCTAATGCCAAATACCTCACCTCACCTCACCTCACCACACTAACGTAACTTTTTTACACGGCGGATGGGAACATTTTGCCGAGATTCTTTAAAATATATTTTAGCACGTTGTAGTGATTTGTGAACTATAAAAATAGGTGCATCTCAGATATTAAGCATTAGTAGATATAGGTACCTATATAAAGAAGGTTAAGGAACAAAATGCATAACCTTAAACTCGCATCTATCGGCGTCTCTCTCGAGGTCTCATCCTCATCACCTCTCTTTCTATCAGTCCATAGTATTAAAGTCTATGATCGGGTGGTAGGGCAAACGCCATGGCGGGAGTTCTGCGGCCATTACTACAGTTGTCAGTGAATAGTTAATTTGAAATTAGTGAATTAAAATATTATTGGATATCCTGGATGAAAACGGTGTTCCTGGGGCTAGTTTAAACTATGGTCGGATAGATGATCATAGTGTTGTGACGTAAAACTCATTGGTAAAACGCTGGTTAGTGCCAATGCCGCCAACGGCTATAGACAAGAAGGATAGCTCAGTTCGACAGATCTCTTAAACCGCGTCCACATTGAATCGACATTATCGATCGACAATGTCAATTAAATGTGGACGTGGCTTTCGACGTTGTCGATCGACAAAAAATGTTGTTCCACATGTCGAATGCTTTCCCGCCGATTGTCGGTTAACATCAAAGGCGTTCGACGTATTGAATCTAGTGTGTACGTGTCCAGTTGACATTCGACCTTCGACATCCGCGTCATTTTTACTGTGTGAGCGTCGCATCGATTCTACCGGCAAAATGGAATGGGAAAAAGAAAAAGTACTAGCATTTATTGAGGCGTACAAATTAAAACCAAATGTATGGAACAGTAGAACAAAATATTATGTAAAGACCGAAACATGAGGCATGATGCTCTGTTGGAAATTGCCATAGCCATCTACAGTTCCAAGCCATGAAGTAACAAAGGCAACATCGCATTTCCTGTCAATGGTAGTTCTGTTTGTAATTCAGCCATCCCTTACTTTCATGCACTGATTTAAGGATTTTGTTTAGGAAATAAAGTATAAAGATCCCAAAACTTGTGCTATAAATTTATTTCGCCAGAATGAATAATTTACAAATATATAATTCCAGAATATACACTTAATAGGGTAAAATCCACTCTAAATTGCTTGATGGCAATTCATGACTATTTACAAAAACGGTAACATTAAAACTTTGATATTTACGCTTTATACTTGAAACTACTTTTACTTCGCTACTATCAGTATCAGATTCTTCATTGTCGTAGTCAATATTTAAAATGTAAAAATACAAGACATTGTTCACACACACTTGTAATTCCACTTAATGAAGCATAATTTTTTTGGCACAGCCTGCACAAAATATTCAAAGCTTGATATGATGTCATCGGCAAGAAACTGGTCAATATCATTATTTTGCCTTTAGCATCTTGTCTTCTTTCTTCAGGATTACGTCGAGACACTGGCTTAGTTGTAGAAAGATACTTCGGTTGATTGTAAAATATGTGAAGAACTGCATCCTCATTTAAACGAGGATATGTTATTTGTCTTCCTTTTCTTTTTTGGGATTTATTACCACATTCGCTTGAGATATGTTAGTTAGCCTCGTGCGTATTACCTATCTTTATAAAGCTCCATGGTTGTAACTTCTCTACCTTCAAAGTGCAAACTGCAAATAGCTGAATTTTTACTAATGCAGTAGTCCTCCGTGTGTATAGCTCTAAGCCAATTTATTGCAGCACTGGATCCTTTGGGAAAGGATAAGTACTATTGGAGGATTCAGTTTTTAAAGTACTTGCATAGTATACAGCAATGTCGAGGCATCTACAATATAAAAAATAAACGCATATTTAGTGCGCGTCATGATCATATGTAATGTGAAAGAATTGGATGCAAACAATTTATAACATCCACTGATAGAAACGTGTAATTTTGTAACATTTGTCAAATAAACTGTATTCATTTATAAATAACAATTTGCAAGGTGTACAATACTATATTTTATTTTTGTTTTATAAGTCTATATCATTATTATATTATGTCATATTTATACCAGGTTATAAAATACTGGTAAGTCAATCATATATACATACCTTTTTAGTGCTTAAATATTTTTGTTTAATTAAATTATCACTTTTCCTAACTTTAAACATTGTTTGCATCCATTATCTGTCAGATGACGTTTTCACTAAATGACCGTATATAATGCTTTCTTACCTTTGTCCAGTTTAAAAACTTCAAATAAGCGAAGTTAATGAATTATTAATAATAATTCTTAATAACACAGTACTAAAGTACAAACAGTACAAAGTCTAAAAAGTAATTACTAAACAAACACCGCTGGTAAACAACAAGACCAGAGTGGTCTACCTGTCGCGTTGCCAGATCTCAAACTTCATGGCTTGGAACTGTAGAAGGCTATGAAATTGCCAATGATTTTAATATAACAAAACAGATAGTAGAACAAAAAATAAAAAATCTCCAAATGTCCACGTCATCCCTTTTTAAATCATCTATCAGATTACTACCGCTGTATCGATTTCTACTTTGAAGACTTGGTCGAACCCAAAATCTTCATTTACGCGGTAATTTACTTTTTTTAGCCGCGATAATAATAAATGCGACACCATGGTAGAGATATACCATGATGCGACACAAGCAATAATGATCTCTTCTTCATCGTACATTTCGGTTTCGACTAAACTTCCTGTCTCCAATGTGGAGTGAGGACAGGTGAAGTCTTTTCGATTTGTTGGTCGACAGTGTTGCTCGACAAAGTCGATCGACAATGTCGACTCAATGAGGACGCGGCTTTAGCCCAAGGATTGTAAACTGGAGTAATCCTTGCTCTTGCCATGGTATAAGGAGAATGGTCGCACCCAGCAGACTACACAGAACTTAAAATAGGAGAAGGTTCTTTCAAGCCTAGCTACTTGCAAATATTGAACACCGCCATTTTTATATATTATACTTGGAAGAGGGAATTTTTAAAAATAACATCGCAGTCGTAACGGAAAGTAGTTTTGAGTCAAGAATGTTATTGAAAGTATAACTAATATTTTACTGTAATTAGTTTTAAATGTGCTTTAAAAATAATATTAGGTGATAGGTAATAAACATTATTGTGAAAATAGTTATATACCTATGCAACAAGTGTGTAAAGTGAAATTTATTCGGAAATGGAACTTTATATTAATATATTGGACTACATAAAATTAAATATGTAACCATATTTAACGTTTTTGAAATACGATATGATTATTGTTATAGGCGATTATATGAAATTTTTACTTTAGGCACTACACAGCGTATGTAAAGTTAGTACTTTATGCACGGCAGTAGAATAAATTTTATTATGATGTTGAAATAAAATAAACTTACTCAGTTCTTTTCTAATATGAATGCCCGAAATGGAAAGGTTGTATAAGTACTTCTTAACTAGGTTACAAAATCTAATTTTTCAATAATAGTATATGGATGACTTTGGTAAATCCTTATATACACATTTCCGTTTGCTTACAAATGTATTTCATGCCGATGAAAAGTTATTTCAGAGTTAGAAGTATTTCAACATACTTGTACCAGTTGCAGATAAAGGACTAAAAAAAGTAGAAGGTACTTTAGAAATTAAAATTACTCTTATTTTATATTTAATTACTAGTTTTTGAAGCCCATAAAATTCTCAAATTAAATATATCTATGTAAAAACTACATAGAGGACATACAACGTACAAAACTACTTTCCCCTTCTAAGTACTGTTTGTTTCGGATCGTCTCCCAAATGCCAGCTAAAGTCATGTTATGCAACCCTCACAACAAAACAAACTTGATAGCATTTCATTAGTTCAATTTATATGTATAAACAAAAAGTATTGAAAAATGGACGGCTCCTGTATTTGCATGCGCCAATGGCTGCGCAGTGCGTTCATAATCAGTCTAATTATTTAGGTCTGTGGCAGACTAACCAGAAGCATTGTTTATAAAGTATTATAGTTATTCAACCTGATTTCTAAGTATGTGCTGCCAACTTGTGAGTAATTTACATACTAGTCAGTTTCTATGACTACGTTTACAGTTTTTTGACTTTTGTTTTTAAAATATTTTATCATTAAAAAAATATACATTTCACGATACATTACACATTGCGGCCATTGCGCAGCCGGATGTGACGTCGAGCTCGAGAAAAATATGAATCTGTCGTGTACGTGACATCGCAACTAACCTCAAAAATATGATTTGCACATCATCAAATGACGCGTTTAGTTGAAAAAGTAATACCAGCGCACAAATATGTAAAGTCAACATTTCGATATACATTTACAAAAATATACATTTTTAAAGATTTTCACATATTAAGCTGCTTTTATCAAAATCTGTGCTTGGTTCCTGTACTATCAATTAAAATCTTCTTCAGTGCATTACTAATGAAGTTTAGATTATATAATAAATTAAAATCGAAAATAAATAGAAAAAACTCTAAATTCATTTTTAATGATCTACGACGTACAATATTGAAACTTTATATATCTACTGTCTGAGAGAGTTTTTAAATGTTGATATGGATCTAAGCTGTAACTACAAAATTATGATTAAAGTTGAAAATAAATTTACAAAAACTAAAAATTTGAGGTTCTGATCATTTACCCATAATATTGATGCACATGGTCTATATATGTGATTTCTGACATTCTAGGTGAACATCCTGAACATCCAGATCAGTAAAAACTAGGTTTCAAATACAATATACATAACATGTTCCACTTGCCATTTTTCAAATTTATTTTATCTTTTCTGTAGCCAAGCTCTTTTGCTAAATCTTCGTTCTTCGGAAAACAGAAATATTTTATATTAATGTCTTTTTTTTGTACTTTAATTGGTTATAATTTTTTCACATAGCTACAGCACAATTCGTCATTATAAACAGTCAACAAACATAATATAAAAAAGAACATTAATTTAAACACCTTCAGTCTGATTTCTAAAGTCACGAAATTGCGAAAAGCGAAATGCGAGTCGTGTTGCTATTGGTCAATTCCAAATTTTAATGTGAAATGAACCAATAGCAACACGTTTCGCATTTCGCTTTTCACAACTTAGCGATTATGAAAATCAGGCTTTACAACTAACCTCAAAAATATGCACTTTTTAAAATTTTTGAATATTATGTAATTTTTATCAAAAATTCTGCTTGGTTCCTGTACTATCATCTAAAATCTTGTTCGGTGCATTACTCATGAAGTTTTAAATGTCCTAATCTAATGAAATAGGATGCTCTTTGTTGACTGGAAATCCAACCTATAAATAGCAATTCATTTTTAATAATCTAGGTACAATATTGAAATTTTATATATCTACTGTCTTATTAGAGAGTTTTTAAATGTTATTATGGATCCAAGCTGAAGCTACAAAATTATAATTAAAGTAAAAATAAATTTACAAAAACTAAACATTTTAGGTTGTGTTAGTCATATGATGTATAAATGATTCATTTTAGAACAAAAAATCCAATAGTTTAATAAAAATAGAAAACTGACACACTGTCAAAAGTTATTAATATAGAGTCAAGTTTCGATCTATGACTTTAGTTCCTCGTCGAATGTCATGTGACGTAGATGCACCGGATGTACGAAATTCGTGCATGCGTCGTAGCATTGTTTATAATAAACAATGGTCGTAACGTAAACGACACCGGGGGCTACGGTCGTAATAATGGGCACACATCATCCAGCACGCCATCTACCAATGATCCACCGGTACTAACAAGAGGTTGAATAACTATATACTTTATAAACAATGCCAGAAGATACCGGTAGATGTCACCAGTAACACTAACCGGCAAGTATTTCTGAATACCTTTTTTAGTGACAGTAGTGCAACCTGATATGTATTATGTTAAATTTTTTAAAATGGATATTTTATTTTTTGATAACGATGGATTTGACCCAAATAAGGCTTTGGCTTTGGCTTTGAATGACCATAACCTAATTGTTTATAAAGTATAATAAACAATGCTATCACTGATTAACACATTTAAACTATTCCCAGCAGCGCTACCCCACCGTTACTTACTCATCGTAAAATAATTCGGTAGCAAAAATGGCGTACGGTTAGTACTTACCGGCGACTCAACCATATTCCTTCAGCGGAAATTACTTACCGGTTAGCTCACCGGTGAGTCTGCTGGATGCGACCAATGGTATGCCAGCGCGCAGGCACGGTGATGTCACTCAGTTTAAAAAGCGGCAGGGGTGACGTCATAATTAACCTCAAAAATATGTATTTCTGAAATTTTCGATTGTTAATTTTATCAAAATTTCTGCTTAGTTCCTGTACTGCCAACAAATATCTTGTTCAGTGCATTATTAATAAAGTTTTAATTGGCTTAAGGTGGGCGGAAAAATATGTTAGATTTACCTAAAATACGCACTTCGTAGTTCGACAATTTCTGCCGCATCCCTGAACCGATTCGAAATATTTTTTGACAGGCTTTTAGAAAAAACTTGGTAGAATAGTACTGGACTATTAAAAACTCAAGAAAATGGCGATACTTTTCTTACCAAGCTGTTAAACTTCGTAAACTTTTAACCTTATTTTGAAATAATTAAAAAGGTTGTTTATAAATGACTTTGTTTAGGCTTTATACAAGCATAATAACAACAAACATATCCAAATTGATATACTTATATTGATGTTTCATCTCTAAACATGCTATTATTAAATTCATTGGACTTTCTTTAATACAATGACATGATGAATACTGGATTAAACATTATACAATTCAAAACGTCTAAAAACAAATTATTAATTTTTTTTTTCTTTTTCAACTCACCAAAAAATTCATTCATTATGGTCACCATATAAAAAACGAAGTCCACAAGAAGATGTACATATTCTTTCGCTCTTACAAGCTCTTCAGGTGGACGATTAATCTCGCAAAATAAAGTTATTTACTTGAACTTACATTTTATAATTAATAAACTGTCATGTAACCATAAAAAACAAATTTCTATAATTAATGCCGCCTACATTTTCATGTTTTCTTATAAAATACTCTACCTCTCTTTATTCGAGACTTGTTGTCTATAAACAACCTTATTCAAGCCTTATATTGGCCCAACAATAACAAAATTATCTAATATATTTATTGATGTTCCATTTCTGAACATGCAAATATAAATTATGTTGAATCCAAAAAAATTGTTGAAAACACTTTAAAACGTTGTTATTGTCGAATAATGCAAAAACAAAATACTCTGAAGGACTATATGTCATACAGCATCGAATTATATTGCAGAATCCATAACATTCAAAGCAAAACGTAAAACATTTAAATAAAAATTATTAATCTTCATAAAAATTAATATAATCTAGTTTTAGTTTAATTGTGACGTTAAAAATTCCCTATTTTTAATTTGATTCTGACATTGACATTAAAAAAATAATATAACCTCATTCTAATGTCAAATTGACATTAATGAAACAAATTGATATACGCATTTCAATATAAGAGGTACGCCACCTACAGGCCTTTGAGCAAACTAATTACTGTGCCATGCCATATATGAATTTTATTTGTTTATATAGTGGTTTTATACTGTTTACGGGTGTGTTCTATTTAGTTATTTTGTGTATTGTGTGTTTTTGTGTATTAAACTAATATGAATAATAATAAATATATACAGCGTGTGTAAAAAGTATTGAAACATGACCATAACTTTTAAACTATTGATTGTATAAAAAAAACCTTGGATAGGTCGATTTTTATTTTCAATTACGCAACTTTTGGTGCGATTTATAATTTCTAGTTCTACACACCCCCTCCCCCAGCCACCCCAACTTTTTTTTTCAAATAGCAAACTACCCTTTGTGATACCCTAAAAGAAAGGTATTTTAATAGACTATTCAACGCTGTAAAGAAATCCGAAATCCGTCGATTCAATTGGCGTCTACCGAACGTAATGGTAAAGGGACCAGCATAGTCCACACCCGTATGTAAAAAGGGTTTAACTTCAGACACACGATACTTAGGCAAATCAGCCATCAGTGGTGTGTGTGGCTTGGGATTATGGCGAGAGCAACGATGACAACGAGAGATACACCGGTTAATAGCCCGTTTGGGGGATAAAATCCAAAATTGTTGCGCCAATAAGGAATGAAGAGTAGTAGCACCAGGATGCAAATATTTATTGTGATATTGTTGGATCAGCAACCGAGTTAATTGATGATCTTGAGGTAACAAAATAGGGTGTTTCATTTCAAATGATTCTTGAGAATGGCGAAGTCTTCTGCCCACCCTGAGAACACCCTCTTGATCAAGGAACAAAGCAAGATTCCGCAAAGGTTTAAGGCAAGGCAAATTTGATTCAACCTGCTTTATCTCACGAGAGAAGACTGTTTGTTGAACGTGCTTGATCATGATCAATAAAGCATTATGTAATTCCAATGAAGTTGGAGGCCCTTGAGATGAGATATTCTTGGTTCTCAAAGAGGCAATAAAACGCCTTATATATGCCAAGATTCCTTGAATCTTGAGTAAAGAAGAAAAGCGAAACAGTAAATCGTCGATGCAGTGACGTTTTAGTGTAACAGCAAGCGATATTGGCTTTGCCTCTAAATTTGCTTCGGAAGGAACAATAGAAACCGTGCTGGTCAGGCCCTCAGTGGCGGACCACCATATAGTACAGGTCAATAGTTCTTGTGGAAGACGACCACGGGAAGCGCAGTCAGCAGGATTGTGGGAACCACTAACGTGATACCAATTTTGAGGCGAAATTTTCTCTTGGATTTGGGTTACCCGGTTACTAATAAAAGTTTTCCACTGATGTGGTGAGGATTTAATCCAAGTAAGCGCCACCGTGGAATCAGACCAAGCGAAAACTCTTTCAATACGTAGGATATTGGAATATGTCTGAGTGACAAATTCTACTAACTCTGATAGCAACAGAGCAGCACATAACTCCAGACGAGGAATAGTAATGTGTTGAAGAGGAGCTACTTTTGATTTTGCACACACAAAGAATACGTTTACCGAACCATCCGCCTGTACAACTCGAAAGTAGACAACAGCAGCGTAACCAATTGTACTGGCATCACAAAACCCATGAAGATCACATGTGTCAATACCATCCGTTAAAATACGACGGGGTAATTGAAGTTCCAAAAGATATGGTAATTCACTTTTGTACTGTAACCAACGAGAACATATGTCAGCAGGAGGCGTATCATCCCATGACAGGCCTTGAGTCCAAAGAATTTGGATTAAATGTTTAGCGAATAAGGTGAGAGGTGATTAGAAGCCTAAAGGATCGAAAATGCGGGCGATTTCAGAGAGAATTGCTCTCTTTGTACAAGAGTGAGAATTAGTACCTATCGCAAAGAAAAAAGAGTCAGAAGTTGGATTCCAATGTAGGCCTAGGACCTTTTGAAAGGAATCAGGAGAATCGAACGATTGACAATTAGTTTGTCGTATTGAAGGGGGTATGGCTTCTAACACCACGGAATCATTGCTAGACCACTTCCTCAGTTCAAATCCACCACTTTTGAGAAGGTCTAAAAGTTGAGAATATAAATGGATAGCCTCTCTAGTAGATTGGCAACCTGTGACTATGTCATCTACGTATGTATCCGTTTGTAATATTTTAGATGCATCGGGATAATTAGATCTCTCATCGCTTGCAAGTTGTAGCATGGTGCGTATAGCCAGGTAAGGGGTCGCTGATACACCATAAGTGACTGTATTTAACTCGAATTCTTGTATGGGAGTTTTTGAGGAAGAACGCCATAATATGCGCCATAATATGCGTTTCGATGTTCTGGTGTGACTAAGATCTGTCTATACATCTGTTTGATGTCTGCGATGAGTACTACTTTATGAATACGGAAGCGTAACAGAAGTGAAACAATATCCTGTTGTAACTTGGGACCTATGAAGAGTGAATCGTTCAAAGAAATATCATTGGATGACTTCGCAGAAGCATCAAAGACTACACGTAATTTCGTGGTAGTGCTATGTGGCTTTAAGATGCAATGATGAGGAATGTAATAGCAAAAATTAGAAGGTATATTACTGGTTTGGAAATTTATAGGAGCCATGTGACCCGACTCAAGATAATCTTGCATGAATTTTGCGTAGTCCTGATATAGTGCAGGATCTCTGTTTAGACGCGCTTCCAACGATACGAAACGATGTGTTGCCGAATTAAGAGAGTCACCTAAAAGAGGATTTGGGGTGCGAAAAGGGAGCGATACCATATATCTACCTGACTGATCACGGGTATGACTATCGAGAAATATTTCTTCACATTTAAGGTCATCTGGAGAAAGGGTTATTTTATTTGGAACGCCTTCCAATTCCCAGAATTTCTTTAAGGTGGCATCCAAATCCACCTCCTGATTTATATCCATAGATATATGAAACGAATTGACTATGGCTGGGGGAGGAACATTAACTGGACCAGACAATATCCAACCAAATATGGTTTTCATTGCGATCGGTTCACCAGGGTAACCATATTTTATACCCGGTTGTATTATGCGAGAATAAATATCAGCACCAAGCAGAATATCTATTTCGCCTGGCTTCCCATAATCAGGATCAGCGAGAGGTAAAGCACTCAAGTGTTTGTAGCCTGACGTTTGAACGTAACATAATGGCACATTGTTGCAAATGATTGGTAGGATCATTGCTTGAATAACAAAGCTCGGACGATGCCGAAATAATGGAGTAATCTGACAGGCAACTATACCAGCAGAGGCGGGAGGAGAAGTTTGACCAATTCCCTGAATGGGAATCGAAGTCTGAGTGTGTGGTAAACCCAGTCTATTCAGACATTTTTCCGTAATGATAGAAACTTGACTGCCATTATTGATGAGGGCACGACATGTCTGAAAATTGCCTTTAGCATCGCAAACTGATATTAAGGCAGTGGATAAGAGAATAGTGACTGGAGCGACAGCATTTGTCACAATATGAGGTTGAGCGGTAGCTACATCATTAGCAGGAGTAGGCTCAGTATTTTGAACACTTGGAAAGTGTAAAGTAGTATGATGACGTTTTTGGCATAGACGACATGTGGATTGTGAAGAACACGATGGCAGGCTATGTGTCCCGAAACAGTTCACACAGCGTTTACACTCCTTAATAAAGTTATAGCGTTCGCGTGGCAGCTTATTTAAAAACGTATCACACTTAAAAATCGTGTGGTCACCTTTACACACAAAGCATGATGTTTGCTTTGGATTATTAGTTACAATTAACGACGAGTTTGAGGAGATTTGTTTTGATTGTGCATGTGTAAATTGCTTGCGGTTAAAAGAAGAGCATGATTTGGTATTCGAGACTTGAGATGGAGTATCAAGAAGTGTTGAGGTCATATTACTAGATTCTAAGGCTTTACATTGCTCAGTTAAAAATTTATCATAAGTGGGAATTTCAGCGTCACTATGCTGAAGCTCAAACCGTTCCCGAGTATTTGAATCAACCTTTTGGATCAACCAATTAAACAAGGTGAAGTCCCATAAATCGACTTTATAATTTGTCAGTGCGGAAATATTTTCCGAATATGTGAGATTGCGCAATGCATTAACAGAGTGCGCCGTAGCTTTCGGCGAATTGACAAGATTTCCCCAATATGTAGAAATAAGTACACGTTTATTGTCATATCTGTTTTGTAAAGCAACCAGAGCTATATCATAATTAGCAGAGACTATAATGGCAAATGTTTAACCAATCTTAATGGTTCATCAGAAAGAGCACTGACTAAATATTGAAATTTTTCAATTTTAGACAATTTCAAGTTATCATGAATTAGTGATTTGAAAAGTTCGTGAAAGGAAGTCCACTCAACTGGATTTCCAGAGAATTTATTTAATTTAATTTGAGGTAATTGAACATTATACTTTTATTTTCCACATTTGCTTCAGAATTTTCCAAAGGAATTTTAATTTTAGTCAATCCTATATTGACCGCCTGTATATTATCATAAAGTGAGTCAAACTGTTCAATTAAAACATTGAGTCGATCTAACTTTTCTTCTGAAAGTTGACTTAATTTTAGTTGTTCACTAACATCCTGATAAATGACATTAGCTCTATTGAATTTTGCAAAGAACATATTCCGAGATTGCATTCCTTCTCAAAATCCACAAACTTCATTTTGAAAGGAAATTTACCTAAGTAATACTTTAAATAGAATAATTATGAAGGGAATAATCAAAGTTAAATGAATGCAGGATATTGCAAATTATTTTATTTTTATAAAAAAATAAAGAATGAATAGCGACAGGTTCAGAAATACCAATAAATTGATATTGCAATTTTGTATTCTAAATAATTTCAACTAACCACATCAAAGCCTGTGTATAACAAAAAAAAATACTAAATAATAAACACGATGTTGAAGAATGAACTGTAAATAGTAATTATCAAAGGTGCTGAATTAATTAAGTAATACGGCTCGCAAGGTCCAAAATGATTTGACGCGGGGCAATAAAATTGGATACAATTAAAGAACAATTAAATGAAATTTACCTTATGAGCTGGATTGTTGAAGGACCAGTCAAAATTGACAAGATATGAGAAATATTTTCTCTTGAATTTGATGTTGTGTTCCTCTGCTTGTTGGGCCCAACTCTTCTGGATATCTTGTCTTTATGGAGTCAATAGGAATATTATGTATGTTCTATGTGAACTTTAAAATAGTGACTGACTAATATATATTTTTTTGACATCACTAGGCAATTTGATGTGGCGGTTCAAATTAAAGTAAAAACAGAGTATAAAAATAATTATTCTTCGTGTTGTTGTTCCATATGATTTCACCCTGTAGTACATTACTTCTACCTAATTCGGCACAATGTTTAAAGAATGCGTGGTAAAAAACCCTTATCTCCTCAGCCTTCGTTCCATTATCGCCAAGTTACTCACTTCATTATTTGTGCCTAAAAGATTCGGACGTGTAGTGTTACTCGTGTAGTGAAATTTCTACAAAAATGCCTTCAGGGAACGAAAATACGGATTCATCCCTTTCTTTAGAAAGGAAGACTAGGAAACGGAGAAAAAGGTTGGTTAGACTAAAAAAGAAGATGGCAAGACTGCAAAAGAAACTACAAACAAGTTCGGAATCCGACGACTCGGATACCTGTAAGTAAATTATTATTTTAATTATTCAGATAATACACCTGAAATAAATATATAGGGAAATAAGTAAAAATAACATATACCTAGCTAGGTAGTGATATTATTAATTCAAATTAGAGTAAATACCAGTAGTTACTTTGTTCTTGTGCTGATAATTTTTTGTGCAACTGAAACTTCTTATGGTTGTTATAAAACACAATACATAGGCGTAGAATTTATAAATTTAAAAGCCACATTCGGTTATCAGGTGATTAACTAATTAGAATACGAACAAGTGTTCGATATTTTATTATTGTTGGATTCATACCTAGCTGTAGGTACAAGGGTTACGTGACCTTTCAGACTATCTGGTAGTCAGGTGACTTACCAATAAATTACTAATTAGCCGGGCATGTGCCCGTCATTAATAATGGTAATGTATCAGTGTAGATTGAAACAAACAGTTATGTAACTGGACTAATTTCGATTAATTTAAGTTCTCGAGAAATGACAGTTATGGTTATTTTCTCTATTGCAGGCAATTCTGAGCCTGAATATGAGGATCAGATATCCCCAGAAAACCAGTCCCAACGTGTTCAGAACAAGTTTTTTCTGTTTTGGGCGCTGATCCTTTCAACTCTAATAATAAGCCTGAAGATTTGCATGAGGAAATTGTGATTCGTTGGACAAATTATCTACAAAAAGGATTAGACAAGACCGTCAAGAAAGAACTCATGGAGAAGTACCCTAGGGCAGAAAATTGCAGGGCCTTATGTCCACCAATTCTAAATGCAGAGCTGCAGACTTGTCTCCCAGAGCAGGTATTAAAGCAAGACAAATTTATGATCAGATGTCAGGAAGAGTTGGCATGCGGCCTTACAGCCCTTGGTACGCCAATAAATAAAATGCTACAGGATCCAAGTGAAAATAAAGACATACTGGTTACTTTAGCTGATTCAGCCAAATTGATCGCAAATGTGTATAATACTTTATCGGCGCATAGAAGATATAATATCTTACCGCATGTAAGGCAGGATTGTAAAAAGGTTTTGGAGTCATCATCTATAGATGAATTTCTTTTTGGTTCTAAACTACAGGAAATGGTTAAGTCCGACCAAGCAGTTAAGAAAGCAGGTTCAGAAATGAAGATACCCCCTAGGACCCAGTGGCAGCCAAGGCCAGGGCCATCCAAACCTACACAATCGAAGCCATCTCAGTTTTTAAACTCCCAGCGCCCAAGCAACAAAACGAAAATGAAGAAGTGGGGAGGGGAGAGATACTACAGGTCCAACCAACAGCAGAAGCCAATCAAGCAGCAACAGACCCGTCGGCGATACTAACTGAGGTACGAAAACGTTATTCAGGTACTTTGCCAAATTACTTAATATATTGGTCAAAAATTACCAGAGATGAAAAGGTTGGATTCAGGGTATATGTATACAGTTTTCAGGAATCCCTACTCAAACATATTTACCAAAAGTAAATATTCCTATTAAAGAACAGGCGTTCTACAAACAAGCGATTCTAGACCTTCTAGACATTGGTGCTATTTCTAAATGTAATCATACAGAGGGAGAAATTTTATCTTCTTATTTTTTAATTAAAAAACCTAACGGCAAATTAAGGTTTATATTGAACCTTAAGGAGCTAAATAAATTTATAGAAGCTCCACATTTTAAATTGGAGGATATAAGATCAGCCTTAAACCTAATAACGAAAAATTGTTATTTCGCTAGTATAGATCTAAAGGACGCTTATTTTTTAGTGTCAATTAATAAAAAATTTAGAAAATTTCTACGATTTAAATTTGACAATAATACATATGAATTTAACTGTTTACCTTTTGGTTTGAACATAGCCCCGTATATATTTACAAAAATTATGAGACCAGTCTTAAAATATTTAAGACTTAAGGGTGTCCATTGTGTGTCATATCTAGACGATTTATTAATTATTAACCAATCTAAAGCTGGTTGTCAGAGAAATATCGATGAGGCCACACACATTTTAAAGTCGTTGGGATTCATCATAAATAAAGAAAAGAGCAAATTATTACCTGTACAAAAAATACAATTTTTGGGGTTTTCTTTAAATAGTATTGATATGACTATAAGTTTGCCATTAGATAAAAAACTAAATATTATTAAAATAGGGGAAGACTTACTAAACATTTCTACATGTAGAATCAGAACATTCGCGATGTTTCTAGGAAAATTAGTCGCAGCTTGCCCTGCTGTGAAATACGGATGGTGTTATACCAAAATATTTGAGAGAGAAAAATATTTAGCTCTCAGATTAAATAATAATAATTATAATAAGAATATGTCAATTTCTCAAGAATTAAAGCAGGATATCAGATGGTGGTTACAAAATATTGTTGGTTCTAAGCAAGATATAAAACCTAAACCTTACGTCATAGAAATTTTTTCAGACGCATCCTTGACAGGAACAGGCACCCACGGTTTTTGGAATGATACCGAAAAACAGAAGCATATAAATGTTTTGGAATTATTAGCAGCATATTATGCCCTCAAAAGCTTCGCAAAGAACTATACGGATTCCTATATCTTGCTAAGAATCGATAATGTGACTGCGATTTCATGCATTAACAGAATGGGAAGTGTTCAATATGACAGGTTAAACTATATTTCCAGAGAAATTTGGAATTGGTGTGAACAAAGAAACAACTTTATTTTTGCTTCCTATATATGTTCAGCTGCAAATATCGAGGCCGATTTACAATCACGGTCAAAATCAATAGGTACAGAGTATGAATTATCAGACAGAGCATTTAGAGACATTGTTAAAAGATTCGGAAATCCTGAGATAGACTTGTTCGCAACAACTGCTAACAAAAAATGTAAAAAATTTGTGTCTTGGGGCCCAGACCCAAATTCTATCTCTGTAGATGCATTTACTTTATCTTGGGAAGATTTGTATTTTTACGCCTTTCCACCGTTTTCTATAATTGCAAAAGTCTTAGAAAAAATAATAAATGATAGAGCCACAGGTATTATAGTGGTTCCTTACTGGCCCAGTCAAAACTGGTACCCGCTTTACCACTCTCTGTTAATAGATAGGGAACTTTTTCTGGAACCTGATAAAAAATTGCCTTTAGGGAGAGCCATCCACTACACATGAACCTTACCCTGGTTGCAGTCAAATTATCCGGACAGCGTATTTAAAAAAGCAGATTCCAGAAATAGTTATACCAGTCATTGAAGTATCCATAGGCGAAAGTACCAAGAAGCAATATAACAGCTGTTTTAAAAGATGGTGGAACTTCTGCCAGACAAAAAAGTTAGATCCATATGAATACAACTTTCCCCAGGTAATGGAATATTTGTATGAGTTGCATAGGGCAAATGTATCTTATTCAACCTTAAACTGTCATAGATCGGCATTATCATTTATTTTTTCATTCGAGAAAAATGATGAAATTATATTAAGGCGGATTTTAAAAGGTATGTTTAATATAAACCCACCTAAACCAAAATATTCCCAAACTTGGGACCCCAATCCCGTATTATTATTTTTAGAGAAGATGCATCCTCTCGAAACATTGTCTTTGGAGTCCTTAACACTTAAGTTAGTAACTCTTATGGCATTAATATCTGGCCACAGAGTTCAGACCTTATCAAAGATATTATTAAAAAATATTAAAATTACTCCAGAAAGAATAGAAATAAAGATTTCAGACAAAATTAAAACTTCTGGACCAAATAAGCTGCAACCATTTTTAATTTTTCCATTTTTCATTGAAAAACCTGGCCTTTGTATTGGGTCTATAATAAAGCATTATATTGAAAAAACTAAACCTCTGCGTGTCGAGGGAGATGACTACCTTATATTGACACACAAAAAACCACACCATGTAGCATCGAGTCAAACTATAAGTCGTTGGATTAAAACTGTTTTAAAAGAAAGTGGAATCAACACGGAAATATTTGGTAGTCATAGCACAAGACACGCAGCTACATCTGCAGCGTTTAAAGCCAATGTCAATATAGACGAAATAAAAAATCGAGCAGGGTGGACTCAATCATCTAGGGTGTTTAACACATTTTACAATAAACCTCTAACAAACAACCCTGAACAATTTGCAAATAGCATTTTAAATAAAAGATAAGGGTGATTAATCTTGGCTACTTAATATGTTATTAGAATAAAATACTTGCTTGTTTACTGTGTTCTAAATATAAAATACAATTATTATATATTATACAAATATTATTACTGTAATTATAATTATATATATACTTCGTTGGTTTTTGTATTTATAAATTATTGTGTGAAATAAACTATGTTCTATTTAGTAAAGATCGCATCTTAACTTCAAACATCTACAGGGTGAAATCATATGGAACAACAACACGAAGAATAATTACTAGATTAATCGACTTACCTGAAGGAAGATCAATCTTAATTATTTGAGTGTTGTTGTTCCATATGATTGTAACCCACCCTCCTCAACAACCCCCTTCTGCGATCTTACTGGGCAAGGCCCTTGGACCCAAAAATGAAGTGAGTAACTTGGCGATAATGGAACGAAGGCTGAGGAGATAAGGGTTTTTTACCACGCATTCTTTAAACATTGTGCCGAATTAGGTAGAAGTAATGTACTACAGGGTGAAATCATATGGAACAACAACACTCAAATAATTAAGATTGATCTTCCTTCAGGTAAGTCGATTAATCTAGTAATTATATAAATTGGCAGTTTCTGAACAGGCACAGTAATTAGTTTGCAGTATTACCGCTGTGGTGCTGGCATCTTAAATTCAGATGCGTATAACCTAAATCCAATGTCAGTCTAACATTAATTGATGTCAAAAACCCATCAAAATAAACTAGTTCTATTCTATCCTGACATTGATATCAAAAATTAATTAGTAATAAAAATATATCTAAAAGAGAGTGATATACATATTTTTATTACTAATTAATTTTTGATAGGTTAGATTTCTAACCAACAAAAAGCATCTAATTATATTAGATTAAGGCAATTAAAAGTTCATTAGTAATGCACTGAACAAGATTTTAGTTGATAGTACAGGAATCAAGCAGAAATTTTAGCAAAATTTACATAACATCTGAAAATTTTCGAAAATGCTTATTTTTGAGGTTAGTTGTGAACGGTAATACATAATTCATTTTCTCCGTTATTATAATAAATTAAAATATTCTAGACTTTCATTAAATTACATTAATAATTATAACATCATAATACGAATGTTTCAATAGAAGCTATTAGTGGAAGGTGTTAACTCATTTTTTGTCATAATGAAAAAAATAGAGAAAATTTTAAAGTAATTGACAGATAACACCTTTATCTCGACCTTTATAAATGTGTATATGTACGAAACTATCGTCATCTATACGCTCATATGTTTACTAAATGACAAACAATGAGTTAACACTTTCTTGTAGCTGGATATTCAGAAATGTGATAAAAACTGAGTTAACACCTTCTTGCACTAATAGCTTCATTAGTGAACTAAATAAAACCAATCTAAAATTAAACTATTAAAATATGCTTGCATCATTTTCACTGTATCTTATAAATTTAAAAGCGCCATTCATTTTTCTTAAAATTTAGTCTCATTTTGGTGGGCGTGGCCTTATTGTCGTCTCTGTCTCTATAAGGCCTCTGTACTTTTCTTTATTTCCTCTTAGAATTTGTTTGCATGACAAATCTACATAACATTACGCCATCTTAGCAACATCGCTGTCTAATATATCCTCCAGTCAGTAGGTGGCGCAAAGGTTGCCCGTAAATTGTTACTATATTGTAACGGTTTAATTTTTATTACCTCCGAAGGAGCGATTTTAATATCAATTTACGAGGCGAATATATATATTTATTATTTTATCGCGGTAACTGGGAATTTAACGTTTTTGGTAAAAAATATTTAGATGGTGACAGCGGTTTGGTATTAAGGCTACGAATTGAGTGTATATTTGGTTGCCTAATATTTATCAAAATTGATTCAAATAACGGCGTAGTAGACGGTAAATAACTACTTTATAAATATAAAATAGAAAAATGCCATGTGTCCAGCTTAATAACAGAAGATTCTAACACCTAATTAAACACTGATTTTTTCTTTAAAGTACAAAATTGTCGTGAGAAAAATTATTGAATTTCTCCTATTTACGTGACTTTTTTTTTTTTTTTAATGGCATTTGTATTTCTACATGCAGCCAGTCACTTTATTTAATACAAACGACATGAAAAATAACAAAGGGAGCACACGTTTCACGCCGAGGGATCTATCACGGCGACTTTTACACAAACAGGATGACCACGGTAGGTAATGGAATAAGGGATAGTGGTAAAAACAGATGGCAAGTTTGTCTAGATTTTGATTCCACTATTTTTTATAAAAGTGATGAGCAAAAATAATATTGGTATACAATTTAAACTTAGGATATGTAATAAATTGATCGGTGCTTGCACTTTGGTTTTTATTAGGTCGTAGTACAGTTGATTACAGTCACTTAGGTGATTGTTACATCCGAAAAATATGTGATCCAGATCACCTTTTTCATTAATGTTACAACTTGGACATACATCTGTGGAAAGGATTTTCAGTCTGTAGAGGTGAGCTGGGTAGCTCCCATGTCCAAATTTAATTCTGTTAATGATTGCTATGTATTTTCGAGGAATGTCTAAAGATTCATGCCAATGTTTTTGCGGAATTACAGGGTGGATCGAAGTATATCTTGACGGATTTGTGAAACAATGTTCGGTCCATACATGAGCCCATTTCTTTTTCAAATTACTTTTTTGCATGTTTACACTATCTTGAATGCATAGTTGGTTCGATAGATCTGTGCCTGAGGATATGCTTTCTTTTGCCAGGACGTCTGCTTCTTCGTTGTGCTGTAACCCAATATGTGCTTTTACCCAAATGAATTTAATAAAGCGTCCCAAGGTCTGTAATTCTTTCAATAATATTTTGATATTAGCAATATACGGGTTTATTTGTATAGTTAGGTGGCAAGTATTATTTATAGCAGTAAGTACAGATAACGAATCAGAAAGAATAATAGCATGAGTGTGTTGGCTAGATAGTATATATTCTAGTGCTTTCTGTATTGCAAAGGCTTCCGCAGAAAAAATTGAAGCTTCTGAATTTAATTTAAATTTGCCCTGTAATTTTAACAGTGGGATGACATATGCCGAATCTACTCCTTGAGAAGATTTTGAGGCGTCTGTGTATATTTGGACAGGGAAATTACCACACGCTTGCAACCAATATTTTAAGGTGTTTAGGTTTTCAACTAAAATATCACTGTATTCAGGAATGACTACTTCTGATGATGTCATCAGTTCAAAAGAGTTGATGTTATTTTTATTATGCACGTTATTTAATAAAGGAAATAGTTTACTGGTTTCTCGGAACGCCGTACACAGGGGGGTGATTCTTTCTTATTCCAATATTGCACACAAGATCAGCGGTATTTAAACGTTGAATTTTTTTTAATATTACAGAATTTTGTACGTTCGACTTTATAATAAATTTTGAAGCTAAATACTCTCTTCTGAGATCTAGTGGAGGTTCTAAGGACTCTACACGAAGTGGTTCGATTGGGGTGGAGTTCATGGCTCCTATGCACAATCTTAGGGCTTTATTTTGAACAATGTCTAGCTTTTTAAGTAGGGATTTGCTGGCAGCACCATAGAGTTGACAACCGTAATCAAGAATTGATCGTATATATGTCCTGTAGAACAAAAGAGCCGTCTTTGGCTCTGCTCCCCACCAAGTTTTTGTGACCATTTTAAGAAAATTAATACCTTTTTGGCATCGTGTTACAATATTTTCAATAAAAGGTTTCCACGACAGTTTTTGGTCGAGAATAATTCCCAAATATTTTACTTCGCGCTTGTAGGGAAATACGTTTTGACCGAGTGTTATCGCGTTATCATTTGGAGTGTGATGTCTTGTGAAAATTGTAACAATGGATTTATCTACTGATAACTGAAAACCTAAACCATTACAAAGGAAAATAAATTGTTCAACTGCAAGACCCAGTGCTTGTGTCGTTCCGTCATAAGTTCTGTTCATAGAGTATATACAAAAGTCATCCGCGTATTGAATAACATTTTCGTGTATCGAGTGAATCCCAGCAGTGTAAACATTAAACAGAAGCGGGCTTAAAACTGATCCCTGGGGTAGGCCAGTAGAGACATATCTCGGGCCCAGTTTTGTGTTGTCATGTTGTCTCAAATATAAAGTTCTGTTGATAAATAAATTTGTGATTATATGAGCAATATTTCGTGGTACATCAAACTGTATTAGCTTGTTTTCCAGTATTTTAAGGTCTACACAATCATAGGCCCCCTTGATGTCTAGAAACGCAGCCCCAACATAATCATTGCGAGTGAAAGAGGATTGTATATCTGTAACTATATTTGCGACAGCGTCTATAGTACCAAAACCTCTTTTAAAGCCAAGTTGGTTGTTCGGGAACGACTGGTTGGAATAAAACCATATCTCTAATCTGGTCTTAATCATTCGCTCGAAAGTTTTGAGGATACATGAGAGTAACGATATAGGCCGGTATGAGTCAGCTATGTTAGCATCTTTATTAGGTTTTAAAATAGGAACTATGCATATGTCCTTCCAAGATTCGATTGTACCACCTTTCAACCATATGTCGTTAAATATTTCCAGCAAAATATTTTACCTTCCGTTGAAAGATTGTAGATCATGGGATAGCTTATATCATCTAAACCAGGCGCAGAGTTAAGAGATGTCTTAATAGCTAAATTTAATTCGGCCAGTATAAAAGGTTTGGATATCATGTGAGGTAAGTTGTTAGTTTCAGGGATTTTTGTAAGGACATTGTTTACTGAAGGAGGGGCTATTTTGTCAAAGAAGGGTTCAACCCATTCATAGTCATTACTTTTGCTATGCTGTAATGGAATTCTTTGAATTATTTTTGCCTGATTCCATAATTCTGTACTAGGAGTGTCTTTGTTAAGCTTAGATACCCAAGTTCTCCAACTGTCCCGTGCTTTTTCTTTAAAAAGTTTTTTACATTGGGCAAATATTTCCTTACATTTAATATAATTTTCAAAATTACTCATTTGCTCGTATGTTTTAAGAGCAGTTTTTCTTTTGCCTATAGCCTCGGTGCAGTCATTATCCCACCAGGGAGGAGGAGGTTTATTTTTTATTTTATATGGTTTGTTCTGAGGTATAGCACCTAATGCAGAGGAGTTAATACCATTAATGAAAAATAGATATTTATCGTCTAAGTTTGTAAAATCAGGAATATTAGTGAAACGTTCCTGACTTAATTGTTCAAATAGTGGCCAATTTGCTTTTTTAATATTCCATTTATATTTTGGAATGAAGACTTCCGGGGGTTGTAGGATATGATCTAGATCCATGATAATAGGGAAATGGTCCGATCCCAGAGTGTCTGAGACGGTATACCAAGTAATTTTTGTTGCTAAATCCGGGGAGCAAAAAGATATATCAACAGCCGATTTTTGTATTACGGGAGACACAAACCTGGTGGGGGATCCATTGTTTAGAATTATAAAATCACAATTATCTGCAGCGTCAATGATTTGGGTGCTTATTTGATCATTTCTACAAGATCCCCAAAGCCTGTTGTGAGAGTTAAAATCACCGCCTATAACAGTTGGGCCAGTTCCATTATTGAAAATATTAGACCAATCAGAGCTACAAGTATTGATGTTTGGGGGTCTATATATTGAGAAAAAATTTATCTTGTTTTTTTGATGCCTGGATGCCACACACTAGTATTTCATTATTAAAATTTTGAGTAGGTTTAATTTCTTTAAAAGCAAGAGATTTTTTTGCGAGTATAGCCACTCCAGCCTTGCCATCGACTCTATCTCTACGTACTATGTTGTAACCGGGAAAAGCGTAATTGAAACCCGGTTTAAACCAGGTTTCGCTAAGTAAAACTATATCTATATCATTCGTGTTTAAGAATTGAATTAAACTGTTTTTATTTGAGGCAGCAGAACGTGCGTTCCACTGCGTTATTTTACATGTTTTTTTAGGGACTTTATCCATTTCTGTTCACTTTATCTATCAAAATGCTTATCTCGTTTTTTAGATCTTTGTCGTTAATACTTTTTATTTCTTCTTCACTGGAAGCACGATTTACTATGTGCTGGATTAAATTATAGAAAGAAAACACAATTTTGTCTTTATTTATTTCAAGGTTTGGTGTTTGGGTATTCTGAGGAAGGGGTTGTGAGGGGCCAAAAACAAATGGAAACATGGATTGAGGGTGGGGAGTTGGTATAGGGGAAGTTATGGTTTTTCGTTTTTTGTTAGGTTGTTGATCGAAAAACTGAGAGTGGTTGGGTTTATGTTGCATGGGTTGAGAAAGAAAAGGACGTCTAGGGGATGCTACTGTATCGGATAATTTTGGGAAATTAATGTCTGATAAATTGTTTAGTATCTCAAATCTATTACTGGTAGATACTGAATTTGCAAAAGAGGATTCTATTATTTTTTTTGCTTCAATAAAGGTTACATTAGACGATGCCATGTACGCTTTAATCTTTTTTTGATTGTTGAAAACGGGACAATTTTTAGAGGTAGTTGAGTGACTATTATTGTTACAATGTAAACAGAAAATGTCCTCGGCGACACAAGTGTGGTTTTCCTCTATGGACTTTCCGCAATCGTTGCATAGGTTATTTTTATTACGGCATTGTCTTGCGACATGTCCATACCTAAGGCACTTAAAACATTGTATGACTCTTTGAATGAAGGGTTCAACTTCAAGTATAACACTATTAATTATAACAGACTTAGGTAATATGTTTCCCTCAAATGAAATTACTACCGACTGAGTGTCTACATAACTGGTATTACCATCAGACACTACTTTACGTTTTAACCTCTTAACTTCAAGAATATTATATGGGGACTCGATATTTTCTATTAGATAATCATCATCAAAGTACGTATCCACGTTCCTGATAACAGCTTTTCTAAACAGTAGATGGTTTGGTATAAATGCTCTCAGATTTTCTTTAGCTAAGTTTTCATTTTGTACTAAATGATTTGCGTCTTTTATACCCCTTACGTATACTTTCACTCTGTTTAAACCAGACTTTTCTATATTTATTATATTTGGAAAGTTTAATTTTCTGTGAAAGATATGGCCGACATACATACGGTGTAATCGACCCAAGTTACTATTCGTACTTTCTACGACAACATAAATATTATTAGAATAAAACTTATCTTTATCGAGGTTAAAAATTCGTATGTTTTCAGGTTTTTCTGGTTGAGAATCTCCTGCTACTGTTTCAATAGAGCGGTGTGGTTCCAACGCATAGCGCGCTGATGATTGTTCACTTGTCGAGCCCGTAACTTCCATCTGACTATGGATGGGATTATCCGTTGTTAGGTCTATTGTTTTATCACTGTTTATATAGCTCATTAGAGTACCGATTGTTTTCTCCCTCACCCTTTGGGGTGAGAGACATATTGCACTTTTAACTTTACACCATTCACTCACTAAGAATATATGGTACGTTTTTTAAAGTATTTAATTATTAGTTAAAAAACTTAATAAAACCACTTATTTACTCCCGCTCGCCTGTGTTTCGTACCACGTGTAGAACGGAACTGCCTGAAATACTTGAAATTGCAAATTCACCTATGTCATGTTTCATTGATAAATAAAATGGTTAGTATTACATATATTTTTTTTGCTAAACTAGAACGCATTCGACCTGATGTCATTTTTCAAAATTAAAGTTTTGATATTTTTGATTTTAACACTTGAAGAAAAAATAGTGGGCGAGTTGCTTTTCTCACCGGTTGATCCACCAGATGTGTTTTGTCTCGTTCTAACCTCGAAAATAGAACGAGATAAAACACATCTGATGGATCCACCGGTGAATAAAGCAACTCGCCCTACATATGTCACTCGGAATAGAAGGCTCATTATGTGTTTCGCCCAGTTTGCTGCCTCCATGTACGCTTTGCGTTGATAAGGGAAATGTACTAAATTAAGACGAATTTCTGGCAAAATTTACTTTTGTACTTTCACACTAAAAATGTACTAAATTTAGTACAATTGTACTAACGGCATCCCTCTGAGCTGCCGGCCCGCCGTCTAGTCTCGACTACCAACCAAAGCAAGTAGAACTAACAAAAGTCGAATTTTTACGTTTCACCGTGAGCAAACAGTTACTTGTAGAACCAATCACGGGATAGGAAATTTGTGTTCAACCAATCAGCATTAGTTGTTAATAACCATGTTTCGGTCACAACGCAAAAATATGCCTCAAATCACATTTGTTTATTCGTTGGGGCAATAGAAAGAGTAAAAGAACGGATCGTAAGCAGGTAAAATTCTTGCGCTCAAGGTCGTGTTTACAACTCTTTACTATGCAACGCACTGTTGCCAAATCGGTTAGAGTAATTATCGTTTCCACATTACACATTCTAAAAAAATTCCTTTTTGTGGTTCTTCTCGTAATATTTTCTTCTCCTTCTAATTACAATTTAATGAGTATTAAATTTTTAAAATCAAATAATTACGATATTACTATCACCCAGTGCCACTATATTTATTATTTATAATGTATCTACCTATATATACAACTAAAAAAATTAGGCTAGTGATAGTCTTTATATTTGCATATGAAAATAAATCGTATAAATTTATGATTTTTTTGTCAAGAGGGAATTTTTCTTGCGTCTGGCAATGCTGATGCGGGTCTAGTAATCCTCTGATTTTGCAAGCGTTGGTACACTTACTGGCATCTAGCGTCGATAAGATATACTAGCTTACGAGTTTTTGACATTTCGTTCGCGCCCTTAATATTAGATTATTAAAATATCCATAGTGGGATTTGTAATATCAACCAAAAGTGATTTCCAATTGTGAAATTCTGTAGTGTACGGCAGAAAATTGGAAATCTTCCGTTCTCGGGATTTTCGTCACCATTCTCTTGACTAGATCATCGAGGTGGGAGAATATAGAGATGTAACACTGTACAATTCGTTGAAGCCCATTTCGACGTCACAGGGCCGACTAAATATGGCGGATGAACAGGATTGGATTCAGGAATATCTTCTTAGAAACGTAATTTCACCACTATAAAATACCTATTTAAATAAATAAAAAAGAAATGATTGATAGAAGAAATTTTCTCTAACGTTAATATAGGTATATTTGTTATATAGACCGATTTTTTATGTTCTTAAAAAAGCCTTTGATAAAACAATAAGATATACCCATGATGTGAATGATTGAAATTTTATTCAAATACAACGGAGGATTTAGTATTGTGTTAGTGGGTCCAATTATTGAATTTATGCAGTATTAAAATGAAGGTTTTTTTTGGCTTGCTTGTTTTCCGAAAGCGTAAATATTTTAGAATTTTTACATTCATGGGGAAAGGGGAAGCATACCCTCCATCTACAAGTATAGGAACTGTCTTGTAGTAACTTTGTTAAAGTGAGGTTGGACATAGTAGGTACCACGTTACCAGTACCAAGTTAAATTATTACTGTCAAATGAAGATCATTTAATTATCAAAAAATGTTCAAGTACGTAATAAGGAAGGAATGGAAAAGAAAAAGTATTTCAATTAATACTCGTGTTCTTTTTATTTTATTCTAGATGTAAATATAATCTATCCATATTAACAAATATTTATATACATATATAATCTATCTAATTATTCAGGAGATAGTATAGGTCGACTTTCGTTTGATGATGAAAAAAAAATGTATGATGTACCTACTAGGGCGACTCTCAGGAGACAACAAAACATCACTTCTCGTCCTTGACTCTTCTCTTTCCTCGTACTGTCGGTGCTCCTAAAATCATTTATGCAATTAAATAAACTATCTATTTCTAATACCTACATATTGCTCACATCAAGCAGAATTTCAGAAACATTTCATTATTATTATCATTTCAGCTAATATCACTGACAACAAGCAAGCATAAAATATATTATAATTTTATATGTGTACTCTAGACCAAAATATTCAATGAATAAGTAATTGTTTAGAATATAATCTATAAATATGAGCTTTTAGTGATAATTTTAGAAGAAAGCAGTATTGAAAACCGTGGAGAAAACATTACGACCTTACCAGATCGAAATAAAAATACATTTTATTTACAAGTTCCTTATCGTATACACATTTTTATAACCACTAACCTGTGTAATTATTAATAGCACTATTCAGACACGACATGCTTCCAAAGTTATTTACCTTTCACATGTTCAGGAATGAAATCCACAATAAAACTTCAGTCAACTAAACCAAGAAATTTTTGAATACGTACCTGTGATATGAAATATTCTTTCTAGTTTTACGATCGCTTCTATTTCGGCAACCCACAACGCTGCAGTTTGGCATTTATATATCAATAAGTCTTTCACAAATAAATACACTGTCCAAAGTTTGAAAATAACTACAATAAACACAGAAAATCACACTTTAATAACATTTAATAAGCTTATTTAATTTTGTAGATGAACCCTTCTGGAATGTATAGCCTTGCCGACTTTGAGTAAAAATTATTTATTCATTAAATATAGGGCGCAACAATAAAGCTGTTTTTTCCAAAAATTCAAAACACCCTGTGGGAATTGCCAGCAGTAAAATTGAACTCCAGTTCAAACTTAATTGTAGGTTAATCTTTTCTTAACATGTGCTTTTTTGGTGCATTTTTTTACCTTTGCTATTAAAGGAGATATTCCAAGTGGGGAAAAAAATTAAAATTTCTTGTTTTTTGGATGCAGTTTTTTTTGTTATGGGTTTGAATAAACTTAGTGTCATTAAATAGGCAATAGGCTAAACCGGAAGTTAGATATATGAATGGCATATGCTTTTATAACTACAATAATATACCGATTTTCGAAATAATATAGGTACAGGGTGCAAAAAATTTGGAAAATATATTTTTTGACAATACCTCGTATATTAGAGGTCCCATCGCTTATTTGGCCTTAGAATTGAATTCCTCATAAAAAAATACCCGAGAATAGATTTTAGTTTTTCATTTTAGTCCAATAATAAAGGCATATATGGGATCGAGTGAGGCTCTTACGTGGGATATCTTGTACCAGTTATACAATAAAATCTATTTGCTCCAATTTCAAAAACAACAAAATTGATTTTTTTAAGGTAATTTGTTTAATAAAAAAAACATTTTACTTCAAGAATACAAAAGAAAACAATACTTTCCTAATACTTGTAGAAAAAATAATACATGTATGTATAAACTGCAACTACATATTATCTTAATTATCTCTGTATTGGTTATAAATAAAAGTTTTAATTCGCAGCCACTCTATTTTTTCAAATATTTTTTTTTCTTTATTTTTAAATTCTTCTACTTCCCGTTTCTTGGGAGCTTTCTTATTCTTTATAAAATTTTTGAAATATTTCAGCATTATATCTTTTTCTTCTTTTTTCCAATTCTTTCTGCCCCTTGTCGCACCTAGAAAAATACAGATTGAAAATAAAATATCTATTCATTCATTCGAAAGCTTGGAAATTAACAAATGAAAAACTAATATGAATAGTGAGAGGGCCCATTCCAAATAGCCAGCTTTTATGCGCGTTAACGTTCAATGAAGCGCCAAATAACCCACCTTTTTGCTAGAATCGTGGTAATTGTTTATCGAAGCGTAACGCATTTTTAGGTATAAATAGGTTTCATCATTAGGTTAAGTTTAGTTTTAATCATCCCCCTATGATGCAAACTTGGTTGGCGGAACCCGTGTGTACTTCGGTAGGAAGACTACTCCAGTGGAAAGCCTATCCAGTGCAAATACAATTGCTAGATTAAATTTTTTACTTACTCGATTTTAATTTGTTATTAAGAACCTCACTTTCTTCTACATTTTGATGTTCATCAGAATCCGAATCTGGGTCTTGTTTTAGTTTTTTTCTTCTTAGGTTGTCTGTGTTTTCTGTTTCTTCCACATTTCATCTTTTATAATTATTTATTTATTGTTTGGGTAGTTTGATTAAAAATTTGTGGAGAAGTTGGTTTTTCTGTGGTACAAACACGAATATAGGCTTGTTTTTTGAGATAAACGTACAGGGCGTTCAGAGCGCCCTTACCATACTACATTGTTTACGTCACATTTTTTTAAAGGTTGGATATTTTTGAAAGATGATCAGTAATTTTAAAACAGCATTTGATTTGCTTTAAGAATACTTTTGTTGCATGCACTGCTTTAGAGGAAATAACGTTTAAAATAAGTACGTAATATTTTTTATTTTCTAAAATAATGCATAAATTACAATAACTTATTACACAATTAATTATAAGTTAGTAATATGGTTATAATAACAACTGAAGACTTACAAACTGAAACTAAATAAAGAAGAATATGACAACATGTGAGCATTTAAAAATACCCAAAAATAACCATTTAGAAATAAATCTAATAACAAAAAGAACTACTAGATTAAAAGTCTTAAATTGAGAAATTGTGAACAACAATATTTGAAGCAATAACATTAAACGTTATTTTCTTTAAAACGGTGCATTTCAGCGACATGCAACAAGAATACCTTTCTCAAAGCAAATCGAATGCTGTTTTAAAATAACTGATCACTTTCCAAAAATATCCATTCTTTAAAAAAATGTGACGTAAACAATGTAGTGGCAAGGGCGCTCTGAACGCCCTGTACATTTATCGCAAAAAATAAACCTATATTCGTGTTCGTAACACAAAAAAACATACTTCTGTAAAATTTGATCAAATTACAAAAACAAGAAATAAATTATTATATATAAAAATTAATACATACAAAATGTTCTGGGGGCTATAACTCATCAAGCAAACAAAATTGTACTAAGGTAAGTTGACTTAAATCACATTATTTTGGTCCACGGAAGCTATTCCTGAAGTATGGCCCATTCTTTAGTAAACACCCTGTAAAAGCATCCATCATTTACCCTTTTATTTTTAAAAATATGCAAAATCGTTAAATACAAAAGTTTGTCGAAATTGTTGTATTTTTTATGTGATACCTCATTATACCTACATGGTGACCACATCAACTTTGCTCTTTTTAACAGAAAAGCAAATTCTATATGGTACATTGTACCATTTTATCCTCCTTTATTGGTCGCATTATCCGAAATTTAAACATCTTCGGACTAATTACTGTTAAAACACTCATTAAAAAAAATAACTTGATGCAAATTCTAGAAAAATGAAACATCCTGTACACTAAATTATCACATCAAATGAAATAACAAGTAAATTTGACAAACTTTTATATTTAACGTTTTTTTTAATTTCTAAAAATAAAAAAGTTGATGAATTCTAGAAGAATTGAACATCTTTTATAATAAATAAAAACACAAGTAATTTCGACAAACTTATACTCGCATTTCCAAATTGCAGGTACGGTCCTACAGCTCTATAGCTCAACGTAAATAACAGCTACTATAGGTAAAGCTACTCGTATAAATATTGCCAAAATAATTTAAATTATATTGAGAAAAACTTTATAGAAATAACTTACCTGGATTATGGCTTAAAGCCATATTTAATATTTGTTTTGATCGATAACTCATTTTTACGCACGCAACAGCACTAATACACACTTAAAGCATTGATTAAGGAATGAACAAGATACGCGACTTCAATGGTAAAGTGCGAGGCCAATTTTGGCGGCGAGATCTCGGTAAGTTGCGGGCATTCCTGTGATTTACGTAGTATGCTTTTGACAAACCTGTGTCGTGTCTGAGTAGGTAAAGAATGACAGTTTTGCGACACCCCCCACCACTTTTTGCACCCCCACTCCTCCCCCTATCAACGTTTAATAACTAAACTAATTTGCTAAGGCTGTGTCAACGTTAGTTAACCATTCGTTATAACCAGTGATAGTGGGAGGGAACGACCGATATTCGATTAAGTCAACCAACCGCTGTCACCACATCTGATTTAACTCTTGGCCGTTGAATTCAACGCAGGTCGTGGCAAACCCTTAATATATCGAAGTCTCGAAATCGATATATTAACGGCAACTGTCGACAATGAATGCTTCCTCGTATACAGGCTTCGCAACGTCCTGAACTAAAGATACAACACTAGCTAAACACTTTGCACAATACACAATTCACTTCTGACACCTGCCCAGACAGGTCTTGTTCGTTCACTCTTCTTTGGCTTCAGCCGAATGGTCAAACCGACGCAATAGCGAGGGTCGTTAGCTATGGGGTCAACACAGATACTAGACTATTACTAGAACGCAATAAGAAGACATGGATAATAAATAAAGGTATATATTAAACAATCATCATAGTACATATAGAGCCTCACCTAGCAAGGTCTGCCACCATAACCACGATACCCCCACAAGGGGTCAGCGACCGCGACGGCCGCGCTTAAAGACGAGTGATCGATTGCCGAAAGAGAATTATTACATGGACGTGACTGGCAATTTAGTGAGTGGGTTTTATAGATTTACTGTTAGAATTAGACTAAAAATTTAAGGTAATATTCTCCAAAAGGGGTATATGCCGTTAGACGTCTGTGGATATTTCAGAAAGGGGAAATCTCTTCGAATGCTATCTCACAAGGCGGTCACCTGGTAATAATGGGGAAGTGCCCCGGTACCCGTGCGTACCGCACTGGGGCCTATCCTGGCTTGATTTAATAAAAAATGGCGGATTTCCATTTTGCGAGATCATCGGGAGGTCTCCCACTATATATATGGAAATGACCCGAGACCACTTCATGTCGCCACGTGGCGTCGCAAATTCCGCTATTTCCAAATTTTATTCAGTTCCTAAAATTTCAAAATGGTGCTATCAGACACGATCCCGGTAGAGACGATGACCAATGGGTAGGCGAGGCCAGCTCAACCATCCTTGGAAGCCGTAGGTCACGGACTCACTAGGAATTCCAGAACGCGAGGGTAGAGTGAACCTATGGGTCCGTAGATCAGTGCGACCACGAAGGTGGATCAGTCTATGGTAGATCAGATCAAGAGCTACCGATCTACGGTAGATTCACTCTCGCGCCTTTGTGGAGTATTCCTGTGATCTGTTAGACCGGCTTATGAAGATGATTACCTGCGCTGTAATCATCATAATTAAAACCCCAGTCCGTCCATAGAGGATTCGGCACTGGCAGAGGATAATGCATATCCTTGGTCGTCTCTACATGCTGCATCGTGCCTGGATGCGTTCGTTCAAACATGAGATATGGGCCGAAAAAGATAAAGGGAATTTTGGAAACTGTACTGAAAATCGTCTTATAAATTTTATAAAAAATCCTGATATGCATGGATTCATGCATATCAGGCAAAAAGAAGGAATTTTGGGTTTAGGAACTGAATTGAAATTCGACATATTTTTGATAAAAAAATGGTGTACATGGAACAGATGTTCCACATACACCATTCAAGCCTTAGCTTGTGTGCTTATGTCTAATTGGGATCTTTTACTTAAAACTACTTTCACAGCATCTCCTGGGTTCGATAACACCCCCACCACTTTAGCCCCGCCCCCTTTAGCCCCGCCCCCTCCCCCACTCCAGACACGCCCCCTTCCTCCACCACTTCGGCACCCCCACCCCTCTACTTTAGCCCCGCCCCTTCCCCACTCCAGACACGCCCCCTCCCCCACCACTTTGGCACCCCCCACCACTTTGGCACCCCCCACTCCAGCACTTTGGCACCCCCCACCACTTTGTACACCCCCCACTCCAGCACCCCCCACCACCTTTGATCCATTAACCTTGACCTCTCATGACCTTTGGCACCCCCCACCACTTTTGATCCATTAACCTTGACCTCTCATGACCTTTGCACCCCCCCCCCACCATTTTTGATCCATTGACCTCTCATGACCTTTGCACCCCCCACCATTTTTGATCCATTAACCTTGATCTCACGTGAGCACCCCCCACCACTTTGACACCCCCTCCACTTTTTTCGCCATAAATGGGTGGGGGTATACAGTAAATTCTATAAAATGGTGGGAATTCACAGTTCTAGAAAGTTTTTGTGTTGAACAGTATTCAAGATGACTCAGTGTGGCAGTATCTTCAGTCTACCTGAACTAAAAAGTGATTTATCTGGAAGTTTACCTCATGCACCTCAAAACAAGAATGATCTATTTGTAATTGGTGAACGAAAACATCAACTGAATAAATCAAAAAGTAAATTTGTGTCGACTGGATTATCATATGACTTCTGGTACGCACCATGTATAAAACTAACAGGCAATAAATTGGACACAATAATTTTTGGCGAAAGTGAGTGGAATGAATTTCTTACATACCAAGGTATTATAACCAATTATCTATATATCAACGGTAAAGCAGAGCAGATCGATGCTGAAAATTTTACGATACAGTTTGAAAAAATATCCTATTCGAGAGTGATCAAAATTGTAAAAAATAACTCGTACATTTACATGGGGTATGAATCCATCTGCAAGTTGTGGGAAGCGTTACCACTTATCAAGTATAGAATTGATATGCTGAGAAGGCAACAGTTTTCAAGTTACTTAAAAATTGTGCAAAACGGACTACAGCGGCAAAACGGAGATGTGTTTGAAAATGTAATGAATTTGCTTCAGCCGCTCGAAAACTGTAATAACGAAAACGTTTGCATGCTCATGGAATTAATTTACATTTACCCGGAATTATTTGAACTTGAGTGCTGTGGAAGAGTTGAATAATGAAGAAAGTAACATTTAATACAGAAAATAATAAAACATATTTTATGGTTACATGGAATTTTGCATAGCAATCATCAAGGAAGCGATATTGGGAGTTTTTATCCATTGACCGAATGCGGTTTAATAGAAGAGTAGAGAAAATCTCAAATATTATCAGTCCTATTTTAGAAAATAATCATAGATGTAACATATTTAATGATAGATTTAAATGAAATGTTAGCGAAACCAATTATGTACCATGTGTGTGATAAAATAAAAGAAATATATGTTTAAAAATTGTTTTATTAAGGGTGAAAAAAAAAAGATAAAGGAGTAATATATTATACAATTTGATTATTAGAAATCCATGAATTGAATTTATTGGATAATCCCAGCCATTTCACATAGAGCTTGTCACCTTTTTTTCTTAAAACCTTCTCCACAAGATATATATCGGGATGTTTTACTTTCTGAAGTTCCTGCTCATAGAATCCTCCTTGAATTAAATTACCTTCCTGATCTTCTAAAAGGTAAGTTCTAGGATTACTTTTATGAACCTTTATAATTTTAAAAATTTCATTAGACCAGTTCGGAGTATATCCTTTGCAAAAGACTTCTCGGTATTTGCTAATCCTCACACAATCGTTTACTTTAAATTTTTGCTTCCTTGGATCGACTATTTTCAAATGACTATATATAGTTTGCAACAAGTGTTTTTCATCTTTCTTTTTAATATCTTTAGGTTTTCTTCCAATCGTTCTGTGTTCGGTGTCATTGTATTCCGCAACAATGTCTGGTAAAAGATTTAACCACTTGTAATTTCCTTGTAAGCTAAACAGTTTCCACATTTTATTTTTTAGGGTTCTGTTCACTCTTTCAACAACGCTTGCTTTAAGATGTGTGTAAGAGCTATAATGGTTAATTTTCCACTTATCCATTAATTCCTTGAATTCTTTATTGTAAAATTCTTTTCCCATATCTGTTTGCAAATTTTTAGGTAGCAGTTTGATATTTGAAAGGATTCTTCCCATTGCTCGTGAAACTTCTTTTCCACTTTTATTTTTCACAGGTTCACACCAAACAAATTTTGAGAATACATTAATGACCACTAAAATATATTTATAACCTTTATTTATTTTAGCGTAAGGGATCATCTCTACGAGATCTGCTTGAAGAAGATCATTTAGACCTTTAACAATTACTCTTCTTCGTTTGAAAGATTTTCTAACTGGTTTATGAATTTCGTTTACTATTTCCTTCTTAATGTCAGTCATGTTGTAGAATAATAGAAAGAAGAGAAGTACGGTTTCGATCAATATAGTAGCACAGTAAATGAAGCCTTAACTTTTCCATGCACACTATTTATCTAATTATTTTACCCTCCTTTAACTCCTCTATTATCGAAACTATTTCGTTGTTATGTCCATTATTCCCTGCTAACTGTGATGCAATGAGCAGCTTTAATCGATCTACAATTTCATTATAATCATCAAAATGTTTATATTCAATATTTTTGTTATTGAATTCCATCATCGTTAGTTTTCCACCTCTCTTACTTTGACTCCTTGTTTTCCTCACTGGTTCAGGAATCGACTTCGATCTTGGTCTTTGCTCTCCTTCTGAGGTGGATCTCACACTCGATGCGCTTGGATTTCTCCTCCGTGACATCGAATATAAATTCGTAACTCGCGGTTTGATAATATCTATGAATTTACTTGCATTTGATGTAGATAGACCTCTTTGAGGATCATAACCTAAAAACTGGGTATTCGTCCTTTTAATAATATCAATATATTGATCTACATCTGTTGGCCGATAACCTGCTGGATGTTTTTTGAACATTAGTTCATATAATCCTGGTGTACCAATGTACTTAAATTCGCCATTAATGATGAAGTTAGCTCCCTCAAAATCAACGGATGAATCACCAATTGCATAGCTTTTTCTAAATGGGTCAAAGTGAACGCCAAAGGTATCATCAAAATCTCCCTTAGTATCATTAATTCTATCTTCAATATACGCTCGAGGTAGTGGTATTTTAAACTGGCTTAAATAACGCTGATGTTCTGTTTCACTATCTGCTATTGTCGAAGGAAAAGTTTCATCAAAAAAACTCTCAACAATTTCGGGTTGGTTTTGAGTTGAATCAAACTCAAATGTCTGCTCTCCCAAATCAATAGGAGCTGTCAAACGATAATAGTCATGTAGTGGTTGGGTACTTGGTCTAAAACTATCCCTGATGCTTTCTTCTTTTAATTCTTCTTTTAAATTTAATTTTGGAGGAACTTTGAGAGTTGAAACTATTTCATTAAGCGGTTGTGTTATCGGTTTATAATTTTTCTCCAACAAAAACTGTGATTCGGCAATATCATTCTTCAAGTTGTGATATTTTTGCTTTAGCGCCTTCCTCGCCTTTAACAGCTCCGCAACCACACGATTATCCATGGCGACTGATTGGTAGTATTTAATGTTCGCACTTTATATATGAATGAATTTATCAAATCCTTTTCTATATCTTCCAGAGTTGATAGCACAATCTTTATCTATTACAACAAATCCGTATTTATCTTTCCAACAAAATGAACAAAGTTCCCTAAAATCTTGTAAACTCATATCAACGTTTACATGATCATCATAAATGTGTTTTAGATTGGTCATATCCTGCGGGAATATTACAAGAAGATTAGCATTATCTCTAACCAGTTGTTTGGGAATAGAGGAATAAGTCTGACATAAATAAAAACAGTCAGTGTTTCTATGACGTCCGAAACAAAAATAGTTTTTGATGATGCTTTGATTGCAAGACGCTAAATCGTCGAATATGATCACTGAATTTAACTTTATTTCTTCAGGAGGTATTACTTCATCACCATCATTATATTCAAAATATTCAATTTCATTCATAGGTTTAATTAAAAGTCTCAAAAATTCATATTTGGGTTGATATAGGGATTTGGAATATAAATAAATATTTTCAAATCGTAAACCATTAGGATGTTCCAATAAACTGAGCATGACATTTGTTTTTCCACACCCAGAACTTCCAACCAAAAGTCCTCGTTTCGACAGTCCACCGAACAAAATACCATGCTTTTGAAAAGTGTTCGTCATTGAAATCTCATCATGATTTACAATTGGTAAAATTGTTGTTTGCTGTTGAATTTGCATTTTTCACATCAATCTTATCGTAAAACAGAACTTTCTTAAAAAGAGTACCGTTACAAACTGATAGATCAGTGTTTCCTGCTTTATATATAAAGAGTGAGTTCACAAAATAACATTCATTTAGCTGTGCGATTCAATATATAATGGATCGGAGCAAAAGTTCACCGCTCACTTGTGCTAGAAAGTTTAAAAAGAGTGGACGTGGTTTGATCAATACCATAATAAATAAACTTCCCGTGGAACTACATATACCTGGTTATAATTATTGTGGACCGGGAACCAAACTTGCAAAACGTCTACAACGCGGCGACACCGGAATTAATCCTTTAGACGAGGCGTGTAGAGAACACGATATAGCATATTCTACATTTCAAGACGTTGAAAGAAGAAATCAAGCGGATAGGGAATTAGCCAAAATTGCATTTAAACGTGTAAAAGCACCTGATTCGGGTTTTGGTGAAAAACTCGCTGCACTGGGAGTCGGTGGAATAATGAAACTAAAGAGTAAAGTGGGAATGGGGCTTAAGCGCAGAAGAAATCCAAGGAAGAAGAAATGTGGAAATATGAATTTGAAGTTTGCAGTAAAAAAAAAATCACCCTCTAAAAAACCTAGACGAAGAGTTATCCCCGCTCCAAAAAGAGGAGGCATTCTCCCTTTCCTGCTACCTCTCTTGGGGGCATTAGGGGCTGTGGGAGGAGGCGTGGCAGGTATTACAAAAGCAGTTAACGATGCCAAAGCAAATCGCCAGGTGATAGCAGAACAAATGAGACATAATTTAGCAATGGAACAGACCACTAAAGGGAAGGGTTTATATTTAGGCCCCCATGAAAAGAAAGGCTTAGGATTATACCTTAAAACTTATAAAAAAAACTAATAAAGCTACTACACCGACCACTAACTAATATAGATTTAATAAAATTTGCGAAAAAACTTAAAATTCCTTATTTTCGAGGCGTCTTCATGAAAGATACACTTCCAAAAGGAATAAAGAAAAATGAATCTGGGATAGTAAATCTAGATGATAATGATGGAGACGGGACTCACTGGATAGCATATTTCAAGCAAAACCAAAAAATAGTTTATTTTGATAGTTATGGGAATTTAAGACCCCCAGAAGAGTTAATAAAATATTTTTTAAGTGATGGTAGCTCAAATAAAATAAAATACAATTATGATTCTGTACAAAATAATAACTCATATGTTTGTGGACACTTATGTTTAATTTTTTTATATAATCAATGTAAATAATGTTATGTATTCATTTACTAATAAATTGTCAACGTGTTAATATGGCTCCGACTTTAATTCTTAGTGGTAATTCATCTAAATTAGATTATGATTTGAATCCTCACATATATTTAGAGGATGATATAGATTACGAAATTGGATTGACACACTTTGATACTTATAATACAATTCCAAACATTGACAATAGGAACAACAAATTTGTGTGGGGAGAGAATGATGGGTATACAGCCGAAATTGATGAGGGATGCTATGAGCTTTCTGATATCATAAAAAGCATAGTGGACGCAGTAAAGGAACTGGATGAAGGTGCAGTTATTTTGATTTCTTTGAATATGAATACATCTAAAGTAGCTATAAAGATGAATAGAAGAATAAATTTCAAAGGAAGCGATTCTATTGGTTCAGTATTAGGATTCGATAACAGAGAGTTGGAAGCTGATGTGAAACATATTTCTGATCACACCGTACGCATATCTAAAGTGAATGTCATCTGTATCGAGTGTAACATTGCGGTTGGTTCCTTCTTTAATGGAAAACCTGTCCACATTATTCATCAGTTTTTTCCAACAGTTCCAGTTGGATATAAAATAGTGGAAGCACCCACAACTATTCATTACTTCCCGGTGAGCGTCAAGACCATTGACAACATTACAATCAGAATAGTTGATCAAGAGGGGAATCTCGTCAATTTTCAAAACGAAGTCAGAACAGTTAGCTTGCATCTCAGAAAATCAATTCACTAAGGAAATGGTATTAATATTCAATTCGAGGTCACCTGTGCATCACTATAAAAGGAGCAGTAAGAAGAAAATCCGCAGTTCTAAAAACACTTTCAGCAGATTAACATCGGAAAATAAACAGTTTTTACGGTCACTTGGATTCGAAGTGTTAGTATAATGGAATTGTTAAATATTACCGAACAACCTTTTAGTGACAATTCTGTAGCAGAATATCAGTATCATACATATCAACCCAATACATCTGGAACTCTAGATTATAATGATGAAACAAGAATTACCATTCAAGATTTAGATGCCTATACTGCTCCGTGCACTAGCTATTTATACATCGAAGGAAAATTAACAAAAGATGATGGAACTGCAGCTAAAAAATTGGAATTTATTAATAATGGTATTGCTTTTTTGTTTCGGGAAATTAGGTATGAATTAGGTGGTGTTGTAATAGATTCAGTAAGAAATGTTGGTTTGGTTTCAACTATGTTTCATTATCTATCATTAAATGAAAACGAGAGTATTTTTATGCAAAATGCTGGGTGGTTCCCGAAAAAGATGAAAGGTGAGGGAACTAAAATTATAGCAGATGAAAATGGAGATTTCAACGTTTGCATTCCATTAAGTTTTCTGCTTGGATTCTTTGAGGATTTTCAAAAAATTATAATTAATATGCGACAAGAATTGGTATTGATACGTAGTAGTAATGATTTAGACAGTGTTACAAGTGGCGATGAAACTGAAAAACCAAAAATTACCATTTCTAAATTATTATGGAGAGTACCACATGTGACAGTAAGCATGTCAGAACAAATACGATTAAATAAAATTATAAGTAAGAACGTTGATCTACCTCTAAGATTTAGAAGCAGGGAATTAATTGAATATCAATCTATACCTGACACAATCCAACATACGTGGAATGCTAAGACATCTAATAAAGTTGAAACTGCTAAACATGCATTATTTGGTCTTCAAAAAAATAAGAAAGGAAAAATTACATCTGATATGAGCAAATTTGATAATTGTGATCTAAAAAACATAAGAATTTTCTTGAATTCTGAGAGATACCCATATAGTGATCTACAACTAGACTTCAAACGTAACAAATATGCAACTCTCTACAAAATGTTTGCTGATTTTCAACAATCCTATTACCCACATAAAATAAATCAACCGATATTCAACCCGATAGAATTCAATGCAATTGCACCACTAGTTCATATTGATTGTTCACGTCAAAAAGAAGCTTTGCAAACTGGATCAGTGGTTATGAGAATAGAATTTGAGACTGACACCCCTACTAAAAATGTTAATGCATATTGTGTCATACTGCATGAGAAATATTACACATATAATCCGTTAACAAAAATCGTTCGTCAACATTAAAAATTGCGCATGACAAGTTTTTTTACCTATATAACGAGGCACATTATTAGTCTGTTGAGAGTAAGTTGAGAGAACACAGAGAAGAGTTCTGCTTATTAAAAGTGAGAAAGCTTAAAAATATGAAACTCGTTATCGATTTTCAAGGATTTAAAACTGAAAACAACAAGTTTATCGTCAAGGAGTTCGCTGGCTATGATGGGATGAAAGTATGTCATTATATTTTTAAGCCACCTTATCCGTTTGAGATGCTTTCACCAGACTTACAAAAACAAGCTTACTGGTTAACAAGAAATCATCATTGCATTAAATGGAGTGATGGGTTTACACCACTACATATGTTCGGGCAAATTATTAAGAACTTGACTACATCTGCTGAGTGCGTTTACGTGAAAGGAGGAGAAAAGGCAAAATACATCAGACAATTTATTACACAACCTGTTTTGGAATTAGAAGAGCAACCACCTCTATTGAAATCCAGCGCAAAATGTTTTTTTCATTCAAATGATAAGTGTATGTGTGCACTTTCTAATGTATATTACCTGTATGAAAATTTTATGATGTCATGAGTTTAGAAATAAAACAATAAATATTAATTATGTTTTTATTTTATCACCAAAGAGTAACAAATATAATTTCAATTTAGAGAAATCCCCTCGTCACTATCGTCTTCACTCATTAATCTGTTTGCAAGGTCTGGTCTTAAAAACCGTTTTAGCTGATGGAGTTCATTTTCTAAATCCAATTCGATTAGATCGTCTACAAGGCATTCCTCGCATATAAGATCTGTCAAAAACATTTCACATACTTCACGTGCTTGTTTGTACTTTTTGGCCAGATCAGTACAATAGTCTTCTGTGAAGAATTTACCCATTCCATAGATCGCTTCGTGTTCAGCATCGAACTGCATATTTGAAAATTGTTGACTTAAATGTTTTACACCACTTTCTAAATCAACAACTTTGATTTCTTCTACGTACGACATCCACATTTTAATAAACTTAATATTCTAATGATAATTGACTGTAGTGACGGACTCGTATTTATAATGAAATTCCCACCTATCCACCCCCACCTAAAAAATACTGCAACATAACAATTTTATTAGCTCACGTTTGCACAATCCTTATCAAGTGAACATTTTAATAATCTTTGTGAGTTTATTGCAAGCTCAGTATGCCTCCCACCTAACCTGAAATAGTATATAAGGTGTATACGTAAACAACTCGAAAAAAACAGACTATTGCTCAAGAAAGATGTGCATAGATCCAGTATTAAGTTATTGCACAACGAACTATGAATTGGTGAAACAAATAAAAGAAAAATTCCCTGACGTATATCAAGTGTTGGAAAGTTTACCAGGACAACGTTGGGTAATAGCTGGTGGTTTTATGAGTTACCTATTGAACTTAACCAACACCTTTCAAGACGTGGATGTATTTTACTTTAATAGTGAATTTAGTCAAAAATGCGTTAAATCTGAATGGCAACTCGATCCAGTATCATCTTCCTACAACAATGAGGTTTTCAACGTGTTCAATCACAGGAAATACAACATACAAGTTATAGAATTTATTAATATAACAGTGGAACAACCTCTGAGACATCAAATGTTTGCATTGTTGCATTGTTTTGATTGTGTAGTGGTTAGAAAGGCTTTACATTTAAAAAGTGGTGTATTGATTGACTGCAATTTTGGTCCTGTGAGTTTTGAAAATTGCTGTCGCCAACAAAAATATAATAAACGTCTTAATCAACCCATTGTCACTCAACCAAAAACATTGCGCCTAATAACTTATGAATATTTACAAAATGAGCAATAAAAACGTATTGAACACTATTGTTTCGTTATTTATTATTCATCCTATACCCATACTCCCCCTGATTCTTAAACAGTTGTAGAGGATTTTAACTGAATATTTGCATAAGAATTATTAAAAAAAACACAAATTCGTATAATAAATATTTTATTAAATGAACATTATACAACATACACAATTATAAAAGGTTATAATAAACTTTCATCAAATTCAAAACCTTGATTTTCCATTTCAATTATTTTATCAGCTAGTGACAAAAGACATGTTAAATTATCATTTTGGTCAGCGTTATTGTATTCATTATTGATGGAGTAATGACCCCATGCTAAAGTTTTTGTACTCCCGGGTATAACATATCGCTTATCATCTCGTGCTGACAGTGCAACTTTGTTTTTCAGTTCAGTATATACCGTGTGAAGATGTGAAAAGAATACATACATTTTACGGTATATTAATCCACCGTCTTCTACAATTTGTTTATAGTCAATCAAGTGTAATTGCTTCTTTATAACGCTTTTTGATATACCTTTGGCTTTCTTTTTTACATCATTTGCTTTAACGCAGTAAGCTTTCGCACCAGTGCCGAAAAAGCTTTCGATTGGGATGCCTGCATACTCATCTTTTAATTTACCTATGACCGACTGTGTTTTTGGAATATTATGGACATTAGGATAAGAATAATTTGAAGTGTCAAACAGTTCAATATTTTCTTTAATATCATCATAAACATTATTAGTATAAATTTCTAAAATTAATGAGTCTGTGTCAGTGTAACAGAGAGAAACGTTATCGTTATATTTCTTCTTTATAAAATTATAAAAAAAGTTATACATTACAGTTTTAGATATGTCTAAAATGGTGAAACCTATGTAAAGTGGCTTATTGTAATAAACTTTTAAAGGGGCCATTTGAACTGCTACTAAATTTTCAGTAAATACTGAACAAGATTTGAAATTTGGTTGTGCAATAAGCTGTTCAGCACCTACGCTACCTATTCTATTTTCCCAATGTGACATTAACCTCACATCAACCCTTTTATCAACATTTTCCATTGTTTTTCCAAAAATAGAATTTATAATAAATTTGAAGAGATCTCGTTCAAATGCATTTCTAGAAGCATTTCTAAGTCTAGTGGTTAAGTCAATATAGGGCTTCAACCATGCAGATTGTGAAAATTCAATGACTTTATGTATTTTTGTGAGTATTAATCCGTGTTCCAAACATTGCTTTAAATTTCGATAATGAATAATATATCTCTGTTTATCTTGCAAATTAAGAATCAATTTTGAATCTTTTGAGTTAGGAGGTATGATGTTTTCCGGACAAAACGGTAAATCATTATGTTTATCATGCAAATATTGTGGGTATTCTAAATCGACTTCTAATACATAACCTTTTGGAGACTCGTCACTTATTGTAGTGCAATCAAAGTTATCAATTTCATAATCTTCTAGCCATCTAAAGTCGCCCTTAGGCAGATGTTGACTCATTGAACAACCGTACAAATTGGTTGCGTCTAGGTATAATATATATGAAGTCGGTTCTGAAGGATTATAATTTTCAATTAACGGATTGTTTGCTATTGCTTTCCTGTTACTACATTGACTTATACCACCACGTATACCTTTTCTAAAGAAATGCAACTGATCAATTTCAGTTAAGAGTTGGAGTTCGACACGAGTTTTTCGCAACATGGCATCCCAACTGAATGATGGTGCTGTTAAATATTGCGCTGGATCTAATTTATATGTCTGTAAGCAGATCTGTCTAAAATTTTCAAAAATATCGGCTAGTATTAAAACATCAGACACTAAGTAAATATCAGAATATTCACCGAGAGTTTGACAATTAAAATTTAGCCACACATCACAAGCGCGATTATAATCATCCTGAGAAATTGATTCACCACTCAAAATATTAAAAAACTGGTCCTGTGTTGGTAATTTAGTCTCATCCAGTTTTTCTAACGAATCCACGTAAGAATATGGAAAAACACCTTTGCGTCTTAATAAATTGAACTGTGTTTCATTATTGTAAAATTTTTTAACCTCGTGGCATTGATGTGGTTCTAACGTTTGACTTAATTTATCTAAAGAAGCTGGTAAAAACCGAAACGAGTCCACAAACCTTAATTTCATATAAATATTCTTCGGTATTTTATCGTCTGACTTATCTACTAAAATGAATTTGGAAAATGTAATGTATTTTTCTTTGGTTTGTGCAACAACCTGTATTTTCTCTTTCTTTAGGGCTAGTTTTTTTAAAAATAGGTGTGAGTCGTAATTAGATAAATTGTGCAGATAAACCGGTAGAAATGTAGGTATTTTAAACTGTAAATTACACGTAGAGTGCGCAGGTCCACGAAAATTGCCTGTAAGGTGGCAGTGATCGCGAACTTTTACCTCATCTGCCTCAAAAGGTTTATCACAAATATGACATAACGGACTATCATTGAAAAATTGTTGCTCTTGTTCAGTTAATGGTTTCATTTCTACAATATTTTTTAAGTACTTTCTATATATTTCTAAAACATTTTGTTCTAATCGTTTAGTAAAAACGCCAGCGGCATCAATGCCTCGATAATATTCAAGTTTTGAAAGTCTCTCATCAAAGTTGCATTTTATATAAAAACAGAATGAATACGGCTCATGTTCATATGTTTTAACTGTGAATGATTCACTGTCGCAAGGTTCGTTATGGTGGATTGGCTTTAATAAACTTTCAAAATCCGCATATATCACGAATGGAAGCGGTAACTGTTTCTCAATGTTCACAAATTTTAATATATTTCCAGCAATTGTTTCACCACATTTATTAATTTGTAGATCAGGGTTTGGTAATACCGTACATATGTGATTACAGTCAAACCTTTCATGGTGGCATAATTTCTCAGGAGATCTAAAAAATTGAAGACAGCCATCACAAATATAATTTTTACCGTCATGTTTAGATCTTTGGCTAGATACTAGTCGCGACAAATCCTTAATAAGTGTGTAATGGCTATTCCCTTCAGCATCCGTTACAAGTAACAAGTTTACATGTGTATTTTGACGAAGAGATGTAAAATGTAAAGGGCCTACAATCTCACTAACCATTTTGCCATCTTTGTATTGATTATTCACCCCGAATACATTTATAGAAATATTATTTAACTTTTCAAATTTATTTATGTCTTTCAATTTAACTGGGAAGTCAATACCTTCAAAATTCAGCAATGTAGAGGGGCTTGGATAGGAAGACGTTCTATAAGGATTCCCATTGGGTGGAAATAGTGCAGCGATCACGCTCCAGGCCATGCACATTTCATCCTTATTTTGAATATTTAAAACAGCTTTTTTGTTTTCTATTTGTTTTGGCAATTTAATGTACGATGATGCAAATAACGGATTGTATTTGTTGATATTGACTTCAAGAAAACTAAGGTGCTTTATAGCCCATCCTAAAATAATAAGTATTATTTTAAACAAAAGAAGTAAAATAATTGACATATTACCTGAATCGCGCTCCTGAAAAGTTAATGCTTTTTCCAAAATCACCTCTTTAAAATAATTATACACATTCATCAAATCAGTTGAGTGTGTTATAATTCGATTATTGGTATTGAACGATTTTATGTCAGATAATTGTTTTTCCTCTATGACATATAGACCAAATAATTCCATATTAATTTTTAAGCTGAAGAATTTTTGAACATATTCCTCAATCACTGAGAAAACTTTTCTTCTTATGTCTTCGAAAAACTGAGGAATATCGGTATAATGTTTCTTTGAAGAAAATCGGTAACTCGCAATTCGATTCTTAAATGCACTTTGCAATTTTTCAACCCCTTCACCCTTATCAATCACTTTTTTGTGGGTAAAACTTCTCATATGACCCGCTAATTTGGATTTCGGTATTTTTTCACAACACACTGGGCAAATAACCTCATTTGTGCTCGAAGACGTACCAGGCTGATTTAATTCATCGTTTTGTGAATTATTTAGTTTAATCTTTTTTGGTGGATTACGTTGTCTGTATACACAACTCTCACGAAGATGACGTGTTAAACTCCTTTTTGCAGAAAACCGTGTTCGACACTGAGGACATTCCATTGTCCAGCTTACTTCCGTCAATGAAGGTCTAATCCTAAACACTTTCCTTTTTATACGCTCAAATGAGATTGGGTTTTTTAATTAAATTAATTTGACTAATAAATGACAATTATTATTATTCAGTTCATTTTGGTTGCACTTTTAATCTCGGTAATTAATGTTTTTTTTATCAAGACTTAATAATAATGCTTGCAATGCAAGGACTTGTGCAGTTCATTTCGGTTGCAATTTTAATCTCGTAATTAATGTTCTTTTTTATCAAGACATAATAATAACGCTTGCAATACAAGGAATTTGTGTCATCTTTATTCAGCATAAAATTTCCTATCCACCTATTAACAATGGGTACTTTATTATAAGCTCTATTTCGCTTAAGATAAGCTTAAACGCACACACCATATTCAGGCAGAGGGTATTCCACTTGCTGACTTGCAATTTATTTCAAATGTATACAGCGACCGATAAGAAATTTATCAGTCAACAAAGTTTTTCTAATTCACTAAGGAATCAATGCCTTTACTGTCCCTTGCAATTTCAGCAATTTGATTATGTATTTAATGTATTGTCTTGTCGTAAAATGCATCAGTTCTAGTCTTTCGTTCTGTTCGTAAAAGTGGTAAAAAAAGCGTAAAAAAATGTCTCAATTCTGGGCCGCAACCCCCTCGGAATTAAATCAAAGCCTATCGTTCGAGGCTAGAGTTAATCAAAAACTAAATACCCTGCACACTGCAGAATCAGTAGATTCCGATTTGCTAGTAACTAAGGGTAGTTTTTCGGAGCTTCGACCAATGAATGCTACCCCAACTTATCAGGAACCGGAAGTGGAACAGCCTGATGAAACTACGGAAACCGAAGAAAACTTTCTATTTAGCAGTTTCGTCGGCAAAATTAAAAGCAAACGTGCTGTTAGTAGAAGAGCCATTGACAAGGCAAAGAACTCATTTCTGTCTGCCATAAATCGTTCACTTGTGGCCGAATCCGGGAAATGTGCTGCCCAACTTCGTCACCGGAAGACCGTAATCTCTGCAGAAATCCAGAACTTGGAGAGGCAACACGAAAAAATCACCAATTTGCTCGAGGAATCCAGAAAAGAACAATCTGAGATTGATGGGGCGTTGGACAATTTGAAATATGTGCTGCAAATGTTTTCACTTCCAAAAAAAACTGAGTGATAGTGCATTCTCATCTTTTGTGCATTTTAATAATATAATTGTTACTTGTCTTTAATGAAATGTACGAAATTTCTATGACAATAGTGCATTCTCACCTTTGTACATTTTTATAATTTTGCAATTGTTACATTAAAATAATAAATGGCTTTATGAAATGAAATTTTTTAAAATATTTAAACACTGTTTATTTCAACCTACAATATGTCTCAAACTGTGGGTTATAGTTGGTTGCCTATACCATTTTTAAAAGCGATGCACCCAACGATCTAAATTGCGCGTACTTATCAGTTAATAATAATAAATGCATTGACCTCGGTCGAGATAAAACTAACTGTTAAATATTATATAGGACATCTATCTCGATTCAGATCATAACCTGGTTTCTTGTTCTCAGTGGCGGCTCATCGATTTATGGGAGGGCGAACACTTTTCTTGAATTGTATTTACTTACTCGTATTTAAAATCAAAAACATATTCATTTGTAATTGTTTTTATTCAAAATTATTATATTCTTAACTTAAAATTAAACATTTTTGTAGCCCCCATTTACAGACGTGGCATTTGGATTGCCTGGGTGGTGGGCCGTCGACATGTGTTCGCCATTCTGGACGGTTAAAATGCACAAAGCAGGGCAATTGTACTTGTAATTCAAACTTGTCTTTGTACTCCCTCGGTAATTTGGGCCATGCAAAGAGGAGTTCAACTGGAGAAACTGCTTCAGTCAAATATTGCAGTGGAAACTTCTTTATTTCTTCCTCCGTAAAATCACACAATTGTTTTCCATTTATATGCTTGTTTTTCAATTCCATTATTAGGCACTTTGGACATTCCACCATGATATCCATACCAATTATGCAGCCGGCGCTTTCCTACCAGGTAGTTCGCAATTATCACAGCAGGTATACACTTTGATATTTTTATCTGAGTGGTATTCTTCTAATATACTTCTACATATGACGCACAGCCAGGTGCACATGGGCATAGTGTGAATAACACTGCTTTATTCAATTTAAAGGATTAGTTCAAAACTTTCTTGGACTGTGCCACCAATTTATAGAATTTACTGTATACCCCCACCCATTTATGGCGAAAAAGTGGAGGGGGGTGCCAAAGTGGAGGGGGGTGCTCACGTGAGGTCAAGGTTTATGGATCAAAAATGGTGGGGGGTGCCAAAGGTCATGAGAGGTCAAGGTTAATGGATCAAAGGTGGTGGGGGGGTGCTGGAGTGGGGGGTGCTGGAGTGGGGGGTGTACAAAGTGGTGGGGGGTGCCAAAGTGCTGGAGTGGGGGGTGCCAAAGTGGTGGGGGGTGCCAAAGTGGTGGGGGAGGGGGCGTGTCTGGAGTGGGGGAAGGGGCGGGGCTAAAGTAGAGGGGTGGGGGTGCCGAAGTGGTGGGGGAAGGGGGCGTGTCTGGAGTGGGGGAGGGGGCGGGGCTAAAGGGGGCGGGGCTAAAGTGGTGGGGGGAGGAGTGGGGGGTGCAAAAAGTGGTGGGGGTGTCGCAAAACTGTCATTCTTTACCTACTTGTCTGGTTTTATATCATTAATAATCTAGTGGTAATAAGAATTTAATGTCCAGATTAATTTTAGTTTAAAATTATTAACGTATTATGTCCTCTCTGCCAGCTATTTCTCAACGTTTGTTTGACTTTTAACCGTCACATAATTTTAAACTAAAATCAATCTGAACATTCAATTGTTGTTTTCACTAGATTATAAATTATATAAAACCAGACACGACACAGGTTTATCAAAAGCATACTACGTGAATCACAGGAATGTTTGCAACTTACCGGGATTCTCGCTGCCAAAATTAGCCTCGCACTTTACATTGGAGTCGCGTATCTTATTCATTCCTTAATCAATGCTTAAAGTCTTAACAGAAATAATACGTAGATAAGTTAGCAGGAACCTCAAAAATGCACGTGGTAATGTATTTTGCGGGAGAAAATTAGGAGCATATCTTGACAACGTTGCAGGGACTCGTATGTATACTGAAAATGCCATTTATAAACAGTGGGCCTCGCTTGTTACATAAATATTATAAAGGGACTCGGATATACGTTGTAAACATGTATGTTTTAATTTTGGAAAAATTTAACCCCTCAAGAGGGATTATTGTTAAATGTTATTAGGACATTGCAAAACATCAATATATACCGGGTGACCACGAAATGAGGCTCGCCCTTATATCTTCTTTGTTTTACGGGATATAAATTTCAAATTTGGACACGTCAAATAACGGTTAAATATGCATTATTTCAACCGTTTTATCACTTTCTGTCGCTTCCGGTTTCACCGGAAATGACACTAACTTTCGTTTTTTAAATGGAACACCCTGTATATTTTTACATTTTTGGATTCAGGAGGTCATTTTGAATACAGTTAAGTCATATTGAGATAAAAATATTATTGACAGACATTTTTATGAGCAAATTTAATTTTTGATCTAGGCGGCCGTGACCCCAAAAAAATGTTTTGTTTTGCTTCAATAATTAATCAAAAAATACAATTATGATATTATGTCGTATGACATTTGTGTTATAAGATCTTAAACGTTTCGGAAATCGTTTTTCCAGAATAACTCATTTTTTTTAAATGGCACCATGGTGACTCACTATGTTATTTTAATAAAGCATTTCATTACCGATAATTTGATACTAAACACTTCATTATTTGTTCATATTAGTAGTGAGTTGTTTACAACGGAGTATGCTGTATACAGACAGGATCGTGATTTAACAAAATGTGGTAAAAAAGATGGAGGTGGAGTTCTTATTGCGGTCAAGAATAGTGTTCAATCTGTTTGGAAAAAATCATGGTCATGTGTGGGCATCATTGAAGACATGTGGATTAGCGTAGTTTTAGAAAATAACATAAATCTAAATATTTGTTGTGTGTACGTGCCTCCTTATGCTTCAGAAAATAATCTTTTATCACACCTGAACAAAGTAAGTGAAATAATTCATAATAATCCTAATGACAAATTTTTAATCGTTGGAGATTATAACATACCAAATATTTCGTGGGAACTCGATCGTATCTCGAATTGTTATATCCCAACTTTGGTTTCTGACTCTAATGGAGAAAATTTGGTTGATGCTTTCAGTATGACAGAATTATTTCAGTATAATGGGTGTCTAAACTCGAATGGTAGATTATTGGACTTAATTTTTTCAAACTGTGATGATGTAAAGGTCGTTCCTAGTAAGTCTCCATTTGTTAAAGAAGATGTCTATCATCCTGCATTAGAAATTAATACTTCCCAATTAGATATAAAATTTTCAAATAAAGTAACTTATGAGAAATATAACTTTAGTAAAGGTGACTATGACCAAATTAATCAGAAAATTTTAGAATTTGATTGGGACAACATGTTAAAGAACTTATCTGCTAATGCATCCGTTAATTTCCTTCAATATACTCTCGATAATATTATCTTACAATATATTCCTTTAAAAAGAACAGACCGATCTTATCCCATATGGTTTTCGAGAGGTACGATCCTTTTAATAAAACAGAAATACAAAGCTCATAAAAAATGGAAAAAGTTTAGAAATCAGCTGGATCATATTGGTTTTGAGTCATTGCGTAAACAAGTAAAACAACGTATCAAAAATGACTACGTTGTGTATATTTCGAATATAGAAGAAAACATGAAAACAAACACAAAGTCTTTTTGGACTTACATTTCCAACATGAAAAAATCACAATCTCTCCCCTCTATTCTAAAACATAACAATAATGAATATTGTGATGACCAAAGCAAATGTGATTCTTTCTCTAATTATTTTGGGTCCGTATATGAACCATCAAATACTCCATCTAATATTATGTTAAATAACACCACTTCAAATTGTATAACGTTAAATTCAATAACAGCTGAGCAAATCACAGACCATATTTCCAAACTTGATGTGAATAAAAGTCCAGGACCAGACAATATTCCTCCGTTATTTATAAAATCATGTATAAATTCAATAGTCATACCACTTGAGAAAATTTTTAACAAATGCTTATTTGAGGGAGTTTTTCCCGAAAAATGGAAATGTGCACGTGTAGTTCCAATTTTTAAGAGTGGCAATAAATCTAATATCGAAAACTACCGGCCTATATCATTATTATGTATTTTGGGGAAAATTTTTGAGGCTATAATAACGTCAGAATTATTTTTTAAAGTAAAATATATATTAAATCCTTTTCAGCATGGTTTTTTTAAAGGGAGATCGGTAAATACAAATCTAATACCTTTTGTACAAACTGTTTTAGAAGCTATGGATAGTAGACAACAGGTTGATGCTGTGTATACCGATTTCTCGAAGGCATTTGACAAGGTACATCATCCTACTTTGTTTATTAAGCTTTCGAATTTCGGTATACATGGCAATCTTCTTAGATTGTTAATGTCTTATTTGCTTGGCAGAACTCAGGCTGTGAAAATAAATAATTCTCAATCGACACAAGTACCTGTTACGTCAGGGGTACCCCAAGGATCCCATTTGGGACCTTTGCTATTCTCCATTTTTATTGATGATATAATCGATTGTTTCAAATTCTCGCAGTGTGCATTATACGCCGATGATCTTAAAATTAAAAAAAATATCAACACACTAAACGATTGTTTTCTGTTAAACGATGATTTAACTTCATTAAATGAGTTTTGCGTAGCAAATAGGATTTTTTTAAATACAAACAAATGTTGCTATATAACTTTTACACGAAATTTAACTAGAATAATATTTAATTACACACTAAATGGTGAACCTCTTAAACAAGTTAGCGTTGTAAAAGATCTAGGAATATACTTGGACACCAAATTGAGTTTTGATAGTCATATTGAGAGTATCGTCCAAAAATCATTTAAAAATCTAGGCTTCATATTAAGATCAACTAAAGATTTTAAAAAAGAAAAATCGGTTATGATTCTGTACAACTCTATGGTTCGTAGTCACTTGGAGTATGCTAGTTTAGTTTGGGATCCTGCTTATAATAAATACATTAATAGGATTGAGAAAGTTCAGATAAAATTAGTTAAGCACTTAAACTTCAAATTCCATCCTGAAAGACAATTTAACAATTACACTCGTAATTTACAGTTATATACGATGGAATCTTTAAAAAACAGAAGGGTGGCTTCACATATTATTTTCCTGTATAAAGTAATTCACAACAAAGTAGACTCCCCTTACTGTCTGAATTACTTGTCATTTCTCACTCGACCTTTTGAGGCCCGAGAACAAACTTTATTTTACTCCAGATTTTGTAACACAAATTCTTATTTTTACTCTCCTATGAATAGGATACAGCAAATATATAATTTAAATTTTTCTCACATTGATTTGTTTCACTTATCTCTTACACAGGTAAAAAATAAAGCTCTTCGAGCATTGCGAGAATAATGAGGTACACATATAATGTCATTTAAATTTTTAAAGTAATTGTTTTTGTACTTTTCCTCAATTTTTGTAGTAATATATATAATTAATATTTATATTTATACAATATATATATACATATATGTATATATATTAGATTAGGTTAGAATAGTAGCTTTTAGTTTTTTTTTTTATTATTTTTTGTTCTATTAGTAGCTTATCTACTTTATTTTTATAGTAAGTTTTTGTGAATTTTTTGGCTTTTTTTGGTAGAAAATAGTTTACTGTATGCTTTATTTTAATTTGTGTCATTCTGTTATTGGAATCTGTGTATTCTGTTGAATGACCTATTGTTCAAATAAATAAATAAATAAATAAATATTATAATACATAAAAATTACATTCAACAAGATATAAACACTGAATTTCTATCAAATAGGTGCCTTTGAAATGTAACGAAAGAAACAAATGAATAGTTTGACAGCTCAAATGATATTTAAATCTATGAGAATCAGGTATTATTTTGCTGCGTATTAAAAAATTATGGTTTATTCACAAAGTGACAAAGTGGATATGCTGTTGATATACGGGGAAAGTCGCAGAAATAGTCTGGCAGCCCGTGATTTATATGCAGAACGCTATCCACTAAGAAAATGTAGAACGGGAGCTGAGACAAGAGAGAGTAGCTCAAGAACACCACTTTGTCACTTTTTGAATAAACCATAATTTTTTAATACGTATCATAATAATACCTGATTCTCATAGATTTAAATATCATTTGAGCTGTCAAACTATTCATTTGTTTTTCGTTACATTTCAAAGGCACCTATTTGATAGAAATTCAGTTTTAAATATGAGTTTATTTTCATTTATATCTTGTTGAATGTAATTTTTATGTATTATAATATGAACAAATAATGAAGTGTTTGGTATCAAATTATCGGTAATGAAATGCTTTATTAAAATAACATAGTGAGTCACCATGGTGCCACTTAAAAAAAAGAGTTATTCTGGAAAAACGATTTCCGAAATGTTTAAGATCTTATAACACAAATGTCATACGACATAATATCATAATTGTATTTTTTGATTAATTATTGAAGCAAAACAAAACATTTTTTTGGGATCACGGTCGCCTAGATGAACAATTAAATTTGCTCATAAAAATGTTGTCAATAATATTTTTTTCTCAATATGCCTTAACTGCATTCAAAATGACCTCCTGAATCCAAAATTGTAAAAATATACAGGGTGTTCCATTTAAAAAACGAAAGTTAGTGTCATTTCCGGTGAAACCGGAAGCGACGGAAAGTGATAAAACCGTTGAAATAATGCATATTTAACCGTTATTTGACGTGCCCAAATTTGAAATTAATATGTGGCCTGTTGATTATATCGGGCCTCGCTTGTGTAACTGGATACATATATATATATATATATATATATATATATATATATATATATATATATATATATATATATATATATATATATATATATATATATATATATATATATATATATATATATATATATATATATATATATATATATATATATATATATATATATATATATATATATATATATATATATATATATATATATATATATATATATATATATATATATATATATATATATATATATATATATATATATATATATATATATATATATATATATATATATATATATATATATATATATATATATATATATATATATATATGTGTATATATACAATATATTTTACACAGCGATCCAAAAACCATATTCTATAAAATTTCAAAAATATACAAATAAGATTTGTACAAGTTTAATATAATAACTGATGATGAGAATGGTATGTTTTTGCAATAATGAAATGTTTTTAATACATTATCTTTGTGATATGGTCATATATGACAAAATGAAAGAGATCATAAATCTTACACAAGATATGAAAAATGAAGAAGGAAAATTACTTGAAGAAAACGAAACTTTCAAAATACAAAGACACCAACGTAAATTGTTGAAGAAACGAATTGGAACAGCAACTGTTGATGTAAATGACACCAAGTCAGGTTTTGAGGGAGAAGAGAGAAAGGTTTGGCTCTATATTTATAGAGTGAAACCAAATGTAGACGCAGAAATGATAAAAAAATTCATAAAATTAAAACCAGCGTACAAAAATCTTCCAATTGAAGTCAAGGAACTTTCCAGCATGCCGAATAGGTTAAAATGTTTTGTAGTGACAGCACCGTTATCAATGAAGGACGAAATGTATAACCCTGGTTTTTGGCCTAAAGGAGTAGGCATAAAAAGATTCAGTTTTACTAAACACAAAGAATTTCTACAAGAAAATGGTGCAGATTTTTTTGTAGAAAGAGACAATCAAATAAGCACATAAACTACACCAACAGTGGAGAACCAAACACTCAGTCGACAAGTATAATTCAACAGAATGTCCAATCAATAGGAAACTGCATAAATGAATTAAATGAACTTCTAGAACAGAACAGAGAGTGTGTTGCCGTATGTATTACAGAACATTGGAAAACATATGAACAATTAATAGCCCATAGGGTAAAATGATTTAACCTAGCTGCGAGTTACTGTAGGGAAGAAAACAAACACGGTGGAAGTGCAGTGTATGTAAAATGGGGAATACCGTATAACGAAATAACAAAAGTCAAGAATATGTCAGTAATGGGAGAACTTGAATGTGCAGCAGCGGAAATTAGAGTAGGCAAGACAACAATGATTGTAATGACAATCTATAGACCTCCAGGGGGTAATATTAGCATAGCTATAAGTAAGATGGAAGAATTGTTAACTATGTTGTTTCTATATAATGAAGCAGGTATAATATTAATAGGGGGAGACGTTAATATAGAGATGTATGAAAACAATAAATGTAAAAATGAATTATTCTCACTGATGAATTCATTTAATTTGTCTGCCACTGTAAACGAGTATACAAGGATAACATACAATAGTAAGTCATGCATAGACAATATTTTTTCGAATTTGGAATGTCCACTTGAAGTTGAAGTTATACATTCATTAATCTCAGACCATACAGCACAAAAATTAACCTTTGTCATAGCAGAAAGTAAAAGCAAACCTCAAATTTTAAAAAGAATTTTTAGTGAAAAAAGTAAAAAAGTCTTTATCAATTTTTTAACTTTACAAAACTGGGATAAAGTATATAGAATAGATAGAGCAGATGTGAATAAGCAGTGGGATTTATTTATGAGCATTTTTTTAGACTTATTTAATATAAGTTTTCCTAGTAAAAAAATGTCAACAAAAAATCTAGCAAAAAAGACAGTGCCTGAGGATCCTGAGATTAAGGAGTGTAAAAATGAACTCGAAGTGTTATACGTTATAATTGTGAGTAGTGTGGATGGGCGTTCCAAAGATCAATATAATAAACAGAAAAAAAGATATAATCAGTTATTAACACAGGCTAGAGCAAATAATCTTCAAAATCGCATTAACAATTCTGATAATAAATCTAAGAGTACGTGGATGATAGTAAATTAACTAACAGGAAAGAATAAAAATAGTCCCGATATACAAATAAAAGGAGAACCACATAAGCTTGTAAATGATTTAAATAATTATATGATTAATATAGCACCGCAGTTAGTGTCTAAATTAAATACAGTTCCATATACAACTAATGTAAATGAAGTAGAATGTGCTATGTATCTAAAGCCTGTGGATTTTCAACAAATTATAGACATTGTAAAAAAGTTTAAAAACAAGCATAGTAGTGGAGAAGATGAGGTTCCAACGAGTATATTAAAAGTTTGCATTCAGTATATAATAGAGCCAATTTGTTATATAATTAATAATTCTCTTAAATTTGGTATATTCCCACAAAGTTTTAAATTGTCAGTCGTTAAACCTATATATAAAAAAGGAGATGTACAAAAATTTGAAAATTACCGTCCAATTAGTCTTCTATCACCATTTTCTAAATTATTTGAGGCTGTGGTATGCAACCAGTTAATGGATTACATGTTTACAAAAAACTTGTTAAATGATATGCAACATGGCTATTTGAAAGGAAAGTCAACACAAACAGCTATATTCACAGAAAACATTATATCTGCACTAGAGAATGAAAGCTTAGTTCTAGGATTATTTCTTGATTTGTCGAAAGCATATGACACACTTGATCATACAATAATGCTTAAAAAATTAAAGCAGTATGGTGTAGATGGAAATGCACTACAGTGGTTTCAATCATACTTAACAGACAGGCAACAGAGAGTGTCTATCATAAAAGCAGGAAAAAAGATAAAATCTGACATAAAATCCATTCAAATGGGCATACCACAGGGGAGTATAACAGGTCCTTTGTTGTTTATAATATACATAAATGATCTAGCTAATGTTACTGCTGTTACTGGGGATAGTTCGATTACCATGTATGCAGATGATGCAAACTTTCAGATATATGCTGCAGATTTTCCACAATTACTAGACTGTGCAAATCAAGTATTAGTTTCAGCAAATAATTATTTCATTAGAAACAAACTAATTTTAAACAATGACAAGACTAATACTGTTTTATTTAAAACTAATCATGCAGGTTTTGAAACACCAAAGAATATAACAATTAATAAAGATACTTATAATACATCCACAACTGTGAAATTTTTAGGAATCATAATAGACGATCAACTTAACTGGCATAGCCATATAGATAATCTTTGTAAGAAGTTAAATACAGTATGTTACACCATTAGAGTCCTTGCTAAATATGTAAATAAACAAACTTTGAAAACAGTATAAGTATTATGCAAATTTCGAATCAAAATTACGATATGGTATTATATTCTATGGCAGCAGTGGTAATATGGATAGAGCATTTATAATTCAAAAAAGGGTGTTAAGGACAATTTTAAATTTAGAGTATAGGGAGACATGTAGAGGTAAATTTAGAGAAAATAAATTATTGACAATTACTGCCATATACATACAGGAATGCTTACTTTTTCTTTTTAAAAATAAACATCTGTTTCTTGAAAATGAACCACAACATGAATATTACACAAGAACTTCCAATTACACTTATCCAATCCATCGATTATCTCTGTCAGAAAAGAATGCTAGATATAACTGTTTAAAATTATTTAATACACTTCCATACTGCATACAACAGACGCAAGAGTTGTGCAAATTTAAAACACAAATTTATAATTTATTATTGAACCATACAATTTGAATGAATTCATAGAGTATAAGTCATAATGTTTTATATGTCTGATTTTTATTTGTACATGGTTAACTGGTTACATATATATAGCTCTGGAAATTAAGTACTTTAAAATACTTTATATAGTAGATACCTATTGTACATTTTTTTGTATGTGTTGACGCAAATTCATTTAATGTTAACATGTCTGTGGAATCATTCTATGAATAAAGAGCATATTATTATTATTATTATTATACAGGGTGGTCACTTTTACAATGTACACCATTGGTATCTTCTAAACAACAAGAGGTACATAGATGCTTAATTTAGAGAAAAGTTTAAGGATCTGAAAAGAAATCCGGGATAACTGACCTCGTTCCTGAATATCCTGAAAAAATCTGAAATATTGCGTTTTCTTATTTCGTTCATAACTTTTTTATTACTTAAGCCAATGTATTGAAATTTGGCATGTTTACATAAATCGATATGGGCTGTCCACTGCACATTTTAAAAATTTTCTAGACCTACTAGATCTTCATGTTTTTATAGCCAATTTTTGATTTTCTTATGGGCGCCATATTGGATTTTTATACTGTTGGATAGAGAATAAAAATGTGATTTCAACGATGTATCACACATGAGTCATCTGATTTGATTAACCACCTTTAAACATTAATTTAATAATTTTTTGACAAAATCAAATTGCCATGAAATAACAAATGATCGAGCAAATTATTGACAGTAGTAGAAGTAATGCTAGAGCTCTTTCGACAAAATCAAGTTGGCATGAAATAACAAATGATCGAGTGAATTATTGACAGTAGTTGTAGAAGTAATGCTTGAACTGTTTTTATAATTACTGTTAGTGTTATTATTATTATACCTACATATCTAGTCTTTCATTAACTGAAAATCTTACCATAATGAATAAATAATAATAACACTGACAATAATTACAAAAACAGTTCTGGCATTATTTCTACAACTACTGTCAATAATTTGCTCGATCACTTGTTATTTCATGCCAACTTGATTTTGTCGAAAGAGCTCTAGCATTACTTCTACTACCGTCAATAATTTGCTCGATCATTTGTTATTTCATGGCAACTTGATTTTGTCAAAAAATTATTAAATTAATGTTTAAAGGTGGTTAATCAAGTCAGATGACTCATGTGTGATACATCGTTGAAATCATATTTTTATTCTCTATCCAACAGTATAAAAATCCAATATGGCGTCCATAAGAAAATCAAAAATTGGCTATAAAAACATGAAGATCTAGTAGGTCTAGAAAATTTTTAAAATGTGCAGTGGATAGCCCATATCGATTTATGTAAACATGCCAAATTTCAATACATTGGCTTAAGTAATAAAAAAGTTATGAACGAAATAAGATAACGCAATATTTCAGATTTTTTCAGGATATTCAGGAACGAGGTCAGTTATCCCGGATTTCTTTTCAGATCCTTAAAGAGCATGAAAATGCGCAACTTTTCTCTAATTTAAGCATCTACGTACCTCTTGTTGTTTAGAAGATACCAATGGTGTACATTGTAAAAGTGACCACCCTGTATACAGGGCATTTCAATTTTTTTGTTCATAACTTCTGTAAACGATAGAACATATCAAAATAATAGGAGTCTTTCCTATAACATTTTTCTTCGTTTCGTTTTCAAGATACAGGGCGTTAAACTTTTAAAAAATTATTACTCTTTATTCATTATCTCCTAAACAAATAAAGATTTTTGATTCAAACTTTGTACACTTTAGACATAATAAAAGATCAATTTTTTGACTTGCAAAAAGTTTTTCAGAGAAAGGCAATGGCACAGTTATGGGGTTCAGTCCGTATTTGAACCGCCTAAACTTCTACGCCAATGATCTGAAATTATATTTTTATACAAATTTTAAAACTTTGATGTATTTCCTATAAAAAGTACTCCTGGTGAAATTCATTGGGAGGCTTTCTTTTCAAGATATTTAGATTCTTTCTAATCAGGGGTATCCTATGCACTTTCTATTGAGAGGCTATTTGCTAAACAAATTAAAGAATTATTTTAATACATATTTATTTAAAATGATAAATAATTAATAATCTACAATAAATGCTCAAAATGATATCCATTTTCTTTATGTTTATGTAGTGAATAACTGTTAATGATTTAACGCCTACTTAATCCTATCATTTTCAACCAAGATGTACCTATAATTCCTTAATATACCCCTGATTAGTAAGAATCTAAATATCTCGAACAGAAAGCCTCCTAGCGATTTTTATCAAGAGTACTTTCTTATGGGAAATACATCATAGTTTTACAATTTGTATAAAAATATAATTCGTGATCATTGGCGTAGAAGTTCAGGGGGTTTAAATACGGACAGAACCCCATAACCACGCCACTGCTTTTGCATGAAAAACTTTTGGAACGTCAAAAAATTGGTCTTTTATTATGACTAAAGTGTACAAAATTTGAATTAAAAATCTTTATTTGTTTAGGAGATAATGAATAAATGGTAAAATTTTTTAAAAAGTTTAACGCCCTGTATCTTGAAAATGAAACGGTTTAGAGAAAAAATTTATAGGAAAGACTCTTATTATTTTGATATGTTCTATCGTTTACAGAAGTTATGAACAAAAAAATTGAAACACCCTGTATACAGGGCGATTCATAAGTAATGGTACACAGACCAGCAGCAGATTCCGAACGTAAAAATATTGCGATTTGGCCAAACTTACCTTAGTCCAAAAGTTAATAATAACCAAGATACAGGGTGTCAAAGTTAAAATTTATTTTTTAATTTTCTTTTGTAATTTAATGAATTTTCATATTTTTCTTGTGAAAATTTATGAGTGGGGGTTATTTGGTGTGAAAAATCTTAATACACCTTCAATTTTGGTATAACTCATAGAGGGCGCTACGTATGCTGCGTTTAATGTGTAAAGATGACCGTAACTTTTTTGCCCGCACCCATACGGGAGATTTCACTTATTAATTTCATTCTTCTATCATTTTCTAATAAAAAATGTATACTTGTTTCAAGTCTCTAAATACAACAGTTTTTGAGAAAAGTGCAAATCAATAATTCTATGCGTATTCATTATGCACTTTGAAAAATTATTTTTAAAAGTAGGCGTTGAGATACAGCATTTTCAGAGTAAATAAAGATAAATATTTATCAAGTATGCAAAAAAACAAAAAGTACCTGTCAAACAACCAATCTTTTAAACAATAATTAATTGTTGCAGAAGTGTGCAGTGAATTCTGAAATGAGAGAAGTGATCAAGTTGAATATTTATTGTAGTATTCGTTGTTATTATTTGTGAATGCATTTACCATTTGGAATAAAATTATTTATGCCTACTAGTTAAAATTGTTTTGTTGTAATGTCTGAAATTTTGAAAAGTTGTTTTTAACGCCAATAACCACTTAAACGGGATTAACTACATAACAAAAAACAACGTTTTCAACGAAAAATTGCCGAATTTTGCCGCCAAAATAATAAAAATAATTTTTCAAATCTCATAGTGAATTTGCATGAAGTTTTTGATTTGCACTTTTCTCAACAACTGTTGTATTTAGAGACTTGAAACAAGTATACCTTTTTTATTAAGAAATGATAGAAGAATACAATTTTTAAGCGAAATCTGCCGTATGGGTGCGGGTAAAAAGTTACGACCTTTTTTACACATTAAACACAGCGTACGTAGCGCCCTATAGGAGTTATACCAAAATTAAAGGTGTATTATGATTCCTCACACCAAATAACCTCCACTCATAAATTTTCACAAGGAAAATATGAAAATTCATTAAATTACAAAAGAAAATTAAAAAATAAATTTTAACTTTGACACCCTGTATCTTGGTTATTATTAACTTTTGGACTAAGGTAAGTTTGGCCAAATCGCAATATTTTTACGTTCGGAATCTGCTGCTGGTCTGTGTACCATTACTTATGAATCACCCTGTATACAGGGTGTCCCGATTTTAAACCGACAAAGTTCGGGTACAGAAAGTTCACATGAAATTATGACATACCCCTTCTAACATTTCTTCTCTATCGAGCCTCCTAACGGAGATACAGGGTATTGAAAATTCAATTTATTTTTTGTTTTTCTTTAATAACTTCCACAATATTAAAGATAGGGAAACCAAACTTGGTACAAACAGTTAGGTTGTGAGGGTCCATCTTTGCTATGGTTCAGAGTTGAACTGAGGCGCGCCAGTGGCGTGCGGTGTGGTCATGTTAACGAACGCAGCAGAAGGCGTATAAGTAGACTTAAGAAAAAAGATCCTTTTAGACATAAGCATACAAGCATAAGTCTTGAATGGTGTGTATGGAACATCTGTTCCATATACACCATTTTTTTATCAAAAATATCACAATTTTCACTTCAGTTCCTAAACACCAAAATTCCATCTTTTTGCCTGATATGCATGATTTCGTGCATATAGTCGAGTATACTCTAAGTTTTTTTTTTTTTTGGTTTTAATTTTTGTCATCACTAGTTGTTTTTTAAAAAATTAGTTTTCTATAAAAAGTAACGTTTTGTAAGATTAGATTGTCAATTAGTCTTATAAACTTAAAGTTAAGAAACCTTAGACGGCGACTTATAATTTAAAGTAATGTTGTTAATACAATGTAGAGGTCCCTCGTGGCATTATTCAGCTAGCTCATTTCATTAATCTATTTTCGTTGATTGATTAATTTGCGAAACTTTTTTTTTATTAATACCATAAATTTGTTTGTTGTGATGCATTTCATTTGGTTGTCTATTATAGTTTTAAATATTGACAAATCTTTACTTATTTGTATTTAACGTAAGTTTTATTTTAATATTTTAACCTTGTGTCTGTCAAAAATTGTTAGAATCTTATTAGTTATCTTCTAATGTTTTCACATTTCCTTTTTTGTAGTCTTGTTGCCTGAAGATGTGGTAATACTTTAGTATTAAATACCACGAAACCGGTAGCTTTTTTTGAATAAAGAGTTTGTGAGAAAAGGACCGATTGTTTCACCCTTAATCTTAATAAATAAAATAAGCACGCCACTAAACATCCGAAAGTCGATTTTGTTAGAAATAAACTCGGGCGGAATAATAAAATAAAATTGTTTAGTGAAAAGACAGTTTTAACAAAACTCGCTGCGCGGATTAATAAAATAAATAAAATGAAATTTTTATAGGGAAAATTTGAACCTTTAATATTTACTAAAAAAATAAAAACGATATCGCCGTGAACAGGATTTGAACTCGGAAGTACCTATTCCACTGTTTTGACGGTTGAGTATCTTACACACTGAGCCACGCAACTACTTCACTTGCGTTGTAAAACGTGCAATATGTAGGTAACATAAAATTGTAAGACTTATAGTGGTTTGACAATGTCCGTTTGTTGGATAAATACCCACTAATTACCACTAAAAATAATCAATAATTCATATAAAGACGAATTTAATTTTAATTTGAGACGACTCAACCCCAAATAAATAATATTTCATTGTAACGATTGGCAAATCTTGAGAGTTTGACAGCCGCTGAACTATTGAAAACTTAGATTATGTTATCTCTCTCTTCAGTGTATATTTTATAATTCCGTCTCAAACAGAGGGACAAGGAAGCTTGGTCGACATACGGGAACAATGAGTGTTATGCTCTTGGTTTAACTTTGAGTGCGAGAGAAAAGGAAGGAAACGAAGAATAGGTTCACTCTACCCTCGCGTTCTGGAATTCCTCGTGAGTCCGTGACCAAAGGCTTCATTGGAAGGTTGAGCAGGCCTCGCCTTACCATTGGTCATCGTCTCTACCGGGATCGTGTCTTATAGCACCATTAGAAATTTTAGGAACTGACTTAAAAAGTGAGATTGCGGAATTTTGCGATGAGCCACGTGGCGTCATGAAAGGGTACCGGGTCAAGTCTGTATACAGTGTGTCTTCATTTGAGTGGACACACCCCTATAACTTTTTTCATTTTTATCCGATTTAAACCAAATTTCACTCAAAGATAGAGTACATTAGGATTAACTCATGGCCAAAAAACCATTTGTCCCCTACTAAAGCAAAGCCACCTGCGATACCAAAATAAACGCAAAAAATCAAGAAAACAGATTAGGCATTTTTTTATAAGAAAATTTTACTAATGAAAGTTGTTCAGAATTGTCTAAAAACCTTAAATCCAGAATCTCATCAAAATAAAAAAATATTGATATTTTGATTTAAAAAATTTTAAGTCCGAAAATATAATTTTACAATATCAATTATCATTCGTATTTAGTTGCAGAGTATTTCTTTAGTTTTTTTTTATAAAAAATAAAATATTACAATACAATAACCCATTAAAATTATATTTTCAGACCTCAAAATTTTTTCAAACAAAATATTAATATTTTTTGATTTTGAATAAATTTTGGACTTAAGGTTTTTGGACAATTCTGAACAACTTCCATCAATAAAATTTTTGATAAAAAATGTCTAATATGTTTTTTTGATTTTCCACGTTTATTTTGATATCGTAGGTGGCTTTGCATTAGTAAGGGGCAAATGGCTTTTGGGCCATAAGTTGATCCTAATGTACTCTATCTTTGAGTGAAATTTGGTTTAAATCGGATAAAAATGAAAAAAGTTATAGGGGTGTGTCTATCAACGTTTAATAACTAAACTAATTTGCTAAGGCTGTGTCAACGTTAGTTAACCATTCGTTATAACCAGTGATAGTGGGAGGGAACGACCGATATTCGATTAAGTCAACCAACCGCTGTCACCACATCTGATTTAACTCTTGGCCGTTGAATTCAACGCAGGTCGTGGCAAACCCTTAATATATCGAAGTCTCGAAATCGATAGATTAACGGCAACTGTCGACAATGAATGCTTCCTCGTATACAGGCTTCGCAACGTCCTGAACTAAAGATACAACACTAGCTAAACACTTTGCACAATACACAATTCACTTCTGACACCTGCCCAGACAGGTCTTGCTCGTTCACTCTTCTTTGGCTTCAGCCGAATGGTCAAACCGACGCAATAGCGAGGGTCGTTAGCTATGGGGTCAACACAGATACTAGACTATTACTAGAACGCAATAAGAAGACATGGATAATAAATAAAGGTATATATTAAACAATCATCATAGTACATATAGAGCCTCACCTAGCAAGGTCTGCCACCATAACCACGATACCCCCACAAGGGGTCAGCGACCGCGACGGCCGCGCTTAAAGACGAGTGATCGATTGCCGAAAGAGAATTATTACATGGACGTGACTGGCAATTTAGTGAGTGGGTTTTATAGATTTACTGTTAGAATTAGACTAAAAATTTAAGGTAATATTCTCCAAAAGGGGTATATGCCGTTAGACGTCTGTGGATATTTCAGAAAGGGGAAATCTCTTCGAATGCTATCTCACAAGGCGGTCACCTGGTAATAATGGGGAAGTGCCCCGGTACCCGTGCGTACCGCACTGAGGCTTATCCTGGCTTGATTTAATCAAAAATGGCGGATTTCCATTTTGCGAGATCATTGGGAGGTCTCCCACTATATATATGGAAATGACCCGAGACCACTTCATGTCGCCACGTGGCGTCGCAAATTCCGCTATTTCCAAATTTTATTCAGTTCCTAAATTTTCAAAATGGTGCTGGCAGACACGATCCCGGTAGAGACGATGACCAATGGGTAGGCGAGGCCAGCTCAACCATCCTTGGAAGCCGTAGGTCACGGACTCACTAGGAATTCCAGAACGCGAGGGTAGAGTGAACCTATGGGTCCGTAGATCAGTGCGACCACGAAGGTGGATCAGTCTATGGTAGATCAGATCAAGAGCTACCGATCTACGGTAGATTCACTCTCGCGCCTTTGTGGAGTATTCCTGTGATCCGTTAGACCGGCTTGTGAAGATGATTACCTGCGCTGTAATCATCATAATTAAAACCCCAGTCCGTCCATAGAGGATTCGGCACTGGCAGAGGATAATGCATATCCTTGGTCGTCTCTACATGCTGCATCGTGCCTGGATGCGTTCGTTCAAACATGAGATATGGGCCGAAAAAGATAAAGGGAATTTTGGAAAATCGTCTTATAAATTTTATAAAAAATCCTGATATGCATGGATTCGTGCATATCAGGCAAAAAAGAAGGAATTTTGGGTTTAGGAACTGACTTGAAATTCGACATATTTTTGATAAAAAAAATGGTGTACATGGAACAGATGTTCCACATACACCATTCAAGCCTTAGCTTGTGTGCTTATGTCTAATTGGGATCTTTTACTTAAAACTACTTTCACAGCATCTCCTGGGTTCTATAACATGTCCACTCAAATGAAGACACTGTATATATATGGGAGACCTCCTCATGATCCCGTATATGAGAGATACCCCATTTTTGGGCAAAATCAGGCTAGATAAGCCTCAGTGCGGTGCGAAGGGGTACCGGGGCATTCCCCCATTATTACCAAGTGACCGCCTCGTGATATCGCATGTGAGAGCGAACCTTTTTCTGAACGATTAACGGACGTCTAACGGTACATATTTGAACTTTTGGAGATTATTACAATAAATTTTAAGTAAAGGTGTTTACCTATTTCATTCATAAATCCCACTCACTAAATTGCCAGTCACGTCCATGTAATATAATTCTCTTTCGGCAATCGATCACTTTCCTGTAAGCGCGGCCGTCGCGGTCGATGACTCCTTGTGGGGATATCGTGGTGAGGCTTTATATGTATAATGATGATTATTTAATATATATCTTTATTTATTACCTATGTCTTCTTTTATTGCATTCTAGTATTAGTCTAGTATTTGTGTTGACCCCATAAATAACGACCCTCGCATTGTGCGTCGGTTTGACCATTCGGCTGAAGCCAAAGAAGAGTGAACGAATCATGTCTGGGCAGGAGTCTAAGGTGAATTGTGTATTGTGTATAGTGTCTATCTAGTGTTGTATCTTTAGTTCAGGAAGTTGCGAAACCTGTATACGAGGAAGCATTAATTGTCGACGGCTACTGTTAATCTATCGATATCGAGATATGGATATATTAAAAGCTTGTCCCGACCTGCGTTGAATTCAACGGCCAAGAGTTAAATCAGATGTTGTGATAGCGGCTGGTTGACCTAATCGAATATCGGTCGTTCCCTCCAACTATCACTGGTTATAACGAATGGTTAACTGAATCGTTGACACAGCCTTAATAATTTAGTTATTAAACGTTGATATGACGCCCAACGTGGGGCTGTGCTTCAATTGACCTCATCTCTTGCAAGAATCGTAGTCATGAACGACAATCCTTTGATATCTTTGACCCCTAGTGGCTTTTACGAGCAAGAGACCAGGTTAATGGAAGATTCCTCCGTAGTGCCGGAGAGGCGGCCGGAGCTGATCAGTAATGTTTCTCCCTCGTCGAGGTCCCCTGATACTCCTCCTTCAATGGAAGATCTCTTTGCCAAGATGGCACAAACTTTTGTAAATGCTATGCAGGACGCAGCACAGTGCACAACTTCTACTTATGACAGACCACGTAGTCCTAACGTGGAATATCACGGCTTAGACCATTAGACTACTGCCATAGAGCAAGAATTACCAATAATACCGACAAATTTCATCTAATAACTGAACAACTAAAAGGAGAAGCCCGAAAATGGTTCGATCAATACAGGACTCTAATAACTTCATATGAAGTATTCATTGAACGTTTCCGCAACAGATTCGATTCAGGCGATATCTATACTCAGGCAATCACAAAACTTTATGCAGAGATGCAGCATGCAGGTGATTCTTCAGCAGTATTCATTACCAAGAAAATATGTCTTTTTAATAGGGTCGACCCCTTCAAACCGGAAGCTCTGAAGGCCAGTATCATACTGGACCAACTCAGACCGGAGATACGTTCTCGCTTACGCGGAACACTTATTTTTAACACTGAATCACTTGTATCTATAGCATCTAGGGTAGAGAGAGATATCGCTGATGAAGGATCTGCGGCGCGTTCAATCGAATCTAAATCTAAGACAAAATCATATACTCAAAATTATCATCAACCATCTTCTGGCAACTCCTATAATGGCCGTGTTTGGCAAAATTCTAACAGTGAGAATATTAATAGAGAAACACCAGATGTCAGGAATCGACAAGTTCACTTTCAAGATCAGGCAACCTCTAGAAATCAATTCCATCAAAATTCTAATAATACTAATACTAAAACGCCCCCAACTCCATGTCGATACTGACCTGATGTACAATGGCACTACCATTCCGAATGTCCTAACAATCCTTATAAAAGACGACAACAGGGAAACTTCTCAGGGGGTCGAGAACATGGCAACCAGGGCAATTCCCGCAATCCCCCTCCAGTCGGCCCTACGAGCACGCCTCGTCGTCATTAGACCTATCCATAAACCCATTTGACCACTTACCTGACCTGACGTCAGAATACCCAGAATATGCCAAAGACCCTGCCAGCTTTCGATCTATAATCCTACCGGAAGCAATCAATCATTTATCAAATTTTTATCATTTGCCTCGAATCAAAATTATAGTTAATAATCAACTTGTATTTGCACTTCTTGATACCGGTGCTACAAGGAATATCATTCATCCGCAATTTCTCTCATCAATGAATAATCTATCAGATCCTCAGACTTTTGCTCTTGCTTGTGGCGATCAAGTAATTGATTCGCAAGGCACCACTTCTCTAGACATCTTTATATTGGATGTTCGTTTCCATGTACCATTTCAAGTTATTGAAGAACTGAATGAAGGAATAATATTAGGAGCTCCATTTCTTTATTCTCAACATGTCGTATTCGACTATCATAGGAAATGTGTGTATGTGGGAATAGACAGACGTATAACCGTGTTCTGGAATCAGGCAACCGATAGAGCATCTAATGAAGAATTGCCGGAAACCCTCAACATTTCTAACTCGATTTTCAAACCACTTTTCAAAGAATTTTCTGATCTATTTACGGTGGAATTGACTCAAGCAACCACCGTAAGTGTTAAACACAAAATTATTGTTAAGGACCATCGTCCATTCAATGTAAAGCCATATCCCATGTCGCCTAGTAAAAAGAAGATCATGTATGATCAGATAGAGGAAATGTTAAAGGCCGGTGTTATAGAGTCAAGTATATCACCATCAGGGTGCTTCACGCTGAGTGGCCTATTAGACGTTTCTGGAAAACCGCAAATAATTTGGACCTGAAAATTTATACATAGGGGTTTTCAGAGGTTCTCTATTCAATGAAAATAATGGCACGTATGTAGCACTTTCGCTTATACCGGAAGTCGACGTCAACTTCCTTATTTTAAATGGAATGCTATATTTTTTATGCCAAATTCGAAATCTGTTCATAATTTTGAGATAATTTTCATTAGCATTCCCTATCTCTAATATTAATAGTTTTAGAGATATTTCGATTTTATTGAAATCATCTACAAAGACGAAGCCATATTTGAAAATTAATAACTTCCGCTATGGTAAATTTTAGTAGCCGAAATTTTTACCATATCTTTTCAAATGTTTGAGCTTATTTCTAAGCAACCTACAAATATGGTAAGATGTACAGGGTGCTCAGAAATGGAAGTCGAACTTCGGCAACTTCAACATCTATTATGTCGCTTATTTCAAATGGAACATACCATTTTTTATAATGCCACTCGATGCACTGTTTTATTACCTTTCTACCAATATTAACATTCCCTATACATAAAATGTACGGTTTTAAAGTTATATTAGATTTCTTATAAAAATGCGTAAATTGATGTCATTATTGGGTATAGCGTGCTATGGAAAACAAATGTTAGTCCTCTCAGATAGCAAAAGTATGAGATTGGGCTTATTAAAAGTATTATACCCTATGTATGGTGTGCTATGGAAAACAAAATCAAATGTAGTCCTGTCATTTGTTACTTATTCAAAAACTTTTGAAAATACAAACTAATTACTCCAATGCAGATATGTTGTATTTATTTTGTATTCATGGAGAATGCAACAGAATTTTTTGTAGAACGTGCAGAAGGTTCAATGAATTAAATCCGAATCAGCCACCTATGAATGCAAAGAAATTCCGAGGACTTGAACTGGCTAGAGTTTGGTACTATTAAAGCAAAGAGATGAAACATCAATGTGAGTATATCAAATTGGATATGTGTTTTGTTATTATGCTTGTGTAAAGCCTAAATAAAGTCATTTATAAACAATACATATCAAGCAAAGAAAGAGAATTGTAAAAAAGAAATAACTATCTTGGCATATATTTTTTTAATAGGTAAGTCTAATTTCACATTTTTACAAAGTCGTTATAACTGAGAGGACTAACATTTGTTTTCCATATCACACATATCCGATAATGACGTCAATTTACCCATTTTTATAAGAAATCTGAGATAACTCTAAAACCGCACATTTTAGGTATAGGGAATGTCAATATTGGTAGAAAGGTAATAAAACAGTGCATCGAGTGGCATTATAAAAAATGGTATGTTCCATTTGAAATAAGCGACATAATAGAGGTTGAAGTTGCCGAAGTTCGACTTCCATTTCTGAGCACCCTGTACATCTTACCATATTTGTAGGTTGCTTAGAAATAAGCTCAAACATTTAAAAAGATATGGTAAAAATTTCGGCTACTAAAATTTACCATAGCGGAAGTTATTAATTTTCAAATATGGCTTCGTCTTTGTAGATAATTTCAATAAAATCGAAATAAATTATTAATTTTAGAGATAGGGAATGCTTATGAAAATTACCTCAAAATTATGAGCAGATTTCGAATTTGGCATAAAAAATATAGCATTCCATTTAAAATAAGGAAGTTGACGTCGACTTCCGGTATAAGCGGAAGTGCTCCATTATTTTCATTAAATAGAGCACCTCTGAAAACCCCTATATATAAATTTTCAGGTCCAAATTATTTGCGGTTTTCCAGAAACGTCTAATAGGCCACTCAGTGTGAAGCACCCCCAGTTATCATTGAAAGACAAGATAAGAAACCGCGTTTCTGTTTTACCAAAAATCTATGAAAGTATCAAGGACCTGGGGAAAGTTACAGTATTTACTGTACTTGATTTGAAGAGCGGATATTGGCAAATTCCTTTAGATGATTCATCCAAAATTTATACAGCGTTTACTACTCATGATGGAGCTGCCTATCAATTCAATGTTATGCCGTTCGGCTTGAAGACTGCCCCGTGCACATTCCAAAAATTCATGGCCAAAGATGTTCTAACAGGATATTTGCACCATTTCTGTAAAGTCTATTTAGACATCATTATATATAGCGAAGATTTGGATAAACATGTGGAGCACCTCAGGTTGATATTTGAACGATTACGGCTACATAACTTGAAGGTTTCTCCGGATAAGTGCGTAATCGCTACAAATGAGATTACCTATCTTGGACATCAAATCACTTTAGATACCACTAGACCACTTGATAGACATAAATTGCAGCTTCAGAACTATCCTGTTCCTAACAATAAACGACAACTTCAGAGTTTCTTCGGTCTATGCAACTGGGTAAGGGAATATATCCCTAATGCCGCCATCATTACCAAGCCGCTAACCAGATTACTCTCGAAGGACGTCCGATATAAATGGACAAAGGAGGCCCAGAACGCATTTATGAATATTAAGCAGATCTTAGCAGAACCCTTGGAACTTCATAGACCAGATTTGGACAAGATGTTTATTCTTCAGACGGATGCTAGTCTACTAGGCATGGCAGCAGTTTTATATCAGTGCGGCGATGGAGGTGAAAGACATATTATATCATATGCGAGTCATACCTTGTCTCCTACAGAGAGAAAATATCACATTAACGAGTTAGAATGTCTAAGTGTGGTTACTTACGTTAAGCGATATAGGATTTATTTAGCAGACAAACCTTTCATCGTCCGGACTGACAATAGGGCTCTCCTGTGGTTGGATAAGCACCGAGATGAGAAAACGAAGTTCACAAGATGGTCGTTGTTGTTGCAGGAATATTCTTTCAAAATTGAACACTGTCCAGGCAAAGAAAATCTTTTGGCCGATTATCTCAGTAGGAATCCTCAAAATTCAAGTTTGGAGCATCTCGATGAAGCGCGAATGTTTCCGCCTAAATTCAAATCAAAAGAAAATATTTTGGCTATCACCCATTTGGAACTTTATCAATCTATTATCGAAAGTCAACAGGATTCTACGAACATCAGGGAGAAAGTTAGTCGTTGGATTGAACTCAGTCAACGCACTTTACAAGAGAGATCGGTTAGAGATCAGAAATTTTACTCAACTCATCAAGTAAGAAATGGGATACTTATGAGATTGATTTCAAACAAAATTTATTTAGTGGTACCTAAACGTAAGATTAAAGATATTATTTCACATTTTCACGACAAGACTGGTGTCGGCCATCCAGGGAGAGATGAAACCTTTCGAACCATATCTAGAACCTATTATTTTAACAACATGTCCAGGCTAGTAGGCCAATATATTCAAAATTGTTTAGTGTGCAAATCCGTTAAAGGACGACAAGTGCAGCCGGAAGCCCCATTACGGTGTCATGAACCTCAATACAATTTTGAGGTGATCAGTATGGATATATTGGGAGCATACAAACGCGCCAAGGACACTGGTAATCGATTTATAGTCATGACGGTCGATTTATTTACCAAGTGGACCGAAGCGCAAGCTTTCGTAAAGGTGAATGGTGAAACTTTAGTTCGATTTCTGGAGGAGCACTGGATATCTCGGTTTGGCTTGCCGAAGACATGGTATACTCAGTTTAGTAAAAGAAATCATATTCAAAATTTTTATACGCCCATTTATCATCAAAGATCAAATCCAGTAGAAAGGCAGGTTCAAGAAGCCAAGAAAATTTTAAAATCTCTTATGTTCAATCAGGCAACAGACACATGGGATATGTACACAGATAATGAGCAAGTCAATTGTCTTTGGTTTGCTCTTACCTGTTTATTTATAACCCAGGACTTACGACGGAATCAGAAATCGATTTGTAAAGTTGATACTGCGATCATTTAAAAGCGACGATACTGTACATTGTCCAAATGCTTTACAATCTAAGAACTAGAAAGAACGCTTCCACAGGATATACACCGAGCTTTGCAGTTTTAGGATACGAACTCGCAGAAGCCGGCGATTGGCAGATAGAAAGCTATTTTCAAGAAAGACAACCCACATTAACCCGTTCAAAATATAAGTCAAAATTCACAACAGTATAGACAAAAATACGCCCCTAAGGAAGCAGTTATTCCTATAGTTTTGAAAGTTGGAGACAGAGTTATGGCTAAAAATATGCGGAAAGATAAACAGGCATTTATACCATCGTGGACTGGGCCACATAGGGTGACAGAGAAAGTGTCAAATGAGGTTTATATTATTTAGAAAGACCAACATCTATCCCGATTACATGTTAACGATCTGAGACTTGTGAAACCAACGGAGGAAGTAGGATTCGCATCCAGTGAAGACGAAGATTCCGATGACTCTTCAGTGGACGATCCTCCTAATGGACCAGAGCATTCCAATGATCCACTTCCCGTACAAGTCCAAATTCATACCCCTAATACAGCCAGCGTAGCTGTCTCGAATGTAAGAAGGCATCCTGCGTCGAAGCAGACAAAGGATAGCGTTTCCGAAGGGCCGGAAACCAGTTCGCAGCAAGCAGCTTCGCATGCTGATATTTCCATTCATGATCCAGATCCTTCCCCAATAGTAAATGACCAAAATTCTATTCGATCCAATAATTCCAAGCAAACACATGACCAGACAATTCCGCTTGCAGAGTGTTCCTCTGAAGCCAATAACCTTCCTGAAATTATTCCACAAAATTCCTGTAATCCTTTCAATCTCGAGAGAGAACGAAGACTCATAATTCCTTTGACAAATGTTAAACTACCAAATTTAAGTTGTATTTCAAAAGACGTTCCGTAGAGAAGTCTCTCCTCTCGCTGTCCACACGCGAGGAGAAAATAAGAGTGATGAGAAATAGTCCAGAAATTTTAAAGTCAAAATTTATAGTCGGTTACTGAGGTATCCTTTGTTTCAATTTTAACTAATACGCACTGATTTATGTTCACAGCCTGAACATAAATAGATTCCTGCTGATCCTATCCTGAGATTTAACCATGAAATTCCCAATGCAATGATCCGCCTAAGTCCCAATGGTATGTTGGCCGATTCCAGACGAACGAGCCAAGCAGTGGAGCGCAGCATCCCCAAGAGGATGGACTCCCAAGACAGAAGACGAAGACGAAGACAGAAGACGAAGATCGAAGAACAGGACAGAAGAACCAGAAAACAGTGCACAAAGACACTATCATGTTTTCAATATATGTTCATTCGATTATTATGTTAAGCCTATTTTTGACCAATGATTCTATAAATTACCAATGTTATGATCCATTTCATCTTTAAACCTATGAGGCCAATAATTATAAAAATTCTTAATGTTAATGTCCAACTACTATTCGGCCAATAATTGTAAAAATTATTATGTGTTTTATCTATGTTACCCATACCACCACCACCATGTTCCCACAAGACTTGTTAATAAATCCTATTATCCCACTATCCATTCTTTCATTTATTTCCTGAAGGAAATAATATTATAATTTTAATTAATCTTAAGCAGTGCTTAGTGATCGATTCCAAAAGACGAATTTTCCAAAGAAGGGGAGTGTTAATGAACGCAGCAGAAGGCGTATAAGTAGACTTAAGTAAAAAAGATCCTTTTAGACATAAGCATACAAGCATAAGGCTTGAATGGTGTGTATGGAACATCTGTTCCATATACACCATTTTTTTATCAAAAATATCACAATTTTCACTTCAGTTCCTAAACACCAAAATTCCATCTTTTTGCCTGATATGCATGATTTCGTGCATATCAGGATTTTTTTTTATAAATCAAGTCGATTTTCAGTACAGTTTCCAAAATTCCCTTTATCTTTTTCGGCCATTATTTCCCATTTGAACGAACGCATCCAGGCACGATGCAGCATGTAGAGACGACCCAGGATATGCACTATCCTCCACCAGTACCGATTCCTCAATGGACGGACTGGGGTTTTAATTATAGGATGATTACAGCGCAGGTAATCATCTTCATAAGCCGGTCTAACGGATCACGAGTGAAGAATCCACATAGGCGCGAGAGTGAATCTAGTGAATCTACCGTAGATCAGTTGTCTCTTGATTAGATCTACCATAGACTGATCCACCTTCGTGGTCGCGCTGGTCTACGGAAGAATAGGTTCACTCTACCCTCGCGTTCTGGAATTCCTCGTGAGTCCGTGACCAAAGGCTTCATTGGAAGGTTGAGCAGGCCTCGCCTTACCATTGGTTATCGTCTCTACCGGGATCGTGTCTGATAGCACCATCAGAAATTTTAGGAACTGACTTAAAAAGTGAGATTGCGGAATTTTGCGATGAGCCACGTGGCGTCATGAAAGGGTACCGGGTCAAGTCTGTATATATATGGGAGATCTCCTCATGATCCCGTATATGAGAGATACCCCATTTTTGGGCAAAATCAGCCTAGATAAGCCTCAGTGCGGTGCGAAGGGGTACCAGGGCATTCCCCCATTATTACCAAGTGACCGCCTCGTGATATCGCATGTGAGAGCGAACCTTTTTCTGAACGATTAACGGACGTCTAACGGTACATATTTGAACTTTTGGAGATTATTACAATAGATTTTAAGTAAAGGTGTTTACCTATTTCATTCATAAATCCCACTCACTTAATTGCCAGTCACGTCCATGTAATATAATTCTCTTTCGGCAATCGATCACTTTCCTTTAAGCGCGGCCGTCGCGGTCGCTGACCCCTTGTGGGGATATCGTGGTTATGGTGATAGACCTTGCTAGGTGAGGCTTTATATGTATAATGATGATTATTTAATATATATCTTTATTTATTACCTATGTCTTCTTTTATTGCATTCTAGTATTAGTCTAGTATTTGTGTTGACAACATAACTAACGACCCTCGCATTGTGCGTCGGTTTGACCATTCGGCTGAAGCCAAAGAAGAGTGAACGAATCCTGTCTGGGCAGGAGTCTAAGGTGAATTGTGTATTGTGCATAGTGTCTATCTAGTGTTGTATCTTTAGTTCAGGAAGTTGCGAAACCTGTATACGAGGAAGCATTCATTGTCGACGGCTACCGTTAATCTATCGATATCGAGATATGGATATATTAAAAGCTTGTCCCGACCTGCGTTGAATTCAACGGCCAAGAGTTAAATCAGATGTTGTGATAGCGGCTGGTTGACCTAATCGAATATCGGTCGTTCCCTCCAACTATCACTGGTTATAACGAATGGTTAACTGAATCGTTGACACAGCCTTAATAATTTAGTTATTAAACGTTGATAGTCACGTCGACATTATAATATTAAGGAAAAAAGTATGTGCACTAAATTTTTTCGCAATTCTGATCAGATTTTCATAATTTACGGTGGATTTTCTAAAAAAACTTGCTCATGTAACAAAACGTTGCACCAAAAACACAATTATCATGTCGGGAATAGTTCTGATGAAATCACGACATATCCCTTCTAAAATTTCTCTATAGCCATTCATAACGGAAATACGGGGTGTTGATTTTTTTGATATTTGGATGTTGATAATTTGTTCATGCAATTTCGTAACAAACAAATTTTTCTTTTGACAGAAATAATATTGACTTGCAAAAGGCCTTAAAAACGCCTCATTGAAAAAGAAGAAAAACATTAAATTGACAGTTCAGTTCAGTATATCCCTTCGAAAATCAGATTGAAAATAATTTTGAAAGGGCTATCTTAATTAATTAATTGTGTTTTTGGTGCATCGTTTTGTTCAGACGCAAATATCTTGAAAACTAATGCCTCAGTGAAAATTCTACATGAGCAAGTTTTTTTAGAAAATTAACCGTAAATTATGAAAATCTGATCAGAATTGCGAAAAAAATTAGTGCACATACTTTTTTCCTTAAAATTATGTTGACGTGACCACACCGCACGCCACTGGCGCACCGCAGTTCAACCATAGCAAAGATGGACCCTCACAACCTAACTGTGTGTACCAAGTTTGGTTTCCCTATCTTTAATATTGTGGAAGTTATTAAAGAAAAACAAAAAATAAATTGAATTTTCAACACCCTGTATCTCCGTTAGGAGGCTCGATAGAGAAGAAATGTTAGAAGGGGTATGTCATAATTTCATGTGAACTTTCTGTACCCGAAGTTTGTCGGTTTAAAATCGGGACACCCTGTATACCGGGTGACCACGGATCATGGTAAACCCTAGCCATTTCCATAATTTTTGAGCTATCCAAATGAAATTTTGCAGCAGTAATGTACGTCCAATAAAACTCATTCACCTGTCAAAGTTACGTCTTTTAATTGTTCCTTACATGGCTAGTGTGATAAATAATATAAAATGATGTGTTGTGTTCGATGATTTTTTCCCTTTTTTTATTACTTGCACATTGCAGATTTATCAAGGATGGGCACATCATTGAATTCTATACAAAATGTATTATGTTATGGTATCGGTTTACCATTATATCTTTTGGGAAAATGGTCAAAATGAACAAAAAGTGATTTGGTCAAATTTGAATACACGCCAAGACGTCATTTCTATATATTTCTTGTCGATCTTATTTTTTGGGAGTTATACCAGTACATTTGAACCAAATTAGACCAATCATGGCACTCTAGATTAATAAATGAAATTGGCTCTAAAAAAATCAAGTGGGCTTAAAGAGTCCCCAAAATAGAATAGAATAGAATAGAATAGAATATGGTTTATTGCGTAATTTCAAATTTTTTTACAAAAGTGACATTATTTAGTTTTCACAATTGAGCAATCACACAATTGGTCGGCGTTCGCATAGCTTGCGATCTTCCACACCGCCTATTACAGTCATTTACATGAGGTTGGCTTAAAAGACTAAGTATACTAATTACATGCAAGAAAGAAAGAAATCAATTTACATATACAGGGTGTTTGGCAGATGGTTTGCCAAATGGAGAGGGTGGATAGGTGAGGCCATTTGGAACATATTTAGCCCCAATAACCTCTATACAAAGTCTCACGGTTTTCGAGATATAATTTTTTTTGTTAATTTTGAAAATTTCCTAAAATTCAGCATATCAGCTATTATAACAATTTTTTTTATGATTCTAACAGCTAAAAACAATTTTTATCTGTGTCTTTAATGTATCCCAGTTCCAATGAAATCGATAAATAACGCTGATAAAGAATGGAAAAAAAAATGTGAGCTAACGAAGTCCCGACAATGGGTAGAAATTTTTTTTAAATGCAACTTTGCATTGCATTTAAAAAAAAAGTAAAAGCGATCAAGATGTTCAAATGCTTTTAAAATGTTCTTTAGTTTATGCCCTTTCTAACGGTATATCACATTCCATACAAACTTTTAAATTACTTGAGAAAATCGGTGATACATGTTTTTGTACCCAATTTAATTGTTTCACATTATGGCATAATATTGTGCCATTATACTTTTAACGTGTGCGGGCCGCCGAAAACTTTGTATTTGTTCGTTATAATAATTGTTATATTGTTACTGGTTTTGTTAAAATTCGTTATTGTTTTTTTACAATTCTCTTTCTTTGCTTGATATACATTGTTTATAAATGACTTTATTTAGGCTTTATACAAGATAATAACAAAAACCTATCTAATTTGATATACTCACATTGATGTTTCATCTCTAAACATACAATTATTAAGTTTATTGAATCTTCTTTAATGCATGATAAAAATTGGATTAAAAATTACAAAATTCAAAACGTCTAAAAATAAATTATTGAAAAAAATTTTTTTAACTCACAACAAAATTTATTCATTATGGTCACCAACCCAAAAACGATGTCCCCAAGAACATGTATATCTTCTTGGGGACATCGTTTTTGGGTTGGTGACATAATGAATGAATTTTGTGGTGAGTTAAACAAATTTTTTTCAATAATTTATTTTTAGACGTTTTGAATTTTGTAATTTTTAATCCAATTTTTATCATGCATTAAAGAAGATTCAATAAACTTAATAATTGTATGTTTAGAGATGAAACATGAATGTGAGTATATCAAATTAGATAGGTTGTTGTTATTATGCTTGTATAAAGCCTAAATAAAGTCATTTATTCGTTATTGTTTTTGTTACTATCTTTTCGCCACAATGACTACATTACACTCCGGTGCAAGGTAATTTTTTTATTACACACATACCTAACCTATTCTTAGAAATTGAAGATAAGACCGTTTATTTTTTCCATACACAATTTGTTATAATAATTGTTCCATAAAAAACAATCAAATTCAAAACCGGGACCATTTAATTGCAGATATTAACGCTGCATGCTGCATTCAATACAATGAAAGAAGAGACGCGGCTCCTCACAAATACAGTAGTTGAAATGCGTCGAAGGTGTCGCCAGGCAAGACTTGTAATAAATTATAAAAAAAAAATCGTTGTTTTCTTTAGTCCTTAATTTTGTCTCAATACTGAGCTATATTGCGAGAAAATTAAGGACTAAAGAAAACAACGATTTTTTGTTATAATTTATTCCTTGTAAACAAGTATCACCGATTTTCTCAAGTTATTTAAAAGTTTTTATGGAATGTGATATACCGTTAGAAAGGGCATAAACTAGAGAACATTTTAAAAGCATTTGAACAACTTGATCGCTTTTACTTTTTTTTTTAAATGCAATGCAAAGTTGCATTTAAAAAAAATTTCTACCCATTGTCGGGACTTCGTTAGCTCACATTTTTTTTTTCATTCTTTATCAGCGTTACTTATCGATTTCATTGGAACAGGGATACATTAAAGACACAGATAAAAATCGTTTTTAGCTGTTAGAATCATACAAAAAATTGTTATAATCGCTGATATGCTGAATTTTAGGAAATTTTCAAAATTAACAAAAAAAATTATATCTCGAAAACCGTGAGACTTTGTATAGAGGTCATTGGCGCTAAATATGTTCCAAATGGCCTCACCTATCCACCCTCTCCATTTGGCAAACTATCTGCCAAACACCCTGTATACATAGGTACATGTAAATCCAAATTGTTTAACTTATACGTACAAAAATATTTATTACCTATTTCTACTGATTTTGTAGTAAGAAATCTTTTAATTTCACTTTGTAACTGTTTTCTGATAGATTTAAAAAATTTATAAAATTATTTAATAAGGTAGGCGCTTTGTAAGAGAAACTTCCTTGAAAATAGTTCTATCTTTTCTCAGTATTCCAAAAAAAGCAATAATATACAGGGTGTTCCACTCAAAATTCCATCGTTGAGGTCACTTCCGTCGAAATCGGACGTCGAAAAAAAAATCGGATGGTCCAAAATGAGTCTTTTTGGATGTACAGGGATATCCAACGAAAATGACCACCCCTAATAACTTCTTTATTTGTGAGCTATAAAAAATGTTTTCCTATTAAAGTTGCAGGGTTTATTGAAAGCATTTAGAATATGTATTCAGAAAAATAAATGAAAGCCGTTTAGATGAGATATGGTTTTAACTTGCATATTTTCAAATGGAACACTCAATTTTTTTTTAAATCAAGGTACTTTTCTCATTTCGAATAAGGTATCGCCTTTGTATCCAACATGAAGGGCGTCATTTTGAACAGTTTATGTAGGATAGTTTTAATTACTTTTATTTATACACTCAGTTCCATAAAAAGCGACGCACTCGATTTTTCGGGTAATTTTAAAGTTCTTTAATTCTTCAACCGGTGGACCGATTTGAACATTTTTTTTCTCAGTTTATAGCAAAATTCATTCTCTATGAGCCGGATTAGAAGCAATGGTGAGTTCTTCCATATTTCATGGAAATGAATGGAGAATTTTAAACCTAAGTTTTTTCACAGGTTTTCAAAACACCCTGTGGATTATTCTCGCATTCATGGAAAAATCATTCATTCTGCATTCGATGAACCATTTTTTAATAAACATTTTGTTTTTTTGTTCACTGTTTTATCGCTGGTACTTTCCGAGATATAACGTTTTTACGTGAACCCTGCTTTTTAGTGTATTGAGAAATGATGCACATGATGAGTGGTCATAATCACTGCAGAATTGTATAGCATATAAACCAATAGAAATTGTCAAGGTTTTTAAATACACTCAGTTCCAAAAAAAGTGACGCATTTGATTTTTGACCTAACTTTTTTTCTTTTTTTTTTTAAACCAGAAATTTTTAATTTTTTTTAATTTATTGGTAGGTAATTCCTTTGTCTTTCAAAAAATAAAGAGGTGGAAATTTATTTCATTGTAGGATCACATTGCTTTTGAAAAGGCAATTGCCGTTGCCATAGCAATTAATTTGTTGTATGCCTCCATACTTTGTTGTTGTGTCATTAATTTAGTGTCATTAAAGAAGTTTTAGAGACTAAAATTACACAAAATGCCTCAAATAAATCCTGAACAAGTTTATAATTTTGTGTTTAATGAAAATGTTTTTTAAAATTCGTATCAGTTTATAAAACTCGGTAAATTCAGAAAGTTGGTAATACGCAAGGTTTCAGCAAAAAAGCTGTAATTCAGACAATTTTAGAGATAAATCAATGAATAAAAAAACAAAATGTTTATTAAAAAATGGTTCATCGAATGCAGAATGAATAATTTTTCCATGAATGCGAGAATAATCCACAGGGTGTTTTGAAAACCTGTGAAAAAACTTGAGTTTAAAATTGTCCATTAATTTCCATGAAATATGGAAGAACTCACCATTGCTTCCAATCCGGCTCATAGAGAATGAATTTTGCTATAAACTGAGAAAAAAAATGTTCAAATCGGTCCACCGGTTTAAGAACTACAGAACTTAAAAATTACCCGAAAAATCGAGTGCGTCACTTTTTATGGAACTGAGTGTAGTTGTAATTAATATCTAAATTAGCCAAGACAAAATCATTTTTATTTCATTAACCATCCAACAAATTTTAAAAATATTTTTCCGCTGAATAGGCCATCATAGTGGTATTCAAACATAATAAAAAAAATTGCGTCATTCCATTTAAAAAATATATATTCTTTCATCTACCACTTTAACGGATCGCCCTGTATAATTGATAATAATTTAAAAAATGTACTTTTTCTCACAATTTAATTAAAATTTTGAACCATGCCTCTATCTCTAACGAGACAGGAGATACAGAAGAAATACGCACTATTGACTCACCCTGTATATAACTTACAAACTATCTCTCATTCAAAACATTCAGTAAACGTTAACTAAAACCTTCAGCATCAAATTGTATCTAACTTCTATTGTCTTTCGGGTGTCCACTAGCAGCCATTTTGGAAAATGGCCACCACGGCCGCCAGAGGGCAGTTGGCCGATGGCTCCACATCCAAAATTGTTCCTATTACATTGGTCTACCTCTGTGCCAAATTTGGTGCTTTTATCAAAAAGTGCACAATAGGTTAGTCAATCCGCTGTACTAGTTTTTGTTTTGTTGATAGACAGTTTATGACAAGTTTTGTAAAGAACAGTTAAAGTTTATTTCTAATAAAATAGTTGTTTGAAGATCGCATTTTATTGCACTAGAACCCACAATAATACTACATTTGGCGATGAGCTAGTGAGTGCATGAAATGTAAATTTTAAGCTAGTCAAGGAAACAAATCACCTACAAGTAAGTGTATAGCTGCCAACAAGTAAAACTACATAAGTGACATGGCTGATGCAACCACGAAAAATTTCCATTTTGATAAATTTACACCAGACAGAGAAGAATGGGAATATTATATAGAGAGGTTTGAGGTAGAGCTATCTATACACGGACTTGCTGATACAAAGGATAACGCAAATGAAAGACGTAATCTTCTTCTCGCTAAGGTGGGACCAGAATCTTTCAAAATACTGGTAGATCATTTTAAACCAGACAGGATTACAACAAAGACATATAAGTGTTAAACAATTACTATGGAAAAAAAATTTTCGTGTTTGCTGAACGAGTCGTTTTTCGTCAACGAATGAGAAGAGAAGATGAGTCAATAATCCAATTTATAAATACATTGCGAGGTTTAGCTGGAAAATATCAGTTTGGTAATAATTGAAATGAACAATTAAGAGATCAACTTATCACAGGAATCAACAATTTACAATGGCAAGAGTATTTAATTCGTGAACATCCAACAAACGATGCAACTTTAAAAGACGTTGAAGCTACAGCCTTAAAGTTTGAACAAGCAACAATACATACCCAAAAACTTACATCGTTCACAAAATAAATATACAAGGGGAGGGACATACCAATCGTATACAGAAAACGAACAGACGTCCCAAGATTGAGAATGTCGTAGAATTGGATGCTAAAACACAATGTTTATATTGTGGTTATTCTGCTCATAAGGCAAGGAGAGATTACCCAGCAAAAGGGAAATCGTGTATTGGATGTGGAAAATTGAATCACTTTAAACGAGTTTGTATAGTCTCTGGAAACGCACACGTACAGAACACTCGACATATCCGAGATGCAAATAGTATCCATGAGTCCGATGGAGATAATGGAAGCGTTTCATGGACTAATACTTCAAACATACGTAATATACATCCATCAAACAAGGTTATGATCAGTGTAAATATTAACAAAAAATCTTTCGAGATGCTTTACGATCCAGGAGCTGCACATTCAGTAGTGGGTAAACCGATTTGGATACAAGTTGGTAGGCCAAACCTTAAAGCAACACCAAATTTAATTGCGTACACTGATTTAGAAATTAAAACTCTTGGTATAGCTCAGATCTTAGTAGTTGACAGTGAACAGACGAACACATCAAGGCCATTCATGACATGCCCACTCCAAGTAATGCAACTGAATTAAGATCTTTTTTGGGCTCTATCACATATTATGGACGATTCATTTCACTTTTACATGCGACTTGCGTGCCATTACATAGACACCTTAAAAAAGGTAGTAAATGGTAATGGAATCTTGATGACGACAAAATATTCAAAGATCTGAAGAATATATTAACTTCAAACGATACTCTGGTACAATAATTATGATCAGTCCTTACCATTATTCGTGACAAGTGATGCATCTAATAAAGGAGCAGGTGCCGTATTATTTCACAAATACCCCGACAACAACTTGCGTCCAATAGCATTTGTTTCGAGGACATTTAGTCACCATTGGCAAGGAGGCATTAGGTATTGTGTATGCAGTTACTCGTTTTCATAATTACCTGTACGGAAGACATTTCACATTGTTAACTGATCATAAACCTCTGGAAAGGATATTCAGTGAAAGCCGCGAAACTCCTAAGATAGCTAGTAACCGATTAATGAGATCGGCAATGGTGCAGAATAGTTATAACTTTACCATAAAGTACCATCCAGGACGAGAAAATGCTCCTGCTGATGCACTTTCCCGATTGCCACTTAAAGATAAAAGATTGTCAGAAGCAGAAGTAGGATTGCGAAAACGTGGACATCTACTCCATCTTCGATTGAGCCAACTACCAATATCAAAACGAGAAATGCGCGACAGTAATGAAAAAGATGTAATTTTAAAGACAGTCATAAGTTATACAAAGTCTTCTTGGCCAAACAAGGAAAATTTACCATGCGACTTACACCACTTTTATGAAAAACGAGAAGAATAATTGTCATACGAAGATGGAAAGGGAGACTATGCGTGCCAGACAGATTGCAAGAAACAGTATTACGCATGCTTCATGATGGTAACCCTGGGATATGTTCAATGCAGTCAATGTCCAGATTACATATATATTGGCCCAAAATAGATGCAGATATTATTCAGTAGGTACGTCAGCAAATGTAATTCTTGCCAAGAGTCTCGACAAAATGAAACAAGGGTGACTGGCTGACTCCGTCCTTAATGCCAAAAAAAAAAAAAAACTTCCATTATACCCATGGAGTGCACCAAAAGAACCTTGGTCACGAATCCACATAGATTTCGCTGGACCATTTGAAGGTAAAATGTGGTTAGTAATTATGGATGCGTACACGCGCTAGTTAGAGGTGATTCAAATGAGAAACATTACTACCCAATCTACAGTAACTGTATTACGAGAAATTTTTGCCAGATATGGACTTCCAAAATTCCTAGTATCCGATAATGGACCACAACTCACAGCTTCTGAATTTGAAGAGTTTTGTAATGTGAATGGCGTCACTCATGTTAAAATAACACCTTATCATCCAAGATCCAATGGAATTGCCGAACGTGTTGGTAAAACATTTAAAGAAAGGATGTCATCTAGTGACAACACTGAGAGTTTAGACGTACGACTACAAAAATTTTTGTTTTCGTTTCTGTGTACACCTCAGCGTTCTACTGGAAGAACTCCGGGAGAATTAATGTTTGGAAGACCACTAAGATCAATTAAAACAGGATGTACAGCGAAATATGGAGAATGAGAAGCTAAACCAGAAACGTTTACATGATCGGTCAAACGTAAGAGATGCAAACTTTTACAGAGGCCAAACAGTTTGGGTAAATGATCATTTAAAGAAAGGTTCTAATCCTGGATGTATTCAGGACCAAACAGGTCCTTATTCATATATCGTTGAAATACAAGGGACCCCACGAAGGCAACATGCCGATCAAATGAAATCTCGATTTTCCTTATCCCCAGGGGAAGGAAATACCCGACAATATTTAGATGATGGTTCTCCGAATTTAGATATCTCTAAGAACATATCAACTAATAGTACATTCTGTAATTAGTTTGGAATAAAACATATTCTGCGCGAGCGGAAGTTTGTCACCTGAGCGAAGCGAGGGGGACGGTCCGCGAGCGCAGAATATGCCATTCCAAACGAATTACAGACTATACTTTTTCTACGCCTATAATTTAATTAATTATTTATTAATCTACTTACCTACATTTTTATGTGTATTGTTGGTTGTATGTTTTGGTTTTGATATTGTTAAACGTGAATAAGTAATGTGAAATATTATTTATTTGTCGCTATTTACAAAATTAATTGTAACATTACAATTATTATTAAAGGTAAGGTTTGGTGCATTCGTTAGATTTTCTTTGTATATAATCGCATTTAAAGAGGTTATATTAGCACCGGTGGAGTATATTCTCAAAAATATCTTCATCATTGTCTAGCGCCTAAAATAAGAATCTTTTAATGAATTGTTCATTTACATATGTTTAACTTATCTGAGGAAATGAAACCTAGGTTTATTTGTTTCTATAAGTATGTCTATTTGCCACTGCAACGGTGAAACGTGAAAGGTTAACTGTCAATAGAAACGTCAACTGAAACGCAAACAGTATTACAAATTGCACTACTTCTAGATGGCGCAACCTATGCTTATTACATTCTAGACATGTAATAAATATTACATATCATATCACTCACTGGAATATAGGTCATTCCTTATTTAAAATCTACATCATAATGATCATATTACATAATAGGTGTAGAAAAAACTGATTCTATTACAAATAGCAGAAGACGGTAACTCGATTCCAGAAGCCTTAGAGGAGTCTGTAGATAACTTCGACAAATCTAATTTTTTCCCAGTTAGAAGAAACCCACCGAGAACGAGAAGCTTACCCGTCAGATATCGCGAATAATATTTCTATTTTTGCAAGGAAGAAATGTGATATGGTCATATACAGGGTGATTCAGTTTTAATCTTGCTAACTTTAAAAACCAATAGAACAGATTAAAATAATGTTAGTTTGTGGTATAAATTTATGTCCAAAAACGCTTCGTTTGGGCGATAGAGGGCGTTGAAGTTCCATTTCATTTCTCGTTTTTCCACCATAACTTTTGAACCAAGGATCCGATCAAGGTCAAATTTGGTATAGAGACACTGCTTATGACCTTACATAAGCTCCTTAAGTTTTAACCCCTCATCCCTCTTGGAAGTGTATTTTTTGTGTGTTACCCCTTCTTACTTTCTTCAAAACTTTTACAAAAAAAAAAAAAATTCACAAAATAACTACGCCGGCATATTCACTGGTCTATTTTGTAACTTTTTCGTATCTTTTGTTTTTTCGATATTTTGCTTTGTTTTTGAGATATTAACGGCCATTCTCACCGATTACTGTTTAAGCAACCCTTAGTTAAGGTTGCTTAAATATTTAAATATGGTTTAACTTTGTTTGCATTGCACCGCAAAATATTTAAGTCCGCTTTAATAAGTATAGATTTTGTTGTAATACACCTACTTTTAGGTCATTTGTAATTTGTTGGCAACTTAATTACGTTCTTTGTTATGTCATATGTCATCCATTATTTTATTCTGTCTGTACCTACATCACGTTTTGTATTTAGAAAATAAGAATAAAATAGAAAACTCGAGGAAGTGAGTGAGGTCCGCAAATTTTACAAACGATGAAAAGATCCTCCTCTTGAATATTATTAGTAAATATAAAGATATAATTGAAAACAAATAAAACTAACTCTGTATCCTTCGAACAAAAATCTTACTTACGTACTGTACACTTAAATTATGGAAGGGAATATATTTTAACACATACATATCACTGGGGAACTCCAAATTGGCTTCAATTAAAGTCAAAATATATAAAACAGTATCTTTACGCAATCTAAACCGCCTAAAGAAAGTTAGCTCATCTAATTCAGCAAAATAATTTCTTCTCACATAAATTCTTCTGGGAAACCCGAAATCGATAATTTCCAATATATCAATATCGTCCTCAAAGATATCTTCATCATCAGATTCCATTTTATAATAAAATAGGTAATTTAAAGATTGAAAATTGAAATCAAAATCAAATAAATGTCAGCAATGACACGTAATTTGTAAAAATGCGCATGCTCAGAACTATTCTTAAATTTAAACCAGCTTTAAGCCACCATTTTTCAGGGCTTAAATTTAAGGAACCTTTAAGGCGATTTAAGAACGCTTAAGCAACGGTGCAACGAAAAATTCAGATTTAAGCACGCCTTATCGCTAAACCTTCCTTTAAAACTACGGTGAGAATGGCCGTTAATAAAATTCGTGACAATGTAGTTAGTGTCAGCCGCGTAAATTTTATTTAGCGTTATAGCAAGCCATGGAAGGCAAAACTCACAAGGGATTTACGGAAACTTAACTCGATTAGTGATCTGCTAACCTGATGGACTATTTTGCGTTCGTTTACTTGATCGAGTTAAAGTAACCTTTTACGAAAATGTACATAGGTTACTAACCTAGTTAACTCGAACCTACCCTACTCAGCAAGTAGGGTCATGTGTGGGTTACTTCGTTGTTTATCGGTTTGTCAGTTTTTATAAAACTTCAAAAGTGATATTCGTAAATGTAAGTCTGAACTGAATGTAATAAATAAAGAATGGATGCCAGGAATGAGATTTTACATTGTGCTATAACAGCGGCACAATTTTTCCTGGAAAATGAAGAAGAGGATGATGAAAAAGAAATTTATACTTATCGGTCCTCAAACACAACAGAATCTAACCTTTGCTACTTACGGCCATTCTCACCGATTACTGTTTAAGCAACCCTTAGTTAAGGTTGCTTAAATATTTAAATATGGTTTAACTTTGTTTGCATTGCACCGCAAAATATTTAAGTCCACTTTAATAAGTATAGATTTTATTGTAATACACCTACTTTTAGGTCATTTGTAATTTGTTGGCAACTTCGTTACGTTCTTTGTTATGTCATATGTCATCCATTATTTTATTCTGTCTGTACCTACATCACGTTTTGTATTTAGAAAATAAGAATAAAGTGGAAAACCCGAGGAAGAGAGTGAGGTCCGCAAATTTTACAAACGATGAAAAGATCCTCCTCTTGAATATTATTAGTAACTATAAAGGTATAATTGAAAACAAAAAAACTAACTCTGTATCCTGCGAACAAAAATCTTACTTACGTACTGTACACTTAAATTATGGAAGGGAATATATTTTAACACATACATATCACTGGGGAACTCCAAATTGGCTTCAATTAAAGTCAAAATATATAAAACAGTATCTTTACGCAATCTAAACCGCCTAAAGAAAGTTAACTCATCTAATTCAGCAAAATAATTTCATAAATTCTTCTGGGAAACTCGAAATCGATAATTTCCAATATATCAATATCGTCCTCAAAGATATCTTCATCATCAGATTCCATTTTCTAATAAAACAGGTAATTTAAAGATTGAAAATTGAAATCAAAATCAAATAAATGTCAGTAATGACACGTAATTTGTAAAAATGCGCATGCTCAGAACTATTCTTAAATTTAAACCAGCTTTAAGCCACCATTTTTCAGGGCTTAAATTTAAGGAACCTTTAAGGCGATTTAAAAACGCTTAAGCAACGGTGCAACGAAAAATTCAGATTTAAGCACGCCTTATTGCTAAACCTTCCTTTAAAACTACGGTGAGAATGGCCGTTACCGTTTTCGGACCCATGTACTGAAATCACATGTTCCTGAACAATATTCTCGTAACTTATATAATCACATATTGCGCAACGTGCTAATATCTGACCCTCCTCAGCCATTATTTTATAATTTATCAGGAAACAGTAATATTTCAGAATCTCTGCGACAAACTGACAAACCATTCAAATTCAAACCAAACCACCTTGTTTTTGACAGTCGGTCGCTGTCATCAGTGTCATCACTGGGCCGCGTTGTGCGTTCGGATATCACAGGAACCTAGTAATAACCCAACACTTTAATTTAAGGAACCTCTGTGACCTGGGTCACTTAACTTAGGTTACGTTTCCGTAAATCCCTACAGCGTCTTGCGTAAACTGACGTTTGTCAAAATTGTTATTAGTCTCATTTAAAAGTGTTTTTAATCTTAAAAAAAATGCCAAGAATTTTTACAAATGGTGAATACGCCGATATACATTATGTTTATGGTTTCTGTGACGGTAATTCCAAGGCAGCCGTTGTAGAGTACCGAACGCGCTTTCCCAATAGAAGAACTCCAAATGCACAAGTTTTTGTTGATGTACTATCGCGGCCGAAAAAAAGTAATCGATTTTTTATCAAGTAGTAGTATGTTTTTTCGAAAAATTTTCCTTTGTAAATGGGAGTGTTTACATCAGTTATGTCAATTAAATTATTTTGACAAGAAATCATTGGTGGGGTCGTATTTATTAAAAAAAAACTAATAAGAAATAAGTTGTTAATATTTCTTAATTATAAGAAAACAATTAGTTAGTATGGTTTTGAGAGAAGCAGAAAAAAGCTACAGCATCACCACACTTGGAGAAGGGTGGTCTTAACAACGCATGGCAAGTCAAATTAATTACAGCAAAGGCACAATTCAAAAACTAAACAAAAAGACAGACCTTCCGCTATTATCTGTTTAGTACAAATATTCTTCATCAAACTTATGACCCCTGGGACGGTAAACTCGCAGTTGACCATTGTAGCAGGACTGAAATATCTTTTCATCGGAAAAGGCCACTCTCTCCCAGTAACGATCTTATTCATTAATAAAAGTATTTGCAAACTGCATTCTTGCCTCTTTATTATCATCTGTTAGTCGGTGCTTTTTAGCACTGGCACAGTTAAATAGACCTTGCTCTCGCAACCGTTTTCTTGCTGTCCTAACAGACGCTGGGAAGTTGGTTTGCTCTTTGGCTTCAATAGAATTAGATAATGGGTTTAAATTTAATTAAAAAGGAATGTGGTAATAAATCCCAAAAAAGAAAAAGAAGAGAAATTAAATTCACATAGTTAACAATGGTATTGTCGTTTTCTAGAGAACTCTTTCTTGGCCGCCCAGAACCCACTGCGCTGCTCAGATTATGAGTTTCTTTCCACTTTTTGTTTAGTTTTTGAATCGTGTTTTTGCTGCAATTAATTTCACTTGCTATGCGTTGTTGAGACCACCCTTCTCCAAGTTTGGCGATGATGTAGCCCTCGATGTAGCCTTTTTCTTCTTCACTCAAAACATGATAAGGCTTGATTATTATAATACAAAATTTATTTTTGCTTAATATGACAATGACGTTGACACTAATAAAAAAAATATTGGGATTGATGCGACACTGAATAGAACCATAATTACAACGGGAAAATCAGTCGATTAGTCGATTAGTCGATTAGTCGAATTTAGGCAAGTAGATAATAAGCTACAACTTAAGAAAAGTGAAGTATTAAATTTGACAAGAGTAATAAATTTGAAGTGTCAAAATTTGAGTGACGTAAATAATTTATGTACATTGTTAAGAAAAAAGTATTGTTAGGAGAAAAAGAATTGAATAAGAAAATCAAGATAGTAACGGTAACTAAGAAAAAAGTTGTTGAATGAAATATTTTGAAAAGAGCGGAATGAAAATTGAATTATGGAGAAATAATTGATATATAAGAAGAAATAAATAATACAAATTAATATTAACTTATTTAAATAAAATATAAATAAGTTTATTCAACATTCTGGAAACATTTTAACATAAAATTAAAAATTTAGAAACCAAGTAAGAAGAGTAACTATTGATGATAATGAAATGGTATTAATGGTATATAATAAAATGTGGAAGATATTAAAATAAAATTTATAAGAAGTAATTTGATTAATATAAAAGAATAATAAATAGGACTATAGGAAACAACTACTGGACGGGCAAAGGCCCCTACTCCCATTGAATTATACCTATAAATCCAAATTGGTAGCCAAATTTGTTATTTGTCTTTTCTCCACCAGACACAGACCGGTTTCGAACTCTATGTTCTCATCAGTGTGCCACAGGTAGCTGAAAAGACAAATAACAAAGGCAAACCAAACTAGTCTATGGCAGACCCAGCACAAGTAAGTAATGAGAGATAAGTGCATCCCTCTGGTGCCTTTGAGTATTGGAAGAATAAAATCAGGATATTAAGTGCGCTAACTTTGCTTTTATAGCCATTTTAACATCTCGGAAATGGTTTTTTCGATATAAGTATTTTTTTTTAAATGGCAATGGAACCATTAAACCTCATTATGCTATTTTAATAGAGATTTTCTTTACCTACATTTTGATACCAAACACTTCACCATTAGTTCATAAATAACTTACACAAAAGCAAAGTTTACTAAATACTATAAGTTACCTCACTCCTTCGCGGATATATAAGTATTATATATATTTATAATCAGAAAGGTAAGGCGGATCTAAATATGTAAAAAAATACAGGGCATTCCATAAAAAACCATACTTTTTTCCACCCTTCGTATACCGTTGAAGGAAGAAAAAAAGTAATAGCATATATGAAATCTACGAAAAATCGTTGTAGATTTTGAAAATTTTTAATCGTTAATAATTCACCGAAATAAGGGGGTTATAGTTATGAACGAAACGCCCTAAGTTTAAATTCAATTATTTACGCCATTTTTATAGCAAATATATAAGTGTCATATATATTTGTAATCAGAAGGACGAGGCGAATCCAAATATGTAAAAATATATAGGGTGTTCCATTTAAAAAAAACCATGCTTTTTTCTGCCCCTCGTATACGGTTGAAGTAGGAAAAAAAGTAATAGCATATTCAAAATCTACGGAAAATTCTGTGTTAGACCGGTTTTTGAAAAATCAAAATCGGTGGTAATTGACCGAAATAAGGGGGGGGTAATAGTTTTATAGGAAACACCCTGTACCTAGGTCACAGAAAAATGTGTTCTGTGCTAGGGTGTTCCAAAAGTTTGAGAACGTAATAATTGCGGTATGATATTATATAAATAAAAAAGGAATGAGTAAGTACAAATCATTCGTAGAGTGAACGAGTGCCACTGTGTACATGCTAGACGATCCCTGGGTACCTTTTACCGAGGACGCGGGGGTCAAGAGGTAGGAGTAGGCGAGCCGAGAAGTGGGGCAGGCGGATTCGCGCTTTTCGTAGAGTGAGGTAACTTATAGTATTTAGTAAACTTTGACAAAAGATACTTTATGACCTTGGTTCAAATTTATTTTAGTAAGCTCTGACCAAGTTAAACATTTGATGATGATGAAATGATGAAATTAATCGGGAATGCCTAGAAAAAAAAACAAATTTATTAAACCAAAATAAATTTGGACCAAGGTAAAATATCTTTTGTAAGTTATTTATGAACTAATGGTGAAGTGTTTGTTATCGAAATGTAGGTAAAGAAAATCTCTATTAAAATAGCATGAGGTTTAATGGTTACATTTAAAAAAAAATCTTAAATCGAAAAAACCATTTCCGAGATGTTTAAATGGCTATAAAAGCAAAGTTAGCTCACTTAATATCACGATTTTATTTTTCCAATACTCAAAGGCTCAGAAAGAAAAGTTTTTCAGCAGTCATGGCTCCCTAGATGCCAACTTAAATTATCCTAAAAAAATATTTGAGGTTGAGGTTATGTTTCTTCCTCGAAGTTGATACCATCGTATGCAGAAAAATCCCTGAATCCAAAAATGTAAAAATATACAGGGTGTTCCCATATAAAAAACAGATGTTACGGTAATTTCCGGTGAAACCGGAAGTGTTAGAATCATTTTATTAACATGCAATAATTCAAATTTACTTGTTATTGCAAATGCCAAAATTTCAAAATGATATTTGAAAAAACAAAAAAGTTATAGGGGTGAGCCTTATTTCATTTACACCCGGTATATACAGGGTGTCCTATTTTTTAGGGGTAGGACTTCAGGAGGTAATAGAACATCAAAAAATAATAGTACTTTCTCAAATGAACTATACAGGGTGGTCCGAAATCAAGTCGGGAAACTTCGCCAGCGGATACTACGCCTAAAAATACTTTTTGTCATATAAACACATATCGAAAAACGAATGGATTTCAAATTTTTTTCTTCAATATCTCAATAACGAATAAATATTTTTTATTCAAATTTGACATACAGGTATAATTAAGGCAAGCACACCGGCTAAAATAAATTTTGTCCAAAATATTACACTGGGTGATTATTTTTTCCTGATCGATTACCCCTTAAACCACAGGAACTCTTTTTGTACGCCACTGGTCAAATTTAATAGAAAAATTTTATTCTACGTTCCTTTTAGAGAAAAAAAGTATTTTTGGCTTTTTTTCGAAATCCTTATGGTTTTTGATAAAATTGACATTTTCTACAACCCATAAACGACGGGACGAAGCAATAATTTTTTTCATCTTACAAAAAAAGTATGGTGACCGACTAAAGTGAACCTCGCGAGTCCGAAAAAAATACTAAAAAAATTCCAAGTCAGTGACGTCGAAAAAAAGGGGCGCTGCAGAGAAAACGGGGAAAAAATTCGAAAATGTTTTCACTACTTATCTACATTTTCCGACGACGTTTACACATAGGGTGGTCAAAAAATTTTTTGAGTGCCCGGCCTGACCTCTACACTGAACAAAAGGATCAAAAAAATTTTTTTTATCCAAACCAAAAAAAAACTATGGAACAAGACTAAAGTGAACCTCGCGAGTCCGAAAAAGGTACTAAAAAAATTCGAAGTCAGTGGCGTCGAAAAAAAGGGTAATCAAAATGCAATTTATTTTTTGTTATTATTAATTTGTATCTGAATATAAAATTTTGTTCTTGATAATTATTTATCAATCTATTCTCTAATAGATTTCATCTTTATGAAATTGCATTTTGATTTTTTTTAAGAAATGAATCTCAACAACCGAACGGAACGAACATACAAGAACACCTATTTTGCCATTTTCTACGAAAACAGTGCATCTGATGGAATCTACCAAAGGACCAGTTCTTGTTCAAAATTCATCAACAAATTCAAAAATATTATAATTTTGTCGAACCGGTCATTGGCGTATCATATTTTATACAAAAGGGGGTTCAGCATACCCGAAGGAAACACCCTTGGTAAACAATATGACGCGTTCCACCGAGTTTTCCATGAAGCTTGATACCAGTGGACAATACACCAAATTTCAGTTCATAACTCCATCCGTTTGGGCTAGAAAAAAAGAAAAACTATTTCTTTTTCCAAATTTCAACGCCCTGTATCTCGAAAAATACGCCTTTCCGACATATAGTTCATTTGAGAAAGTACTATTATTTTTTTATGTTCTATCACCTCCTGAAGTCCTACCCCTAAAAATGGGACACCCTGTATATAATATTTTATAAACCTTCAAACTAAAAAAACTTATTGATAAGTGACTAGAAATTATATTTTTTAAGTATACCCCACATACTTGTTACCCTTTGAACGAGCCCTAAGCAACATTCGGACAAGCCTAGATATAGTTCAAACAGAAGACGCGATATCATTTACCTAAGTGCAAAGAAATATAATATGTAAGAGATAAAAGAACAACGCCAACATTGAAAACGTAAGGACATAAAAGTCATTAAGAAGAGAAGAACAATATATTTATCAAATTTTAATATGTCATTGGTTTTGCATTTGGTTTTTTTTTCTCTTTTCTTTTAGCATTCAATTTTATAGCAGATTTTAGATAAGTTTCTTGTACCTATGTTTAGATACATGGCAGCAATCTAATTTTAATTTTAGTGTAGTATTTAAGTTAAGTTTTAATAATGTCATTTGTTTATTTTTTGTTTTGCAATCAATTTTAGACAGCAGTTCATTTTACTCTACTGTACACACTACTTATTAATATTCATTTATATCACAGATAAATAACGTATATGATATACAGATTGCGAAAGTCCTCATCTTGACATAGGACCTAAATTTGCCGATTAGTTTTGTTTAGTATTGCAGCTCTAATGTGTAAACAGTTCGAGACGCTAGCATACGGCGACCAAGGACGGACATGTACGAGCAGTAAAGCATTTGTTTCTAGGCAGCGGTACTTTACGTCGTATATATTTTGAGGTTGGCTATGTTAAGATGGGAACTGTCGCAATCTGTATATCTATATTAGCGTTAAGCTGACAATTTTTATACTTATGTACTATCGCGGCCGAAAAAAAGTAATCGATTTTTTATGAAGTAGTATGTTTTTTCGAAAAATTTTCCTTTGTAAATGGGAGTTTATACATCAGTTATGTCAATTAAATTATTTTGACAAGAAATCATTGGTGGGGTAGTATTTATTTAAAAAAAAACTAATAAGAAATAAGTTGTTAATATTTTTTAATTATAAGAAAACAATTAATTAGTATGGTTTTGCGAGAAGCAGAGAAAGGCTACATCATCGCCAAAGAAGGGTGGTCTTAACAACGCATACTTAGCAAGTGAAATTAATTGCAGTAAAGGCACAATTTAAAAACTAAACAAAAAGACAGAATACCTTCCGCTATTATCTGTTTTGTGCAAATATTCTTCATCAGACTTATGATCCCTGGGACAACTCGCAGTTGACCATTGTGACAGGACTGAGAAATCTTTTCTTCGGAAAATACCACTCGCTCCCAGTAACGATCGTTTTCATTAATAAAAGTATTTGCAAACTGCATTCTTGCCTCTTTATTAACATCTGTTAGTCGGGGCTTTTTAGCACTGGCACAGTTAAATAGACCAACCGTTTTCTTGCTATCCTAACAGACTCTGGGAAGATGGTTTGCTCTTTCAACGTCATTGTCATATTAAGCAAAAATAATTTTTTTATTACTTATGCCTTATCATGTTATGAGTGAAGAAGGAAAAGGCTACATCATCGCCAAACTTGGAGAAGGGTGGTCTCAACAACGCATAGCAAGTGAAATTAATTGCAGCAAAAGCACGATCAAAAACTAAACAAAAAGTGGATAGAAACTCTTGATCTGAGCAGGGCAATGGGTTCTGGAAAGAGTACTCTAGAAAACGACAATACCCTGGTTAACTATGTGAATTTAAACCCATTTTCTAATTCTATTTATTTATTTATTTATTTATTTATTTATACAAAATTTGTGATAAATACATATTTTTACTTATGTCTATTTACCTGATTTATATTTATATGAATTTTTTATTGCACCTAGATGTTGGAAACATCTGTATGTGCTGCTTACAAGCTAATTTTTATGAAGCATCTAAAACAGTTTAAACAAGATACAATGTACAATATTGTGCAAAAAGTGCCTCAAGAAACTTAATAGTATTGTAATATTTTTTTTCTTTTTATTTTTTTTTTTCTTTTTTTAACCTGAACTTAATGCCTATTGCCTATATCATAAGCTTGTTAAATTTTTCATAGTTTTTTATAATAAACATTTTACTCTTTTTATTAAAGTTTTTTTTACTTTTTATTTGTTTTATTTCATTTGGTAATAGGTTATAAAACTTAGGGGCCAAATAATCTATGAATTTTAAGTTTATAGTCTTTCGACTTATGGGTATAATCACATGCCTATTTATCTTACCTCTAGTTTGATGCTGATGGCTCACAATGTTTTTAAGTTTTTCTGTTTTATGAATATAAGAACAAACAGATTGAATATACAGTGTATTTATGTTGCAGATCTCATCATTATAGAGCAAATTTGTTGGAAATAACCAGTTTTTATTAAACATTATTTTCAATATTGAATTTTGAATAACAGCCAAAGGCTGTAGTTTACATTTGTAAGTCCCTCCCCATACAATTATTCCATATCTTAATAATGATTCTATAAGTGCTTTGTATACTAGAGTAATTACTCTGACATTCAAAAATTCTTTTAGCATATAGAATTTATGTATTAATTTCCGAATTTTTTTGTTAGATAATTAATATGATCCGACCACTTTAAATGTTGGTCTATAATGATTCCAAGATATTACCTGCTGTATTTTCCACTGCTTTAATTGTACTGCTAGATTTATTATCTATCGTTATGCTATTAAAATTTGGTCTATTAACATTCTTTAAGGAAAAAGCTATGTAGTTGGTTTTTTTTATATTTAAAGACAATTTGAATGTGTCCAGCCAATTTTTTACTATTTCACAGCCTTGTATGACACTATCTTTGGTTTCCTCCCAAGTACTACCAGTGAAAATAAGTGCCGTATCATCTGCATATGATATGATCTTACCATTTATCTTAATGTTTAACAATGAATTAATATATGTAATGAAAAGAATTGGGCCGAGAATAGTACCTTGCGGCACACCAATTTTTATTTTTTGAGGATCACTGAGGGTATTATTTATTTTTAAATACTGTACACGGTCGTTCAAATATGACTTGAAGACTTCCAACACGCTCCATAATGTGACAATACATCAAGAAGCTTTTGGTGAGGGACAGTGTCGAAAGCCTTTGCAAGATCAATGAACACGGCTATGCATTTTTTACTGTCGTTTAAGCTATTTGTAATTTCTGAAGTGATAGTATACATGGCATCTGCCGTGCTAACATTTTCGGTAAACCCGAATTGATTATTACACAAAATGTTATTGCTTTTAAAAAAATTCGTTAGTCTTTCTTTAAGGCATTTTTCTAGTAGTTTTGCAAAGTTGTTAATTAGACTTATTGGACGATAGTTTTGTACTTTATTTTTTGGACCGTCTTTGAAAATTGGTGTTACAACCGATTGTTTAAAATAGCTAGGAACTAGACCTGTTTTAAAAATTAAATTGATGATATGGGCCATAGGTTGGGCTATTTCTATATGTGTTAGTTTAATGAGTTTAGCTGACACTCCATCTAAGCCAGGAGCACTATGATTTTTTAATGAGGAAATTTGGTTTATAATTTCATTTTCGGTAACTGGTTTTAGATACATAGAATCAGTGGAATGATAGTCAAATATAAAAGGATTTTGTGGTACATCTATTTTCTTTTCCATTTTTCAGTTCCGATATCTATAAAGTAATTATTACAAAAATTAGCCATGTCTGTATTATTTAAAAATTCACTGTTTTTTTCATCCACGAAATTGTTTTTGTATTTATTTTTTTCATTTGTGGCGTCAGATATTATTCGGTATATTTTTTTTACGTCATTCTTATTGTTCTCAATTTGTGATTTGTAATAGTTGTATTTTTGTTTCTTTATTAACGTATTTAATTGATTTCTATATAATTTATATTCTTTTTCTACTTCACGAGTGTAATTTCTTAGCAATTTTTTTTTTAATTTGTCCCTATGTTTAATAGATATGATTAGGCCCGTTGTTATCCATTCCTTTATTTTTTTCTTTTGTCTACTTTTCATAAACTTTCTTGATTTATATTTATTTAAAATTTGCTGAAAGATTGTCATAAAAGTATTAGTAGCCTGTTCTGGATCATTGGAGTTTAACACCTCTGACCAGTCTTGAGAAGAAATCTTGTTTTAAAAGAAGCATAGTCTATAAATTCATATGAGTTATCAAGATGATTGTGAGAATTATTTACATTTTTTTCTGAGTTAATGTTTAACATTATTGGGTAATGGTCCGTTATATCTGTACCTAATATAAAGGACTTCAAATTTAACTTATTTATATTAATTTTTTTATTCACAAATAAGTGATCAATGCATGAAGATGTTTCAGTAGTGACCCGAGTGGGAGAATTAATATAAGACATAAAACCATGTTGCCCCATTAATGATAGATATTCATTTACACTATGGTTATCGTTATTTTCTATATTTATATTTATATCACCAGTAAAAATTTCTATATTTTTTGATAAATTTTGCTCAAAAAAACCTCTAAGATCCTCAACAAACAATAATTCATTAATTGGTGGAGGTTTATAGACAGCAGAGATGCCAAAAGTTACACCACACTGATTAAAAGTTATTCTAGTTACAGTAGCTTGGGACGAAATCAATTTGTTGTGACTAACAATAACATCAAGGTCTGATTTTATCAATATTAAAATACCATCGTTCTTATTAAAGTCACCCATATTATAATGAGTTGAATAGCCTGGTATGTTATACTGATTACATGAATTTAATTGAAAGCATTCACTTAAAATTATGATATCACAATAATCGAGTTCATATGTTTCTAATAACAAGATCAGTTGATCAAAATTCTTTTTGACACTTCTAATATTAAGATGTATAAGGTTTAATAATTTGTCTTTTAATACAATTTGTTGTTTTAACATTACGTCATTTACTAGATTCCCATATAGATCTTCTCCTATAGAGTCCAGTTGTTCTAAAATTTCATCCTCTTGGGGTTGGAATGTTAAGCATTGTAATCTATTTTCTGTTTCAAAACACTTATTTGATATTTATAACTGGGACATTCTGGACCAGATGTTTTATGGGATACGCTATAGTCCGTTTTATATTTTATATTCGCTTGTGTACAGTTATTACATTTAATTACAATCTTCTGACATTCGCTTATGTCATGATAGTCAGAGCAGTATTCACAGACCTTTTTGTTCTTACATGTTACATTCTTATGATAAAAACCTTGACAGTTAAAACACTTAGTGATACTGAGATCCTCGTATACTGGATAACGTTGCCATTCAATACACACCTTTTTAATATTCATAAATTTATGAAATAAACTTGCTGAACATTCTGCAAATATAGTTGCTTCCTTGTTTCTTTTTTGTTTTATGTAAGTTATTATCAACTCCTCGGAGTCTTCAATCTACGAATTTTGCTTTCTAATACAATTTAAAATTTCTCCTTCAGTCTTATTTTTTCCTATGTAGCCAGCAATCTTCACTCTCGGCTTCCTCATCTTTGTAGTTATTAAATCATAGTCATTTTTAAATATGGTTTCTGCTGCTTGTTTTAACTCATCTATATCTCGTTTGGAAGGACATTTGATAACTACGCTACCATTTTTCGTTGCTCTAATGTTATTAATTCCAATATTTAAATCAGAAGGGCTTAATTTATCTTTTATATTTGTTTGTATTTCCTTAGTACTTTGACCATTTTTAGGTTTAACGATTAGGTTCGGAATATTAATGGTAGTATTGGGATTTGAGATATTTTGTTTTCTTGCTATATACGCATATGATTTATCGTGTACTTGGGTATTTGCCAAATTACATTTATTATTTAATTCTTCAAGCTGTTCCTTTAAGAGCTTAATTATTTCGTCTTTGCTTTCAATGATCGAGTTTTTACTCACTAATACCTCCTGAAAAAGTGTAAATGTTTCAAAGTTTCTGCATTTTGGACAGTGAAATTTCATCACTCTTCCTCTCTGCAGTTCCAATACTTTTATTTCAGATGATGACAGGTTCCCACATTGTTTACAGACAAGCTTTTTACACCCATCACAGTTAAATGTTTCTTTAGTTTTTGTATCTTTACAGAGTTCACACAGCATGTTTTTTCATATTAAGCACTTAATTCTTATCACTAGTTTTTTATCACTTTTTATTTTTTGTCTTTAGCAATTAAACTTAAATATCTAATTATCTCGAAATTATGCAAGAGCATATGCGAGAATAATAGTATAACTATGTAGATCACATTCTTATCTACGATATGATATACAACACTTATTAATTTTCTTAAATTTAACCACTTAAATTCAACAATAACTAGAGAGCTCTTTTTAACACAGCTATGAATTTACTTGCTGATATTAAAATTTATCAAGCAGAAAAAGGCTACATCTATTGAAGCCAAAGAGCAAACCAACTGCCCAGCGTCTGTTAGGACAGCAAGAAAACGGTTGCGAGAGCAAGGTCTATTTAACTGTGCCAGTGCTAAAAAGCCCCGACTAACAGATGTTAATAAAGAGGCTAGAATGCAGTTTGCAAATAGTTTTATTAATGAAAACGATCGTTACTGGGAGCGAGTGGTCTTTTCCGACGAAAAGATTTCGCAGTCCTGCCACAATGGTCAACTGCGAGTTGTCCCAGGGGTCATAAGTTTGATGAAGAATATTTGCACAAAACAGACAATAGCGGAAAGTATTCTGCCTTTTAGTTTAGTTTTTGAATCGTGCTTTTGCTGCAATTAATTTCACTTGCTATGCGTTGTTAAGACCACCCTTCTCCAAGTTTGGCGATGATGTAGCCTTTTTCTGCTTCTCTCAAAACCATGCTAATTAATTGTTATCTTATAATTAAAAAATATTAACAACTTATTTCTTATTAGTTTTTTTTTTAATAAATACGACCCCACCAATGGTTTCTTACCAAAATAATCTAATTGACATAACTGATGTAAAAACTCCCATTTACAAAGGGAAATTTTTCGAAAAAACATACTACTTGATAAAAAATCGATTACTTTTTTTCAGCCGCGATAGTACATAAATCAAAAAGAAATAAATGTTTTATTATATTATTATTATTATTATCATGTTTAACTTTTTTCTATCTTAAGCTTTTATTGTCGGTTTCTTAGCAGGTACTAATTTTAGCACCTTGTATTAGCCCTTTAGGAAATCAAATTTCACAAAATTCACCGCCTGAGACTTAAAAGAAGGAAATCTCCGGACAAAATTTCAAAACTGTAGCAAACTTTAAAATTTCAAGTAGAGAGCGTCATGATATTTTTAAGAAATATATACAACTACTTCCTTTTAAGCAATGGCACGTAGATACAGTTAAAAATGTGTATGCAATGCGCACATACGCAATTACTCATCTTATTATTAAAATAAGGACAGATAATTAAACTGCTTACCCCTTTGAACAAATGAAAACACATAATGTGGGTCATTGAAAAACTATACACAATATGTATCAAATACATACAGCCTAAGGCTAAATTTTCTCACAGGAAAAGAGGTGAATACAATTAAGGTATGATTATAGAGATAAACATTAATATAATAATTATTATTCTAAAGGGTAGGTACTTTTAGTTACTAGTACCAAAAGATGAGCAATCATTGTAACACATACACCGTGTGTTATCCTAAAACGAGGTCTCTTTCAATTACTATAACTATAAGAATGTCTGCTAAATAAACTCTAATAAAGGGAGCCTATGGTTGGGTAAGCCAGGTTTTAACACGATTTTAATAAAATATCAGGATAGCATTAAGATTTTTCTTTTTTCACCAATGCTTATAAATATATTTTCTAAATATCTGTCTCAACTAAATCCACTGCCAAGTTTACCTGAATTTAAGAATGAAGCTTATAATATGTCGGGACATATTAGTGATTGGTGAACAACGATATAAACTAAATAAATCAAAGTGTAAATTTGTATCGGTGGGAATTTCATATGATTTCGATTATGTGCCATTAACCGCACAAAAAAATGTCAACTTTTAAAAAAGTTACAGCTAATTAAAAATGGTGCTAAAAATTGCCTTTGCCGAACTTTTTGTTGACCAGTTTACTTAGAAAAAAGAATACATTTCAAATATTTCTGTGCCTTGTTATTTAAAATAAATAATACTTTTTACAGAACCTACATCTAAATATGTGACCTACATGTAAAACTTATTTGAAAACAGTAATGAGATAATCACTTCATATTTTGTTTTTTTTGTTTTAGCAGTTCATCGATTTGGCTTTTATACATTTCTTTGACATCTTGCAAGTCTAATTTTAATTCCTCATTTTCTTCTACTTTTTCTCCATAAAGCTGACATAAGGTATCATATTGTTGTTGCAATTCGTTGAACTGTGTTTTTAAAATGTCATAATTATTTGTCTTGCTTTCAAGATCTTCAACTCTTGTTAATAATATAGATATTTCAGAATTTAAAAGAGATCTTTCTTGTTCTCTCCTATTAAGTTCCCACTGAAATTGTTGTACTTCACCCTCACGTTGTTTAAGATTTGACTGAAGCATCTGCATTTCAAACATATTTGTATACCTAGGAGTTTGTCCTATATCAAATGGCTCTTCCTAAAATTAAATTCATGATTTCTTGAACAATTTATGATTAGATTGATAATACAAATACCTGTGACCAAAAAGAGCTTCCCACTGATTCAGATATTGATACTTTCCCTAAACTTAACGTTGGTGAATTACTGTCTATTCTCGGAGAGGTTCTATCTACATTACCTTCCCGATTTTCACTTTTTTCATCTGTGTGATCCTAAAAAAAAGCTTCATAAACAAACATTGTCGTTTTTTCATTTGTTAATCATACAACCAGAAAATATTTTGGTAAAATGCAGGTAGATTCGACATAATTTTCATCAACAGATTATATCAGGGTCCGGCAATGGAATGTGACACATTTCATGCAGCATGCCACTGTCTGATACAGGAATAGGTGAGGGAGTTCTGCTTACGGCTATTGTGTTTGTTATTGTATGCAGTTTAATTGGCCAGTGAATCAACGTGTTCGCCGTGATAGTTTACGTTGAAACAAAGTCTGTCATTACGGCCAAAGACGATTTCGGGCTCAGTTTAATATCCCAGGCGGGGTCGCATTCCACCGCGGAACACCATTTTGCAATGGTTTAATAAGAGGAAAAATAATCATGGAATTGTCTGTGATCAAATTGCTGGTCCTTCATCACGTACTGTGGCACCAGAAAGTATCGAAAGGGTAAGGCAGTCAGTGGTAGCAGCAACTTTTTCAGCATGTAAAGGTTTTTCATGCAACTACATATGTTGCTCTGCAGATCGATATCTAAAGTTCTGTTTAATCCGATACTGTATAGATATTTTGTATATTTAGTCTTAGGTTTGGTTTCTATTAAGTGGAATTAGAGCAGGTGGTATGTCACCTGAACTTCGCCGTTTAAACTCTGTTAAATACAGTCATTATTATTTTTAATATTATAAGTGGAAATAAGCTTCGTCCGATATTAAATTATTCGACAGATCTGGTTTTTCGTTCCATAATCTTACCAAATTCTCTGCAAAATGCAAGTCTATGTGGGGAAAATTGATGGACAATCTGAATTTTATAAGGGTGAAACTTAACATCATAGTATAAAATACGGTGTACTGTACGATGCTTGTTTTATGGCATTCATAGGTAAATACTTAAGGTTGAGTGAATAAAATAGTAAGTAAATACTTTATATTAAGCGTTTACTTCTACTTGTGTAGTAATTACTTATATATGTAGCAAAGCCTCAGTTTTTCCAAATATTTACTTAAAATCGAGTGAATAATTCGAAGTTAATACTTTCTGTTGACAGTAAATACTCGATCTTTTCTAAGGTAGATTGACAGTGTACTTATGGTTGATAAATGGCAGCTTTCATGCATTTACGTGCGAGTAAAAATTATCAAGAAGGAAGGAGTCTTAGCCTTAGTCATTCGAAATGTTTAAGGTTTGAATCTGAACGTGTAAATTTTTTGTGTAACAAGTTTCTGCCAGCAAACCACGAACGCAGAGGTGGAGCACTATCTCCAAGGAAAAAAAAAATGTATTTAAGTAGATATTTCTTCGTTATCTAAGCGATCTGGTCTTCCAGAGCAGAGTAGCAGAAGACTTTGGAATTCATTGTAGTACTACAGCCTGCAAACCGATAGATTGGGTTCTTAATAAAGTGTGCCAAAAGGCAAATCAGTGGATTAAACTTTCAACAACTGTTATTGAACTCAATGAAGCGAAATAATAATAATAATAACACCACATGTAATTACGACCCCCTTTATCCCAGAAGGCTCTAGAAGAGCCTTGTGCGGAAGGGGGCTACACATTTAAAGACAAGGGACACACATCCAATATCCGTGCATAATGGAAAAATCCCTCTCACAGTATTTTCTATTGCCACGACCGGGAATCGAACCCGGGACCTTTGGGTGAGAGGCAGGTACGCTACCATCTCGACCATCAGTATTAAACTAAAATTAAAGTGGCAATCGCGTTTCACAATTTTATTCCTACTGTAACCTGTCGTTAGATTGTACCCATGTCAAAAGAAAAAGACCAAGAAGATACGTAAATCAGTAAAGCTTTAACAGTGCATTGGAGCAAATACTTAATTATTTCGTTTATAAGTAAATACTTGTTAGTAATTACTTACAATTTTCCAGCAAATACTACCTACTAAAAGTAAACGGTTATTCTCTCAAAATTAAGTATTTGCTTCTACTTGTCAGACTCTACTTTACTAAATAGTAAATGCTTCCTAGTGTCTACTACTTTTTATTCACTTGGCTCCATGATTATTCCACTTATTAAACCACTGCAAAATGATGTTCCGCGATGGACTCCGCCTTTGGATGTAAACTGAGCCCGAAATCGTCTTTGGACCTTAGGTAATGACAGACTTTAGCTCTATTCGTTTTAGAAATGTTGGAGCGACAACAACTTGCACCTTGCACCTAAAGTCATGCAGCGTCAAATTCATCACGTGACCGGTTCTATAACGAATATAAAATTGGTGCCAGGTATAAAAATCTAACCTAACTTTCCGTTTATTATTATTGTTATTCATACCTAGGTACATTTATACACGTTTATACAAGTTTGCAATGGTATCCAGACATGATTTTTCTGAGGATTTTTCCCTCAAAAATGTTATATTTGAAAGTGATGCAGATTCTTCAAGTTCATCATACATCATACAGTAATAACTGTTACAATTCTTTCAATAGCAAGAATGAAGTGAAATGCTATAGAACAGTAGATGACAACACTCACCTCACTATTTTCAGGTTACGACCTCAGTTGCCATGTCTTTAGTTTATCTGAGGTTGCCACAACTAGAACATGCTCATACAACATGATCACTTCAGATCAACCCCAGGCAACGCCAAGGTTGACACAATGCTTTTAAAACGAATAAACCTATGGCAAACCAAGTTAAGTTGTTCATCTAAAACGAATAAAGTTTTTGTTTCAATGTAAGCCGTAAACTGCATACAATAACAAACACAATAGCCATAAGCACCCTCACCCATTCCTGTATCAGACAGTGGCGCGCTAAAATGTAACACATTCCATTGCCGGACCCTGTACATTGCACGATCAAACTTCACAATAATAATGATATTTATCTAAATAGAGATTCATAATATAGGTACAAAGATAAAGATACATTTAAATAGTTTTGTATATAGAGAAATATTACATAATTATTCAAAAATTATTAAGTAGTGATTAACAAGAAAAATTTGTAATCAGTCATATACAGGTTTAAGTGTGTACAAAGATTAAGTATTATAAAAAAATTTATACAATTTACACTATTGGACACAAGTAGAGCAAATTTATTTATTTATATCAATTTATTTAAAACAGGTTAACACTCAATTGCAGGAAACACTTAAAACTTATACAGGGTGTATTCTAAAATCACCGCCAAACGGAAACTAGAGATTCTGTGATCCAAAATAAGACGAAAGTTGTTATAAATGTATTTCCGAAAATGCTTCCTAACCGAGCTACAGGGTTTTGAAAAAAATTTTTTTTTTTAGTTTTTTGTAGTTTTTTCAAAAACTGCATAAGATATTATATTGAGATTTGGTACTCTCGAATGTCTTACTGAATACAATTAATGAGGTGAGTTTGAGTCGATTGGCTCAATCCAGTGGCGTAACATCGTTTAAGTTACCCCCCCAAATTACAAAAAACGTACACCACTGCATTTTTTGTTTTGAAATGTTTATTTTTAGATTCACTGTTCTATTCTGCAAATGAAATCATACTTTGTGTTTTTTCGATTAGGCACTCCGTTTTTGATATAATTGGTATTAAAGTACGACCACACATTTTAATAAAAAATAAAATTTGATTTTTATTTAAATAAAATTTATCAAAATAACGCAGTTAACTATTACATAATAAAAATATTTCATTGAAAAAGGAATTATTAATTTAAACTGATCAACAAAATAAACGTTACACTGCCAAATTTGCCCTGATTTTGGAACAGAATAAATTTGGATTGCCGCCGCCGATTTAGTTTCTGTTTGAAGTGTTAGCTAGTAAAATCCTTTGTCTACCAGTTCTTGTTTTTACTAAGATTATGTGTTTCACATAAAGTTTCTACAGGGCGGTAAATAAAACAGTGGTAAATTTCTGAAAGTTCGGCATCGTCCCATTTCAACAAAAAATATTTTTTCTGGATTTCAACATGAGTGCTATAAATATGGACCTCATATCTCGAAACGGTTTTTGACTCTACCGCTGATTTGCTTTATTTACATGGTGACCTCAAAAACATCCATTTTTTGATCTTGCATTGATAACTTTTTTACTCCCGAACCGACTCTCAAAATCTAGGGCTCATGTTAAAGCCAAAACTGCAGTTAATAAGGCGCGAGAATGGTAATCGATTCCAGACAAAGATTAAATATACAGGGTGGCATCAAAGTTGAACCAAATCTGTATAACCCCCTAAAACTGATATTATGAGATAATTCAATTAAAGTCAACTTGCTTTCGAAGAAACTGTATAATCTGAACACTTCAAGATGTTCTTTACTTGCATGAGTTAAGAATTGTTGGTGTAGGAACAAATTAACGATTGCCTGTTTTTGAAGAAGAATCGTAACTCTTGTTTATCTGAAAATTCTCGTTACCATGCAACGTACCGAGAATGGGAATAATCGCACTGGCTTATTATTGCCTGTCACTGGTTGTCATTTTGATTTCTGTCACTTTTATTGTTGTTCCTTCGATTGCTAATAAGTTAGTGCCTCTTAATCGCAAAATGCCAAGTTTAAATGAAGACCAATTGGCCATAGTAGGCAGAATGCGTGATGAAGGCTTTGCAGTTACAGTAATCGCCGACTTTTTTAACACCTCCAGGCAAAGCATTTATCGGGCCATACGTTGGCGCTTAGCTGGCGATATTAATTACAACAGAAGGGGGGGCAGAAGGCGAAAAACCACGGCAGCACAAGACAGATTCATTAGGAGAACTGTTCTGCGACATAATCGTACGTCAACTGCAAGCGTAGTAAACAATAGTCTAAGAAACGCTACTGGAATTCATCTCTCCAACCAAACTGTGAGACGAATTGAATTGAATTGGATCTTTTAAGTGATTCGGCAAGTCTGCGTTTCCCTTATTGTGCACACCCCATTGCCTAAATCTTAGCCACATTTTTTTTGCATCATTATTTATTTTGTTAATCTCACACTGCATGTAGGCCTTTTTCTCATTCTTAATTGCCATGGACAAATAATTTTTTAAATCTAGATAATAGTTTTTATCTGCTTGACTTTTTGTCCATTTGTATTTATTGAATGCTTTGCGTTTTAACTTTATCATATCTTTTATAGTATTTGTAATATATGGACGATAAGGATGTTTAAGTCTTACTGTTTTTATAGGTGCATATTTATCGAACACACCGATTACTAGTTCATTGAAAATCTCCACGCGGTTATTGATATCATGAATATTATTTAGAGCATCCCAATGAGTGTTCTGCATATCAAATTCAAAGTCGTATAAATTAAAATTACTAAAGTCTCTATAAGTAATAATTTTATGTTCCATTTTCTCAATGTTCAAGGAAATATCACAATACACTAATCGATGGTCAGTAAGATCATGCATACCTATAGTACCAGACTTAGAGACCTGAATGTTAGCATCTGTGGCGATTATATCTATCAAAGTACTACTATTTGAAGTTACTCTTGTTGGTTCATTTATTACTTGTCTTAAATTGAAAGTTCTAAAAATGTCTGAAAGAAATGTATTTTCATTGCTATTTGTAAACAAATCAACATTCAAATCGCCAAGTATAACTACAAAATCATAATATATGAGTTGGAAGTTGGTGCAAATTTTTCTTGGGTCACTTCAATTGATCGTCAGTGTACTAGGAATATTCGAAGTGAAGCTGAAATGAAGTTCTTGAATATATTATGGCTTTTCAGGTACTCTAGAAATGCTTTTTAATATTTTCTTGGTTTTGATGACTTGTCGCTTTCCATCACATTCACCACGCAACAGTTTGATTGCTTGTTCTTCTCCCTGGGTTTTGTATGTTCCGACCAAAGTACCGTAGGTGATTTTTTATAGGTTAGACACTTTGTCGCAACATCAGCAGAAAGAAAACGCGAGCAGGAGAAATGTGCGGTGTTGCCACCTGTAACGCCTTCTCCCACCCCTGGGATTTCCCCCGTCCCGCTACTCCCCTCGGTCCCGTCGATGAAACCCTTGAACATCCTTAATATAGTATAAACAATGATTTACTGTGCAGTGATGGGTTGTACTAATAACAATAATAGAAGTAAAAGCTATTAGTCTAGTTGCGATACTTTAGTTTTCCTGCTGCTAAAGAAATTTGTTTATGGATTCAAAAGTGCTATCAAATGTACAATTTTAATATTTATTAATAACGCTAAAATATGTTCGAAGCATTTTTTGGATGTTGATTTTTATGTTAAAGAAAAACTATATAATTGCCCAAAAATAAGTGGAAATTTGCCGCGTTTAATATTTGCCCTATATAATAATAATAATACTTTATTAACCATTTAAGATACATATAACGTATATATGGCAAGTCAAAAAATACATAGAATGTATGTAGAGGTACAATTCCTTTAAAATTAAATTAAAATAATAACAATAAAATTCAGTAAAAACAATTGTAGTGACATAAAAGTAGACAAGAACATAGGAACATAGTATATACACAAAATTAAGGTACTCTATTTAAAAATTCATGGGTACTGTAAAAGCCTCCCTGTAAAAGTAAGTTTTTTACAGCTTTTTTATATTTTATATAATTGGTGATGTTTCTTAGATCTGATGGTAAGCTGTTATACAAGACAATACAGTTATAAGTTGGAGAATGTTTGTAGTTAGTTGTACGATGTTTTGGTACACTTAATAGTTCTCCATTTCGAGTATCATATCTGTGATACTGATTCCGTTTAATAAATAAGTCCATTTTTTTTTTATATAAGTTAGGCATTTATAAACAAAAATACAAGGCACGGTCAATATATTTTTATTAATGAATGTATTCCGGCAGCTTTCATTGTAGTTTAATTTAAAATATAACGAATTATTCTTTTCTGGCATATAAACACCCTTTCCCTGTCTCTGGCACTACCCCAACAAATTATATTGTATGATATGTGAGAGTATGCTAAAGCGTAATAGACATTTAGAAGTCCTGCTTCATCTAAGCTGTCCTTTATTTGTAATATAGCAAAGAACGCTTTATTTAACTTTTCACACATGTTTAATATGTACATCCCAAAGTAAATGGTGGTCAATATAAGTACCTAGCAACTTTGTATTCTGTGATGACGGAATATTGTCATACATATCTAAATTAGCTGGCAGAGCCCTTTGTACCGTAAAGTTCATAATCACAGTTTTGCTATCATTTAATATAAGTTTATCACGCTGGGCCCATGTACTAACTTCCTCCATTGTCTTATCAACAAGTGCTTGAAGCTCCTCAATACTTTGTGCCACCAGGGTAACAGTTAAGTCGTCAGCAAATATTGTTACATGACCTGAAGTTATATTTTCAGGCACATTGTTGACATAAAGTAAAAAAAGTAACGGCCCCAGGACAGAGCCTTGAGGAACTCCAAGAACGATATTATGTATTTCAGATTCATATCCATTTAATTTTACTTTTAACGTTCTATTTTCCATATAAGACAAGAGCCATGTCAATAATGTTCCCCTTATACCAATACTGTATAATTTGTGTTTAAGCAGCGTAGGATTAATTACATCAAAAGCCTTTGTTAAGTCATACATTAATGATACTACATATTTACCACTATCCAAAGACCTATACACATACTCTACAAAATGATAACAGGCAGTTTCTGTGGACTTTCCTGTTCGAAATCCATGCTGTGATGTAGTTAAAATTTTGTTAATTTCGCAGTATGATACAATTCTATCATACACAATGGGGTTATTTCACAATTTATATTTATGTTAAATGTACAATCAGGAACACTTAAAAATACTGTATATTTGGAAAAAAAGTATTTTTTTTGCGCCTACGTATTTTTAAACTCGGTTTGTAATTTGAAAATATTAAGTTCCCGCCAACAGTCGTGACGTAAATGTTTACGCATGCGCAGTATAGCGTAGATGAAATATCTCAAGAAAACTAACCTCACATTTTTCACGCTCTTAAACTCGACACTGAAATAGTCCATATTTTTCGCAAATAATTCCTGAATCATAACGTAGTTCACTTCAGGTAAATATTCACTGCTAGCTTTAACGAAATTAGGCTCCATAATAGTAAAAAATGATGAACTAACACAAACTAAAGCAAACTGTCAAAAGTGTCAAATGACTCTAACTCTAGACTCTTAACAAAAACAAATCTTTCTAGATTTAGTTCTAAACCGTGACGTCAGAAGTTAATAAAATTTGAAATTATTGACGATACTTTTTATTGATTTATGAATAATTAACAAATAATAAAGACATGGTATTTACCAATACATTATTCTTGCATATTCTACTATCCAAATTGATAGGTATTTTTAAGTTTTTCTTTAACATGAAATAATAATAATAATAATGTTTATTGAAGTAGGCCTAAGTCCTAATATATAATACATACGATGAATAGTAATTGTGAATATAACATTGTTAATATAACATTTACATAATGCATAAGACTATAAAAATACAAACTACATATATCTCTTAAATATAACTTACTACTAATAATTTAATAAATCATCTTGTTCTAATGTGCTCATTAATTTTAGATTTAAATTCTTGAAGAGTTACTGAATTTTTTACAGAGATAGGGAGTTTATTATAATCATCTAAACCTTTATAAAACAACATTTTTGACGTATTAGCATAATTTGCTCTAGATATATGTAAGTTATTACTACTCCTTGTTGAATAGTTATGTATTTGGAAATTAAAAGTAATAAATTCTTGTAAATAATTTGGAGTTAAATTATTCAATACTTTAAAGATACAAATCATAGACACATAAAACAGTCTATCACGAACTGACATCCACTGTAATGTATTTAGTATAAGCGAGATATTAGTGTATCTATTACATTTTAAAATGATTCTCATGCAACGATTTTGCAGTTTTTGAAGGGCTGCTATTTTAGTTTCATTAAAGGAATACATTAAAGTAGCACAGTAATCAAAGTGAGGTAGTATGATTGTGTTGTAAATAGTTATTGCAGAATATGGAGATAAATTACAGGATACTCTAGAAAAGAAGTACATTTTCTTAGTTATTTTTTTGTATACATAATTAAAATGAGCGTTAAATGAAAGGCAATTATCCAACATAAAACCAAGGTACTTGAACTCAGTTACAAATTCAATTGTATTATTATCTATGCTAATTTTAATATTTTGAAAGTTAATGGTATTATATTTATTAGAAGTTGTTAATATCATGGCCTTAGTTTTTGCTACATTTAGTTTCAGTTTATTTGTATTTAAGTATTTCTGAATTTGGTCAAGAGATTTATTCATTTTGTTTATTGCAAAACTTAGATTCTTACTGGATACCGACAAGAGAGTGTCATCTGCAAAAAGATGTATAAAGTCACATTCGTGATGTGCTATTATATCATTGATGTAAATTAAAAATAGCAGGGGTCCAAGCACACTCCCCTGAGGTATACCGTAATCATTAATTTTGGCTTCAGATAATTTATCATTAATTTTAGTCATTTGCTTCCTGTCTGATAAATAATCTTCTAACAAAGACAGAACTGTACCTTGAATACCATAACTCTCAAGCTTTTTTAATAATAAGGAGCGATCTATGGTTTCAAATGCCCTCTTTAAATCCAAAAAAACGACAATAACATATTCACCTTTGTCAATGTCTTGTTTCCATTTAGTTATAGTTAGTTGTAATGCCGTTTCGCATGAATGTCTCTTGCGGAAACCAGATTGATTAACCATTAATAAGTTATTACTAGTGAGATATTCTGTTAGCTGTTGGTACACTACAAGCTCTAAAACCTTTTCAATACATGGCAATGTATTAATTGGGCGAAATTCCCATGATTTATTAGTATTTAAAACTTTTTGAATTGGTGTTAGTATGCTAGTCTTTAAGTCATTTGGGAATATACCTGTTTGCAAAGATGTATTAATAAAGTTAAGTAATATATGGCCAATAACACTAAAAGTTTCTTTTAAAAATTTACCATTCATTGTTTCATAAACTGAACATTTCCCGTCCAAACCATTTACAATATTATTTAATTCTTTTAATTCAATTTTTCTAAATTTAGAAAAGTTAGTTAAAACATTGTTATTGTTATTCCATTCCACGCCGGTATCAATTGTATCAATTATATCTTTTATACTATCTATGAAATATACATTAAATTGTTCAGCTATATTGGTATTAGATTTTATTGTTCTTATTTCACCCTTAACGCCAAACTGTATGCCATTATTAAAATTGGATGCGTTATTTTTAGTATTAATAAGTGTTTTCAGAGTTTTCCACATTCTAATAGGATCATTTTTATAACTATCTATTTTATTATAATAATATTGCTGTTTTTTTTGCTTTAGAAGATTTACAACTTCGTTGAGGAGTTTTTTGTAATTTTGCCAATTTATCTCATTTTTATTACGAACAAACATTTGATAGTTTAAGTCCCTTTCTCTACATTTACTCTTCACTTCACAATCATATCAAGGTAAGCAATTTGACTTAACAGTATATGTTTTAATAGGTGCAATGTCATTTACAATGTATTGACAGGTAACTAATAAATTATTATATATTCTATTTACATCAGTGCAATCAAGTAGAAATTGGGAAGATATCAATTTGAGATTTATCTTATGCATATTTACTTCATTAAGGATTCTAAACGATTTAATAATCTCCATCTCTGTTTCAACTTTATCTCTACATAAATTTACAGAAATAACCGAATGGTCAGTTATTTTTGGAATATCATGAATGCTTACAAGGATATTATCTAAATTAGTAAGTACCAAAGATCATTTCATATACTAGATAGTCAAAGCCACTGTTTATTTCATTCTCTCTCTGACACATGCAAAATTGGATGCCAAATAACAGAGAAGTATTGCCAGTATCATGAGTGAAAGTGAGATGAAGCTTAAGTTGGGGTCCATTTATGAGCGATAAAATTAAACAATAGGTCTGACTATCTAGTGTATACATAATCTTTGGTAAGTACATAATCCACTATAGTTGAGCTAATATTTGTACATCTAGTAAATTCTGTGACATGTTGCTTAATACCAAATGTATTTAACATATTTTTTAATTTTACACAGTAATATTCATTACTTAAATAATTTAAATTAAAGTCACCTACAATAATGCTTCGAGTTTTGCTACAGAATATTTCATCACATATGATTTCAAAATTATTGCAGAAATCTGCATGACTTGCACTTGGTGAATGATATAAGCTTCCTATTAATAATTGTGTATCCATATAATTTATTTTAACAATCTTACACCAAAAGTTATTTTCCAATACATATGTTTTGAACTCAACATAGTTTATATCAGTTCTAATAAATATCAATATCCCACCTGTATGTCTCGATGTAGAGTCACACCTTACTAGATTATATTGATATAGATGAAGTTCAGCATCATAAATATCTGCAGTGGTTCTTGATTCACTTAATAATATTATAGCAGGATTATAGCATTTAATATTGTCAATAAGCTCATATTTATTAGACATATAACTTTGAATGTTTAAGTACAGTATGTCGCTGTTATATGGTATATTAGGATATTTTAATGGTTTTTTTGAGAATTTAAATTTTTATTAACTATAGTAGGCCTATTGTTTATAAATTTTATTGTTTTATTGTGATCTCCATTTGCAATTAGCTCATTTAACTTATTTTTTATTTCTTTAAAATATTGAATCTGTTTTTTAGTTTGATCAGCGAAAATTGAAATTCCTGGTATGTTGATACTCCTTTTATTTTTTAATACTGTAATCGCGTCTTCTGTACTTTTTAACACAACTTTAATTAGCCTATTTTTATCATTAACAAATTTTCTAACACGAAAGACGATAGCTTTTGATAGATCAACATTTATGTCTTTAAATATGTCTTTAACTGTGTTTAAATCTTCTTCTTTGCGTTCCTGACTTGATTTGGACTGTGGTTCCTTCACATTAGCAATCATTATATTAGATGCTCTTTGTTGACGTTCCATTACTTCAGCTATAACTTCTTCATGTTCCATAGGATCCATACTTGCAACATTTACAGAAACATCATTTGTTTTAATGTTTTCTTTAAGTGTAATTACTTCTGCTTGCAATTCATGAATTTGCTTCAAAATTTATAACCGTATTCTTTCCAATTCTTTCTATAGCCTGCCTGCTTTAAGTTTCCTGTATATACCTGTGCTTTATTTAACCGTAGCCAAAAGTGATTTATTATATTAAATTGTTAACAATTCTTGAATAAAACCTGTTATAAAGTCTTAATCTTAACTCCCTAGTTTGCCTTATAATAATAATAATAATAATAATAATAATAATAATAATAATAATCCAAGAGCCACAGCGTGTTGTCGAGAATCCGCCAACTGTTGATAATGTCGAAGCCTTCTGGAAAGGAATCTACGAAGTCACGAGTCCATTCGATAATGACACTCCAGCTATAGCACACTTCGAGGCTCTCTGTCGTAGAGTCTTAGAAGAGCCAGACGAAGTGTGCCCGGCAATCAGTACGGAAGAGGTTCAACAAGCACTTGTTGGAACCAAGAACTTCGCTGCCCCGGGTCCAGATGGTATAAACAACTGGTGGTGGAAGAAGTTTCCTTCCACCCACCGCCATCTGGCCCGAGTTTTCAACTCATGGTTGAACGAGGGGCAGCAAATTCCGGACTGGTTTGTCGAGGGGCGAACTGTGCTAATCCCCAAAAAGGGGGATCTGTCTGACCCAAAAAATTATAGACCGATTACCTGCCTCAACTCCTGCTACAAGTTATTTACTCGTATCTTGTATACCAGGATGTTGAGGTCTGTTGATCCGGTCTACCAACAGATAAACGAACAGCGTGGTGCCAAGAAGGGCCTGGCAGGTTGCAAGGAAAACCTGCTGATAGACCGCTGTATTACGCAGGACTCTGTGCAATACAAGCGGAATCTGTCAATGGCCTGGATTGATTATCGCAAGGCATTTGATACAACATCCCACGAGCTTTTGTTACACTTGCTCGGATGTCTTACGGTACCAGCACCACTAGTGAGATGCATCGAACAACTGTTGCCGCTTTGGAGAACTCGCTTCACCATAACATCCGGTGCCGAGCGAGTTTCGACAGAGTTGGTGACATTTAAGAGAGGAGTGTTTCAGGGTGACTCTTTGAGTCCGCTCCTCTTCTGCATCTCACTGCTGCCGCTATCTGTTGGACTCCGCCAAACCCGCGGGTACCAGTGTGGGCCACCCAGTAACCGGAGGCATAAGGTCACCCATCTATTTTATATGGATGACCTTAAACTCTATACCTCCGGAGAGCGAGAACTTCAAAATGCTCTCAGGGTGGTCGAGGAATACACGCGGGCAATTGGAATGGAGTTTGGGTTGGACAAATGCGCAGTCGTCCACCTCAAGAGAGGACGATGCGGGGAATTCCACGAAGATGCGCAGCTCGCAGACGGAAGCATCCTACGACATTTGGATGCCGGAGAGACCTACACATACCTGGGTGTGGAACAACGCCACATCCAGGATGTGAACCAAATAAAGGATTCTCTCCGTGGCAAGTACAGACACCGACTCCGAAAGATCTGGTCATCAGAACTTTCGGGGAAGAACAAGGTGTCTGCCACTAATATGCTTGCCGTTCCGATTCTGCTCTACTCCTTCGGAGTATTTAATGGCGAGTAGATGAGCTGCGCCAATTGGACAGGGATACCCGCAAGATGATGAATATTCATAGGAGTATTCATCCTAGATCGTCCGTTCCTCGTGTGTACCTCCCACGTCAACGGGGGGGCCGAGGACTCTTGAGTCTGGAGTGCATGCATGGCAGAGTGGCACTGAGTATGGCATGTAATGTCATCAGGAGCTCGGACCCACTCCTACAGTTAGTGAGAGATCATGAAGCTGTGGGAGTTGGCGCTTTATTGTTTAGGGCAGCACAGAGGGCCGCAGATGAACTCGGTCTCGTGTTCGACTACAGGCGAGAAGGCCGGCGAGGTGACTCAGTCACTGAGCTTCCGCCTAATCGTCTGACAGCCCACATCAAAGCTGCCGAACAGAGAAATCTGTTCAGGCAGCACGTCGATAAAACCCTGCACGGTGTTTTCTATAACAACATAGAAGCACTGGGTTTATCGACAGAGCTGACCTTCGCATTTTTAAGGTCAGCGGGGCTGAAGTCGGAGACCGAGGGATACATTGTGGCCTGCCAAGATGGTGTTATTAACACATTGGTCTATCGCAGTCGCGTGATGGGTGTAGAGGTGCCTGATATCAACTGCAGGACCTGCCGTCAGGCGCCGGAGTCGCTCATGCATTTATTATCTGCATGCCCGATTTATGCGAATTCGGTCTACATCCAACGACATAACGCGGCTTTACGAGTGCTATACTACCATCTACGGCACTCGTACCAGATAGACCAAACACCAGTGCTGCCTTACGTCCCCGGAGATATCGAGTCCGTTGTCGAGAACGAGAAATGCCGGATTTACTGGAACTACTCGTTCCCGACCGTCAGGCGAATTCACGCCAATAAGCCTGACATAGTCCTTCTCGACCATCAGACCAAGGTGATGTATGTCATCGAGTTCTCAGCACCTGCTGAGACAAACATCGCCTTGAAGGAGGAGGAGAAACGGACTAAATACAGAGATCTCCGGTACGAGCTCCAAGTGCTATACCCAGGCTACTCTGTCAAAATGGTGGTCCTGATAATCGGTGTACTCGGAGGTATGAAGCCCACGCTGCTCTCCGCATTGAAGACCATGTCTGCCTGCCAAACATCGGCAGAATGGTTGGCTGGTCAAATGCAGAAAGCGGTCATCCTGGGATCCCTTCGTCTACTTAGGGCACATGAGTCTGGAATCTACAGTGACTAACCCTGCGGGATGTGGGGAGTTGCTGTAGATTATTCGCTGGCGCTCTCTCTGTGTGGTGTCGGAGGCCACAGGGAGACTGTCCAGCAATTTCTTCCGGAAACGAAAAAAAAAAAAAAAAAAAAAAAAAAATTATAATAATAATAAGGGGTGCAAAATTCGGACCGGCAACCTCCTCGCGGTGCACCCCGGACAGGGAGGGGCAACCCTCTCTGACAAATGTCGGCCGTGGGTCCTCAGGGCTAACCATCCTGGGGACTCATTTCCTCTAGTTTTCGACCATAACAGAGGACAGGCCCCTCACAATCGACCCCAGTCGGATGGGGGTCAGAGACAGGTGGGAGGGGCCTTACCGGACGGTCTCAATGACGACGACTTGGCAAATGTACATGGACGCTTTAGGTGGACGGAGGGATTAAGGGATGACCTGCTTAACTGCTATGAGAGCAGCGAACCTGGGCGCAGGGGATACATGGCGCGATTACACCGGTTGTGGTGCGATATGCACCCGGAGTATCGCGCCTTCTCTCAGCAACATCTGAGAGACCAAGTATCCTTTTTGCGCCGATCAGGTTACGTAAGGGCACCTCGTCGGCGTGAGGAAGTACCAGCCGCACTTCCACCGCGGCAAATTCCAGCTGACGAGGAACTTCCGCTTGAGTACACCGACGTCGCTTTAAGGACGAGGGTTAACCTTAACACCAGGGTTAACCCAAAGCCACAAGACCTGGCACGAATGGATTCGTTGATTAGTGAGGAGCTTCCAGAAGATGCCAACATCTGGCAGATCAACAGCGCGGTGTACGCTGCCGCCAAGCAACTCGTCCCACAACAGCGCCTGGCAAGCGCAGTTGATAGGGTCGAGAAAGCTAAGGTGCGCGTACAGAAGATCGAAAATAAAATTCTTCTCGAATCCAGAGTGTGGTGGATTATATAGTCGCAGGTAGACTATTTACACCGAAGGTCCGGCGAGTGGCAGCCGGACTGAGACGCCAACACCACACTCTAAATCGCACAGTGCTGCAGACCATCAAGCAGCACTGTCTAGATAGGATTCGAGCGCTTATGGCTATTAAGAAAACTTTGGTCAGGCGAATGCGGAGTTTGGAACAAAACAAATTGTTTCAAACAAACCCGTCTCGCCTGTTCCAAGAGCCACAGCGTGTTGTCGAAAATCCGCCAACTGTTGATAATGTCGAAGCCTTCTGGAAAGGAATCTACGAAGTCGCGAGTCCATTCGATAATGACACTCCAGCTATAGCACACTTCGAGGCTCTCTGTCGTAGAGTCTTAGAAGAGCCAGACGAAGTGTGCCCGGCAATCAGTACGGAAGAGGTTCAACAAGCACTTGTTGGAACCAAGAACTTCTCTGCCCCGGGTCCAGATGGTATAAACAACTGGTGGTGGAAGAAGTTTCCTTCCACCCACCGCCATCTGGCCCGAGTTTTCAACTCATGGTTGAACGAGGGGCAGCAAATTTCGGACTGGTTTGTCAAGGGGCGAACTGTGCTAATCCCCAAAAAGGGGGATCTGTCTGACCCAAAAAATTATAGGCCGATTACCTGCCTCAACTCCTGCTACAAGTTATTTACTCGTATCTTGTATACCAGGATGTTGAGGTCTGTTGATCCGGTCTACCAACAGATAAACGAACAGCGTGGTGCCAAGAAAGGCCTGGCAGGTTGCAAGGAAAACCTGCTGATAGACCGCTGTATTACACAGGATTCTGTGCAGTACAAGCGGAATCTATCAATGGCCTGGATTGATTATCGCAAGGCATTTGATACAACATCCCATGAGCTTTTGTTACACTTGCTCGGATGTCTTGCGGTACCGGCACCACTAGTGAGATGCATTGAACAACTGTTGCCGCTCTGGAGAACTCGCTTCACCATAACATCCGGTGCCGAGAGAGTTCCGACAGAGTTGGTGACATTTAAGAGAAGAGTGTTTCAGGGTGACTCTTTGAGTCCGCTCCTCTTCTGCATCTCACTGATGCCGCTATCTGTTGGACTCCGCCAAACCCGCGGGTATCAGTGTGGGCCACCCAGCAACCGGAGGCATAAGGTCACCCATCTATTTTATATGGACGACCTTAAAATCTATACCTCCGGAGAGCGAGAACTTCAAAATGCTCTCAGGGTGGTCGAGTAATACACGCGGGCAATTGGAATGGAGTTTGGGTTGGACAAATGCGCAGTCGTCCACCTCAAGAGAGGACGATGCGGGGAATTCCACGAAGATGCGCAGCTCGCAGACGGAAGCATCCTACGACATTTGGATGCCGGAGAGACCTACACATACCTGGGTGTGGAACAACGCCACATCCAGGATGTGAACCAAATAAAGGATTCTCTCCGTGGCAAGTACAGACACCGACTCCGAAAGATTTGGTCTTCTGAACTTTCGGGGAAGAACAAGGTGTCTGCCACTAATATGCTTGCCGTTCCGATTCTGCTCTACTCCTTCGGAGTATTTAATGGCGAGTAGATGAGCTGCGCCAATTGGACAGGGATACCCGCAAGATGATGAATATTCATAGGAGTATTCATCCTAGGTCGTCTGTTCCTCGTATGTACCTCCCACGTCAACGGGGGGGCCGAGGACTCTTGAGTCTGGAGTGTATGCATGGCAGAGTAGCACTGGGTATGGCATGTAACATCCTAAGGAGCTCGGATCCACTTCTACGGTTAGTGAGAGATCATGAAACCGTGGGAGTTGAAGCTGTTTTGTTTAAGGCAGCACACAGGGCCGCAGATGAACTCGGTCTCGTGTTCGACTACAGGCGAGGCGGCAGGCGAGGTGCTGATGTAGAATCAGTTACTGAGCTTCCGCCGAATCGTCTGACAGACCAAATTAAAGCTGCCGAACAGAGGAATCTGTTCAGGCAGCACGTCGATAAACCCCTGCACGGTGTTTTCTATAACAACATAGAAGCACTGGGTTTATCGACAGAGCTGACCTTCGCATTTTTAAGGTCAGCGGGGCTGAAGTCGGAGACCGAGGGATACATTGTGGCCTGCCAAGATGGTGTTATTAACACATTGGTCTATCGCAGTCGCGTGATGGGTGTAGAGGTACCTGATATCAACTGCAGGACCTGCCGTCAGGCGCTGGAGTCGCTCATGCATTTATTATCTGCATGCCCGATTTATGCGACTTCGGTCTACATCCACCGACATAACACGGCTTTACGAGTGCTATACTACCATCTACGGCACTCGTACTAGATAGACCAAACACCAGTGCTGCCTTACGTCCCCGGAGATATCGAGTCCGCTGTCGAGAACGAGAAATGCCGGATTTACTGGAACTACTCGTTCCCGACCGTCAGGCGAATTCACGCCAATAAGCCTGACATAGTCCTCCTCGACCATCAGACCAAGGTGATGTATGTCATCGAGTTCTCAGCACCTGCTGAGACAAACATCGCCTTGAAGGAGGAGGAGAAACGGACTAAATACAGAGATCTCCGGTACGAGCTCCAAGTGCTATACCCAGGCTACTCTGTCAAAATGGTGGTCCTGATAATCGGTGTACTCGGAGGTATGAAGCCCACGCTGCTCTCCGCATTGAAGACCATGCCTGCCTGCCAAACATCGGCAGAATGGTTGGCTGGTCAAATGCAGAAAGCGGTCATCCTGGGATCCCTTCGTCTACTTAGGGCACACGAGTCTGGAATCTACAGTGACTAACCCTGCGGGATGTGGGGAGTTGCTGTAGATTATTCGCTGGCGCTCTCTTTGTGTGGTGTCGGAGGCCACAGGGAGACTGTCCAGCATTTTCTTTCGGAAACGAAAAAAAAAAAAAAATAATAATAATACTTAATAATAATAATAATAATATATATTTCTGATATCAAAAAAGTTACAGTCGTCAACAAGTTTACAAAACTTAAATAATAGATTTAACACAAATTTCAATAATAATATCACATAATTACATGCACTACAATATCTCATAAGTACGTAGGTACATAATACCTTTAAGAGGAAACTAATGGCTTAATACCTTTAAGAGGAAACTAATGGCACATTTAAGTATATTCCGCTTATAAACATCATTGGATGTACCTAATTAAATCATAATTAATTGTTCAATACTGTCAGCTTATAGAAATTACTGTTATTAAGGATATTAGTTTAATTGGTATAAATATTTATATTTATGTATATACTAAGTAGATGGTTTGTATAAGTGTATGTGTATATTGTATTAATGTAGTTTGTATATTAGGGTTGTTTCCTACTGAATAAACGTTATTATTATTATTATTATAATACACTACAATATCACATAATAAATACATATACATAATAAACATAGATATATTAAAAGTGAAATAATATAAAGTAAAAATAAAAAACGTTTTAATAAGAATGCACTGAAGTAAAATACGTGACCATATCAAAATATATGATTTAAATATTCTTCATAGAAATAAAAACAATTTTCTAAAAGAAGGTCTTTTACCTTTTTTTTATATGACTTAAGAGGCAAGGAGTCAGATCTTAAGTCAACGGGTAGCTTATTAAAAAATTTAACGCTTAGATATAAAAATGATTTCTGAACTTTTGAAAGTCTGTATAGGGGTAGACGTAGTAAATCGTTATTCCTTGCACAGGGTGTTTCCTATAAAACTATACCCCCCCTTATTTCGGTCAATTACCACCGATTTTAATTTTTCAAAAACCGGTCTAACACAGAATTTTCTGTAAATTTTGAATATGCTATTACTTTTTTTCCTACTTCAACCGTATACGAGGGGCAGAAAAAAGTATGGTTTTTTAAATGGAACACCCTATATATTTTTACATATTTGTATTCGCCTCATCCTTCTGATTACAAGTATATATGACACTTGTATATTTGCTATAAAAAACATATTTAGATCCACCTTACCTTTCTGATTATAAATATACCGGGTGACCACGAAATGACGCTCGCCCTTATATCTTCTTTGTTTTACAAGATATAAATTTCAAATTTGGGCACGTCAAATAACGGTTAAATATGCATTATTTCAACTGTTTTATCACTTTCTGTCGCTTCCGGTTTTACCGGAAATGACACTGTCTTTCGTTTTTTAAATGGAACTCCCTGTATATTTTTACATTTTTGGATTCGGGAGGTCATTTTGAATACAGTTAAGGCATATTGAAAAAAATATTATTGACAGACATTTTTATGAGCAAATTTAATTTTTGACCTAGGCGGCCGTGACCCCAAAAAAATGTTTTGTTTTGCCTCAATAATTAATCAAAAAATACAATTATGATATTATGTCGTATGACATTTGTGTTATAAGATCTTAAACATTTCGGAAATCGTTTTTCCAGAATAACTAATTTTTTTTAAATGGCACCATGGTGACTCACTGTGTTATTTTAATAAAGCATTTCATTACCGATAATTTGGTACCAAACACTTCATTATTTGTTCATATTATAATACATGAAAATTACATTCAACAAGATATAAATGAAAATAAACTCATAATATTTAACAATGAATTTCTATCAAATAGGTGCCTTTGAAATGTAAGGAAAGAAACAAATGAATAGTTTGACAGCTCAAATGATATTTAAATCTATGAGAATCAGGTATTATTTTACTGTGTATTAAAAAATTATGGTTTATTCACAAAGTGACAAAGTGGATATGCTGTTGATATACGGGGAATGTCGTAGAAATAGTCTGGCAGCCCGTGATTTATATGCAGAACGCTATCCAATAAGATATCATCCTGGCAGACACTATTTTCTTAGAGTAGAACGGGAGCTGAGACAAGAGAGAGTAGATCAAGAACACCACTTTGTCACTTTGTGAATAAACCATAATTTTATACGCATCAGCATAATAATACCTGATTCTCATAGATTTAAATATCATTTGACATTTGAGCTATGAAACTATTCATTTGTTTCTTTCGTTACATTTCAAAGGCACCTATTTGATAGAGATTCAGTGTTAAATATTATGAGTTTATTTTTATTTATATCTCGTTGAATATAATTTTTATGTATTATAATATGAACAAATAATGAAGTGTTTCGTAATGAAATGCTTTATTATAAAATAACATAGTGAGTCACCATGGTGCCATTTAAAAAAAATGAGTTATTCTGGAAAACGATTTCCGAAATGTTTAAGATCTTATAACAGAAATGTCATACGCCATAATATCATAATTGTATTTTTTTATTAATTATTGAAGCAAAACAAAACATTTTTTTGGGATCACGACCGCCTAGATGAATAATTAAATTTCCTCATAAAAATGTCTGTCAATAATATTTTTATCTCGATATACCATAACTGTATCCAAAATGACCTCCTGAATCCAAAAATATAAAAATATACAGGGTGTTCCATTTAAAAAACGAAAGTTAGTATCATTTCCAGTGAAACCGGAAGTGACAGAAAGTGATAAAATGGTTGAAATAATGCATATTTAACCGTTATTTGACGTGCCCAAATTTGAAATTTATATCTTGTAAAACAAAGAAGATATAAGGGCGAGCGTCATTTCGTGGTCACCCGGTATACCGGGTGCCACAGGATACTGGCTCACCCCTATATTTCCTTTATTTTTTAACTTATCCATTTGAAATTTGGGGGGCATAAACTACCGTTTAAAATGTAGTTTTGCACATTACAAACACTATGGTACCACTTCCGGTTTATCCGGAAATTACCTCAACTTTCGATTTTCAAATGGAACACCCTGTATATTTTTACATATTTGGATGCAGGGCAACATTCTGCATACATCATGTAAGTTTCGCGAATTTTTGAGCCGAGTGCTTTGGAATTCCAAAATTCGTTATACGGTAGGTAAACATCAAAGGAAAAATATAATTTTTCTTTTCGTTTCACTAACAACTGCTTGCGAAGCCTCCAAACTTGAACATATCACTTTTTTATCGAAAACTTTTTTTTTTCAAAATTGTAATTTTCTTTCTGATTTCATTGATATCTATTTCATATCTGTGCTATTTATTTTCAATTTTATTTCATTCGTTTAAAAGTATAAAATCCACTTTCAAAATAACTTTTATTGAACCTTAACATAGTTACCTTTGCACTACGAATTGATACATTATAAAACAAAAGAATGATGACATTTATTTTGGAAACAGTTGTTAGTGAAACGAAAAGAAAAATTATATTTTTCCATTGAAGTTTACCTACCGTGTAACGAATTTTGGAATTCCAAAGCACATTAGACGGATTTCTTAAAATGCTTGAAAAAATTGAACATGGGCTCAAAAATTCGCGAAACTTACATGGTGTATGCAGAATGTTGCCCTGCATCCAAATATGTAAAAATATACAGGGTGTTCCATTTGAAAATAGAAAGTTGAGGTAATTTCTGGATAAACCCGAAGTGGTACCATAGTGTTTGTAATGTGCAGAAATACATTTTACACGGTAGTTTATGCCCCCCAAATTTCAAATGGATAAGTTAAAACATAAAGGAAATATAGGGGCGAGCCAGTATCCTGTGGCACCCGGTATATAATACTTATATATGTAAAAAAATACAGGGCATTCCATAAAAAAACATAATTTTTTCCACCCCTCGTATACCGTTGAAGGGAGAAAAAAAGTAATAGCATATATGAAATCTACGAAAAATTCTATGTGTAGGTTCTGAAAATTTTGATCCGTAAATAATTGACCGAAATAAGGGGGGTATAGTTTTGAAGGAAACGCCCCAAGTTTAAATTCAATTATTTACGCCATTTTTATAGCAAATATATAAGTGTCATATATATTTGTAATCAGAAGGACGAGGCGAATTCAAATATGTAAAAATATATAGGGTGTTCCATTTAAAAAAACCATACTTTTTTCTGCCCCTCGTATACGGTTGAAGTAGGAAAGGAAGTAATAGCATATTCAAAATATACGGAAAATTCAGTGTTAGACCGGTTTTTGAAAAATTAAAATCGGTGGTAATTGACCGAAATAAGGGGGGGTATAGTTTTATAGGAAACACCCTGTACTATGCTGTATGCTGCTATAGGTTAATATAGACTCCTGGCTTAACAGTTTCTTCATTGCAGCTATCTAAGTGTTTATTATCCTGGTAATAGAAAAAAAAATGGTGTTTCTGCATTCTAAAACAGAAACTGGCGCTCGTGATACACCGTCCAGATAACACCGTCGTGCCGCCCCTCAGGCGTCAAAATAACCGGTCGCACGAGATCGCAAACTTAGAGTCATACCTAGTGCCCCCAACTCTACAATCCTGCCAAGTTTCAAAACTCCTCAACCTTTTGCACCACGAAAGTACCTAATAATTGGACTAATAGGACAAAATTACGAAAAATTAGTTTTTGCAATTTAGTTACGAAAAGTCATCTTTTTGACACTGATTGTCATTGTCAAAAGTGGTTCATTTTAGCACAAGTGCTAAAATGAGATTTCATTTTAACACTTGTGCTAAAATGAGTTTTCATTTTATCACTTGTGCTAAAATGAGTTTTCATTTTAACACTTGTGCTAAAATGAGTTTAGTCATATAAACAGATATTGCGACAGATCCATTTATTTTTACTAAGAATACAACATAAATATTAAACGTACAACATTTTTATTGAGAAAACACTTATCTTATTTATTATATTATGTTAAACGTAAAGGAAACGTAACGAAAATTTTATTTTTTTCGTAACAACTACCTAAATTGCAAAAAATATTGTATAAAACACGATGCAAAACTGCGTGTTTTTTGCACACGATGAGTTGGACCACTCGCTACGCTCATGGTCCAATCTTCACATCTAGTGCAAAAAACACGCTCATTTTGCAACTAGTTTTATAAATAGCTATATTGGTACCACCCTCTCCCGATATTTTTAAGGACTTATTTATATTAACGTTCTGGCGGAGTTTAGCTTATAGCTATTTTACCACTCAACTACGACACACTATAAGCAATTTGGTAGGGTTTTTGTTGAGAAGCATATCGAGCTTTATAACACCGAAATTGCGGTTTAAAATCTGAAAGTAGACGCAAAATATATTTTATACATACAAGACTGTAATTATGGTAATTACTTGTCTAAAAGTTTTTTATTTCTAATTCAAAATAAGATCACATGAGTAAAGCGTTTACACACCTCATATTATGCACAATGTATCTTCAGTCTACCTGAACTAAAAAGTGATTTTTCCGAAAATTTACCTCATGCACCTCAAAACAAGAATGATCTAGTTGTAATTGGTGAACGAAAATATCAACTGAATAAATAAAAAAGAAAATTTATGTCGACTGGATTATCATATGACTTCTGGTACGCACACAATCATTTTTGACGAATGTGAGTGGAATGAGTTTCTTACATATCAAGGTATTGTAACTAATTACCTATCTATATACCAGCAATAAAGCAGAGCAGATAGATGCTGAAAATTTTACGATACAGTTTGAAAAATATTCTATTCGAAAGTGATAAAAATCGTAAAAAATAACTCATACATTTACTTGGGGTATGAATCCATCTGCAAGTTGTAGGAAGCATTACCACTTGTCAAGTATAGAATTGATATGCTGAGAAGGCACCAGTTTTCAAGTTACTTTAAAATTGTGCAAAATGGACTACAGCGACAAAAGGGAGATGTGTTTGAAAATGTAATGAATCTGCTCGATAACTGTAATAATGAATGAAAATGTTTGTATACTCATGGAATTAATTTACATTTACCCAGAATTACTTGAAGTTGAGTGCTGTGGTAGAGTCTAATAATGAAGAAAGTAACATTTAATACAGAAAATAAAGCGATATTGGGAGTTTTTAGCCATCGACCGAATGCGGTTTAATAGAAGAGTAGAAAACATTTCAAATATTATCTGTCCTATTTTAGAAAATAATCATAGATACGTATTTCAGAGATAGATTTAAATGAAATATTAGCGTAACCTATTATGTATCATGTATTTGTATTAAAGTGACAAAATAAAAAAATATATGTTTAAAAATTATTTTTTTGCAATTTAGTTACGGAAAGTCATCTTTTTGACACCGATTGTCATTGTCAAAAGTGGTTCATTTTATCACTTGTGCTAAAATGAGTTTTCATTTTAACACTTGTGCTAAAATGAGTTTAGTCACATAAACAGATATTGCGACAGATCCATTTATTTTTACTAAGAATACAACCATTGAGTAAAAATAATAAAGAGGCGCAACTGTCAAGGTTTCGAGATTTTAGTATTGTATTTTTTTGCCAATACCTTCATGATTGTCATCAATTTTTAGTGCTACGGGAAGGTATTTGTAATGTGGCTGAATAGCCTTTAAAATTGCAGACAATCATAAAGCTATTGGTAAAAAAAATACAACACTAAAATCTCGAAACCTTGACAGTTTATTCTTTTTTACTCAATGATACAACATAAATATTAAACGTACAACATTTTTATTGAGAAAACACTTATCTTATTTATTATATTATGTTAAACGTATAAAGGAAACGTAACGAAAATTTTATTTTTTTCGTAACAACTAAATTGCAAAAAATATTGTATAAAACACGATGCAAAACTGCGTGTTTTTTGCACACGATGAGTTGAACCACTCGCTACGCTCATGGTCCAATCTTCACATCTAGTGCAAAAAACACGCTCATTTTGCAACTAGTTTTATAAATAGCTATATTAAGGCGAAGAAATTATACAGATATCGACTTACACTAACTGAGAAGAGTGCTAGTTACAATTGTTTAAAGTTTTTTAATAAACTTCCTCACTGCATACAAGTAACTCAAGTATTGAGTGAATTTAAAACGCAGATTTATAAGATATTATTGAGATTAGAACCATATAATGTAAATGAATTCTTAGATTATCAATTATGATTTATTATATTCTATATTTATGTATTAGTATTGTAATATATAGGTATAAATAACGTGTAAGGTGTAAGTATTGTATTGTATTGAATTGTTAAGCTTTTGTTGACGCTAGTTCATTTAATGTCCATATTTATATGTAACATTCTATGAATAAAGTTTGTTATTATTATTATTATTAAAGGAGTACATCAAAAGTTATAATTTATTAATGTTTATACAATTTGATTATTAGAAATCCATGAATGAAATTGATTGGGTAATCCCAACCATTTCACATTAAGCTTGTCACCTTTTCTTCTTAAAATCTTCTCCACAAGATATATATCAGGATGTTTTACTCTCTGAATTTCCTGCTCATAGAATCCTCCTTGAATTTCATTCCCTTCCTGATCTTCTAAAAGGTAAGTTCTAGAATTACTTTTATGAACCTTTATGATTTTAAAAAATTCATTAGACCAGTTTGGAGTATATCCTTTTGAAAAGACTTCTCGGTATTTGCTAATCGTCACACAATCATTTACTTAAAATTTTTGCAACCTTGGATCGACTACACTTCGCACATAAATTATGGAATAGGTAAAAAAATGAGTCAAGTTTATACATTCATATTTTTGTCAATATTGAGGCAAATTCAATAATTTTTTTATTGCGGATAGGTCATTTCTTCTACAGTTTAATACCGTATGTTCGATTTAACTAGGAGTTTTGTTATACAGGGAAACGCGAAAAGTATGAGGGCATGTAAATTCCCTAAAATTTCAAATTGATCTGTGGCAATTAGGAGCCCATGAAAATTTATTTTTATAAGTGTTTCGGTTACGGCCTATCCTATTGTACTCACTGCGCCAAGCAATTTGCCATACGGTTCTTGGTGAATAAAGATAACTGTTAAAAAACAATAGTTTTAGTGGATTTTGTTTCATTTGTTCAATAGGGTTAAGGTCTGGGCTTCTGGCCGGCCAATTCATCAAGTTAATCCCAGTTTCAACCAGATACTCCTTTACTACTCGCGCAGTATGAGGACGTGCGTTGTCATGCATCAGAATAAAGAGCCTAGACCTTAACCCTATTGAACATTTGCGGGACTATATGGGAAAGGAAGTTCGCTCGGCAGTTAATAAGCCACAAATTTTGGCTGAGTTAAGACTAATTTTGTTGGAAGCCTGGCAAAATGTCGATCAAATGTTAATTCGAGATTTAATTTTAAGTATGTCCAATCGATGCCAAACTGTAGTAAATGCCTGGGGAGGTAATACCCTTTATTAGTGTGCCTTATTATTGTTTAGTTTTTGTTATTGTTATCGTCCATTTTCCTGTTAAATAAATTTATTAAGTTATTTTTATTCCAACTTGTATTATTAACATCGATATTAGTTTCATAACTCTTTAACGAGAGGAGAATGAAACAAAATCCATCAAAATTATTGTTTTTAACAATTATTGGCAACAGAACAATTTTCAAAGAATAGGGAACACGCACATATTTTAATATCAATGAAATTAGATTCTCTATTTGTTTTAATAACACCTTTGATTATTAATTTTTTTGAAATATGTTGTTGGTGGCATAAAATCGAATTTGAAAATGCTATTCCGGCAAAACGGGTTTGACGTCACGACCGCCATGTTCTAACGTAACTCTATTTGTTTACTTTTTTGACATTGACAACAGCGGTGTCAAAGCGTGATTGTTTACTGCCCGTTTACTGTTTATTACTCGTAAATTCGTTTTAACTTTTGATTTACTATGGAGAAACCTGATTTAAAGTGCTCTAAATACTGCTTAGTGCCACAATGTGAATCAAATCTATTAGAACACTGGAAAAAGTATTTATTTCATTGCCAGTGGGATCAAGTGCTAAACTGAAAGAAAAAATAAAATTGTGGTTGCGGGCTATGAGACGAAATGAAAATGCCTGATGTCTGAAAACACTAGAGGATTTGTTAATTTGTTTGTGAAGACCATTTCAATGTAATTATTTACCTCATAATAAATAATATGATAGTGAGAAATATCTTTGTTAATAAATAAAAGGTTAGGTACCTATGTTTATGGTCTATCTACTCTGTATTGAAAGTAAAACATATTTTTTTTTTGAGCTGGAACAAGATATAAAAAAGTATATATGCGATATAAATTAATGGATGAGAAGATATTTTTGAGAGATCAAATCGTTCAACATATATTATTATTTAAATGCCAAATAGATAGAAAATGTTCTTTAGAAACAACCGCAATTGTCACTTTGTGCCTTTACGAAATCAGTCTCAGCCATAGTAATAATAATAAAACACTTCTAAACTATTAATATACGTTAAACCAGTTAATAAAAAACACAGAACGCTTGAAACTCTTGAAATAAACTTTTCTTGCACGTTTTCAATAGAAGTACAGATTATAGACACAGTCGAAGCATTGATAATTGGGAGTGATTACTGCACGGTCCAACCGTCCCCGTTAAAATAATAGCTGTACGGTCTGGATATTTCTCTTTCCTCAACTGCTCTCCTTTACCGGGGTTAAAACACACATATCTAACCTGCCTCCGGCTATCGCCTCCAACTTCTAACTCGTAATAGGTCTCATGCCTGATGCATTTAATAGAAAAAAAAAATAAGAAAGTGCGGGATTTGAACCCTGAACCTTCTCCTTGTCAAGCCCGGCTCGTTGCCTCTAGGCCATCGCACCGCAGACAAAATGTGAGTAAAGCAAGAATAAATTCACTACATGTCAAATGTCAAATATTCGAACCGTGCAGCAGTCACTTCCTTGATAATTTGTTTATGGCGAGAAGTAAACAAATAGTATGACGTCACATGGGTCGTCGGAGGTACTCGGCAGTTGGTCGGAAACCTTCAAATAATTTGATTTTATTTATGAATTATTAATTATTGTGTGTCTAAATAATTTAAATTATGGTGTAGTTGGTCTTTTTCAAACATAAGGCTTCCGATAAAAACAAATTTGGGTGCAAAACTGACACGTGCATGTACCCTATTGCCAATTATTTATTTACCAAGAGAACCGTATGGCAAATTGCTTGGCGGAATGAGTACAATAGGATAGGCCGTAACCGAAACACTTATAAAAATAAAATTTCATAGGCTCCTAATTGCCACAGATCAAATTAAAATTTTAGGGAATTATAACAAAACTCGTAGTTAAATCGAACATATGGTATTAACCTGCAGAAGAAATGACCTATCCGCAATAAAAAAATTATTGAAATTGCTTTAATAATAACAAAAATGTGAATGTATAAACTTGACTCATTTTTTTACCTATTCCATAATTTATGTGCGAAGTGTATTTTCAAATGCCTATATACAGTTTGCAACAAGTGTCTTTCATCTTTCTTTTTAATACCTTTAGGTTTCCTTCCAATCGTTCTGTTTGGTGTCATTGTATTCCGCAACAATGCCTGGTAAATGATTTAACCACTTGTAATTTCCTTGTAAGTGAAACAGTTTCCACATTTTATTTTTTAGAGTTCTGTTCACTCTTTCAACAACACTTGCTTTAAGATGTGTGTAAGAGCTATAATGGTTAATTTTCCACTTATCCATTAATTCCTTGAATTCTTTTCCCATATCTGTTTGCAAATTTTTCGGTCGCATTTTGGTATTTAATAAATAAGTAATAATAATAATAACTACACCACATGTAATTACGACCCCCTTTATCCCAGAAGGCTCTAGGAGCTTTGTGCGGGAGGGGGCTACACATTTAAAGACAAGGGACATACATCCAATATCCGTGTGTAATAGAAAAATCCCTCTCACAGTATTTTCCATTGCCACGACCGGGAATCGAACCCGGGACATTTGGGTGAGAGGCAGGTACGCTTCCATCTCGACCATCAGTCATATTGATAGAATTCTTCCCATTGCTAGGGAAACTTCTTTTCCACTTTTATTTTTCACAGGTTCACACCAAACAAATTTTGAGAATACATTAATGACCACTAAAATATATTTATAACCTTTAAGGTGCTATTCTATAACTTTCTCTTAAGTGCTATAAACATACACCTCTATAAAATTATAGTAGGATGTAAATGGCAACTTTACAGCAGGCCCAAAATATCCTATTCTGTAACACCCGATACTTACATCAAGGTATTTATAGTGCAACTAACTTCAGTCAGTTGTATTCTAACCTTTAAAGTCAAAACTGTGGCGTCATTTTAAAAATGTAGACAATAAAATATAGAGCAAAATGTATGCTTATACTTATCCCTACACATATACACAACTAACACAACCAACCAACTTGAACGAATTATTGTATTGTGAAATAAATTATGTAAAATATTGTAAAATAGCTTTTATTATTACTTATTAAGACAGCCTATCTTACTTTCTATAATATTCAGCAATTTATTTAAATGCAAACTACAAATAAAAATTTCATTCACTAAATCTAGGGTTAGGTTTTTCTGTCACACTTTACATCTCCGTTATAAATTTACAGTTGCATTTTATGGTATAGAATAGACACTATTTTATATTGGATGTAATAAGTCAAGATCAAAGGCTTAAATCTCTTACAGCGCTGTAAAATGAGTTACAGAATAGCACCATTATTTATTTTAGCGCAAGGGATCATCTCTAAGAAATCTGCTTGAAGAAGATCATTTAGACCTTTAACAATTACTTTTCTTCGTTTGAAATATCTTCTAACAGAAGAACATAGTACAGTCAATACGTCGTTATCTCAGACGTTTCGAACCCAAGCCGTTCCAGAAGAACATAGTACAGTCGATCCGTCGTAATCCCAGACGTTTTGAACCCAAGCCGTTCCAGAAGAACATAGTACAGTCGATACGTCGTAAATCCAGACATTTCAAACCCAAGCCAAACCAATACGGAGACAGTTAGCCTTTCAAACCACAACAAGATGTCTCCCATCGACGAAATGAATCAACTCGCTAAGCAACAGGAAGAACTAGGCAAACAAATCGCGCAGATCCTCACCAACGCCAAAAAAGATACACAATCAAGGAACACCGAGGCTTATATCCACAGCAGACTAACCACACTAGAGGAGACATGGAAGAAATCCCAAAAGATTCATGTCGAAATAAGGACGCTGGACATTTCACAGCATCCATACTTCGAATCCGACTACTACAGTCAAATAAAGAAGAAATATGAAGAAACTAAGCTATACCTTCGTGACTGCCCAAAAGCAATGAGGGATGGAGTCGATGACATGAATGAACAATCCGTGCGTCTCAAACGACAGATGCACCAAATTCAACAACTTGACGAGATCATTCAATCAATTACCCATGAATTGCTTGATACAGAACCAGGAGCCAGCCGTTATGAATCGTTTCTAAAGAAGATCAATGATCAATGGAATTCCATCAAAGAATTGCAAGAAGATATCATAGTCTACGAAACAGCGTTTCAATCCAGCTACTTTGTAGACAATGAGTACCACCAGGGGAGCAGTCAACGATACAACGAAGCGGTGAAAAAATTGCAAGCAGCGATCACCGCATTCACCGTTAGTGCCAATGCAGCCAAACCAAATTTAATCCTCCCAAAGATCACAATTTCAATTTTCGATGGAAATTACGAACAATGGTCCCCGTTTAATGACATATTTTTAAAAATCATCTGTGCAAATGTGTCCCTCCATCCAATATTGAAAATTGCAATATCTCAAGACTCACGTCCGGGGTGAACCAAACAGAATGATCCAACATCTCCAAATCACTGATGCCAACTATGATGCCGCTTGGGAAATACTCCAGAAGCGATATCAAAACAACCGGGTGTTGGTATCCAGGCTAATTGACAAAATCATGGACATACCCCACATACAGGGCGAGTCCACATACAAGTTGAGGCAGCTTCATGATGTTACAGAATGCCTAAGAGCACTGGAGAACGTAGGCATTGATACCAGGGTTGCCAGTTGTTTAAAAATAATATCGCCATAATGACCGAGAAAAAGCGCCTATACGCGCCAAATTCAAATTTCTTTTATTCAAAGTTTAAAACAAAATTACTTACTTTTTATGCCACGTGTTAAATTAAAAAATTTTTATCACACTGAAAAAAAACACCTCACACCTTGTTTATTGAATTTAATACATAAATAAATATGAAAATGAAAGTAACAATACACATGTAAATAAAAAACTAGAGATCTCTTTCTGGCTAGTTCATGATGGATGTTAGCTGTAAACTTATGCTGTTATACAGCATAAGTTTCAGTTAACATCCGTTATAAACCAGCCATTCTTTGGTAATTAACAAATAACACAAAACAATTAAAAAAACATAAACTGATTAAATTAAATCAGTTTCATCAGAAATAATTTGCAACGCTTCTAAAGTTTCATTGTCATCTTTTTTAGGATACATTGTCTTGGTATTAAATTTATTTAACATATTTTTTGTTATAACAAAATTCTTACAACAATCTTTCCTCACATAACAATCAACTCTCACTCTCATTAACTGGTTGAGCATTTTGGTGTTCATCTTATTTCTACTTTTAATTTTAATACAATTCATGGTAGAGAAACATCTTTCAACTATTGCATTTGACGAAGGTAAACACAGAACAGTCAATACAAAATTTGAAATTTCTGAGAAAGCCTTAGATCCACCTGCATTGACATGACTTGCAACTGTTGACCAAAATTTATAAGTATTGTACAAAACCTCTTCGCCATAAATCTCACCCCAATTAACATTACCGAGCATATTATATTGATTTTCCATTAAAAACAATGTATCGTTGTTTGCAAATTGTTTCAAAAAAGGTAAATCGTTAAATTTATATTTAATTACTTGGCTGAGACAGTAACTCGGAGAAAACACTTTCAACTTTTTGAATAATTCAATATTAACTTTTTGAATAATTCAATATTATCAGGAAGTCCCTTAATTAATTCAGCCATCAAATGCTTAACATAATTAAAACTTTTCGTTTCAATAGTGTATTTTTTATTTGCACTTATGTCCAATCTTTTGATTGAATTTGTATACTCTATCCCAAAATCAGCATCATTAGGTTCAACAAACGCATAGTGATTATCAAAATTTCTAATAATTTCGGTTATATCGTCTTTATAAAATGAGGGATTATAAATTTTTCGAGCTAATAATAGTATTAGATTACAAATATCAGCATATGCCCTTCCTAGGTCTACATCATTTTTTTGAAATAATAAATTCAGTCTATTCACTTCGTAAACAATCGGTTTTACAATTTTTAGGTACAATATATTTTCATTATCATTAAACATCTCTGCCAACACCCTAGCCATATAGCATTTTTCTTTCGAAACGACGAAACTGAAATGAGTTTTTAGCTCTTCATAGTTTTCTATAATAACATTAATACACTCATAGCGAGAAAGCCATCGAGTTTGTGACAATTGAACAAAATTGTGAAATATTTTATTTTCATTTGTGTTCAAAATTTCCCAAAGCCTGCGATACTCGATTCTTCTTAATGAGCTGTGGCTGAACCAATTATATACCTCTCTGCATAAGAAATCGATACAAGCAGGCAGGGAATCAACTGCATGTGATGCAGCTATATTTAATGAATGACAAATACACCGAACTAACTGAATGTTTGAATTTTCAGCTTTCAAATTTGTGTATAACGAATGATTATTGCCACATAAATTGTTGGCACCATCAGTGCCAATTCCTATTAAATATTGTGTATTTAATCCCAATTCGGTAAGACTATTCTTAAGTAATTTACTCCAAAAACGTGCTATCAGATACCTATGTAAAGCCAAATTTTGCGACTCATGCAAACCACTTTTCTTGGCGCATGGGATTCTTACAGTGATTTCTATTTTCATCCTGGAAACGGTATGCTTAATACATAAGCACCGTAGCAATGTTGTCACCACTGTGCCATATCATGTCACTCGGCAAAGTACCAACATGGCTTTACCTATTCCAAGATCCACTCTAGTCAGGGACTCTATTATTTAGAATGGTTACAAGATGTTTAATCATCTACCTAACAATATCAAAGATTTATTCAAATAATATTTTTAGAAAGTCGGTAAAAGGCCTCTTAATTATTAAACCCTATTATAATTTAGATGAATTTTATAATGACTCATTTTAATGTAATTATGATCTATTTCTGTACTTACTGTCTGAATTTACTTTGTATTTTATATATTACACTTTATATTGTGTTCGTTGATATAGGTACCTAGTTGTTTACTTCTACTTTGTCAATGGGAAGTTGCTTCTTTAGACAATAAAGTATATTTTGAATTTGAATTTATGAAGTTCATCAGCAGTTGCAATTTCTATTTCTATAATAGTAAGAAAAGTGGTCACAATTGTTCCTATCTTTTTGCTAAAATACTTAACACATACACACATATATTTATTTATAGACAATAAGTGAAAATGGCATATTTTGCATATCTTCAAGAAGATTTTCTAGGAGACTGGGGACTATTACATATTTTATAATTCCTGAACATTTCGTCCTGTGCAGTCGAAGATTTTCCAATGGTGATCCTTTACCGACAGTCAACATTATTTCTGATAAGTGGTCAATGCTTCTTATGGCAGAATGCATTGCAATATATACTGCTAATTTAATGTCCCTCTCTTTGTCGTCATTTGTGATTAGTATTGCCAAGTTATTTAAAGTTGTTTGATTATTGGCAACGTTTAGAGCTTTCATTTTTGTTATGTGACCTTTGGTTTCCTTGTGCCTCAATAAATCGCTTTTATGGGCTCTGAGTTCAGCATGGCATGCAGTACGCTTCATTAAAAGAATTTCCATCGGAAGAAGTTAGCCAACCTTAAATTTGATTTTAGTTAAAGCTGAGTGTTTAATTGTCATAATAAACGTACCTCTAGCCCATTCTTCAGTTCCCAATTTTTTTTATATTTTTTTGAATATTTTGACTATTTGTCCATTTTAATAAAACATTTACATCCAGACCATCCAGACATATGGCGTCCTTTTGCAACGTTATGTCAATTAATGACGAAAATAACCAAATAAAACTAAAGTCACTAAGTGAGGGAAAGACAGATAGAAGAAGAAGAAAAGTTCCTCTCGTAGTGAGATAGAGAAAGAGGAGAAATATTGGACAACAGAGAAATATGTAACTGGACCGTGGACAGTCCAAAACCACCAACAACAAACAGTAAACAGTGACAAATCTCAATATTTAACATTAATATCGCAAGTTTTTCGCCTACGTTTTTAATTTTGGAGCCAAATTTAGGCGCCAGTCGCCAATTAAAAAGAACGGGGTATATTAAGCAAAAAAGATAGCCAAAACTGGCAACCCTGATTGATACGATGTCTTGGGGGCCATTAATATGCTGCATCATCAGTCGAAGATGGGATGTAGAGGCCAATCGGCTATATGAACAATCCCTCAAGGCTCCACATGAAGTCCAGGATTTGAGAGAGATGATCGATTTCCTGAAATCGATCATCTATTTCCTGAAATCGATCATCTCTCCACTTCTTGGAATTCATGGGTGTAGCCAAGAAGATGACATCTAACACAATACAGAAAGGGCCAAACAACGGTGATAGCTTCAACTCCTGTAGCTATTGCAAGCAACATCATCTGATATTCGTTTGTCAAAAATTCCCAGATTTATCCGTCAGTCACAGAATTCAAGCCGCAAGAGATAAACGCCTATGTCTCAACTGTTTGAGCCATGACTACAGAGAAAAATGCCGAAGTCAGCAGCGATGTCAAACCTGCGGACGTCAGCATCACACAATGTTACATAAAGATGCAACATCGAGACCAGCTAGAGGCGGAGCCATTGGTACGTCAAGAGTTGTTACACACGTTACTAGAGCTACCGAACAGGCAAAACTACGCCATAGAGAAGAAACTTCATCCAGCAGTCATGTTGGACGACAGGATCATACAGTACTGTTAGCTACTGCACTGATTCGTGTCAAATCGGCATCAGGAGACTTGGAGTATTTGCGAGTATTAATTGACCAGGGATCGCAGTCATCATTTATCACAGAAAAGGCTGCTCAGTTACTTGGGGTACCAAGGCAGAAGATTAGAGCAGAAGTATCTGGTTTAGGAGAGGGAAAACCCCACCTGTCGAGGACTAAGATCGAAGCTGAAGTACATCCACGGTTTCCTAGTAACTTCTCAACAAACGTCAGTTTTCTAGTACTATCGAAATTGACGCAGACGATGCCAAGTCATGAGCTAGAGGACTCCACTGATCAGCAATGGCGAAATCAAGTCCTTGCTGATCCTGCATACAAGAGACCTGGTCCGATTGGTGCCATTCTTGGAGCTGAAGAATACGATTGTATTGGAAGGAATACAGAAAACTAAGGATGGTTTGCTAGGTCAACAGACAGAACTGGGATGCATACTGTCCGGCAATATCAAACAAGGCCGACATGACCACGTCAAAGTTGTCAGCATAATAAGCCGTACCGAAGAAGACAAGCAATTAACGAAGTTTTGAGACATGGAAGAAGTTTCAGTTCAGAGAATACTATCCCCAGATGATGCCGCATGTGAAGAACACTTTTGTAGAACTAGCAGACGAAACTTACACCGTTCAACTTCCCTTAAAAGATACTCCTTCTAAATTCCAAACCCCAAGCACTGGCAAGACATTTGCAGTTAGAAAAGAAATTGGCAAAAGACAGAGAGCTTGGAGAGAAGTATGATGAGTTCCTGCGAGAATATTTAAATCTTGGTCATATGGAAGAAGTTCGTACAACTCAAATGGAAAAGAAGTACTACATTATACATCAGCCAGTGTTAAAGAGTCAAGTACTACTACAAAACACCGAGTAGTATTTGATGCCTCTTGTAAGACATCCAGTGGTATCAGTCTCAACGACTTGATGCACGTTGGTTTACGGCTACAGCAAGAATTGACTGACATTCTTCTGCGTTGGAGGAAACATCAGGTCGCCTTTACCGCCGATATCGAAAAGATGTATCGCCAAATTAAAATTACTGAAGATGACCAGAAGTTTCAGAATCTTATGGAGATTCAACAAATCCAAACCAATTCAAGAATTCAAGCTAACAACTGTGACCTATGGGACAACTGCTGCACCCTATCTTGCTATAAAAACCTATAAAACACTCCAACAATTGGCCAGTGACCATAAAGAAATATTCCCTAAACCATCCGAAGTAGTAATCAGAGACTTCTACGTTGATGACTTGTTATCCGGAACTGACACCATTGAAGAAGCCATCCAGATGCAATCTGAATTATCGGCGTTATTGAAATCCGGAGGGTTTACATTACGAAAATGGGCTAGCGATAAACCACAAGTGTTGCAAGATGTACCAGATGACTTAAAGGACAGTGACACATTGGAGATAACCGAAGATAAAACGAAGAAATCATTTTTTAATTGGAAGAGGCCTAACCCAGTAACGACAAAGATCAACACAAATTTGTCGTCAAGATGGCAGCTAATCCAAAAAATAAAAAAATATTTTTGGCGAACATGGTCCTCGGACTACCAGAATCGACTTCAACAGAGGTATAAATCTGGCAGACACATCTGGACAACCTAAAAATAGGTGATCTAGTTATCCTCAAAGAAGACAACATTAACCCGAGTTGATGGCCATTGGCCAGTATCTCAGAAACACACCCTTCTGCAGATGGAATCATTCGAGTAATCTCTATTAAAAAAGCAGAGGGATATACATTGAAAAGAAGTATCCATAAGGTCATTTCCCTACCCAGCGCCTCAGAAATCGATGTACCTAATATAACAGATGAGCACGTAGCAACAAACGTCGCTGCTACAACCAAGAAACCGTTCCAGAGAAATAACCGAAAGCCTTTTAACTCAAAAACCATACTACTATTATTTAGTCTATTGGTCAGTGCGTTACCAAAACCTACCCAGGCGGGGTATAATATTCAGTATCCATCACCTGGACTATACAGGGTGTCCCGATTTTAAACCGACAAACTTCGGGTACAGAAAGTTCACATGAAATTATGACATACCCCTTCTAACATTTCTTCTCTATCGAGCCTCCTAACGGAGATACAGGGTGTTGAAAATTCAATTTATTTTTTGTTTTTCTTTAATAACTTCCACAATATTAAAGATAGGGAAACCAAACTTGGTACACATAGTTAGGTTGTGAGGGTCCATCTTTGCTATGGTTCAGAGTTGAACTGAGGCGCGCCAGTGACGTGTGGTGTGGTCACGTCGACATAATTTTAAGGAAAAAAGTATGTGCACTAAAAAAATAGGTACGGGTAGGGATAAAAACATCTATTGGTTTAATGAAAATTTGAGGCAACATCGGGAACTTTTAACATTTCTAAATGAATTCCATACACATTTTCCAAATACAAACTTAAAAAATGATATAAAAAAATTAAGATACGTTTACAGACAAGAAATTGAAAATGCTAAAAAGGCTGCATACACCAACCATATTTTAAATTCGGAAAATATGATGAAAACTGCATGGGAAGTAATAAACTCGTTTAGGGGCAACAATAAAACAGAACAAGTAACAGAAATAAATGCGAATGACCTTAATTTTCATTTTGTGAATACAGCCGATAACATCATATCTTCATTAACCAATAGTAACAAAACAGCGGAAGAATACTTGAATAATTATAGATTTAATCAAACTGACTTACATTTTAGTTTCAGAGAGGTTACCTTTATTGAGGTAAGAGATGCTTTTAATAGTTTAAAATCTAAAAACTCAAAAGATATATACGATATGAGTGTTACGTTGATTAAATCACTTAAAAACATATTGATTATACCACTAACTAAACTGATAAATTGTAGTATAAGAGAAGGTATTTACCCTGCTTGTTTTAAACTTCTAAAAGTAGTTCCGATATTTAAGAAAGGGGACATAAATGATACAAACAACTATAGACCAATTACTCAAATCCCAGTTATATCAAAAATATATGAATTTCTATTGAAAAGTCAACTGTATGAACACTTTGAATCACAAAATTTATTTAGTGAAACACAATTCGGCTTTAGAAAAAACAAGTCAACCACACTAGCTATTATGGACTTATTGGAATACATATCGGAGGGCTTCGAGAATGGTCAATACGTGATAACCACTTCTGCGACCTCTCGAAGGCCTTCGATTGTGTAGATCCAGACATTCTACTTACTAAATTGGGATACTATGGAGTGAATGTAAACAGTTTAAACCTATTAAACAGTTACCTTACAGGGAGACACCAAGTAGTTTTTTACAAAAATTGCAAATCGAATATGGCACATATTAAATTTGGTGTCCCACAAGGGTCACTGCTAGGGCCCTTGTTATTCCTGATATATATCAATGATTTAAGTTCAATTCTTTTAGAAGTAAAAACCATTCTCTATGCTGATGATACGACTATTTCTAATACCTACGCGACATTTGATTTGTTGATGATAAATGATCAAATAGAGGAGATCATGTCGAAATACAATGATTGGTTCGTTTGTAATAAATTATCACTAAATAATTCCAAAACAGTGAACATGACATTCAGCCTAAGACACCAGATTAACCAAAATAACCCAGTAGAGGTCAAATTCCTGGGCATATACATGGATCCAAAATTAAAATTTGTAAATCACATAGAGCATATGGCTTCTAAGCTCTCGAAAAATATATTTTTATTGAATAACTTGAGTAAATTAGTGCCGAGAAATGTCTGTTTACAAGCCTATCACAGTTTATTCCAGTCAGTATGTACTTATGGAATCCTGGCATGGGGACATTCATGCAACTCTGTCAGAATTTTTGCCCTGCAAAGACGGGCTGTGAGAATAATTGCTGGCTAGGTTATAGGGCTGAGGTAAGAAATACTTTTGTTGATCTTAACATTTTAACAATACCTTGTAAATACATATTGGAATGCTTGATCTATGCCTACAAAAATGTAAATAAGTATTCTACAAACAGTTTTGTACATGAACATGATACTAGACGTAAAAATGACATTCGAGTAGACTACTTCAGATTAGAAAAATTTCGACTTTCATCTAACTATTACTGTCCTCTATTCCTTAACAAACTACCGCCATGTATAAAGTCGTTACCAATCAACAATTTTAAAAACACTATAAAGAAAACTTTAATATCAAAAGCTTTCTATAGCATTAATGAGTTCCTTCATTGTGACAATATGTTTATATAATTTTATTTACTTTTAATTTCTTTTTAACTATATAGAACCTAACCTGTTCTTGCATATGCCTATTGTTTCGACTTGTGTAATGATTCTATAATGTATCAAAAGCACCAATAAATTACTACTACTACTAATTTGTTTCGCAATTCTGATCAGATTTTCATAATTTACGATTAATTTTCTAAAAAAACTTGCTCATGTAAAATTTTGACTGAAGCATTAGTTTTCGAGATATTTGCGTCTGAACAAACCGATGCACCAAAAACACAATTATCATGTCGGGAATAGTTCTGATGAAATCACGACATATCCCTTCTAAATTTCTCTATAGCCATTCCTAACGGAAATACGGGGTGTTGATTTTTTTTATATTTGGATGTTGATAATTTGTTTATGTAATTTCGTAACAAACAAATTTTTCTTTCGACAGAAATAATATTGACTTGCAAAAGGCCTTAAAAACGCCTCATTGCAAATGTAGAAAAACATTAAAAACATTAAATTGACAGTTCAGTTCAGTATATCCCTTCGAAAATCAGATTGAAAATAATTTTGAAAGGGCTATCTTAATTAATTGTGTTTTTGGTGCATTTTGTTCAGACGCAAATATCTCGAAAACTAATGCCTCAGTCAAAATTGTACATGAGCAAGTTTTTTTAGAAAATTAACTGTAAATTATGAAAATCTGATCAGAATTGCGAAAAAAATTAGTGCACATACTTTTTTCCTTAAAATTATGTCGACGTAACCACACCGCACGCCACTGGCGCGCCTCAGTTCAACTCTGAACCATAGCAAAGATGGACCCTCACAACCTAACTATGTGTACCAAGTTTGGTTTCCCTATCTTTAATATTGTGGAAGTTATTAAAGAAAAACAAAAAATAAATTGAATTTTCAACACCCTGTATCTCCGTTAGGAGGCTCGATAGAGAAGAAATGTTAGAAGGGGTAAGTCATAATTTCATGTGAACTTTCTGTACCCGAAGTTTGTCGGTTTAAAATCGGGACACCCTGTATATCGAACACATGGGACATTGGACATACAAGAATAGAAAGAGGCACCTTCAGAGTGGAGTTGAAGTACGCCAAGGCCAAATTCGAAAATGATATCAACATTGTCTCCGATGTTGTTACACAATTTCAAAGTTTTCGTTAGAAAGTTATAAGCAACAATCATTTAAAATCATGTTGTTTCTATACAGGGTGTTCCACTTAAGTCGGATTCTTCCATAGCTCTCTTATTATAAATTTAAGAGAAAAATGTTTCAAATAAAAGTTAGGCTGAATTATGCGGTGTATATACAGAAAATATTTTTGAATACACAGGATGTTCCATTTCACCTGGACGCTATACAACTTCGTTATTTTAAATGGAACACCCTGTATATCTGGGTATTTTTGGATTCCTGACTTAATTTTAAGTTGATTTTATGTATCATACATTGTGCCCAAAACATACCGTTTCCGAGATATTCAAGTTTTTTTGAGAAATTTCACGATTACAGCGCTCTGAATATTGCTAGATAGCTTCTAAGCCATAAGAGCTAGAAACTTGCGGTTTGCATAGTTCGATTTACCACGAATTACGCTATCATTTCCACTATTGAAAAATATGCTAAGTAGTATAAAGTGGTAAATATCGGTACCTGCATTTGACAATCTTTCAACAGGAATAACTTCTTTTTTTCAAATGGAATGACCCATATTTTTTTCCACCGTTGGATTCAAAATTAAATTCTCTTTCGATTGATATAAGGTTGTCCATATTTATCTTTAACAGTTTTCGAGAAAGATGCAATTCTTCCTAAAGTTTGAAAAACGAGCTGCCTACAGCATAAAGTAGGCTTTGCAAATTTTGTTTAAAACATCGCATTGACTTAAATACGAAGTTTATAAATAGTGGTAACATCGAATGCAAAAAACGGAATCGCACTAGCACAGTAGTTACAGATGAAAACGAATATCTAGTATTGGGATGCATACAGGAAAACTCTCAACTTAGTGTGCGACAAATTAGTCAAACGACGGATATTAGTACAACATCAGTACATAGGATTTTAAAGAAACACAAATATCATCCTTACCACATCCAATTACACCAGGAGTTACTCGAAGGAGACTTTCAACGGAGGCAGGCATTTTGTCAGTGGGCACTTGAGAGAGGAAGAAATTTTTTTTAAACAGGTCATGTTTTCGGATGAGTCAACTTTCCACAAAAATGGCTTTGTTAACCGCCATAATTGTCATTATTATGACACGGTAAGTCCGCACCAATTCCAGACAACCGGTAGCCAATACAGGTGGTCCTTGAACGTGTGGACGGGAATTTTAGGAGGTCACATCATTGGACCATTCTTTTTTAATTGACACTTGACAGGAAGAATTTATTTGGACTTTCTGCGAAACACTTTGGATGATTTGTTGGGCGACATTCCTTTAGCAACCCTTCGAAGGATGTGGTTACAACAGGATGGTGCTCCACCTCATTAAAAGATGGAGGACATTTCGAACACTTAATGTAAAATTGCAGTTTAAGTTCACGTACCCTTTTTTATTGCGTTTAGAATTTTCTATCATGTTGCGTTTTGTTTTCGTTGTTGGTAGTGGTTTAGTTTTGTTTGTTAGATCACTTTTTAAACATGCCAGTAATATTGTTACTGGCATGTTTTATAAATTTTAAATTCACGCGATGTCATTGTTGGTGACCGGATTTTTACCGGGAAAAACGAAAACAATTCACAATACAATTTGTTTGTCGAGATGAACGTACATAACATTGAAACGATGCTTTAAGCGATATTGGCAAAGTCTACTTTACGCTGTAGGCAGCTCGTTTTTCAAACTTTAGAAAGAATTGCATTTTTCCCGAAAACTGTTAAAGATAAATATGGACAACCTTATATCAATCGAAAGAGAATTTAATTTTGAATCCAACGGTGGAAAAAAATATGGGTCATTTCATTTGAAAAAAAGAAGTTATTCCTGTTGAAAGATTGTCAAATGCAGGTACCGATATTTACCACTTTATACTACTTACCATATTTTTCTAATAGTGGAAATGATAGCGTAATTCGTGGTAAATCGAACTATGCAAACTGCAAGTTTCTAGCTCTTATGGCTTAGAAGCTATCTAGCAATATTCAGAGCGCTGTAATCGTGAAATTTCTCAAAAAAACTTGAATATCTCGGAAACGGTATGTTTTGGGCACAATGTATGATACATAAAATCAACTTAAAATTAAGTCAGGAATCCAAAAATACACAGATATACAGGGTGTTCCATTTAAAATAACGAAGTTGTATAGCGTCCAGGTGAAATGGAACATCCTGTGTATTCAAAACTATTTTCTGTATATACACCGCATAATTCAGCGTAACTTTTATTTGAAACATTTTTCTCTTAAATTTATAATAAGAGAGCTATAGAGCATTTGCGGCACGTGACCGTATGGGCGTGGCTAGTTTGCTTGGAGGTAAAACAAAACAAAAATAACCTGTCAAAATAACCTCAAAACTTGCTGTTATGTTGTGTATTTTATGCCAGGCTCAATATTATGTAAAACCTAAATTGTAATAGGTCATAATTAGTGGAGGAAAAAAAAATTAAAAAAAAAAAAAAAAAAAAAAAAAATTTAGAACTGGCAGTATATGAACAACTCCTTAGCCATTTTGAAAAGAATCATATCTTAATAAGTAACCAATCAGGCTTTAGACAAAAATTTTCATGTGAAACAGCATTACAATTAACATTAACAAAATTTAAAAACTTTATTGATCTTGATAATTATGTGGTAGCGGTATTCTTAGACCTACGTAGAGCATTTGAAACTATTGACCGCGGCATTCTTATAGCAAAACTAAAAATTTATGGCGTTCAGGGAAATGTAATAAATTGGATTCAGGAATATTTGTCAAATAGAAAGCAAATAGTTAAAGTGAAGGATTCCTTTTCTAGTGAGATATATAGTAAACATGGGGTACCCCAGGGAAGTATTTTAGGTCCGCTCTTATTCATCATATATATTAATGATATCAATTTATTTATCGATTGTGATCTTATAAACTTATTTGCGGATGATACACTACTAGTTTGTAAAGGTCAAAATTTAGTGGATGCAATAGATAATATGAATCTTGTATTGGCTAAAGTTAGTAGTTATCTTAATATAAATAAATTGAAACTGAATACATGTAAGACTAAGGCAATGATATTAACAACTAAATTTAAATATAGCAAAATCAATACCAACGCCTATAACTTATCAATTAATGGTGAAACTATTGAGTTTGTGACAGAAATGAAATATCTAGGTTTTAAAATAGACAATACATTGACGTTCTCCAGCCACTTTCACTATATATATAAAAAAATTGTTAAAAAAATGTACTTTTTCTCTAGAATTTCACACCATCTATCAACTTCAACTAAGATTATAGTATATAACACCATTATTAAACCACATTTTGACTACTGCTCAACAGTAATGTACCTCTTTGACCTTAATAAAATCTCTCAATTACAAAAATTACAAAACCGTGGTATGAGAATAATACTTAAATGCAACAGGTTCACTCCAGTAAATACTATGCTTTCAACTCTAGAATGGTTAAACGTGTCAAACAAACTTTATCTAAGTGCAATGATTTTTATTTACAAAGCTGTGAACAAGTTATTACCTAGCTATTTTGAAGAGTTTATTACATTTAATCATGAAATACATGAGCATTTCACAAGATCTAGAGATAATCTACATTTAAACCAAGTGCATCAAAAAAAGTCCATGAACTCTTTGTTCTTCAAAGGCATTGATAAATTTAATAAATTATCACCTGAAATTAAAAACAGTCCTTCGGTCAAACAATTTAAATATAATTTAATCAAGCACATAAAAGAATTGTGATTTGCTGTTGTTTTGTTTTATTTTATTTTAGATTTTATGTTATTATGTAATTCTTATGTTTTATATACTCACATATTCTTAATAATTATAAACTTAATAATTATAAATTTGATTTACTTTTATTATCTCTGTTTTTATATTGTGATTATAATGATTTGTGATATGTTTTTAAGTGAAATGTATTTAGATATATGTATATTAGGATTTCCTATTTGAAATAAAATTACTTACTGACGAGAACCGTACTTAATATATATAAAATAATGCAGCAGAACATTTTCCAGATAATATATCTAGATATCTTTAATTACTTAACTGTATACTAAAAGTGCGTAGACAATTTATTTCCACGTGATGCCGCTGAGGTTAAATACACATTCAATATTTTTTAAATTTTATTGTTCACCAAATAGGTATTCGCAGTCGGCAATGCCCGATTTTAATTTTCTTTTGTTTTGTATAGAAGTTTATTCAAAATACCTTAATAAAATTTTAAAATCAAATACAATAGGTAATATATCACTGAATCTACATAGAGTTCGTTGAAACACACCGTACAGTGCAGTTTCGATATCTTGTTCATATTTTTATGTGCTTAATCGAAAACCTTGGTAACATTTTGCTCAGGCTTTTTTAATTTGATATTTGAATTCAGTGTGTTATAAATATAGGCATAAATGCATTAGTACTTATTTACTTGGTTGCAAAGATCGATAATCTTGGAGCAAATAAAAAATTTATTGAATGATTTGCCTCGCATTTAGATGGAGAGAGAATTATTGAAGCCCTGAATGTGGTTCGGACTCCACAATAAAACTGTAGGGCCTCGTCTCTCTTTACCTAACACAAACTTCTAGGATTTTCTGGGGAATACTTCGGTGACTTGAGAGGCAGTTAAGAAAACATTAATTCAATGACCTGAACCTAATATTATATGTACATATTTGATGTATAGGTACAACGAAGTCAGAAAATGTGAAGTATACAATATCTGTTTCTGTTATCTAATATTTAAAAGTTATTAATTCCTAGAAAATAAAATAAAGCATGTTAAACCTGCAACCTATGTAAAGAAAATGTGGTTAAATCCTCCCTTATTTAGAATTGTTCCTCTTCAAAACATTTGTCCAAGCCCTTCTTCTGTCGCACGATAGGTAGTTGAATAAACTGTTTGTAATTATCAAAGATCTTTTTGCGTTGCTTCCACAATCAACCACAATACAAAAACTCTACATTTTTACCCAAAATGGAATAAAATAAAAATTAAAGCAGTTCTTTAAAGGCCGATATTAATATAAGGAACTAAAGTGAGGTTATGATGTTTTTATTTGTTTATCCTCCAGGCAAGGACCTTGAAATCTGTGACGTCACGTGCAAATGCCCTATGGAAGAATCCGACTTAAGTGGAACACCCTGTAGATGTCACCTTATTAGAAGTGTGAGATTAGAATCGTGTAAAAGTATTGCTGTGAATTTTCAAGTTTTTTACAACATAATTCAATAATCATGTTTATACACGAAGAAAAGGTAGATACCTATGTTATTAATTTACGGTGAGTCGAGAAAGAATGCAAAGGTAGCTCTTCGCATACATCGTGAGAGGTATCCTCAGCGTCAAGTGCCAGATAACAAAATTTTTGCAAGATTAGAATATAACTTTAGGTAAACCACTAATGCCTTCTCTATAAGAAAAGGAAAATCCATTAGAAAATGAGTTTGTCATAAAAATACATTAGTGTTTTGCCTTAAGTTATATACTAATCTCACAAAAATTTTGCGCCACATCTATTATTCGCATCCACAAAGTCCGTATAATATCCATTTGCATTCTAACAATGGGATGGTTTATCTTATACTTATTTAATCTATCTATGGCGCTAGCGAGCCGGCTCTGTAATTTTTGGAGTGTGGATTCGTATCGTAACGTAGAACAATAATACCGCCCGCCCGGCGGTGCACAAATTTTGAGGGCCATCTAAGAAAGCGGGAGGGCGAACGGAACAACACCGATAATACGTCGATGCGACGCACAGTTTTAAGTGTGCCTTTCTCTGGTTAATTAAGTTCAACGGTCCTATACAAAGCGCGCTTTTTCACGGACTTAAGAGAATCCTTATCATAATGGCTAGTGCTAATGCTAATACAAGTAGTGTATGTGTTTCAAATAATATTAAAGACAATAGTGGAAAATAGTGTGACAAATTTGAAAAAACATTTATCATATGAAGATAAAGTTATAATATTAAGAACTTGCGTAGACCAACACCTGATGTTAATATAAACCGGGTAGGTAACTAAATATAAATCATGAGAATTTAAAAAAAAGTTTAAACAAATAGCTATAAATAAAATATTGAACGTAACAGAATTTTTTCCAAGGATTTCAAGAATTTTAACAAAACAATTGCAAGTCAATTGAAAGTGGGAAAAACAAAGCAATCTTGAAAATATTTAAATTAATATCAAGTTTAATACAAATTTTGAAGTACTTGTAAAACACAATGACCTTGAAAATCTTGAAAAATTTTCGCCTGCGGCGCGTCACGGGGGTTCCCGGCCCCCGCAGCTCTTGCCCCATGTACGCAGCTTTTGAGTGTGCACCTCCGTTAAGATTTGATCCTCTTCAAATAATTTCTCGCCGTGAGCATGGTTAAGAGTCCTCCTTCACCTTTGTGCATTTTTCAATTAAAACTGATACCACCAGACTAAATTAATACATTCCAATAACTTCACATTCTTAATGTTGTGTAGCAGATTTGACAATTTGTTATTTGACAGTTGACAGGTACTACTTAGCACAAAACTTATAGCCACTTAGTGGCACTCAACAAGCTTTTCTACTTGCGCAGTTCAGTACAAAAATCAAGCCGAGATTTTTTTTTTTTTTTCCTATTGTACCCCCATGAGACCCGTTCCTCCCACGAAGGCGAGTATACGGTCGATGGGAGCATTGGCTATCTCTTCCGGTGTCACTGATGGTTCACCGAAATGTGCAATCCTTCTCGCCGCTAAGGCCGGGCATTCACATATGACGTGGTGAGGTGTTTCCTCCTCGTCACCACACATCCTACAATCTGGATCATCCTTCACCTTTATGTTGGTGAGATGTTTGTTTAGCGTGCAGTGTCCTGTTAGAATACCCACTGCACATCTTAGCTGTCTTCTGTTCAGCTTCAGCAATTCGTTAGTCTTTGATTTGGATGGGTCACCTAAGAATATGCGTGATTGTCTCATTCCTGGTGCCTCTCTCCAATGCAAGTTGTGTTTCTGTCTTAATAGTTCCTTTACCGCTGTCTTCTGTTCAGCTTCAGCAATTCGTTAGTCTTTGATTTGGATGGGTCACCTAAGAATATGCGTGATTGTCTCATTCCTGGTGCCTCTCTCCAATGCAAGTTGTGTTTCTGTCTTAATAGTTCCTTTACTGCGCCTGCTGTATGCGATCCCGCATGTCGGCTCGGGTCCTATCAAGGCTTTTTTTGCTCCTTCTTTGGCCAGTCTGTCAGCTTTCTCATTACCTGAATTTCCCTGGTGTCCTCGCGTCCATTCCAATTGCACATTGTTGTGTTCTGCCAGTTTCGCCAGGGGCTTCAGACAATTTCTTACTGTTTTGGAACGTATTTGTACTGCCTCCAGAGCTCTAAGAGCTGCCTGGCTGTCAGTGATGATACAGATTCTTCTGTTAGTGTATGACATCCGTACCATTTCTTGTGCACAAGCCTCTATGGCTGTCATTTCTGCTTGGAACACGGTTGCGGTGCTGCCCAGGTTCAGACTGAAGTATGTCCCTGGTACCGCAATTCCTGCTCCGGTACTGCTTGACGTTTTTGATCCGTCCGTATACCATATGGTATCATTTGGGTGACTTCGCATCTGCCTTTTGCCCTCATCTTCCCTATCAGGTATAATCACCCTGAAGGTTTTTGTGAAGTTATAAGTAGTGCTGATTCTGTCAGACTGCATTTCAAGTAGTCGGTTATTTCCCAGTTGTTGGGCTATTTCTGTATGATATCCTTTTCTTGGAAAGGTCTCATACCCGTTGTTTCTTATCCTGTAAGTCACTATCAATGCCTCATTCTCCACTACTAGATTTAATGGAGGTAGGCATAGCAGCGCTTCCATAGCTGCGGTAGGCGTTGTTGTCATGGCCCCCGTTATCCCTAGGCACGCAAGTCTTTGTACCTTGTTTAGTTTCCTCAACGACTTTCCTTTTCCAGCTTTGTGCCACCAGATCAGGGAGGCGTAGGTTATTATTGGTATCACAACCCTTTGGTACAGCCAATGTACCATTCGTGGTTGTAGTCCCCAGTTCTTGCCCACCATTCGTCTGCAGGCCCATAGAGCCCGCGTGGCTTTGGTGGTCACTTTCTCTATATGAGCTTTGAAGTTCAGTTTGGTGTCTAGAGTTAGTCCCAAATACTTGGCTTCACCGCTCATTTGTAATTCTTTTCCCCGAAGAAATACTTTCTTCAGGTTCTGAATTTTTCTTTTCCTTGTAAAAGCTACCACTGTGGTCTTTCCTGGATTGACGGATAGACCTTCCTGGGTGCACCATTTATCTACCGTTTTGAGGGCTCTTTGCATCATTTCTGATGTGACGCCCTCAAATTTTCCTGTTGCCAGGATGGTGATGTCATCTGCATATCCCTGCACATATATTCCTTGCTGTTCTAATTGTTCTAGGAGTTCATCAACAACCAGACACCACAACAGGGGTGATAGGACACCCCCCTGCGGACAGCCCCTGGTTGCCGACACCTCCTCTGTCGTAGAGCCCAGCATTGTCTGTATTTTCCTGGTTTTGAGTGCTGAGTCAATCCATCTTGTTATCGACTACTTGACCCCGCGTCTCTTCACTGCTCTGCTTATAGAGTCGTATGAGGTGTTAACGAAAGCCCCCTCAATGTCCAGAAAGGTTCCTAAAGCCGTTTCCCGGCTGTCCAGTGCCCTTTCTATTTTGTGAGTAAGCTCGTGTATGGCTAGCTCACATGATTTTCCTGTCTGGTAGGCATAATGGTTTCGATGTAAAGGTTTTGAGTTCATAACATCGTCCCTGATATGCCTATCCACCAGCTTCTCCATAGTTTTCAGGAGAAAGGATGTTAGGCTGATAGGTCGGAATGATTTGGCCTGAGCGTAGGTCTCGCGTCCTGGTTTTGGTATGAATACCAACTTTACCATCCGCCAGCTGGTTGGCACATATCCTAGGGCCAGACTGGCACTGAATAATGTGCACAGGGGTGTTGCAAGTTTGCTTATACCCTGTTTTAGTAGTGCCGGGAATATGCCATCTACCCCCGGTGACTTGTACGGTTCAAACGAATTGATCGCCCACTCAAGTTTTGTTATATTAATTACGCTATTGGCATGTTTCCAGTCTTCTTTAGACGCCCTCTTAATAGGTATGTCTTCAATTGGACCGTTATGATTTCGTGGGATAGCTATACTGCCCGGGAAGTGTGTTCTAGGAGTAAGTCCAAAGTCTCCTTCTCGGTATTTGTGTAGTTACCCTGTTGTCTTTGCAGTGATCCAATTTTACCTTCATTGTCTCTCTGTAGAATTTTCTGGAGTCTAGCAGCTTCCGGAGTGTTTTCTATCTCCTCACAGTGCTTCCTCCATGATTCCTTTTTTGCATCTCTTATGGCATATGCGTACCTAGTCGAGACGGGCAGTTTTATATTCTTCTCATCTGCCAGACTTTCTCGCCTGGTTGAAAAGCCTGCGAACCGCTGCTCTCTTGGAGGAGAGCTCGTGATTCCACCATGGGGTCTCACGTTTCTGCCTCCTCTCTTTTAGGGGGCAGCTTTGCTCGAAGGCTGTTTTTATTGCTGATGTAATGAATTCATTCATCAGTTCCACTTCCACCGGTGTCTGTGGCTTCGATGGGCACTCCTTCAGCCCTTGCTCCAGGATCTCATTAAAGAGTCCCCAGTCGCAGGTCCTTGGATTCCTGCCCATCTTGTTCACTTCCGGTGGTGTTTGTATTTTAAATCTTACGTACCTGTGATCCGAGAGCGATGGTTCCTGAGACACATGCCACTCACTGATCACTCTCCCCGCACACTGTGTCGCGATAGTAATATCGATAACCTCACTCCTTGTCGTCGTGACAAAGGTAGGCTCGTTTCCACGATTGACTACTTCTAGCTTATTACTAATGATAAATTCTAGGAGTGACTCACCTCTTGTATTGTTGTCCGTGCTCCCCCAGATAATGTGGTGTGCATTGGCATCACAGCATAAGATGAACTGTGCATGGCTAGCTTCACATTGCTGAACCAGTTCTCTAACTTCCTGGGTAGGAGGTTGATCAAGTTGATCGTATAGAAGGTAAACGGATCCTATTACCAGCTCTTTCGTTGACCCCTCCATTTCTATGCTGGTTCGTGCCACCATTAGGTCTCTTGTACATAGTCCCCACATTGGTAACAGATTGATATTTTCCTTTGCGATAATGCAAGCTCTTGGGTGGTTACCGCCTGGGATAATTACTTCCCAGTCTCTTCTCATCCCTAATCCCCTGATTTGCCCCCTGTACACCCAGGGTTCTTGTATCAGTGCTATATCTACATTGTTGTTTTCAATGTGTTGCTGCAACGCTGCTGAGGCCGCTTTACAGTGGTGTACGTTGAATGTTACTTGCGTTGAGAGTTATTGCTGGTCCTCTCCCTTCGCAGCGTCTATTCCTTCGGGTTTGACTTGCGTCCCCTGATCGACTTCCATCTGCTCCCCTCCCTTCTTCCTCCCCAGGGCCTTAAATAGGATCCTGATTAGGTTGAGGTAAGGTTTGCATTGAAGATCCTCAATTCTTTTCCACGAAGCCTCGTCCATCAGTAGGACAAGTTGTTGTCCCTTCGGATCTGGCTTCGTGTCGACTACAGTCCAGGTATTCGTCTGAAGCCCTGGGTTCTGTATTCTCAGACGTTTGAGCGTTTTTTCCGGTTCCTGTGCTGGCCCCGGTATCCACACCAACGTTCTGACGGGCTTGGGTACATCCTTGGCATCACATGTGCTAAGTTTTGCACCCTCCCAGGGTACGCATTGCTCCACCACCCGCACTAGCCAGTCCTTTGTGGCCTGGTCAGCGCAGAAGGCTAGGAGAAAGCCCCCCCGTAGATTAACCCCCCGAGAATCTTGGCGGTTGTTGTCCTTCTGCGACGTCATCAAGAGCGTCGGTCAGTGCAGTCTTTACTAGATCTGCCTGCTCCGATCTCAATGACGTCTCAGGGAAGCCATTAGGTGTTATAGCCACCTTGAAATCTGTGAGCGCAGCCGCATAGGAGGTACCCAGGACGTTATTGGCCCTTCCCCTCTTCTTTGGCTGCGTCACTCTATTTTCCCCTGGGGTGCTTCCCTCAGATCGGCCGCGTTTAGCGCCCGGCTTTGGGTCACTCCCCTGTGAGGCTTTGCTGCTCCCCGGTTGAGATGTACTGGGAGTACTTACGCCCCTGGCTGTGAAAGCCTAGGTCCCGCTTTTCCCCCAGATTCTTCCCGGTTCATCTTCCGGAGCTTCCTTCTGGCCGCTCCGGATAGTTTTTTCTTCGGTGGATCCTCCTTTACAGGGCCTCCTTCCGAGCTTTGTTTTTTGGTGTCGTTATTTGTTTTATTTTCCATTTTCGTCCCACGAGTATGGGGGATTTAAATGTCACCGTGCCCAGAGCCCCCCTTGGACACAGAAGGCTACATAAAACGAGGTGCGCCAGGTGCCCCGAGTTTTGTCGCTAGTTGCTGGGCTACCCCCCAACCACGCATCCCTTCAGCGCGCACAGTACCTTGGGATTGGGGAAGTTTTTATGGTGGTACCTCATCCACGTAGTCCGGGCGGTTAAGCCAAGACCCCCTAGAGACACGTGCCTCTGTCCGAGAACAGAGGGTCGTTGTGTCGCCAGGCGGACTACGGTGTGAGCCGTGAGCTGGTCCACGGCGCGGTTTTAGCCGGGTATGGTATGGGTTATTAGCCCGACTCCCCGGTAATATGACCAACGCTAACCCTACTCCGTTAGAAGTCTGGCCATCCTCCTATCCACCACCTGGAGACGCGCCTGATGGGTAGCTCAACACCGCAGCCGAGATAAAACTAACCATATTTTATCTCAACCATGAATTTTGATGTACCTACCATTTCTAGATTCTGAGTTATAGCATAAAAAAATTGTTTCTCTTCATCTTTGGAAGGTTATAACACCTTTAATATGCAGTATTGACCAAATGTTTATGGATAATTTTCGTTTTGTTTTGAGCCCCTCTACACGCTCTAAAGCCTCATTTTCACGGTGATAGTTTTCATGATAGTTGTTGTAACTATCAAAGCAACTGTCGCAGTATAGACAACTTGAAAGTCGTTATCGTACTGTCGCGACGGCGCTCTCACACTATCTCGCCTGACTAGATAATTGACAGTATTCTGGCGACAGTAAAGGAACTGTCAGGTCTACTCTCACCGCGAAAACTGCAAATATCCAATGTGATAGTTCGCTCTTCTCATTTTAAACGGCACGTGTTGAGTTCTTGCTGTGTAGCTTTTAAAATGGCGAAACGGTTTGACATACTACATTCCAATATGGTTTTCTTCAGAGCTTAAGATTCTTGTAACTCGGAAAAAAATTGCACACAAACATTATAAAGAAACTGGTAGTGACCACCACTATAGTGAATTCAGTGATCTACGTACTAGATGCAAAGTCGTTAATGACGCCTATTATAAAAGATATCTTCAAAACACTGAGGAGAGTATTCAAAGAGATTCAAGTAACTTTTGGAAACATATAAACAATCTGCGAAAATCATTTTCTTATCCCAATTCAATGTATTTTAATGAAAAAATTAGCACTAGTGGACTTGAAACTGTGAACCTCTTTGCTGAATATTTCTCTACAGTATATTCCGACACCAATCCTCAATTGCCAATAATTTCTCAGAAAAATTTGGTAGATATTAATTGTATAACCATAAATCTAGAAGCAGTTTATGAAGGTATAGAGGGATTGAAAAGCAAGTTTTCATATGGACCCGACGGCATTCCATCATCTTTAATAAAATCTTGCGTGTGTACACTAGTATATCCTATTTATTTTCTTTAGAAACCTGTACATTTCCTGATTATTGGAAGGATAGTTATATCACTCCTATCTTTAAATCCGGTGATAGAGAAGGTATTACAAATTATAGAGGAATTTGTATGCAATCTGCCCTACCGAAGCTAATGGACAAACTAGTAACTACCCAGATTACTTGGTCATGTAGAAACGCTATAATTCCTCAGCAGCATGGTTTTTGCTCAGGTAGATCCACAGTTAGCAATTTAATTATCTACCAACAATTTATATTAAATGCCTTGGAGAAAGGTAATCAAGTGGATTCCATTTACACCGACTTTTCCAAGGCATTCGATAGAGTCAATCATCCATTGTTAATACTAAAATTAAGGGCAATCGGATTTGGAGATAGTATCGTTTCTTGGCTAAACAGCTTTCTTACAGGACGTAGTCAACGTGTAAAAATAAATAAATATATTTCTAATGAAATTTCAGTCTGCTCAGGTGTGCCACAAGGGTCTCATTGTGGACCCTTGCTGTTCAATCTCTTTATAAATGATTTAGGTGATTCTATACATAACGCACGGTTTTTATTATTTGCTGATGATTTGAAATTATTTTTTGTAATACATGATATACTAGATAGTCAGTTACTTCAAAATAAGATAGACAATGTATACAACTGGTCTCAATCAAATCACCTCAATTTGAACATCGACAAGTTCTATGCTATATCTTTTTCTCGTTCATATAACTTACTAGATTATAATTATCGCATCAATAATCAAAATTTAAAGAAAGTTACAGAAATTAAAGATCTGGGTGTGATTTTTGATCAACAATTAAATTTTAAAAGTCATATGAATAAAATAACTGCAAATGGTAATAATATGCTGGGGTTTATAACAAGAAATAGCAAAAATTTTTCATGTAATTCTTTAAAAATTCTTTACTGTTCCTTAGTGCGTTCATCTTTAGAATATGCTTGTACAGTGTGGTCACCATATTACAAATGTGATATATCACTTATTGAAGAGGTACAAATAAGATTTGCAAAGCATGTGTCTTTTAAAAATGAATCATATCTAGAATTTAACTATCAAAACACCCTTAGTGACCTAAATCTGACCAGTCTGTTAATTCGTCGATTTCGTATAGAATCCATAGTAATGTATAAAATCCTGAATGGAGAATTTAACTGTAATGACATATTAGATCGAATAAATTTTAATGTTAGTTCATATAACACTAGAAATGCAGCATTATTTGTGATAAAATTTCATAGTACTAATTATGGCTACAATAGTCCAATATCAAGAATTTTGCGGAATTTTAACACGTATAATGTAGATCCTTTTTCTGGATCATTAGGTTCTTTTAAATCTTTTATAAGTACCATTGTATTATAAATTGTTGTGTATTTATTATTACTACCAACTGTACCACATTTTATATTTTCTCTTTATTGTAATGGTGAAACCGTTAAATAAATAAATAAATAAAAGTTTTTGAAACAGTATGAGAGATTTCCATGCTTATGGAAAAAAAACTCTCCAGATTTTAAAAATAGAGTCAAACGAGACAACGTCGAAGAAATTTTGCTACCATTATCAGGACTGTCATCAATTAAAGAGCTTCGTCAGAAAATTAGGACAGCCCACGACAGCGGCTACCGCTGCAATTAGTTCAGTGTCGGCCATATTACAACTATCACTACTGACGCAATACTTCATAACCGTGTAGACACCACACTATCATGACCTGACTATCGAGGCGAATGTCATGAGAGTACTATCATCGTGAAAATGAGCCTTTAGAGTTTGGCCGCATAATTTTGGAACACCCTGTATAAATATACGGCTCACGGAGAGGGTGGTTCAGAATTGTATATACAAATTTATATTTCTGATTCATGTTTGTACTATTGGGTGTTCTGACACATACATTACAAGTATCCGAGTATGTTTAGTGCATGTATAATATGTATCATTAAAATAAAGTAACTGACCTGTAGAGCCTTAATGCGTTTTCTCTCTAATTCATTGGTAGATTTTTCTACGATTAATTCTTGTTGTAAAATAGATATATTTTTTTCTTGTTCTACAATGATTTCTTTATCTTTTTTTATGATATGGTTTAAGTTGTTTATTTTCCTAAAAATATATTAAATAAAATACCTATAAAAACAATTAAATCTCAGTTTCATCAATGTACCCTAATAAATCTTTTTCTCTCAAGTGCCTTTCAGTTTTTTTCTGTTCCAATTGCATCTGCATCAATTGGATTTTATGATTTGCTGTACTTAGTTGGCCCTCAAGTTCAGCTAACTTTGACTTAATATTTACGCAGTCCTCCCTTGCAATCCTTTCAACATTGGAAGATGTTTGAAGCTTTGTCTGCAGCTCTCCTAAATATTCAATAGGTACTAAGTTACAATTACAAGTTATTTTGTTTACTTACTAATTTTCGTTGCAAACTCTTCTTCAATATTTTCTAATGCAGAAACTTTTAAGTTATGTGCAGCTTGCAAAGATTCCAGTTGCCTCACTAATGGTCTACTAACCTCTAGAATCGATTGTGAAAGTTCTTCATTTCTAGTTTCGGCTTCTTCTAATCTATCTAGAAGTTCCATATTTTCCTGGCGTAACTGCTGTTCTTTTTTAATACATTCATATTCAGACTGCTGTAGTTTATATCTTAAATCTTCTAACTGGTTCGAAATCTAAAAATATATAAAGAATTTATCCCTACATTTCAAGCTTATGGTTATTGTTCTATACCTCCTCATTTTGTGATTCAGTTGCTCTTTTTTGATTCTCTAAACTTTCTAACATTTGTTCCCGTACCCATACTTCATTACTGGTTTTATTTCTATCTATTAATTCCTTCTTAGCAGCATCCAGCGACTTTTTTGTGGTATCATATTTTTGTGTTAAATCATCTAATTGCCCTTTTAATTTAGTAACATCACTATCTAATTTTTTATTATTTGTTGTTAATTGATGAACAGCTTCTATTTGACATCTCTCAACTTCTTCCTTTGCAATGAGTAATTTCTTTAAACGATCAGACTCTGTTGATAACCCTTCAATACGTTCTCTGTAATATGAATAAAATATGTAATGAATTAATTCTTTAAAATTAATTTAATTACGGTCTAATATAAAACGGATCATTATTATTCTTCAGTATTGTTTTCTGCATTTACTATATCCTACATCTATAATCTATATGGGGATTTTGTGCAAAACAAAAATGAAACTCTTAAGCGGCCCCTAGACGATCAATATTTACGTCAATAGATTGCACAATATTTTGTACAATAAATTTACTTGGCAAACCCACACGGTGCAATATTATTTCTCAATAAATTAGTTCATGGGTGATACTTGTGCAGTCAACATGTGGAATAATAAGAAGACAGCAAGTTGTGTGGCCATAGCATTAGTTATAGCTTCAAGAAAAAAGGAGAAAAAGAAGCGCAGGTGGATGAAGGAATAGTTTTAAAAAAGAAATAAATACACTCATGAAAATCTGTTGAGTGAACTAAGAGTTAGTTCCCACAGAGCGGGTAAGCTCCGATACACCTCGACACTTGATTCTACAAGGAATTTTCTTTCTTCATATTTTCGCTTTGTAGCCATGGTAGATGTTTACTCCAACACTGTTTAAAAAGAACTGACCGTATTGCGCAATATTGCCCACAGACGAAGCAATATTTACTAGATTGTACAATAAATATCAAACTCCTTTTGATTGACTCAATATATTGCGCAATCTTTCAATGTGATCTACAGACGTTCAATATTATTGTACAATATTAATTATTGTGCAATATATTGACGTAAATATTGCACAATATTTTGTACAATAAATTTACTTGGCAAACCCACACGGTGCAATATTATTGCTCAATAAATTAATTCATGGGTGATACTTGTGCAGTCAACATGTGGAATAATCAGAAGACAACAAGTTGTGTGGCCATAGCATTAGTTATAGCTTCAAGAAAAAAGGAGAAAAAGAAGCGCAGGTGGAGGAAGGAATGGTTTAAAAAAAGAAATAAATACACTCATGAAAATCTGTTGAGTGAACTAAGAGTTAGTTCCCACAGAGCGGGTAAGCTCCGATACACCTCGATACATTCTACAATGAATTTTCTTTCTTCATCTTTTCCCTTTGTAGCCATGGTAGATGTTTACTCCAACATTGTTTAAAAAGAACTGACTAGTATTGCGCAATATTGCCCACAGACGAAGCAATATTTACTAGATTGTACAATAAATATCAAACTCTTTTTGATTGACTCAATATATTGCGCAATCTTTCAATGTGATCTACAGACGTTCAATATTATTGTACAATATTAATTATTGTGCAATATATTGACGTAAATATTGATCGTCTAGGGGCCGCTTAATATCACAAAATAATTTTTTTAGTCTTCCGTGTATCTTTTACCCAGCTTCTTTTTGGTAATTGCAAATATTTTTAGTTTATTTTTTAAATAAATTAAAAATATATTGATTGAGTTTTAGGCAAGTAAAACGATGACATAGCACATCTCAGTCAAAGCGTGGAGTATTCTCAGATGCCTTGAAGAATATGTGGGTAAATAGCCGTCAAACGACATTGAACTAAAATGCTATTATACAGTTTGTTCCAAAGTTATGCGGCCAAACTCTTAGAAGAGTGTGTAGAGAGGCTCAAAACAAAACGAAAATTATCTATAAACATTTGGTCAATACTGCATATTAAAGGAGTTATAATTTTTGTGAAACGCCGATTGGTGAAAACCACATTTCGATATCTCTAACCGTTTCCGACATATCGGCAAAAATTGATATTTTACAGATTCCGAAAAACCTTTTTTAATGTTAAAAAATGTCATTTTTAAAGAGAAATGTGTTATATTGGCAGCAAGGATGACTAGACATATCTTGGCATATATATTTTTGGAAAGCTTATTTTTTTTTCTTATTTTCTAAAGTTAAAGCTAACTATGGTTTCCACAAAGTTAGCTTTGATATCAAACAATCGAAAAGCGATATATTTTTTTATTCTACGTCAAAAAGTGCATGTAGAAAGTTTTTACCGTTTGAAAAAATATCCACAAATAAAAAAGTTGACAGTCAATTTTTGCCGATATCTTGGAAGCGGTTAGATATATCGAAATGTGGTTTTCACCAATCGGCGTTTCACAAAAATCGAGCTCTAGACTCATATGTCAGTTCAAGCAATTTGGGACACCTTGTACACTGTGCGTCATTTAAATGTGGTACACTTTGATTTTATCAATGTAAATCTGGCTCAACTTGTCAAATTTGACATTATAAGATCTGTCACAGATACTTATAACGTCTTAAAACGTGAACTGCAATTATCTCCGGAGAAATCAGCAGTAATCTTATTTACCAGACATAATACTCCCTATATTGATAGTATTCAGCTTGGCAATGTTGCTTTTCCTGTACAAAAACAGATAACTTATTTAGGGACAATCCTGGACCAAAAATTAACAGGGAGACCTATGGTGGATCATATAATCGCAAAATGTAATAAGGGGTTGAACTTCTTGAGAATGATCAGGAGAACTTGGTGGGGAGCTGATCCACAAACTGCTATAACTTTCTACAGGTCCTACATTCGATCCATCATCGATTACGGATCCATATTATATGGATCAGCAAGTAATACTTTGCTGCATTAGGTAGATTTAATACAAAATAAAGCATTGAGATTATGCCTAGGAGCCATGAAATCTACACCTGTGGAGGCTATACGCGTGGAAGCTTTAGAACCTCCATTACACTTACGACGCCAGTTCATATCTGAAAAATTTATTTTAAAATCGCAGATCAAAAAGTCACCAATTGTTGATAAAGTCGTGCAATTAAATGATTATGATTTGAGGAATACATACTGGTCCAAAGAAAACTCACCGCCTTTATGTATAGGATTTCGAAACACTTGCAGTATGCTCCCCCATTAGAGCAATTGTACTCCTATTCTGCCGATAACAAATACTTCAGTTATTTTATGAAATCAAATGTAACAACCCAACAACCTCTAATTATAGTGAAATACCAGAAGTAAGCAACCGTATTCTGAAAACTATAACAGCCGAATGGCACGATTATATTCATATTTATACAGATGCGTCAAATAATGAAAATGGAACGGGCAGTGCAATTTTTGCACCCCTCGTACACATTTCGGAGTAGTATAAATTAAAACAAGCTACATCAATATATTCCGCCGAAGCCATGGGTATTATAAAAGCTCTGGAGTATATAGAGAGCAGTCAAAATCAAGACACGATAATTCTATCCGATTCACTGTCGGTCTTAACAGCTATCAAAAATAAGGTGAACATAAATTCCCCTTTCATTAACCCGTACATCCTCATAATTAAAAATATATTAAGTAAGCTATCTAACCAGAACTACAAAATAAAGTTTGTCTGGGTTAAAGCCCATATCGGTCTCGTAAATAACGAAAAAGTAGACCAGCTGGCCAAGGAAGGTATATCTACAGGAACGATCCTAAATAATGAACTGAGCTTGGAAGACTGTGTTGGAAAATATAAAAATCTACTCAAAAAGCGGGCCCAGCAATGGAGTAAGTATTGTTTAACAAACCCAACACGTTACAACAACAAATCCCACAAGAGCATTGGTACAACAAATGTAATTATACAAGAAAGAACATAACACATATAAGTAGACTTAAATTTCATTTCTCTACAAATCATTGTTTCCACAGAGAAAGTCTTAGAATAAAAAAAAAAAGATATACTTACCTCAAATTTTTTATGGTACTTTCATTTTCTTTTTCTTTAGCTCTTAGTTTCTTTATTATATTACAATGTTGTAATTGTTGTCTAGATAATTTTTCTCCTTCTTCCCTTAATTCTTTAATAATATCATCTTTTTCAAAAATGAATGCCTCTAATTCACCTTTGCTCATTCTAGCAGCTGCCTCTTGTTTTGTTTGTTCCAGCTGTTTTCTCAGATTATCTTTTTCTCTAATCGCTTGTTGAAATTTTTTTTCCAATGCAGACAGCCTTTGAGTATACTCTTCTGTCACCTGAGATAAATCAGCAGATTCAAGTTGATTAGTAATAACCAAATCGAGTTGAAATTTAAGATTATTGTTCAAATCTTGCAGTTCAGCATTTCTACGATTTACATCAATAAGTTTTGATTCTCTTGATTCCAAAATATCATTCATTTCTGATATTTTTTTTAAAAGTCTATCTTTTTCAGATGAATGTGAATCGTCGCTAATACTAGAAGCCTCGGAGAGCTCTCTAGTGTGGCCTTTATCTTTTTTAACAGACATCTTGCTCAGTAATATGTTAATAGCAGATTCTTCTGATTTAGTTTGGGTATATGTTTGTTTAGCGGGGCTCTGTCTACTTTGTGTACTACTTGAATCCCCATTCGGACTTGAAATTATTTCTATATCAGAAGAAGTAGTAGTTTCTAGTTCATCTCCAGAAGTGTGACCAGATGTATGATCAGAACCCATTTTTACTAGATCGGATCGGCTCTCAGAACTATTAGGAGAATTTTCTCTAAGAGGTATATCTAAATGAGAAATTGAAATGCTTTCTAACATACAACTCTTATTAGAAGGAATATTTGTATCACTTGTTAAATACATAAATTGAATATTTTGCTGCTCACTGCATTTCTCCGTCATTGCATCTGCCAACATATTTTTTAAATATGTTGAGTTACTGCTCATTTCGGTAGTTGTGCTCGTATCACTACTACTTTCCATAATATTGTCATTACTACCAATAACAGTTTTGTCGGATTGCGAGCCATCATCAATAGACAAGTCAAATTGTGTTTCTGAACCACAACTTGCAATATTAGTATCATGTGGAATGTCTATAATATTAGTTTTTTGGAGAATGTTTGCCAATTCTTGTTTATTACTTTGGGGCTGAGTGTCAATTAACTGATTTATTTGTGTCAACGGCAAATGCATGTTGATACGGCTTGGAGCTCTAGTAATTGCATCTGTAAAGTTATAATTTTTCTCTGGACTTAGAGATAAATCACTGACATTACTTTCATTCATAATTTCCGGTCGATTAAAAGTATCCTTAAGCATCTTTTGTGATTTCAAATGTAAATTAAAAGCAGAATCTAAAACTGTTGCTGAGGTACTCTCAGATATTGAGGTATAAGATATAGTGTCTTCTGCCATACTATTTTCGTCTTGATCTTCTTGTATAACTTCCACACTTTCTGGTGAAATTTTTTCTATTGAGCTGAAACATAATTTTTCTAATAAAATAATCTGAATTTAATATGAAATTTACAAAATTGCGTTAAAGTATTTCGAGAAATGTGACGGCAAAAAAAAGATTTATTTTATTTAATTATGTAGGTAGGTACTTTAACTAAAGGTAACGTTCGACTTCAAGTTCACTTAAAAGGAGCATTAAAGTCTAGGTGTCTCATAAGCATAGCCATTCGAACTTTTAACTAAAGTTTCATTACTTCTAATCGGTACTTTAGACACAGCCAAAATTGGATCGTGTGCATCGAATGACTAGCACTCGGACTAGTATAACCTTAAACTTTTAGTTTTTACAAATTTATTTTCAATTTTAATTTTAATATTTATAGTTTTAGCTTGGACCCATTATAACATTTAAAAACTCTCCCAGACAGTAGATTTATAAAGTTTCAATATTGTAGATTACTAAAATTAGACTGCTAATTATAGGTTGGAATTCAAACCAACAAAAAGCATCTTATTTTATTAGATTAAGGCAATTAAAACTTTATTAATAATGGCACTCAGCAAGATTTCAGCTGATAGTACAGGAACCAAGCAGAAATTTTGATAAAAATTGTTGTAATATTCGAAAATTTTAGAAAATGTATATTATTGAGGTTAGTTATGACGTCACGTGCAAATGCCTTATTAGTAATACCGTGCATTCCTAAGCATTGTGAGCGTGCATTTGACGATTTAAAAATATTCTTGCCAAACAACATTGCTGATTTAAATTATTATTACGATATTCTTATTACCTATTTGTTGGTAACCCCTAAACATATTTTCAATCAAATTTAAAATGAATAAAGCTGTAGGTTTTTTAGGCGAAATCTATCAAAGGAATCAACATCGTCGTAGCCATCGAGTCTGTTCTTTCTATCTCTATAGTTTCCTTCGTCTTAAAAATATTTGTGGTTCATTGGATAAACTTGAACTTGAAGGCGAAATTTCTCGGTATCGGCTCATAATGTGGAAAATTGAGAACAAACAAACGGGAAAACTCACAAAACGACACGTAAAACAAAGAATGTGATTTCGGTTAGGTTAGATTGCTAAAGCGTCAAAATTGGCGCTTTAACTTAAAGTACACTTAGAGACACTTTAAAGTATTATGAAACAGCACGATATTCTTAAGTCGACTTTAATCCGACTTTAAATTTAAAGTTCGATTATGAAACTGGCTGTTACAGTCAATAACATATGTGAACTCTACAATTCTTATTTGTGTCAACTTATTTGCCAGTCTTATATCTTTGAGTGGAGAAGAATGGTGATTAAAGAAAAAAATTCGCGGCAAATGTAATTCCTGTAATTCCGGCGCCGCTAGGCAAGCCTTTCCTGCACTTACATGTGACAGATTGACAGTGTTGCCATTTAATTAAGCCAATCAATAATATTTACATTTTCACTTTTCATTATTTATCCAGAGATACCCAATCCAGAAAGAAAAATGTATAAATAGGTTTTTTGAAATACGCAGTTTTAACTTTCATAGGTAATGAAAATTCAGAAAATTGTAAAGCAAAACAAAATGAAGAAGCCGGCTGCATAATTATCATAACAAAATAAAAAAGATTTAAAAAACAGAATTCGATTCAGGACCTTTTATCACTTTTGACAGTCAGCTGTTAAGAGTCGCTGAACCACAGGATACTGCTCCTTTACTAACTGCTGACACTGACCTAGTTACAGCAGGTGCATTAACAAAAAATATTTTATAGTCCATACACGATACACGAGTTTAATAAACGACTAGACAGAAGACAGAAGCTAGTGTGGAACACCTATTATTGTGATTTGATCGTATATTTTTAAGATGTCTCAGTTTTCAGTGAAATTTAAAGTGTAAGTTTTGTGATTGTGTTTAGTGATAATAATTGAGTAAGGTGTGTACTTCTATGATGTGAAGATTTAGAGGAAGATTTAGAAAACTATATGATGTTTAAATTAATGGGCAGTTACATACACTTAAAAGATCATGTATTTTGATTGTCAAACTGGTAGAAAAAGGCGCCTTCCACTTAAAAGTAGTACAGCAACAAAGAGAGCAACATTAGCCAAATTATCTCTCTGGGCTTTTACAAAATCTGTTCCACTCACTTTTCCGTGAAAAATGTTAATATTTAACACTGAAATCGCATATTGAATCTACAGGTAAACAGTATGACATATTGCACAACAAGTACTGTCAAAAAAACGAGTTATTGACGTCACGGTGTGATTCGAATTCCATCGTTTGTTCTCGGCCAGTGGTCGTAAACTTAAAAATAATATGAATTTTAATTAACTAAATACATAAATATATATACTAAAATATAGGGTACATTGTTGATAAAATTTTATTATTAATTTTTTTATAGCATTAACTATCTTTTATAACCAATTTTGCTTAAAAATCTAGCATATGAGCATACCCTATTACAAGAAGTACCTAAAGCTGCGTATTCATTTGAACACATTTTTACGCGCAAATCTGTGCGAAACGATTTACGCACACACACGTACCGACCTACGCGGAAACTTAAAAAATATAGCAATTGGAAGTGCAGCTTCCATTCTAATGCATTTTGTAAAAAAAAGAGGCAGTCCGAACGATAGCGAACAACACACATTATATCGAAGTCGGTAGAAATGAGAGGTCAAAATTTCATTCGCATGTTTTCCAAGAATTTAGAATTTTTGATCAATGTAATAATTAATTTCCTGTTTTCTGTCCTTCCGATTTTCCTCTGCGTAGCAACCCAAGCAGACTGTTCATTTTTTGCTTAGCAAATGGATGTTTTGGGTTCCATAAAATTGGCCTTGACGATGGTTTTTATTAATATTTCCGAAACTGGTAAAAATAAAAACATGAAATTTTGATCAATTACTGATCGTTTTATGGCCAATAAGGTGATGTGATAATGATTCAAAAAATTCATTCAGGGGAGGGTCAAACAAGGAGGGAGTGGAGTAAAATGCCCCACAACTTTTTCGCATGTACAGTCGGCGCCATCCAATTGTGAACGGCAAAATTGTGTAATTTGCACTTTAAATCATAGTCGCCGTAAAATTTGAAAATAGTTGTCAAATATATTTGTCATAATTTGTCAAAAGTAAAAATAAAGATAACTATGCCAAGACATTTAACTGAAGCGTAAAAAGCGAGGGCTATAGCTAAATTGGAAGAAAATAAGTCTTTGAGTGAAGTGGCTGCTGATTTAAATGTTGGTAAAAGTTGTATACTTTATATAAAAAAAGCGCTGGCAAGAAGAACAAAGACTGCAAAGATCTATAAGGCAAGGTATAGGGAATGAGGAATGAGAATAAAGACAGTGCTCTGGTCGAATTTATCCATCAGAATCCTTTCAAAACCGCTGTCAAAACTCAAGAAGAAACATTATTCCCAGGGTCTTTCAGAATAGCACAAAGACGTCTTAAGCTTATCTGGCCTGACGAATTGCTGATTTTTAAATATAAAGATTAGTTTTTACCATTTTTATTTTATTAATGTTTTTCTGAATTATGAATTATTAGGTATGTGTTGAAATATATTAATTATTGTTAATACGCTTAGTTTGTGTCATTTTATTTCTCACAATCGTTATACATAAATGAATTAAAGGAATAATTAATATTAACCTTCTTCCACTAACATGTAGGTAATATTAGTTAATTATTTTGCTAACTTCTTTTATATTATTCGTATCGGCCCTCGTTCTTGCAATTATTATGGTAACAGAAAATAATAAAAGTAATATTATTTACTGTCAATATATCCTCTCTGTGTTACGCCACTAAACAAAGTCTGACTTACTACAATGAAATTCAGAAGAAAATTCCATGACAACTAAAATGCGTTCACATTTGGCTGGCGCCGACTGTACGTCTTTCCAGATTTTGATAGCAAATTATGGAACACCAGAGTCTTTTATGCAATAAAGGTATTCTAATTGAAATTTGATAGGATGCACCGTTTTCGAGTTTTTTGAGTTTCTGAAAAACATGAATCACAAAAAAATCACAACTGAACGAGTAAGATGCACAGTTCTCTAGGTACTTAGTAATTAATAATCAATCAATCAATCTTTATTAATCCTTTGTGCTACCAAATACAATAGATAGGATAAGTCAAGTACAAAGTTATCTTATTTTTATAAAAAGCTAAAATTAAGTATAATAAAATTTAGTACACTTACAAACTAGTATAAGACACACTGAACGAGTAAGATGCACAGTTCTCTAGGTACTTAGTAATTAATAATCAATCAATCAATCTTTATTAATCCTTTGTGCTACCAAATACAATAGATAGGATAAGTCAAGTACAAAGTTATCTTATTTTTATAAAAAGCTAAAATTAAGTATAATAAAATTTAGTACACTTACAAACTAGTATAAGACACACATATTACAAGTAGACTAACTAAATTTTAAAATTAAAAACATTTAAGTAGGTTAACCAGAGAGGGCGTTTCAGGTACAATCTATGTGACGTGACCACTATGTAATAGAATAAAAATAAAAATTATAATATGCACTTGTTCCTTATTGCCTCTGTAAACTCATCAATGGTATAAAAACAGTTTTCCAGTAAAAACCTTTTTAGTTCCCTTTTAAATTTGTGATAATAGCTGCGTTCGGGTTACTCACTCCTTTAACTCTTTTCACTCCAAGTCTACTTTTGACGTCTTTTGATTGGATAATAGTAGACTTGGAGTGAAAAGAGTTAAAGGAGTGAGAATAGCCGAACTTACTTATTGTAAGTCTTTAATACTATTTGGGAGTAAATTATATATTTTAGTACCTAAAAATATTGGTGACTTTTCATATTTTGTATGGTAATGTTTAATGGTATGAATATTATTTTTACCTCTGGTGTTGAAATGATGTATTTGGACAATACAATACAATACAATTATATATAATAATATTAATAATAAATTAAATTATTATTAATTTTATGATTATTATTATTATTATTATTATTAGTTTTGGAAATATTAAATAAAAACCATCGTCAAGGATGTACCTTTAAAGGGTTGTAGCTCCCTTAGGAAGCATTGCCGGGGCCATGTTTGTGGGAACTTTTTGTTTTATTTTTGATCGAGAAATACGCAGGTAAAATGATGACTACTAATTTCGGGACACCCTGTATATAAAAAATACTAATATTTAACGTAGACATTGACAGCTAAATTTTTAAGGCCCGATCCTTTCATCTTCCCGTCAACTTTATCCGACAGTTAAAGTTATTAATAATAATAATAATAATAATTTATTTATTTTCCCATTTGGATCAATTACATTGATATTGGATGTGTCGATTTCTAAAACTATCACTACCTAACACTAACATAAAAAAGGTAAAAAATACAAAGACATTGACATTTACTTACTAACTAGTGTAAATTTAAAAAGACGAGTAAATGATAAAGACACAAAATAGACAGTTATGGTAAAGACAATAATTTGTTTTAAAAATCACAATGATCACAGTCATATCATAAGATTAAAAACTACACAAATATTATTAGGCACTGAATTGATGATTTTTGATTAAAGTAATGAACTTATTGTTGTTAAGCGTTTAAAAACTCATCAATGGAGTAAAAACAACTTTCAACAAGGTATTTTTTTAATTTTTTTTTGAAATGTTTTATAGAATGACAGTGTTTAATATCATCAGAGAGCTTGTTATAGAACAGAGCACCTTGATAATATGGGTTGTTCTTATACAGCTCACGCCTGTGGACATCATATTGCAGATTATTGATTTTCATTGTTGTAAGAATTGTGTCCTAGATGCATAAACTGCTGGATAAAGTTAACTGGATGTGAAAAGACAGGCACTAAATAATTAGACTATATACAGCCCAGCAAACACAGAATGTCTGGCAAAATAATGGGCCATTACAGTTATTGCTGGTAGAGTGATGGCAATTTTTGCCAATACTTGGAAAGTGAATATAGAGTACAGTCTAACCATTATAACCTCCGTGTTGTAATGGTGAATTGATGGTTTTGTGTGTTAAATATGCCCTTTCTGTTACTGGGTAGTTGGAATCACTTTAACGTTGCTGGTACATTAAACAAGTTAAAGCACTTTTTTGTCTGTGACAAACCAACGTTTTTTAAGTGATGTAAAAAATCGTTTATTATATCGTCATTTGCCAACAATAATTCATTGTTGGCCGGATACATAGTAACCAATATACGGTAAATGTATCAATGGGCCATTATTCTATTCTTGAGAAGGTAATTGTAATATTTTGTTAATACAAAAAAAGCAAGTTATAAGTGCACAACAATTTACAAAACGTATTGTAACCTTACTTTTAAAATTCCCGCGATGAGAACCGCGAAACTTTTGACGTCTGACAGCTAGATGGCCTAGACGAGAACCGACAAGGTGAAGGCACGCTTAAATAATTTATGGCTGATTTCTTATAATATTCATATAAATCATATAAGTTTTGTGGTTATTTCAGTTCCAGTTTGAATTCCTCATTTATTGTGAGTTTGTGTTTTGTGGAATCTCTTGTGGAATAGTGCAGATGTAATTGAAAAGAAAAGTTTTACATGTCGAAGGATAAGTCATCTACTACTCAAAAAAAAATGGCACATACTAGGTAGGTGTATAAAAGTCGCCTTATATTTTATTAAGATAATTCATCAAACACAAAAATAATATGGATTTTTCATTTCTTTGTGTCATAATATTTAACATCCCAATTAAAAAAAGACATTCGTTTAACTAGTTTATTTATAAAACATTAGGTCGAATGTTTACCTAATAAGCCCATATTTTTACATTTTTATTATGAGATAGGTAATACCTTTCTTTGAGAAATTCTTAAGTATATTAACGTTAATCTTGATTTTTTTTGTCTTTCGCGTTCTATTAGAGAATGATTGTTGCCTGTTGGGTGTTATGTGAAGGTATAGACCTTCTTTCATTGTGATTTGAAGTATTTGCACCACCTTAACTGTCACACAATTTTTTTTTTAGATTCTGTAAGAATAAATCCTTTGTGTAAAGATTCATCCAACAAAAAATATTAAAGATATTATAAAAACTTGGTTACGGGTTCAATGGACCGCGAAGGAGGATGTATATACAAATAGGACCACTAATAGGTTAAGAAGACGAGATGGATAATTAGAATTAATTTATGGTTTCATTACTATTTATTTAATAATAAGTAAGTCTATTGGCAGTTATACTTCTGTTGTTAATAAAAAAAATATATATATTTTATCTTTCAGTACCTATATGAGTTTAATATACCGACAATTTAGCGTTATTCATTAGTCGTCACCTAATAGGTTTATATGTTAAATACCTATATGCTTTTCTTCAAGTTTGTTTGTATAGACTTTTTGAAAAATATTTTAATTAGTACATTATACCTACCTTTCACTTGAAGAATTAAAATAATAAACTATTAAAACTAATTATGAAAATAAAAAAACCGAGTATGTTTTGAAAAAATAACTTTCTATTATGAAGACTGTCTGTAAATAGGTATTCTTTCTTTTATGAAAGTTGAGAAGAATAATACAGTTTTGAAAATGGAATTAGTACAGGTGTTTCTTTGAAATCGTATGTTGAACTATTTTAAGCTAAATCCAGAACTCCAACTAACTTGTAAAAAAATAATAATAAAATTAACTTTTTACTAAAAGATGTATCCTTTATTAATACTACCTACGTTTGATGGTGATGAGCATTAATAAGAAGTAGCCTGCATAGAATGATAGAAGATCAGCTGTCAAGTTGTAAAATTGCAGTTATTTTTAATGGTTTTGTGATTGTTGAAAAATATGCAAAAAATTAAACCGTTTTACGTTTCTGTTTATTTAATAAAAAATATAGTAATGTTTTAAGTTCAAACTTTAGATGTTGCAGAAAAACAAGCACTGTTTCAAGGTAGGTATGGAAATTACGTATGTTGCAAAAGTTTTGGGAATTTTTATTTATTTACTTATCTCTACTGAAATACTGTACAACTATCAAATCAAATTAGCTAATTTATCTCAATTAAACAGGAAAAAAAAACAATAAGACTAGTGCTAAGGATCCGTTGGGTTCCATAGTAGTAGTGTAGTGTCTCTTTAGGCGCCCAATCATTGCTGTTTAAAATTTATTGGTATTTCTTTGACGATAAAAAAATCTTCCAAAACTTTTGCACGTTATTGTCACAACAGTCCTTTGGTTAAAAAAAGGTAGGTATGTATATGCAGTTTAGTGACTACCGGAGTTTGAGAGGCCTTGCACCTGCACGTACTGTCCCAAAATACAGGAATTGTAGATATAACTGAGGTTGACATTTACTTGAAAGAGAAAATAGCATTAAAATTTCAATTTATGGTAATCGATGATAAACCATTATAAGGTTCTTTGTCCTAGGTAATAAAAAACGACGAAATATTTTCGAACAAATTTATTACAAAATTTGAAAAAATGCGAGCATAAACAAAAAGACTTTTCTACAGGGGTGAGAAGTAGAGACGATTTGTCTAGGCCTTTATGTTGTAAACATATAAATTCAATTTAAAATAATAAAGTTAAAATTAAAATTAACAACGGCATAAGCGGCCGAAAGCAAACGGAATATATATATATTATTTTTTTTTACGCTGAGCGCCTTAACTAAAAAAGGTAGCCACACGACTAAAAAAACATAGGACAAGGCAAAACAAGCCAATTCTTAACAAATAGTCCTTAAAGCTATACTATTCAAAGCAAACAAGTAACTCGTAATAAAAAAATAACTTATAAGCAGGCGGGATTACAAAGTAACGCACAAAGTTATTATAACGCAATACCAGCCAAGTAAACGCATACACGTATTATTTAGGGCGCCACTGGTTTTACATTCTAAAAAGTCGAAAACCAGAAAGAACTGTAGTTTATATGCCTCCTCACATATCTTCTTAAAACCAAGAACAAATCTTAGTTGTACTGTACACTATACGCAAGTCGCAACATGCAACTGAGCCGAAATTCGAGAATGCACGGTACAGGGCGGCTTAACAGCACATCGGGCTCGTTTGGATAGTAATAGGTAAATAAGAATATTCTTACTTCAGTCCAGCTCAAGGAAAGAACATAGGGATGCACTAAGCACTTCACAAAAAAAACAAATCTCTTATCTGAGCCAACTCGCTCATGGAAGATGACACCAAACAACGTCCTCTCGCCTTCGTCGCTCAGACTCATCTCTCCCCTTTCGGTCTATCCGCTGGCATTTATTCCCCACTGCCTCCTTCCTCACCCGATCTCGGTTCGCGTAAGGACACTTCGTGCACTAATAAAAAAAAACGACACAGGACCGGTCTAAAGCTAATTTTTAACATAATTTATTTATCGGTATTTTCGTCTGGAATTTAATTTGAACCGCAGATAATAATATATTATTTAATTCTAAAAAATCGTCAAGCCGCTCAGGCAAAAAAACGAACCGTTACACTCACTCTCTCCTCCAATAGAGGTTTTCTCAATAGAAAACCGAGAATTAGTCAAGCTAGAATTAGTCCTATAATAGCAATCATCTCGATCAATCAACTCTTTAGCCACATCATTCTCTCACACATGTATGTCTCATTCATCAACACAAACTAAAGAGTTATTTTTCTTTCTTCCAGAGATAAATTTCTTTCACACAGGTACCACGTGGATTTCAAACACACTTTACTCATACATACCAATTACTGTTACAGGAACAACATATTTTTAACATAAGGATATTGTCGGAGTTAACGAATGTAAGGCTATTGTCAAAATTTAATATGAGAATCGTTAAAGTTAAGCAGTTTCATTTCAAATTTCATAGTCTCAATAAAATGTAAAAGGTAGCAATAGATGGAAACCAAAGGAAACCGAACCCATGGGCATACGGCAAAATAAATATTAACGGAATTACGTATTACCCGATCTAGAACATACTGATGCAGAATGGAATCTATCAAAGTAATTGGCTTAAGCTAAAATTCATACTACAAGTCAAATATGGATAGAATCTTCCCCAACATCACCTTTATTGGGTTTCAAATCCTTAATATGCCATCGGCCAAGGGTTTGGCCATTCATATCTATTAGTTCATATACTAAAGGGGAAATCACTTTAGTTACCTTGCAAGGAATATACTTTGGGGCTAATTTTTTAGAGAAACCTTTTGAAGCGTCCGATTGGTAATAAGTGCGTTTCCACACCGTATCACCTAGCTCAAAATGTAGAGGCCGTTTACGTAAATTGTATTGCTTAGCATTCTGTTCATAAGCTTTATGTAAACGTTCTTTTACTTCAGTATATAACTCTGGTAATCGGGACATTTCTCTTGCCCAAAATAAATTATTCTTAACTTCAAAATCATTTGACGTCGCCGTTGACGAATAAAAATCTCCGGAAACAGGAACATGCCGTCCAAAGACTAAATAGGCAGGGGAGATATCTGTAGTCTCATGCTTGGCCAAGCGCAAAGCTTGAGCTATATCGGGTAGGTTCTCGTCCCACACACGATGATTGTCTTTAATATAGGAAGATATCGCAGTTATTAGCACTCGGTTCACACGTTCGGTCGGATTAATCTGCGGATGGTATCTAGCGTTAAACCAAATTTTAGGAATGGAAAAAGACTTCAAAAACTTCTGAAATTCCTTGGAAGTAAATTGAGATCCATTGTCAAAAATGACTATTTCCGGAATTCCGAAAATAAGGAACACTTGTTCCCGCAGAAATTTAATCATAGGGGCAGTAGTAGCTTTACGCAAGGGTTGCACTAACACGAATTTAGTAAAATAATCGGTGACAACAAAAACAAATTGATTTCCTGTTTTGCTCTTAGGAAAGGGGCCTAATAAGTCCATTGAAATGGCTTGGAATGGGAAACTAATGTTTTTCTCATTACCCATAAAACCTGGTCGCGCTACATTTTCGCTCTTTTGAGAAGCACAAATTTTACAGTTCTTAATGTATCTACTCACTGATTGTCTAAGCTTAGGCCAATAGTAAAATTCTACTATTCTGGCCATAGTTTTAGATACGCCTAAATGGGCTGAGGTGGGAGAATCATGCATTTGCTGCATAATAGACAATCTATTATTGGTGGGAATTACTAATTTCCAATCTGGAACATTAGATTCGTTAGGCAATATAGAAGGTAGGTGTTTATAAAGACAGTTATTAAGAACCTTAAAATCTGGATATTTATCTGGATAAGTATTTACTTTTTCGATCATGGTCAAATACCATGCGTCGGGCTGTAAAGTGGTCACATCCACTAAGTTTATGCTACGGGATAATGCATCTGGAATCACATTTTGTGTCCCAGGCCTATGTTGAACATCAAAGTCAAATTGTGAAAGTCGTAAACACCAACGGGATAATCTTCCTGTGGGTTCTCTAAGTCGATGCAACCATGTTAACGAAGAACAATCTGTAATTACCAAAAATTTAGTGCCTTCTACAAATCCGCGGAATTTCTCTATTCCGTGTATGATTCCAATTAATTCCCGCTCCGTCGAGGAATATTTACGCTCTGCGGCAGTTAAAGCTCGGCTGGCAAAAGCTATAGGGTGCTCAGCACCATCAATTTTTTGAAAAAGAACAGATCCAACGCCTACATCTGATGCATCGGTCTGAATAAAGAACGGTTTACTGAAATCAGGGGAAGCTAAGACGGGGGCCGTAGTCATTCTTTCTTTTATTTCAGCAAAAGCTGACTCTGCTTCATCATTCCAAATTATAGGTTGTCCTTTCTTTCTTCCTTTCAGGAGAGAAGTAATCGGCGCTGCTATTATCGAAAAATCCTTAATAAATCTTCTATAATAAGAGACCAAACCAATTAAGCGTTTAATTTCCGTAGTATTGGTTGGGGTTTTAAAATTCACAATCGCAGACACCTTGTCTGGGTCAGTTCGTAAACCATTTTCGTCAATTAGGAAACCCAAAAAAGTTAAGGAAGATCGGCAAAACTCGCATTTCTCTAAGTTAATCTGAAAACCTGCTTTGGATAAACGTTCACAAACTAAATTTAAAGTCGCAATATGACCTTCAAAAGTGGCCGACACGATTACTATATCATCCAGATATACAAAAACTGGACCATTTAAAAAGTCAGGCCCTAAAAGACGTTCCATGGTACGTTGAAGCGTTTGGGGACTATTAGAAAGACCGAATGGCATTACTACGAATTCAAATAATCCCATACCTGGTACACAAAAAGCTGTTTTTTCCCTGGATGATTTTTCCAACGGTATTTGCCAAAAGGCTTTCCTCAAATCTATGGAGGAAAGATATCGAGAATCACGTAATCGATTTAAAATAGAATCTATAAGCGGAAGAGGATATGCGTCCTTAATGGTAACGGAATTTAACTTCCGGCCGTCGAAACAAGCACGTAATTCACCATTTTTCTTTTTAACTAGGAGAACCGGTGAAGACCACGGAGAATTAGAAGGCTGAATTACCCCTAATGTGAGCATATCATTTACTTCTTTATGCAAATGTTTTTGCATCGCGGGAGATAGCATATACTGTCTTTGTTTAAATGGTCGTGTATCACCGATGTCAATAAAATGTTCGACCATATTGGTTTTTCCTAAAGAACCAGTCGATAACAGTTTAAAATTTTCTATAGTAAGGTTCAAAGTAGACTGTTGTTCAGCAGATAAGGACTCACGAGGCTGAATAGAATTTATCGCATAAACCGTAGGTGTACTTGCAAACGACCAAGTATTATTAGGAAAATTAAAGCATATATTAAAAACGGTACCGAAATCAACACCTAAAATAAATGCGCTCTTTACCGATGGAACCACCAGACATCTAATGTCTTTGGTTATATTACCAAGACTAATAGGCAAAATTACTTCTCCTAAAACATCTTGCAGGGCTCCATCAGCAGTAGTGACGGCAAAAGGCATATTATTTATTTTATATGGAATCTGATTTTGTTCTAAAAAATCTAACCCGTCCCATCCTACAACAGTATTAGAGGCCCCGCTATCAAGTAAACACGCAATAGGAACTGAAGCAATTCCAATCTCAAGATAAGGTCGCGTATCACCAGGTACAACATTGCATAGTGGAGACAACTCCAAGGGAATATAAAAATCACGAACAACAGCTAACCATTTGTTCCATTCATCCGCTGTAGGCATGAAGGAATTGTTAAGTTTCACACAATTTTTGTCTAAATTGCCCGGCTCAACATGAACATCCGGAATATAATGATAAACTACAAGATTTAAATCTAAGTCGGAGAAACATAAGAAAATCAATGATTTAACTTTATGCCAGGACAATCCATCTAACCCGCAGCCCAGGGCTGGTATGGCTAAATTAGTAATATTATTGTTTCTTAAATGTTCCTTTAAATGACACAATGAACTAAATAAACTTTCATAAGTGGGTTTATCAGAAAATAATTTTTTAGTCACTAAGTAATAAATAAACCGATTAGACTCAGGCAAAAATGCAAGACCTCCCGGTTCTTGCTGCTGTGAAATCAAGAACTTTATAGAACTAAATCTCTTTTTAAATTCAGCTGCAATACCTGCATTCATATAAAAATCACTAGAGACACAATGAGCTATAGAATATTGGGACGGTGCCGAAAAGAGGTCACCCTGTATCTCAGAAAACCGTAATAATGAGCCATCTGGTAAATCAGAGAGAAAAACAAAAGGAAAAACTAAATTTCTTGATTTATTATTAGCAACTTCACTACCTACTTGTTGTTGCTGGACGCGCCTGACAGATTTTCGGGCCGCTTGAACTGAACAAAGGAAGCCGCTTTCGGACTTGCGCCCGTCATCGAAGTACTTATTTTTGAATTTGGATTGTTCGTAACGGAAGTTGTTCGTTTTGGAATCATATTTTGAATTTGAGGTATCGTGCTTACTGCGGATGTATTCCCTGCTCTGGGCGCGATACCTCTTGTTCCGTTTTTTGACTTACATTTCTGGCAAGAGTTACTATAGGTTCCTGGTTCACCACAGCCAAAACAAAACACGGTTTTTTCAGCTGTACATTCTCTATACGCATGCCCAAAACGATGGCAATTCCAACACATTACCTTAGAAATGGTATTAATTGTTCCTTTTGTAGGGGTTGACGTCACTAAAGGTGCTACATCGGAAACCGATAAGCAAGCAAGGTCTGGCTCCAATAACCCTTGTTTCTTAGTTGGAGGGGGATGGTATTTATCATTACGCGTTTTAAGCTCCTGAACTACACGGCATTTATCTTTTAATTCTCTTAATGTATTAATATCGGTTAAAATTAATTTATCAGAAAAAAACGGGTTAAGATTACGTCGTATTTGCTTAATTATTTCCTCCTCTGAACGAGGCGTTGGAAGTCGATTAAACAAAGCTTCCACAGCAATAATATAAAAAAGAACATTTTCGTTAACTCCTTGAGTGCGTACCTTAATTTCAGCTAACAAGTCATCTTCGTAATCTACAGGTAAGAAATCGCGTTTTAAACAGCTCACTAATTCTTTCCAGGATCGAACTTCCTTTTTTATACTTCTAAACCAAATAAGTGCCGAATCGCTAAATAAATCTACTGCGGAAATAAATAAATCGTCCTCACTGACATGCCTGGCTTCACAAAGCTCATTAATTTTTTCCAAAAATGCCATTACACTTTCGGTTGAAGTAAGTCCAGAGAATTTAATTCCCCATTTACTAACCGCTACTTGTTTAGATATTACCGGCAACACCGAAGAATCCAATGAATTTGAACCCCGAACTGTAGACGAAGCCGCTGGAATTGGCAGACTATTATCTTTAGCCTCTATAAAAAATCCCGAAATTATTAACAAGTTGGCCTCAAATCGATCCATAATCTCGGCTTCTTCATCATTACTTGCTTTAAGAAAAAAGCAACGACGCCTAACATGGGTTAATCGCGACTCAATACGACGTATTTCCAACTCAGTAAGTAACACACCACCCCGGGAAACTAGATTTAATAAATTAACCAACGTAGCCTCGATTTCCGCCGCTTCTTCTTTAAAATTGAAGTCCGCCTTATTTGCAAACTCAAAACCGGCCTTTTCTTTAGCTAACACGCCCCTTAATTGTGCCCTCCGCAATATTTGCGTACTCTCTGGTACTATATTACGTGACTTAAGTTCAAAAATTATCTCTGGGGATAATAAATCGTTTGGTTCCATTTTGCTTCCCATCTTTTGAAGAGAAAACGTATAATAAAATGAATTCTGCTTTATACTGTACTTATCTTAATAAAACTTCATAATCAAAATAATCAAATCTCCTTCAATACGCCTCTATATACTACTATAGTTAAATTATTAACAGATTCGCAACCTTATTTATATTTCTATTAGTCTACATACAAACATCAAATAACACACTGAAATTATATACGTAAAAATATAAAGGAATTAAAAGGAAATGTAAATAAAAAACCAGTGAGCAAAGAGATTAATTTTAACTTACACACAAAACACACGACACCCAACGATAAAAAATATTCAGTATTCAGGTACCTATACAAATGCGGCCGCAAAAAATGCCACAAAAAGTGTAGGTTTTAAACCCGCGATACGCGCTACGACAGTACTTAAATTCCAAACGAAACTACTTCACAAAACGCAGTACATATTACACATGATCATAACAAATAGTTAAAATTTTCAAGTAAATAATACAAATAAATACCCAGACAATCGCTTTACTTTAATTAAACTTAATCAATCGGCCCCACGTTGGGCGCCAAGTATAAGGTTCTTTGTCCTAGGTAATAAAAAACGACGAAATATTTTCGAACAAATTTATTACAAAATTTGAAAAAATGCGAGCATAAACAAAAAGACTTTTCTACAGGGGTGAGAAGTAGAGACGATTTGTCTAGGCCTTTATGTTGTAAACATATAAATTCAATTTAAAATAATAAAGTTAAAATTAAAATTAACAACGGCATAAGCGGCCGAAAGCAAACGGAATATATATATATTATTTTTTTTTACGCTGAGCGCCTTAACTAAAAAAGGTAGCCACACGACTAAAAAAACATAGGACAAGGCAAAACAAGCCAATTCTTAACAAATAGTCCTTAAAGCTATACTATTCAAAGCAAACAAGTAACTCGTAATAAAAAAATAACTTATAAGCAGGCGGGATTACAAAGTAACGCACAAAGTTATTATAACGCAATACCAGCCAAGTAAACGCATACACGTATTATTTAGGGCGCCACTGGTTTTACATTCTAAAAAGTCGAAAACCAGAAAGAACTGTAGTTTATATGCCTCCTCACATATCTTCTTAAAACCAAGAACAAATCTTAGTTGTACTGTACACTATACGCAAGTCGCAACATGCAACTGAGCCGAAATTCGAGAATGCACGGTACAGGGCGGCTTAACAGCACATCGGGCTCGTTTGGATAGTAATAGGTAAATAAGAATATTCTTACTTCAGTCCAGCTCAAGGAAAGAACATAGGGATGCACTAAGCACTTCACAAAAAAAACAAATCTCTTATCTGAGCCAACTCGCTCATGGAAGATGACACCAAACAACGTCCTCTCGCCTTCGTCGCTCAGACTCATCTCTCCCCTTTCGGTCTATCCGCTGGCATTTATTCCCACTGCCTCCTTCCTCACCCGATCTCGGTTCGCGTAAGGACACTTCGTGCACTAATAAAAAAAAACGACACAGGACCGGTCTAAAGCTAATTTTTAACATAATTTATTTATCGGTATTTTCGTCTGGAATTTAATTTGAACCGCAGATAATAATATATTATTTAATTCTAAAAAATCGTCAAGCCGCTCAGGCAAAAAAACGAACCGTTACACCATCCATCGCATCTTAATAAAATTATGAGCATTAATTACGATGGTGTAATGTAAATAAATGTCAGCCTTAATTATATTTGCTATTTCCATATTAGGGAACAGCATGGGTGGAAGGTCTCTCTAATTCTAGTAGCCACAACTGCATATATTGTAATGGCAAAACATTGATAGTATTCACTTTCTCATTACATAAATGTTAAATATTCGATACAGTGCCAACAATGGTCCCCACTGCATATATTGTAATGGCAAAACAATCGTACTCTTCATTCATGTCGTGTAAAGAATAAGTGTAAAAAAAGCACTGCACAGCCATCATTGGCAAAGTGTTCCGTGGCCGAGCGCTGGCCGGTGTTTCACTTTATTCATTAATTTAGCATTTCTTGCCAGTACTCTACCAATGAAGCAGTAAAGGCATGTATGCAGATTATTAGCAATGGGCCAATCATTGGTGTTTGCTGGGAGGGTGAACCCCAACTTATTTATTTAATTTTAATGGATGGATAGGTCCAATAATGAATGATAAATCCATATAAAAAAAAAAATGAAAGAAATTCACAGGGCAGTTTTCGAGAAAAAAAAAATGAAAATACGTCAACATTTTGAAATCTTAGCAACTGACCTATCTCAACCGAAAACAAAATAAGATAGGTCAGGTTGATCTTATTTTTACATGGGTTCACTAGCTTTTACCGCACCACTATCAATTAACTTTGCGCGAAAGTCTGTGAAATGCATATTTTTTATACCATTAGTCTCTCCATGTCTCTGCCTTCAAAGCCGCATCCCGTTGAACAGCCGATAACTTTATAGCGGCTCTTTTGTGAAGTTTTTTTTGAATGATTTATCCGAAGTACATGAAGCCCCAAGTTAACTTTGTCGGTGATTTTATGCTTTTTTTATATCTTTGGAATTTGTAAAAAACTTAGATAAACAAAGCATGTTGTTCACCTCATAATATGTGGGTTGGTGGAGATAAGCAGTGGTCCTCAAAAGTTCAATAGATTTTTACGTAAGGCAGACTTTTCAACTTTCTTCTTTATATATTTTTACTCGTAATTCGTGTTACAAATATCAACAGAGATCCCCCCTTGAAAGAAATGAAATAAGTTGGGGTTCACCCTGTATACTCGTACTAATATTAGAGATACTATGTAAAGTAAAACCAAACAAATATTGACGTGTAGAAAATACAAAACATTCAATAAAAAAGAAAAACAATATTAATGTAGGTATTAAATTTAAGTTGATTGGTAATAATAACGTTGTCAAATTACAATGGGCTCATTCAGCAATTTTTTTAAATTTATTATTTCGAAAGAGGACCCTTGAAATAGTAGCTATGCAAAAAATCAAAATTTAATTTCAACTTTAAATCCATTAAATAAATTAAAATAACCACCGCGTGAATCTAAAGCGTGACGTCACTTCACGGTTAACGACAGCGTGATATGGCCTTAATAAAGCCAGGTTGTACAGACATTTTAACATACACATACACTCAAATGCAACACCACAAAACAATCCAGAGCACTCAGACATAAACACAACTATCAAAGAGCCAAAACTGAGAAGCGATACTGACAACACGTCTATCTTAACCGTGTAATGACGTCACACCACTCTCAAGCTGATGCCTTAAAAGCTTTAAACATCTCAGCTATGAAAAGAGCTATGAAATTTTCAGGGCAATAAAGCATAGACCTAATGGTGTAATTATACAAAGTTTTTAACGCCAATTCATTGGCAAATAACTTATAATTCCGAATTATAAATCCTAGAGTTTTATTAGCTTATGGAATTAGCAAAACTTATTTAAAAAAAATAATACTGCCGGACCATTTGTTTATCGGGGTTGTTAAACAATATTATCTAGTATCAGAGTAGACGGCAGTTTGCTCCCTTTTCTATCTATCTAAATCTAACGACTACATTATAATATAACGAGAGCAAACAATCGGCAATCGTCACACGAGTTTTCGGGCGAACCTATGTCTGTCTTTGTCTGGCGCACCGAAAGTATCTTTGTCCATCCTTTGGATCATTGATTTTGTATTATAAATCGGCTATCAGTTTCACACTAGTGAGGAGCGCTAAATCCATTTATTTTATTAAAGCTACCGATATCGCTGGGTCCGCCTTTCTTATTTATTTTTGGAGGATTGTCACAATCCAATATTTGTCAACAGACAGGGTTTCTGATATCATTTCTTTTTGTTGCGATAATCAGCAAGAAGAACGTGCCGTGCTGTACGTATTGTTATTTCATGTTTTTGAGTGAGTACCTATAACTTTTTTCTGGGACTAAAAAGAAAAGTTTGCCAAATTTACATTTACTGCTTTTTCTAAGTAATTGTTGTGTACAAAAAGTTAATTCCGTCGCTTTACTTTGTTAAAAGATACAAGTAAAATAGTGATTTGTTAGTCGACCATTTAACACCCTGTACCTGGTTAAGGAAGGATTTTCGGAAAAAAATATATGTAGGTTTTCGTATTATTTCGACTTTATCTACATTCCGTTTAATTTATGCTACTCAATTTGGAATCACCCTGTATATATTATGCCTTTACCTCTTTGAACTAATAACAATTTTAATAAAGATGATCCAATAAGGTATCGAATGTTAAAAAAAATCTTAATGACTATTTAATAATTCCATAAGCAAATTGCAAAATAAAAACTATATTATTTTGTTGTTTTATGATGGGACATCATGTACAATACAATAGGCATAGCTAATTATCTGGAATAGTAAAAATGTATGATAAAATTACCGAAGAGTTTTCAGCATATTTAATATATGTTGTTTATGTTGTCAAAAAGGTTGCAAAAAAGATTAATTTTTTAAGGAGGATATCAAAGGAGTTATCAATGTTTACTAGATTAACAATTTATAAAACTATAATCGCACCACATTTTGAATATTGTGCAACTCTTTTACTGTATTTAAACAATAATGAAATGCAAATTCTACAAAAAATGCAAAATAAGGCAATGAGAGTTATATTGCAATGCAATAAATATACTCCAATTAGTAGTATGTTACAAGTCCTACATTTTATGCCTGTAAAACAGAGATTACTGTTAAAAACGTTTCAATTTATATATAAAATAAAAAATAATATGCTGCCGAATTATTTATACAATAAGATAACATATGTTCGAAATACTCATGATCATAACACTCGTAGAATAAATGACTTGTACATTGAACGAAATAATTATTCAACAACCGTTAAATCGTTATTCTGTAAAGGTATTAAAGAATATAACAATCTGCCACAAAGAATAAAAATGTGTAATACTTCTTTTAAACAATTTACAAAGTTGTGCATTGAATATATAAAATCTCAACCTTTATATCTACCAACCTCTTACTTACTATTGGTATTTAAATACTTATTTTTGTCTTTAACTATATTTATATTTACTTTGTGTTTACTTTTAACTTGTGTTTACATTATAATTGGCTTATAATCAATGACTGTTAAATTATATATGTGTGTATATGTTTTACTAGGTTCTATTGCTAAAAATTTACATATTTTACTAATTTTCATATGTGAAATTGTATAGCTTTTTTTTTGCTAAATAAACCCTATTATTATTATTATTATTATTATTATTCTCTCATTTACAAATATTTACATTTACTTATTATAATAATCAAGTCACTCCATATCGAAAATTAAAATTTTAGGAGGCAGTGGAAGTTGCCAACAATAAAATTCAGGTGAACGCTTTAGACTATCTATTAGCCATGACCTTGACCGTACCTCTGCGCTGCCAGCGTGTCGCCTAGAGCGATTGTCGGTAAAAAATTATAGTACTATAAAAGGCGGAGTCTTTATATTACCGCTTTTTAAAGGACCGCCCAGAGCAAGTTCCAGTTCACCCCCGCGACCGTAAATTTTAGCAACTCGTCGAGGCATACCCCTTCTTAAAGTCGCCTATTAAAGAAGGTAGATTCCGGCCGCTATAAGAACAAGCCAGGGGCGTTGCAACGGCTGCGCTAGCTTTGGCGATACCGTGTAATGCTTCTACAAAGTAAATAGCGACGTGCATTTTATCAAACTCAACGCTGCGAATAACAGATTTTAAAAATATTATGATGATATGCTTATGCTATAGGGCGGGACTTCGATGGACGACCGCGCAGATATTCTTTGATGACGTTGGTGGCTTGTTCTTATAGCGGCAGGAGTCTACAGGATGATTCCTATAATGTTCTCACCCCAATTTTTTGGTTTATCTTTGGAAATAAAATTAAAATATTTAACGTAACTTATAGTATTTTTTCCAAGGATTTCGAAAATTTCAATAAAAAATAATTGAAAATCAAATAAAAGTGGGAAAAAACAAAGCCCTGTTTTTTAAATGGCTATATATTTTTACAATTTTGAAAAGAGACTTAAAATATTTCCAAAAGTAACATCAAATATCTTAACGAACAAATAACATTTATATTTAAAGGAACTGGTCAAAATGTCCTCTATTATTTTCGACACAGTATATCATTTATACAGAGTATTTCATGACATGACGGCCATAGTTTGAGGGTATGTTGCCAAAGCAATTTCAAGTCAAAAATGTCTAATGAACATATGCCCTAAACTCAATCATATATCACTTATTAAATAACTAAATCTATTTTTCTCCTGCTGAGTACGGCATTTTTAACTTTAATCAACGTAAAGCATTCCAACTAATTACGTGACTATTCAAAAAACTTTCTAAGCCAACTCGGTGTTAAATGATTTCAATTATTATCAGTATTTTACCAAATATGAAGGTAAATATATGTTAGGTTATATTTTTGGAACTGGAATTGTCTATCTATCTATCTACTGAATTAATGACTGAGGCTACGTGGCCATTCGCTCAACACCTATGTGTTCAAAATTATAAAAAAACACGACATATACCTACACAAATCTCTCTACTATATTCCTCGAAGGATGTAACCTGCTCTGTTTGAATAATATTATATGAATCCTATAAGGTCAGAAACTTAAAAACTAAAACTAAACTAAACTTTTTTTTTTTACAACATTTTCTTTTCTGTAGGTATGTATTTCTCACGTTCTTTTTTTTTTTTGTATAGGAAAAACAAGGAGCACGTGTTTGCCAAGGGGTCCGTCTTGGCATTAACATCACAATACTGGACCACGGAAAGAAATGGGATTTACATAGGACAAACACAAAGGAAACTTATACTAGTATGCTGTGTATAATTACAATTATTTCTTACAGACTAGACGTTAATTTTGTTTTTTTCTATGTGTTCATACAATTTCAAATATATCTCTAGATTGTTTGACCTTAGAATGCCAATTAGATTAAAAGGCTGTACTAAATTTTTGTCTTTTATTTTTTTCATAAATTCCTGCACTGAATCCTTCCTCAAATTACAATTCAGAATCATATGTTCAGCATCTCCTCTATCACCGCATTCGCACATGTCATCCTGGGCTAGATTAATTCTATATTTGTGGCCTGGAAAATAGTCCATGATTTACACGAAGTCTAGATAATGTACTTACAAATTTTTTATTGTTAGGTGTATCTGAAAACCAAGGTTTTTCATTTGGATTGGGATTAATGTATTTGGAATTGTAAAAATATACAGGGCATTCCGAGGGGTGTGCCACTCCTTAGATAGGTGTTGTTATTGCACCACATTTTTTCTTGTAAATATAACTTTTTTTCTTTTATTTTTTAAATTTTATTATTTAAATTAATGTCAATTTAATGATAATACTGCGAAAAACTGGCACTAACCCTTCCCCCTCCCGAGGAAAAGCCGCGCGAACGCGACTTCCAAGAAGAGAGTGGGAGGAACCAAGAGAAACCAAGAAGGAACACTCTCTCTCGAAACCTCCACACAAAACCTCATACATAAGATTTTAGTGTGTTAGAGTTAGAGTTATTTATTGATGTCAGTCAATACATTTACAGATGTTTACATAGGTCAAAGAATGATAAATATCTACACAGTATAAGTTCAAATTTCACTAGGTATAATAAAATTTGTGTGTATATAAAACAAGCAATAGTAGAAAAAACGTTTGATACGTTGTAACAAACATTTGCAATATAAAAAACAAACAACAAAAGAAAGCGTTTGATACTTTAAAACAAACAAACATATAGGTATAATACACATTTGCATATATATTTTCATATAGCGCCATATTCAGCACCCTAATTCTACGACATTGAGTAGCACAACTTTATGGTTGCCCTACAGAGATGGAATCACTGCATAAACGTATTATCTCCGATAAACTCGTTTATACTATAATATGCTTTACTTAGTAATTCTTTTTTTATCTTTTGTTCATATAGATTAGATGACAGATCAGGTATATGGTTTGGTAATTTATTGAAAAATACAGGCCCGTAGTAATTTTCAGCATTTCTAGTTTTTTGTAATCTTAAGAATTTGATGGAAATATTTTGCTTATGCCTTGTTTCATAGTTGTACTCAGCTGTATTAGTTTTGTAATAATCTATAGTATTTTTTACAAGTTTTAGACACTCTAAAATGTAGAGTGATGTTACAATTAATATTTGTAAGTTCAATGAATTTTTGTTCGACATCTGCTCTGTAATTTAATTTTAACATATATCTTTCGCTCTTCTCTGAATTGAGGACACTCGTTTAACGTGGCAGGAATGTCCCCAGCATAAAATAGCGTAGGCAAAAGTAGACTGGAAAAAAGCATAGTATGCCATCAGCACCACGCTTATAGGTACATTATTAGCTAGGTTTTGTGGCAGATATGTATTTCTACATAGCTTAGCGGATATACAGGGTGTTCCAGTTTTTTGTAGCAGGACTTTAACAGTCGATGGACATTTGAAAATTATTAAAAAAAGTTCATATAAGCATAGGTTGAGAAATGCTTAGTTTTCGAGATACAGGGTGTTAAAGTTTGAAAATAAATATGGATTTATATTTATATTTCCAGAATGCTAAGAAGTATCGAATCCAAACTTACCAATTCTTTACATACAATTTAGAGGCCTATTTTAGAATAACAAACTACTACTTTACTTAACCATGGGCGTAGATATATGGATTTACTAAGGCTCTTTTTTACAAAAATGTAGTACGCCACTGATATTTTTCCATGTTTCCAGTTTAATTCATTAAAGCAAGAAAAAACACAAATTTAATGTCTCTTGGCACTTTTTGATATGACAAACCGTTGTTCAGGAAATTTACATTTAATCTTTTGATGCACGCCTCTGGACGAATTTTAGACAAACTTGAAGTCGCTCGGAATTTCACAAATTTGATGGTGCGAACAGTATCTTAAAAAGAAAGAATGAAACATTTAAAATATTTATTGTAAAAGTTTATTATCATGTAAATCAAAATTTTTATAACACAAATGTATTAAAATGCAACGGTCGAATTAAAATAAATTATTAGAAACACAAACACAAAAGTTAGCAACATGTAAAAGTGTCTTACTTCATCACAAGCATCATTAGCGATGTTTAATTCTTTCTATTTAAAATACTTTTCGTACCATCAAATTTTGTGAAATTCTGAGCGACTTCAAGTTTGTCTAAAATTCGACCAGATGCGTGCGTCAAAAGATTAAATGTAAATTTTCTGGAACAACGGCTTGTCATATCAAAAAGTGCCAAGAGACATTAAATTTTTGTTTTTTCTTGCTTTAATGAATTAAACTGGAAACATGGGAAAATATCAGTGGCGTACTACTTTTTTGTAAAAAAGAGCCTAAGTAATTCCATATATCTACGCCCATGGTTAAGTAAAGTAGTAGTTTGTTATTCTAAAATAGACCTCTAAATTATATGTAAAGAATTGGCAAGTTTGGATTCGATACTTCTTAGCATTCTGGAAATATAAATATAAATCCATATTTATTTTCAAACTTTAACACCCTGTATCTCGAAAACTAAGCATTTCTCAACCTATGCTTATATGAACTTTTTTAATAATTTTTAAATGTCTATCGACCATTAAAGTCCTGCTACAAAAAACTGGAGCACCCTGAGATTCCCATGTCAACGTTTTGTCCAGAACCACTTCGAGAAATCTAATCGTTTCACTGCTGTCCAGTTCATGCGTTCTCAAACTGAAAATTATGTTTTCCGTTTTTGTGTCATTTAGGCTTAGCCTGTTTGTTTCAAACCGTTTTTTAGCTCTTGACTGTGTATCCCACAGTTTTTCTTGAAGAGAGTTTGAGTTTACATCAGAATTTTTCATAGTGGTATCGTCTGCAAAGAGTACAATATCGCCATTTAATGTACATGAAGGTAAGTCATTTATGTACGCTAAAAATAGTAAGGGACCGAGCACCGACCCTTGTGGTACTCCATGCTCCACACAAGTTGTACTGGAGTGTTAGTTTAAATGTATATTTAATCGTGAATACAACATATGAGAAAGTTAAAAGCTATTGCTAGTGAATTAGGTGTGAAAAAGTGCGAATTAATAGGTGCATTGTATACCAAACTGTGCATAAAGAGAACTATAATATTATGTATGATCCGTAGCCCATATTTGATGAGGTGTTTGTGGTTAAAACTACATTATTTAAATCATCCTGCAACACACTAAGTAAAAAAAAGCTAAATATACGGATAAGTTTTTGTAATAGGTGCTCTTTTTGTACAATATTTATCTGTATTCAACATTTTTTTTATATTGAAACACAGGTCAGGACTGAAGATAAATTTAAATGCTAATTATAGGACAGAATGTCTGATCAAGTCTGTTTTAAACGTAAAAAAAAAATCAATGAAACCGAGGCCAATATAAACTGTCAAGGGATATGTTCACATATATTTAATCCAAAATGCGTCAATATCACAAGTAAACAGCTAGATGTTATTCTAGGCTGTGATGGAATAAAATGGTTTTGTGAGATATGTTTAGAGTACCAACACTTTGCTATAAAGGTCACCAGTGAGTTAGAGAACTTAAAAAGGCAATTTCAAACTGAGATAAATGAAATAAAAACCATGATTCGAGTTCCTACAGTAAATAATTTAGCTACACCGAAAACTTATGCTGATATTGTTGCTGAGGACGTGGTAATTATAAAACCTAAGTCTAGTCAAGAAAACAAAAAGACAAAAGAGGCTATACAAAAGAGTTTGAAGCCAGCTAATCTGGAAGTAGGAATAACAGAACTGAAAAATATTAAAGAAGGAGGAATAGTGATAAAATGTAAGAATAAGGAAGAACAAGAGATAATTAAAAAAGCTGCCGAGAAAAAGTTGAATAAAAACTATGAAATCAAAGTTCCAAAGTTCAAGAACCCCTGTATTAAAATTGTGGATATAGAAGAGCAGCTAAGTAGTGATGATCTTGTAAACTTAATAAAAAAACAGAATATTTCAGTTTTACATGATAATAGTGAGTTACATGTGAAAGTAATAAAAAAAATGAAAACTAAATTTATGGCGATCATCGAGTGTGATCCTGGAACATTTAAGAAAATCATTGAACAAAATGCTGTTTTTATCGATTGGGCAAAGTATAGAGTGTTTGAGTATGTTGGTGTGTATCGATGTTTTAAATGTGCGGGTTTTGATCATCACGTAGATAGTTGTAAGCAGGTAAATAAATGTTTAAATTGTACAGAATCTGATCATGTAATGGAAAATTGTACAAGTAGTTTGTCTAAATGTTTAAACTGTATCGAAGTAAAGGAAAAACTAAAGCTTGATATTGATGTTAACCATTTTATATATGATACAAAATGCCCAGTTTTGAAAAAAAAATTGAAAATCAAAAGAAAAAAAAAATTAATTATCTCTCACCGGTACCTCTTACTTTTTTACAAGAAATACCGAAAGCATAAAAAAATCAAGTACTAAGTCAGTTAGTCAAAAATGCTTACCTCAACAAAACGTACTAAAGTCAAGTAAACTTTGCCATTTAAATGCTTGGTCTATCTCAAATAAGTTTAGTGACATTAGAATGTTTGCGGCCCAAAATTCATATTTGGCTATAGGAATAAGTGAAACGGTTGGATCCTGACATTGAGGATGACTTGTTTAGTATACCAAACTATACCTTAATAAGAAATGATATCGAGAGGGGGAGGGGTTGCACTTTATATAAAAACTTTCCTATTTAAATCATGCTCAGTGTTATCAATACCAACTGAGGAAGCCTATGACATGGAATATCTTATAGTGAAACTATCAATAGGTAATCAAATTTGTGCCATAGGAGTATTTTATAAACACAGTAACCATTATTCTAATGTTGGTATTCTAGCTGATGTAATTAATCACTTGATAGAAAATAACATCTATAACTTTATTCTTATGGGCGATTTTAATATTAATATATTAGAAAATGGACCTGCCACTATTTACTTAAATAATTTATTACAAGTTTTTGACTGTAAACAACTAATTACTGATCCCACTTGAGTAACGAGTGAAGGTGAATCCTTATTAGACTTGTTTATAACTAATTCCGATCTTCATGTCAAGCATGTTGAGGTCTTGGATTTGTGTTTTTCCGATCACAATGTAACAGAATGTGACATTGAGATAAATAGTATGGATAATAAACCAATTGTTAAGGAATTTCGCAGTTATAAAAACTTTAATACGACGGCTTTTAATGAGGACGCTTCAAGAATTGACTGGAATTTTATTTATGACATAGATTCTATTCAAGAAAAAGTTGAATTTTTCAATGCAAATTTAATAAATCTTTTCAACAGGCATACTCCTGTAAGAAAGTATATGTTTAAACCTGACGTAAAGGGCGAACCGTGGTTCACTGATAGGTACCTTAAAAGAGATTAAAAAAATTAAAAATAATGCTTGGCGGAGATATAAAAGAAGTAAAAATGCTGCTCATAGACAATTTTATTGTGACATCCGTAATTATTATAATACCGCTATAAAACAAGAGAAGCGTGTTTTTTATTCTCATAATACACTGACGATCAATTGAAGTGACCCAAGAAAAATTTGCATCAACTTCCAACTCATATATCTTTTGATGCAAGAATCGCAGAACCATAAATCTTTTTAGGTATTATAGATATACGCCTCAAGAATATGTGACACATTTTGCTTGTCCTTGTCTCGTTTATTTTTGGAGATACGGTGATGAAGATCGAGCTATGTTTTTCTACCAAAGTTTGAGGTCGTGCATGGAGTGTCCCAAACCGTTTTCGGATATGACAATATAGTCATTTTGTACCCTCATTCATTGCGTTCATTTTCAATTTTTTTTTTTTTTTCAAATTTTTCTTGGGTCACTTCAAGAGATAACACCTCTCAAAATTTGCCTGAGGAAATCTGTAATGCAACCGGCATCAATGACTATTAATAGATTCCATACCCAATTTAAGTTCAGATGAAGTATATATCAATTCATATTTAGAATCTCAGTTCAAAGAAAATTTACGATTCACTTCCATACCAGTAACTATTAATAAAATACAAGAAATTATTATCAAACAAAAACCACATACTATTGGCTCTGATGGAATATCTGCGAAGATGCTACAACTTTCTCTAATGTGGATATCTGCCCCGCTAACACACATTATTAATGTATTATTTGAAAAAGGCCAGTTACCTACTCAGTGGAAAATATCCTGTGTTATGCCGATACCCAAAAAGAAAAATTCCGATCAGTACAAAGATTTACGCCCAATTACTATGCTTTCTGTTCCCTCAAAATCGCAGAATCAGCTATATATGAACAACTTTCTAAATATGCTATAGAAAACACAATAATTTCCCCCAATCAATCTGGATTTAGGAAAGGGTTCAGCACCTCTACCCTGTTATCTAGTGTTACAGATGAAATTTTGAGAGGAATTGACAGCTCACAGGTTACTTCTCTTACTTTGTTAGATATGAGTAAAGCTTTTGACTCTATTGATATAAATTGTTTGATAGCTAAATTACATCTCTGGAAACTCTATCTTGGTTCAAAAATTATTTACATGGCAGACAACAGTTTACGAAAGTTAACTCATAAGTATTTTTCAATACTGGTATCGCAATATAGATCAGTTGGCTCTGGTGTCCCCCAGGGCTCTATATTGGGACCACTGTTGTTCAATATTTTTACATCAGATTTAACAAGAGTACTGTTAAATTCTAAATTGAATTTGTATGCTGATGACATACAGATCCTATACAGTTTTGTCCTTTCTGACTCATATATTGCTTCTCAATTAAAAAATCACGACTTAAATCTTATTAACGATTGGACTGTAAAAAACACGTTATTGATAAATCCTAATAAAAGTCAAAACATAATGTTTGGTACATCTTATCAGTTACGCAACCTTGATGAGTTCAATGTACAAAAATGCAACGCAAACATTCCTTCGTGTACAGTTGTAAAAAATCTAGGCGTGTCTTTCGATTCAACATTAGGTTTCTCTAGTCATGTCACTAATATCTGTAAGAAAGCTTTTTGTACTTTGAAACAATTGCATTCATTTAAAAAATACCTAGATACTGATACAAAAATTTTACTTTCTGAAACTTTGGTTCTCTCTCACCTAAACTATGCAGATGTTGTATATGGCCCTTGTCTCTCACTGTATGATAAGTCTCGGTTACAAAAAATTCAAAATTCCTGTGTCAGATATTTTACAACTTTACCATATTCTAGTCATATAACCCCTTACTTACGCAGTTTTAACTTACTGAATATGTCTGAGAGGAGATTTATTCATATTGTTGTATTTATTTTAAACATATTAAATAATAATAATCCTGCCTAACTTATTTAATAAAATAAAATGTAGGAACGAAATTCACACTAGACAATTAAGGCAAGTGGAAAATAGAATCTGCATTCCACCTCACAAAACTGAATCATTTAAAGCTACCTTTTCATATATGTCTGAATATGTTTTAAATAACTTGCCTGCTCAATATCGTACGTTCTCAATCGCCACTGTAAAACGAAATTTAAAAAAGGATTTACTTCCATCAAGCTTAAACTGTTTTATATGCAAATGTTCTAATTTAAGCTTATTTGAGTTATAAAGCAATCTGCACATTTTTTAATTTTTTAATTTGTATTTTTTTTTAAATTTGTATTTCATTTTGTTTCTTATGCTTTTTTCTTTTTTAGTGTTTATTTTTTTAATGTTTATTTTTTGTTTATTTAGAGTGTAAGGAAGTGTTGTAAATCAACTTTGTTGACACATTTTCCTTTTGGGAATAATGTACTTGTGCTTTTTTCTCAATAAACTTATTATTATTATTATTATTATATTGTTGAATATGTTAACTGCTTTTGGTCCGTTAAGTAAGACGAAACTAATTTTATGAAACAATTATTTATACTACACATTCTTAATTTGTCTATTAGGGTACTGTGTGACACACAGTCAAAAGCTTTTGCTAGATCGTACATACTACATCCCATAATATTATTTCGTTCAAATCCATAATTTATTATAGATATTAATTTATTTATTGCCTGCATGGTCGACTTGTTACTTTGGAACCCGAACTGGGCCGCAGAGAACAGATCATTTTCCTCAAAGTGTTCACATAGCATATTCTTTAAGATTCTTTCGTAAACCTTAGAAATAATTGGGACCAGGAATATAGGTCGATAGTCTTCTGCCTTATTTTTGTCTCCCTTTTTGAAAATGGGTATTACCTTTGACATTTTTAAACAACTTGGGTAGATACGTTCTTTTATACTCAGATTTATCAGCTTAGTTAATGGGATTACGATTAAGTGTTTTATTGTCTTGATGTGGTCCGCACTAATATCATATACAGAATGCGAAAGTCCTCATCTTGACATAGGACCTAAATTTGCCGCTTAGTTTTGTTTAGTATCGCAGCTCTAATGTGTAAACAGTTCGAGACGCTAGCATACGGCGACCAAGGACGGACATGTACCAGCAGTAAAGCACTTGTTTCTAGGCAGCGGCATTTCACGTCATATGTATTTTGATGTTGGCTATGTCAAGATGGGAACTTTCTCAATCTGTATATCTCTGCTGGGCTTTTTTTTAAACCATCTATTGCGTCACGTACTTCATTGAAGCTCACCTCTCTTAGTGTTAAGTTAGGGATTCTGTTATTATTGATAGTGATATACTCTCCCGGGTCCCTGTCAGACCGGGGAATTTTATCAATTTGGAATGTTAGAGAAATATTCATTAAATGTAGAGGCACTCGGTATTTGAGGATCCGTGGGAGTGACGTTATTATTACTACGATTTTTATTTATGATTTCCCAGGCAGTTTTTGCTTTGTTGGAGGAATTTTTTATATAGTTCTCATTGTATTTGAGTTTGGTTTGTCTGACTTTATTATTATATTTATTTTTATAATTTTTGTATATGTTAATATTAGCTTCTGAGGGCCTTTCATTTGCAACTGTATTTAAGAAATTTAGCATTTCCCGCATGCCATGAAGTTCTTGATTAAACCAGGGTACCCTGTAATTTCGACTGTCGTTTTCTATAATTTTTTCTTTTTCGGGGAAAGCAACAGAAATTGCCTCCTTTATAATGTCAATAAATTTTTCAAATTTAGCATCTACTGATAGATTATATGTGCTTATGAATTCCCAGTTTGCCTTTTCAATTATACCGTTGAAGTTAAACATGCCTTTTTCTGTTATGGGTCTCCGTTTAATTTTTATTTTTTTTGTTTTACTTCTTTTAATTGAGAGACTGCAGGTTACAGCCTTATGATCGGAGAGGTGAGTCTCAATGACGCACGATGAAAAATTTTCCGAAATGTTCGTGATCACATTTTCAAGGCAATTTGTGTTCGTAAAGGAAAGTGAAACCGAAGATTACTATTATACAGTCCACTCCAGAACCACAGGAACAGAACAACGAGGCCTAGGTAAATGCCAGTTCCGGGAACGGTCAAACTTTGCTCATTACAACATAGGTGTACAAATTAGTTTAGATATATCTATAAATATTTTTAAATACCTGTGAATACATATAAATACTTATATATCAATTTAAATAGTTTTAGATATATTTAGATACTTTTAGATACATTTAGATGAAAATAGATAAAGTTAGATAAATCTTCGATAATTAAATAATTTTAAATATATTTAGATGAGCTTAAATACATGTAGATAATTTTAAATACGTTTAAATATGAATCGGAAACTGCGTCGATAATTATTAACATCGTAATATTTATTTATTTGTACCAATATGTATAACTACAGAAATACAAATTACAAAAAGAATTTACAAAAAGAGAATTAAAAATTAACGAGGTGAAAAATGTACATAGATAGCACCTAAGCGTATAAAACACTTGTGTTGTGCTTTGGAAATATACTTGTTATGTATACTGTTTGATCACAAAAAAAATTCAAAACAACCCCATGTATATATTACTAAGAGGGTATATACACATATATACACACACAGATACACAAACCTACACCTATACACATAGTATGTATTGTTTGGTAGTTGAGTAACAAACTCATGTGATTATTAATTTTCAAGTATCTTAATAAGTTCAGTATAATTTTGGAAAATAAATTGTTTTGATAAAGTTGAAAATTTTTTAAATTTCTTTACATTTTTTATTTCTGCTGGTAAGAGGTTACAAGTTTTTGGTAGTGTATATACTATCAGTCTATGACTAGCATTTTTATGGAATCTTTGAATGTATAAAGGCTCGTTAGCAGTACTGCGGGTGTGATATTTAGGAGGTATAAAATTTTGAAAAATTTTATTCTTAAAAGCAAATATATATAAGCTGTGAAAATATAATGATCTAATATTGTATATATTTTCATTGTATAGCAGATTAGTATGATAACGCTTTTGCTTATGAAATATCGTCTTAAGCATATAATTCTGAACTGTGTTTAGTTTTTGCAGTGAGCTCTTATACATACCTCCCCATACTAAGATGCCATATCGAAACAGTGATTCAACAAGGGCTTTATAAATCATTATTAGTAGTTTTTTGGAAAGTAATTCCCGTAACTGATAAAATTTGTAAATAAGCTTCCTGACTCTTTTCGTTAAATAGTTCACATGGTTATTCCATTTTAAATATTTATCAATGACTATACCCAAGTACTTGATCTCATGTGTTTCATTAATTTCATCCTGTATGCCCGTGATTTTTATACTAGTAAAATCTGGTCTATTGGCTTTAGTTAGTGTAAATGCTAAGTAGCGAGTCTTATTTACATTTAATGATAGTTGATATGCATTCAACCATTGTTTAATCTTTCCCAGGCCTACTTGAACTGCTGTTTTAGTTTCCGTCCACGTATCCTCACTAAAAATCGCAACTGTGTCGTCAGCATAAGATATTATTTTTGCACTTGTTTCCAGTGACAAAAGAGAGTTAATGTAAGCTAAAAAGAGTACTGGGCCAAGCACTGTCCCTTGAGGCACGCCTATTTTCACCTCTCTTACCTCGCTAACAACTTCATTTAGTTTGACACGTTGCACTCGATTTGTTAGATAATTACGAAAAATATTCAACACTGAGCCCCGAATACCATAACTTTCCAATATTTCAAGTAGTTTTTCGTGATTAACAGTATCGAATGCCTTTGCCAAATCTAAGGAAACTGCAATACATTTTTTATTATTATCTATATCTTCAATAATGTTTTTAATGACTGTGTACATCGCATCACTTGTTGTTTTGCCTGTTCTAAAACCGTATTGTTGACTATTTAAGATATTATTTTGATCTAGGAAATTAATCAAACGGGATTTCAAACATTTCTCAAAAATTTTTCCAAAATTATTTATTATACTAATCGGCCGATAGTTACATATTTTTGATTTGTCACCAGCTTTATGAATGGGAGTTATTATGGAGCTTTTAAATTGAGTTGGAACTTCATTTTTTACAAATATTAAATTTATTATATGTTTTAGTGGCAGTAATAAATATTGATGAGTTTTTTTAATAATTTCAACTGTTATTCCATCGGAGCCCGGGGAACTACGATTTTTTAGCGAAGATATGTGTTCAACTAATTCGTTTTCTTTTACAGGGTTTAGAAACATTGTATTTGGGTTTCGCGCTTCCCTGGTAGGACTTTTTGTAAAAATGTTAATGTCTTTAACCATGTTTAGACCAATATCTGTGAAGTAATTATTACAGTAGTTTGCCATTTCTTCTTTATTGTCAAACGCCAAACCCTCGTCATTGACCAACTGAAATGTATTTATATTTAAATTTTTTTCATTTGTTGCCTCAGATATTAGTTGATATACTTTTTTCAAGTTTTTTTCATTATCTTGAAGTTGGCCGAGATAGTAATCATTTTTTGATTTCTTCAATAACTTATTTAAAGTATTTCGATAAATTTTATATTCTTGTTCTAATTCAGGAGAGTAGTACGTGTTTAATCGCTTTTTCATTTTGTCTCTGTTTTTTATAGACACAATGAGACCGTCTGTTATCCACTGTTTTATTTTTGTTTGTTATGTTTTTATAAGTTTTTGAGATTTCAATGTAATTATTAAATTTGTCCATAAAGAGATTAGTGGCCCGCTGCGGGTCATTTGAGATTGTAATTTCGTCCCATTTCTCATTTTTTAAATGCATGTTTAATTTATTAAAATCTATTTTTGAAATTCTTTTATTGGCTTTTGAGTCTAATTTATTGCTAGATTTAGAATTAATATTTAAAAGAACTGGATAATGGTCAGTAATATGGCATTCGACAATATAAGAATGAAAATCAAAATTTAATTTATTATTATATACTTTTTTTACAAAAATGTGATCTAAACATGATTTGGTTTCATGTGTAACACGGGTAGGATTTAAGATATATGGGGTAAAGCCATATTTGGCAAGTACAGAAAAGTATTTGCTCACATTGTTATCATTTTCATCCAACAAGTCAATATTGATGTCACCTGTTAGTATCTCAATTTTGTTTTTTGTTTTGGTTTGGTCTAAAAAGGCATCAAGTTCATCAATAAAATGGATCAAGTTACTTGGGTTTGGTCTGTATAGTGCAATAATCCTAAATAATACATTATTTATAGTCAAGTCTATAGAACTTATGGTAACACCACATATTGTTAATTTTTGATGTGTAATGTTGTAATTTAGTTCATTTTTAATTAAAATTATGACACCATCATTTTTATTAAAGTTGCCTTCATTGTGAAAGGTAGAATATCCAGGAATGTTGAGGTTATTTGCATTTACGGGTTGGAAACATTCACTCAGAATAATAACATCACAAGTTTTTAGGTTGTATGTTTCAATCAGAGCCAATAATTCTTCAAAATTCTTATTAGCACTTCTTATGTTAAAATGTATTATGTTAAGAAAAGTATTACATGTAACTATATGCAATTCATATATGTCAGGTTCTATGTAGTCCCCATGTTGGTTTTGTTCTAATTGACTTAGATTTTCTAGTATAACGTCTTGATCTATTATTACCATTAAGTAGAATATCATAATAAAACTTGGAACGACGGAATTGTAGTTTTGATATTTTCGATCTCAGTACAAAATCGTACTCGCAGTTTGAATTTTGAAAAGTGTTATACAAATATAAAACTCCCCCCCCCCCCCCCGAAATTGAAATTATTAGCTATAATATCCCTAGGACTTTGATCTTTGATAATGTACGAAATAATTTTATGAGAATCGATTAAAGCACGTTGCTAAGCCGTCGGCGTCGGGCTATTACCAAACAACAAGCTTGAGGTTGTCATATAATTATGAGGCGTTTGTTAATGTCAGAGAGATATTCGGTCAGAAAATTTTTTAAAAGTAAAATCAAAAAGTCGCAACAAAACAATTATTTATTTATTAAAAGTTTATAGATTGAGAATTAGCATTGTCAAGACGTAACATTTTGAAACTTATTTGCCAGTTATTATGAAGTTGTCAAAGTTAAACTATTTGGTTGTCATAGAGATTTAAAATTTCCCTGGATGGTGTTATCAGTAGTAATACCACAACAGATTGATATTCACGATAAGTCTGTCGATTTATTTCTAACGAAACTGAGTTGCTTGGACACACCACGAGTCCGTAGGACGAGTGGTGTTTTCAAGCAATTCAGTTGAGTTTAGAAATAAAAGACAGACTTATAAGATAAATTCAATCACGAGTGGTATTTTATTATTTCACGTTTCACATGTTTATTTCACGAACAAATATTTTGGTTGATAACTTCACTTGAAGTAGCACCGAAGCGACTCATTTTGATGCCTGTCTCTATAATTAATTTTTATTAAACTATCAAACATTGCTTTGCCATCCGTATCCATGGTTACGGTCATCCGTATCCATGGTTACGTCGTTGAAAACACCACGCTCACAGACCAATTAGAATTGAAAGACAGCTGGTGTTTTCGCTGTAATACAAGCTGTCTTTGGTTTGTGATTGGTCAGATTATGTGATAATTTTAAGGTGAGTGAAATAGTCAGTGTAATGTTAAAATGATTGGGTGATTTGTGTCACATGACAAGAAATAACGAAATTTAATTGGTCGTTAGCACTGACAAAAAATTTTCTCTCAAATTTTTTTTGTAGTCTTAGCATGGCGTCAGATTCACAGTTGAAAAGAGGAAATGTTTTCCCCAAATTTTTATAGAATAGAATTTGTCAACATTTTCTGGCTACGATAACAACATTACTTATCAGAATTAAATGTTCAAGAAGGATGTCCGTTAACTTTAGCTCCACCATTTTGGAAATAATAAAAAAATAAGGTTGCGCTGCAAAGTGCCGCTTCACAAAATCTCCACCAATTTTTTTTGTAGGTGAAAATTTCACCTATAAAAAAATTTGGTGATAAAGAATTTTGCGAAGCGGCACATTGCAGCACAACACTAACACAATTCAGCACAATTTTTTAATATTTCCAAAATAGCGGGACTAAGCTAACGGACATGACAAATTTACCATTAACATTTGCTTGCAACAAGGCTTGCAATTTTAGTCCATTGAACGGGTCTTTCCCCGGTATACATTTTTCGGCAGGAATAAGACTGGTGACAATAATTCAGTTTTATAACTGATTTCTTTCCAGTTGTTGAAATAATTGAAAAAGAATTAATGCAGTCCATTTTGCTAAAACACGCAGAAATAAAGAATCCAATTAATGTCACAGATTTTTTCAAGGATTTTTCTAATCATTTTACAGATAGAAACATTTATAAATACATATAAATATATATAAATACATGTAAATATATATAAATACACGTAAATATCTTAAATATTTAAATATTTTTAGATAGGTGTACAAATTTTTTAGAGTGGCACACCCCTCGGGGCATTCCATGTAAAAAACCATTACTTTATTTTTTCTTACTTATTTGACTTTCAATTGTTTTTTGTTGATGTTTTCGAAATCCTTGGAAAAAATACTATAAGCTACGTTAAATATTTTTATTCTATTTCCAAACATAAACAAAAAAATTTGGGTGAGAAAGTTATAGGATCACCTTGTACATCAGAACAGAAATATGGAACAAAATATGAACGCAATTTACTATCCAAAATATAAAAAAATTGTAAAAATGTTTTTTTCGTAGAGAATTGTGAATAATTTAAAAATACTCTAATTTACAATTACTACCATTGGCGTAGAAGTTGTAAAGAAATAAAGGGTTCGTGTTGCCTCTATCTACACCACTGGTGATATTTTTAACACATATTTTTTACTATTTTCTTAAACTCCACTTAAGATAAACGACTGCCAAATGTGGAATGAATGCATTGAAAAATATAAAAGTTATGCCACAAAAAAAATACCCAAATAAAAATTTCAATTCCCTGTATCTCAGAAACTACGCGCCTATCAGAAAAAGTTCATAATGCGAAAACCATTTATCTTTCAAAAATCTATTGAATTTTCAGTTGTCTGTATTTAAAACGGTTACACCCTGTATACACTGTCTCTTTAATGCTTCAAAATATCCGAGTTAAGAATTCTTGAGTACAAATTATGATGATTGACTAAATATTTTGTTATCAAAAAATGCTTCCCTGAAGTTATAGCCCGTCAAAGTTGCAGAAGAAAAACAAAGAAATCGGAATTAAATCAAGACGTGTTAAGTCAGAGCATTGTGTAAATAAATAATATAAAGAGGCGCAACCGTCAAGGGGCCGAGATTTTAGTATTGTATTTTGTTTCAATAATAATATTTATTCATAAGGCTCTATTTGAAATTGAACTCTGAATTTCATCAGCATTGATTGCATACAGAGATTTAATTTACGGTAAAATATAAAAATAAATTTAAAAAATACAGTGTGTCCCAGATTGGGGCCCGATGCATTGCTATCTCGCTTATTAACGGAGATGGAACGATGGTTAAATGGGGAAAGTTTTGCAGATTTTTATGGCTATTTCGAATCTATTTTCAAATTCCATGTAGCACCTATAGTTTTTGAATAATTTTCAGAAAACTGAAAGTTTGCTTTTTTTTGTTTCCTCCATAACTTTTTAAGCATTATTTATGCAGGTTGGAAACTTGTACATTATTAGAACACTTTTTAAAAATACATCTAATAGTGATAGCAAAATTTTTCTGCCGTCACTTGTTTTCGAGACTGACACATTAACTTTTGTTTTTCTTATGGGCACCATATTGGATTTTTATTTGATTAAATAGCATTTTTTATGCGCTTTTCAACGATGTATCACAATCTGAAAAAATTCTATACTGAGGTAGCAACGTAATAGAAAAACAGGTTTTTTAATGGTGGGCTATGAACAAAATTGGCAATTGTTCATAATATCTGTTTTCTCCTCATTAGAAAATCTTAACGCCATATTCTTATTTAAAATTATTAATACCTACTCTTAAATAAACTAGTGAACCCAAAAAAATAACAAAAAGGAACTCTTAACAATGAAACTCAACAACAATAAACAAAGTAACAACACAAAAGAAGAACAAAATCAGCAAATAATATAACTCTTGAAATACTTCAACGACGCACAATTTTCTGACGAATTGTCACAATAATTAATTGGAAACGTTTTGTTTTCCACCATATTTTGCATAGCCTACTTAACGTATCCTAGTGATATTAATTAAATATTTTTGACCATTTAACTTGTATCTAGCAATCTAGTTATATTATTTGCTGGTTTTGTTCTTCTTTTGTGGTGTTACTTTGTTTATTTTTGTTGAGTTTCATTGTTAAGAGTTCCTTTTTATTATTTTTTTGGGTTCACTAGTTTATTTAAGAGTAGGTATTAATAATTTTAAATAAGAATATGACGTTAAGGTTTTCTAATGAGGAGAAAACAGATATTATGAACAATTGCCAATTTTGTTCAGAGCCTACCATTAAAAAACCTGTTTTTCTATTACGTTGCTACCTCAGTATAGAATTTTTTCAGATTGTGATACATCGTTGAAAAGCGCATAAAAAATGCTATTTAATCAAATAAAAATCCAATATGGCGCCCATAAGAAAAACAAAAGTTAATGTGTCAGTCTCGAAAACAAGTGACGGTAGAAAAATTTTGCTATCACTATTAGATGTATTTTTAAAAAGTGTTCTAATAATGTGCAAGTTTCCAACCTGCATAAATAATGCTTAATAAGTTATGGAGGAAATAAAAAAAAGCAATCTTTCAGTTTTTTGAAAATTACTCAAAAACTATGGGTGCTACATAAAATTTGAAAACGGATTCGAAATGGCCATTAAAATCTGCAAAACTTTCCCCATTTAACCATCGTTCCATCTCCGTTAATAAGCGAGATAGCAATGCATCGGGCCCCAATCTGGGACACACTGTATATAACTTTAATATGCAGAAACATTATGATATAGGTACGTTTTTTATTTGCATTTTCACCTACAATTATTGTTAATGTCTTATTATTTGATTATATGTTTTATAAGGGGTATGTATTTATGCAAACTGTTGTATTAATAGCAAATGTAAATGGCAGAAGGTTGCGTACGTATTTCCTTCCGAGTTTCCTTCTCGTTAGCAAAGTTTTATTATTATTATTATTATTAATTTGTCTAATCGATTGGCAATTAGTAAAGTTTTTCTTTGTTTTTTATTAATGTTTATAATTATTGTCTCATTGTATACTATTAAGAAATGACGTGTATGGCATATATATTTTTATTTTTCTCTCGCGGATAACTATCACTATTATAATAATAGCATTATTTTGTCTTTTCCTTAAGCTGGAAATATATAGGTACTTGTATGTGTAGGTGTAGGTATATTATGATATTATCCCATATAAATGTTATTGGTAAGTTTTTGTTTCTTGTATTAAGCGCTTCAGTAAGGAAGACATATCCGGTCATGTGTGTAACAATATTTGTTTATATTTACTGGTACATCCTGACTACTTTTATTGTAATTTTCTTGCCCATTGCTAGTTCTGATTTAGTGCTTGACTTAAGAATTCGCTTACTTCCCTGTTCACTTTTATTAAGATATTCTTTGCTGTTGGTTACATATCATCACTCATTTAATATTATACTTATACAGGGTGGTTCAGAATTTACCGATTAAACTTCGGGAACTAATAGATTACGTTAAAATAAATGGACTTTCTTTAATAAACTTATATCTAAAAACGCATAGTTTCTGAGATACAGGGAGTCAAAGTTTAATTTAAAAAAAATATTTTTTAAAATATAATCTTAATTAGTTGAGGTATTTTTACGAAACTTGCTGACAAATTAACAGTAACAAGTAACGTTTTAAAAAAAAAAATTCGACTCGCTAATTTATACAGTGGCGGAGTATTCACTTTTTTAATTTTTACTTGTTAAAAAATAATGAAACGCCACTGGATAAATTAATTTTTTTTGGAAAAAGTTATTTGTTACTGTTAATTTGCCAAGCAAGTTTCGTAAAAATACCTCAACTAATTAAGATTATATTTAAAAAAATATTTTTTTTAAATTAAACTTTGACCCCCTGTATCTCAGAAACTATGCGTTTTTAGATATAAGTTTATTAAAGAAAGTCCATTTATTTTAACGTAATCTATTAGTTCCCGAAGTTTAATCGGTAAATTCTGAACCACCCTGTATATAGTAGGTATATATATTTATTATCTTTCCCACTATTTCTTTAATTACATTACTACTTATAAGTATACATATAAATAAAAAAGCATACTGCATATTATGATGATTATTTAAAATGTATGAACTTATAATAGCACATATTAATGCACGCTCATTGATAGCTGGTTTTGCAGGTTTTAAAGAAAATTTATTAGTGAACAATTATGACCTATATTTAATTAGTGAGAGCTGGCTGGGAGATCACGTGGATGATAATTCTATACAGATTCGTGGCTATAATCTTGTGAGACAGGATAGGTTAGGAGGTGCAAGGGGAGGAGGTGTTTGTATGTACATACACAATTCGCTAAAATTCGAAATAATTGAGGTAGGTCATTATGATTATTTATTGCATCCCGTCCGGAAAGTACAACAGTACAGTATTCATATGCGGCCGGAAAATGAGACATTACGGTATCAGAGCCGGTAAAGTACCGGAAACTTATTACGAACCAATCACAAACTGTTATTATACCTTTTGACAGTTGTTTGACATATAAAAATCAACCGTAAATTAAAAAATAGTGTCAAATGTCAAATGACATAAGAAAATAACCAAGTGTCAAATTATACAAATATACTAATATACAAGAAATGACGGGATGAAATAAAATATCATTCGACACACGTCCGTAAGGTGTTGCTCCAGCCTCGTTTAGATATTCTAGACTCGGCTCCTGACGTCGCCTCGTCCATAATATCTACTCGACTGTAACAAGTCACCTTCCGGACTTGTGACGAAAATTACTATTGGAGCACTTATGGATCAAAATTAAAGTATCAAAAAAAGTATTTTAAGTTAGGTAGGTTAATCCCATATGAGTAATTGTTCATAATGTGGAAAAAATAGAATATTACTCATAAAATTCCTTTATTGGACGTTACCGGTTTCGTGAACAATCTTTTTGTTTCACATCCTCAGACGTAACAGGACTACAATTAATTAAAAATAATGAATAAGGTGACTGTATGTAATAATTAATATTATTAAGTTATTAAAACTTAAAATAAATCACAGAGAGCAACTATATTTGACTATAAAAACACAAAAAATCTAAATAAAAACACACACTAAACATAGAATAATTTAAAAAACTTACTAAAATATTTAAATAACACTTTTAAATTTAGTTTAATTATAACATAATAAGTAAAGAAAAAAGAAGAAATGTACTTACATTTTTATAAATTAAAAACAAGGGTAGTCAAAATTTTTGAATTGTTTTCCAACATAGTCAATAATTAAATACAATGTACTATATGTACCTATTTAATTAATTAATAAAAGTGTTTTTAAAAATTTGTTTTCTTATTAAAATTTCAACGTGACGACAATACAACGAATTAAAATCAAATAAGAGGAATCATTAGTCTAGAAAATTCCAATTAAAAAATATGACGCCCTCTATCAGTAAATTTAAAAAGATATAACAATAAGTTAATAGCTATTAACATATCTAGGAATGTTATGACTATCATAACTGCCGCAGATGTCGGTTTGAAATCCGAGCTCGTAGAGCGAGGATTTTAAGACATCTAAGGCTGTTATGATTCATAACATCCGTGATTTGTTCAATAGTTTATCGGTTTCAGAAAATAAAGACATTATTAATAGATATTATCCTATTACTTTAGTTTTGATTTTTAGGTTTTAGCAACTCTGCATTTTTTGGCCCAAGGAGATTACCAATCCGGTGTTGGTGCTGATAAGTTTATAGCAGTGGCTCAAAGCACTGCCAGTAAAATAATAAATGAAATTATAGAGATTATTGTCACACATCTATTTAGAAACCATGTGAAATTTCCTACAAATGAAGAAGATGTGAATGATGTAATGCGTGGGTAGGTATACCTTCTTAATTTTGATTAATATTTACTTACATAGATTTTTTCTTTCTTTAGTTTTGTACAAAAATTCAACTTTCCTCGTGTAAGGGGTGCAATTGATTGCTCTCATATTGCAATATTGGCTCCCCCAGTTGATGATCCAGTACAGCCAGCATTAGCGTATTACAACAGAAACGGTTTTTACAGCATTAACGTTCAGACAGTAAGAACATCGCGATTAAGCTGGAATATTTAGGTTTATTTTTATTTTTTTTTAATTTAATAGATCTGTGATTCTGATTTGAAAATTCGGGCCATTAATGCTCGATTCCCAGGGGCTACTCATGACTCTGCCATATGGATGACATCAACTATTAATCGGTACTTGCAGAGACGTTTTGAACAAGGAGATGAGTCGTGGTTATTGGGGGATTCAGGTTATCCACTAGTACCTTATTTGTTGACTTCAATAAATGCAGTTGATCCCGAAGACGACACACCTGAAGGTCGATATAACCGATGTCACATAAGCGCCCGAGGCGTCATTGAAAGGTGTTTTGGAGTATTGAAGCAAAGATTTCGTTGTTTGTTAAAGCATCGAGTGTTACATTACTCACACAGAAAAGCTGGATTGATTGTATATGCCTTTGCTGTGCTACACAACATAATGGTCGATAGAAGAATTGAATTTGATGAAGAGTATGAAGATGACGATTACGAGGATGCTGATAATAATGAAGCAAACGATGAGCCTCATGACATCAGTAAATGAATTAAATGTTATTCAAAATGGGCACTAACTACTTCAATTTGTTTTAGATGGTGACTTATTGGCCGCAGGAAGAAATACTAGGAGTAGGCTGATCAGACATAATTTTTAAGTTAATAGTATTATAAAATATAATCAGTTATGGTAGTATAGGCAAGATAGAGTATAAGTAAATCGAAAATAAGAATTGAAACTTTTATTTAAATAAATTTTTATAAATTATTTGGAACAATAAATATTACATAAAAACAAGTGAATGAATTACGGAGTGCTTAAGAAATACAAGTAAATACGGATAACATGCGTTGCATAAAATAAAAAAATACTAGTCAATTTATTTAAAATTAAAAATCTCTATGACGTTATCTCATCCTCTTCATTTTCTGATACCATTTGGGTTGTATTCTTTTTGTCCATCATGGTAGTATATTGGGAAATGGCTAATGCTAATTGTGATAATGCGTTGCTGAAATTGTTGATGGAATCTCCAATATGAATCATAGCACCACTTATTTTGTTTGAGCCTTCGGAATAAATTTTGGCCGATTCATGTAGTGTGGACACAGAAGTTAAATAAGTTGCTTTGTTTGTTCTTGGTTTTGTTGTTCTTTTTTTGTTAAATATTAGACGTGAACTACTTGGTGTAGCCGTCGTACATTCAGTGTGTGTTTCTCTCGGTAAATCTTGAAATTGAGCTTGAGATGGTTCTTTCAAAATGGTAGAATCTTCCACGTAAAAATTTAAATCTAGAAACAAATTTTATAAATGAGTGAATATTAAAATTTAATCCTTACCTTCTCCAGCAGGGGACAGTGCCATAACTGTCTGGTTTTCAGTTGCTTCGTTGAGAGTCTCTGGAGCTATATCTTCTTCCGGATCCAATTCATCTGGCAGGACCAAGCATTCTGTAACAGATACCCACCCTATTAATCCCAGCAGCTTCTCTTCTGTATCCGTTAGTGGCTTTGCAGTATTGCTGCCTCCACCTGTTGCACCTTGTGAAATCTTAAAAGCTCTTGCTTTCTTTTTTGTCCTAGACTTGAATTCTACGAAAAACCGCCGCCATTCATCTCCAGATTTTTTGGGACCCTTGACTTGATTTATGATTTTGCTAGCAGAATTCCACATCTTACCAATTTCCATTGTTCTCGATGGGTGAGGCTTCAATGTGAGTACTGCTTTATTCTGTGACAGAGCCAACAAATCAACGAGTGCATTGGTCTGCTCAGCTGTCACTTGTGATCCCCGGCTTCTTTTTGCAGAAGGTGCATCCATTTTTTTATCTGATATATTCATAGAGATAGAATATAATAGGGAGACGGCATCACGTGGCAAAAGTGGTTTCATGTCCGCCATATTGCTACTACTTTTTTGTCAAAAATGTCAAACTGTAGTGTCAATTGTTGTCAGTTTATGTTGAGCAATATTTAGCATTTCATTTGTGTTTTGAGAACTGTCTAAGTATTTTTTGTTAGTTTGTCTTGTGCTGTGCGTAGCTGCTGTAGCAGAGACGGCGTGGATAAAAAGATGTCGGGAATAACATTTCATAAGTTAGTATAAACAATAAACAGAACCGTACCTACAAAATTATGGTATATAAATGCTATTATTGGTAGTGTACTTTATACATGCTACAGCGTAGGACAAAGGGCGGCGGTAGACAAATACAAGCATCTTAGAAGGGAAGAGAAATGCGACAAGAAAGGTTTTTAAACCAAGAACTAATATCTGTAGAGTCAGAGTCAAAGGACGAAACTTAAAAAGCAATAAAAAATATATTCTATTTGGATGGACAGAACATTTTAAAGAGCTGCTGGCCGGAGGACCAACCCAAATGAAACACTGAAACCATTCTCTGAAGCCCACCTCGGAGAATATCAGTCAGGATTCAGACCAGGTCGCTCAACTACCAACCAAATGTTCACTTTGCATCAAATCCGAGAAAAATCCAGAGAATTTGACATTGGTATAGCACTGGTATGCACCACATGTCATCTACTTTAAAGCAGCGTATGATAACATTCTTAGGTCGATGTTGCACGATGTTATGAACGAACTCGGAGTACCAATGAAGCTACCTTGTCTGATTAAAATGACCATGGTTGATACCACGTCCGCAGTTAAACTTCAGAACGACATAATATAGGAAGGATGGGGTACTGTATATTTATGTATTCTGAAACAATGTATAACATGGGTATATAAATTAAAGATAAATTTACTTATTTGCCTATTGTTTTACTTTCCATATTTACCATCATCCACACACCCGTAGGAACTGGTACTATTGACCTAATAGTGCAGTTTTCCTTCAAAGGGACCTATAAGCCCCATAAAACTAGTTCCACTAGATTAAATATCTAGTCTAAAAAGAACCAAAAACTTCACAGAATTTCGTTGATTACGAAAGTTGAAAGTTGACCAACTAAAATCGAATCGTGAGAACGTGCTTAATCCAACTCTGTTAAAGCCGCCATATTGGTGCTACAATAAGCTCCGCCCAGTGGTACCGTTATTTCCTTATCTATTTATATCGTACAGCGTCTCCTTATATTCTATCTCTATGGATATATTGAATACGTTATAATTACAAATAACAAGGTACCTACTTACCATATCTCCATGCAAACACTTACCACAAAAGTTGTCGAAGTGCCAGACAAAACAAGAACCACAATATAACAGTAACAAAATCACAAGTGCAACTCTTACTATCAAAAAAATCAAATAAAAAATGTGGCATTCGTCAGTGCATCTGTCAAAAACATTTAAATCAACTAACTTCTCACTATTCGTTTGAACTATTGTAATCATGGTGTTTAAGTATTTGATTTTTAATCACCGTGGCTAGGTTTTGATTTAGAAAATAGCAAATATGACTAAAGTAACTATGCGAGTGATTAAAAATTTATTTCTAACCACATTGTTACGCTAATCATTTTCTTAACCACTTCCTTATAGAATCAGACCGATTACCTTTTGATATTCTCTTATTAATAACGTTTTCATTTCATTAGTTGGTCAAGTCTGTATGGGTTGATTTGTCGCCATGGTTACAGTTATATTTTGTTTGTTTTTATTTGTTACCTTTTTTCATATTACATAAATGTTTACATTTTTAATGTCATAACGGCTACATAAAAATGGACCTTGGATTGCCTGAAAATACATTTCAGTTGGATTTCAGTATTTAATTATTATTGTTTGGAGTTTTCTGTCTGTTTGTATTAATAAATAGCCCTATAGTTTCATTATTTATTATTTCATCTGTTGACAGTTATTGACAGATCTGTATTGTAATATTACCGTACAAGCAATAAATATAACTGTACAACTTTAGTTATGACTTATTTACCAGCCTACTTTTGCATATGTAAACAAAGGATTAATATCCTGAAACCGATAAAAATCAATAAAAAGGAAACCACGTATAAAGAACCATGTGAATTGGAGCTTATTCTTATTCTTATTTCATTATAGATGGCATAAATAACAATTATTGTAAAAATGGAGAATAAACTATCCTATGGTATCACAGAACTGTAGTCCAGTGTGTTGCATCTTCTATGACTTTTATGTTCTGTGGTATAATTAAGTTATGAATGATAACGGATTGATTAGAACAAATACAAAATTAAATAACAACAGAAAAGGTAAACGAAGATTCAAATTGTACTTGTGAATTAAGAGATAATGAATTTAGGTTTTTTGATTCTTTCAGAATTTCCAAACTTTCAAGGTTATTAATCAAACGGCCCTTACCCGCGAGGTGTAATATTTTAAGGTTATTATCAAAATTATGATTATTATCTACTAAGTGTTTAGCAAAATGTGAGAAGCCTGAAGATGAGTTTATACAACGAACATGTTCTTTTAAACATGTTTTAAAATTTCTATACGTACATCAGATGTAAACGGCGTTACAGGAATTACATCAAAGCTTGTATACCCCACATCTATCAAGAGGGTCTATTTTATCTTTACCATTGATAAATAAATTTCCTATGGAGTTGGATGATTTAAAGGCAATATGAAAATGATTTTTGAAACAATTTGAAATTTTGTATGAAGCAGGTCCTATGAAAGTGAGTGTACGATATGGGATTTCTGTAGGAATATCTCTATATGAATTTATGTAAACTCTAGTTTGTATATATTTGTTCAATCTTTTAATTAGTAAGGTATCTATTAAGGACGTATTGTAATTGTGAGTAATTGCTATCTGCTTTATAACCGAAAGTTCTTGGTTATAATTTTCTAGAGATAAAGGTATTTTTAATAATCTATTAATGTAAAGGGGCCCACAAACTGCGTTTTGATCGACGATTTTGTTCGACGAACAAATCTCTTCGAACATAACCGGCAACGTACAGTTGCACACACACCTCAGTTTTGTTCTAGCAGCCTCAACGTAGACAATACTGAGTTTTTAATATGAAGACCATACATGTGTATGCAGTGGCGGTGGCATTAGCCATAAAATCAAAAAATAAAAAGAAACGAAAGAAAAATTTTCCACAAATACGGAAGACTGCGGACATACGTCTATAAATTGTAATAAAAACTTTCTGCTAATCTGGCGCATATCACTCATATTGTACAACTTAACAATACCTCCTTGCTCTCTCCATAAATGGGCACTACAAACTACAAAGAATACACTGTTGCAATTGTAACTACGCTACTGCAAATACCGTCGTTTTTTAAAAATGTATGCGCCACACTGCAGACTTGCGAGTTTATCGAACAACACCGACGAATAAAATCAGGCTGAACTTGATTCTTTTCATCGGTTTTGTACGCCAGCGAATAATACCATACACTTCGGTTTTGAGTCGTTTTTGTTCGAAGACACGTGTTCGTCGAACAAAACCGTCGAACAAAAACGCAGTTTGTGGGCCCCTTTACAATTGAAAGCTGCCATTTTATGTGAAAAAGGGTGCAAGGAGGTGTTGTCAATGACTACACCTGTGTGAGTAGGTTTCCTATAAATATAATAATGACAAACATAATTTTAATATTTATAGGAAACCTACTCACACAGGTGTAGTCATTGACAACACCTCCTTGCAACCTTTTTCACATAAAATGGCAGCTTTCAATTGTTACATTAATAGATTATTAAAAATACCTTTATCTCTAGAAAATTATAAACAAGAACTTTCGGTTATAAAGCAGATAGCAATTACTCACAATTACAATACGTCCTTAATAGATACCTTACTAATTAAAAGATTGAATAAATATATACAAACTACAGTTTACATAAATTCATATAGAGATATTCCTACAGAAATCCCATATCGTACACTCACTTTCATACAAAATTTCAAATTGTTTAAAAAATCATTTTCATATTGCCTTTAAATCATCCAACTCCATAGCAAATTTATTTATCAATGGTAAAGATAAAATAGACCCTCTAGATAGATGTGGGGTATACAAGCTTTCATGTAATTCCTGTAACGTCGTTTACATCGGATGTACGTATAGAAATTTTAAAACACGTTTAAAAGAACATGTTCGTTGTATAAACTCATCTTCAGGCATCTCACATTTTGCTAAACACTTAGTAGATAATAATCATAATTTTGATAATAACCTTAAAATATTACACCTCGTGGGTAAGGGCCGTTTGATTAATAACCTTGAAAGTTTGGAAATTCTGAAAGAATCAAAAAACCCAAATTCATTATCTCTTAATTCACAAGTACAATTTGAATCTTCGTTTACCTTTTCTGTTGTTATTTAATTTTGTATTTGTTCTAATCAATCCGTTATCATTTATAACTTAATTATACCACAGAACATAAAAGTCATAGAAGATGCAACACACTGGACTAGAGTTCTGTGATAGCATAGGATAGTTTATTCTCCATTTTTACAATAATTGTTATTTATGCCATCTATAATGAAATAGAATAAGCTCCAATTCACATGGTTCTTTATACGTGGTTTCCTTTTTATTGATTTTTAACTTATTGTTATATCTTTTTAAATTTACTGATAGAGGGCGTCATATTTTTTAATTGGAATTTTCTAGACTAATGATTCCTCTTATTTGATTTTAATTTGTTGTATTGTCGTCACGTTGAAATTTTAATAAGAAAACAAATTTTTAAAAACACTTTTATTATTTAATTAAATAGGTACATATAGTACATTGTATTTAATTATTGACTATGTTGGAAAACAATTCAAAAATTTTGACTACCCTTGTTTTTAATTTATAAAAATGTAAGTACATTAGTTCTTTTCTCTTTACTTATAATTGTATATTAATTTATTTAATATTATGTTATAATTAAACTAAATTTAAAAGTGTTATCTAAATATTTTAGTAAGTTTTTTAAATTATTCTATGTTTAGTGTGTGTTTTTATTTAGATTTTTTGTGTTTTTATAGTCAAATATAGTTGCTCTCTGTGATTTAAGTTTTAATAACTTATTCATATTAATTATTACATACAGTCACTTTATTCATTATTTTTAATTGATTGTAGTACTGTTACGTCTGAGGATGTGAAGCAAAAAGATTGTTCACGAAACCGGTAACGTCCAATAAAGGAATTTTATGAGTAATATTCTATTTTTTCCACATTATGAAAAGTATTTTACATTGGAGTTATGTACCGTCCTCCGAACACAAATGTAAATGATTTCCTGGACTCTTTCGAGGATACTATATCTGACATATTACCAAATTGTGATGATATATTATGCTTAGGTGATGTTGCTATTGACCTCCTCAATTTAGAAAATCATGACACAATAAAATTTATCAATTTATTGAACGACCTTGAACTTTCTCAGTTAATTAATGATCCTACAAGAATATCAGTAAATAAATTGTCTCTTATTCAATTATGAAAACTTTATCAATGACCTTCAGTCTCTAACATTTTATAACATTTTTTTGATTAATGACATTGAGAATAAAACTTCTTTATTTTAATGAGTTAATTATTTCCTTATTTGATAACCACGCACCCTTAAAAACTGTAAGATGCACGAAACCTAAGCACCCTGGTTAACAGAAAATATTAAACTAATGATGAACTTGAGAGATCATGCACTATCACGACATAAAAATTCAAAAAACCCTGAACATTATAATTACTACAAAATACTGTAGAAAACGAAAAAAAAGCATATTTAAATTACAGAATTAGAACTGGTAAATCTAAAACATTATGGAAAGATTTAGATAATTTAAATGTTCACTCCAGTAAAAAGAAAAATATTAACATACCTGCCTATCTATCGAATGTTAATGAAATAAACAGTTTTTTTATTGATTCTGCTAAAAATATACCTTGTGGTAATTTAAATGAGACTAAATCATTTTATACTGATCATTCATTTATTAATTTTGAACAAAAATTTTTGAAGGTTTTTGAAATAATTAGATCATTAAGTAGTAATGCTGTAGGCTTTGATAAAATTAACTTAAGTACGATTACATATTGTTGCCCTTATATTATACCCTTTATTACTCATATAATTAACTCTTGCATTTTGGAAAATTACTTCCCTAATCTTTGGAAAGCTTCTGTAGTTATTCCTTTACCGAAAGTCAGTCAGCCTAATGAACTCAAACATTTGAGACCAATATAGATTTGGCCTCCTCTCTCTAAAGAGTAATGTCAAATCAATTGAAAAATCATCTTGCCATATATGACATTTTACCCACAACTCAATCAGATTTTAGAAAAAATTACAGTTGTAGTACTGCATTATCACACATAACTGATGATATATTAACAGCATCTGATCAAAATGAATTAACAGTGTTAATTCTATTAGATTATTCTAAAGCATTTGATTGTATTAATCATGAAGTTTTGTTGTCTATATTATCTTACATAGGTTTGGGCCAAAATGCCTTACATCTTCTAAATAATTACTTAGCTAATAGAAAACAAATAGTAATGCTTAATAATGGTGTTTCTCAAGAAGGGCTACTAGATCGGGGTGTACCACAAGGGTCGATTTTGGGTCCCTTGCTGGTTTCTATTTACACAAGTCAACTACATACTAAATTAAAAACATGTAAAGTGCACTGTTATGCAGATGACACTCAATTATATAAGTCGTTTATGCCAGGAAGTATAGTTGAAGTCAGTAATGCCATAAATTCTGATTTAAATATATTAATAAATTCATCAAAAGATCATGGATTATGTATAAACCCAACTAAGTCTGCAGCAATGTTATTTGGCAAAGCAGCATTACGCAAAAAATATGATAATATCCTAGATATAAAAATTGATGATACGTCACTGAAATTTCTTAATGAAACAAAAAACTTAGGGCTCATTATTGACACTGATCTAAGATTTAAAACGCATATAAATATAAATACTTGTATAAGAAGGCTTTTTGTAATTTAAAAATTATATATGCTTGCAGAAATATCTTATGTAAGAACACTATCAAATTACTGTGTGATGCTCTTGTTTTGTCAAATTTTCATATTGCGAAGTAATGTATGGTCCCAGCCTGGATGTAATGATGTCAAAAAGAGTACAAAGGATTCAAAACTCATGTACTAGGATAATTTGTGGTGTTAGACGGAGTAAGCATATTTCGCATAAAATCAAAGAAATATTAATATGAATAACAGGCGCTTACTTCACTCTGCAATTTTTTATCACAAGATTGTTACCACGGAAACTCCATCTTATTTATATAACAAAATTAGATTCAGAACGGATGTTCACAATGTTAATATAAGAAGGAAATCATTGATTACACCTCCAGTTCATAAAACTAAGCTGTATGAAAGGTCTTTCTGGTTAAATATCTCCAAAATATACAGGGTGAATACCAACAACTCATTTTAATTTTAAGTGGGGGTTTCTGCTGATATTTATAACACAAATTACCAATAAAAAAATATAAAAAAGAAAGTTGAAAAACTGACCTACCCTACGTAAAATTCTGGTAAACTTTTGAGTACCGCTTCGTCGCTATACCGACCCGCTTATGGGGTGAACAACACGCCTTGTATACAAGTCACAGACTCCAAGTTCTAACGTTAAAAACGTGACAAAAAACGTCTAATAAAGTAAGCCGCCGTTTGACGGTCATTCATAAATTTGCGGTCGGAGACAAGTTAATTGACAGTGGCAGCAAAAACTAGTGAATTTATGATTGCAAAAAACAAGGTGAATGCCAGAGGCAAAGACCTATCCTGATTTATTTTCTGTTGAGATAGGTCAGTTACGAAGTTCTGCAAATGTTGACGTATTTTAATTTATTTTCTTTCTCGAAAACTACAGGGTATATATTTTTTATTTTTTGGTATATGGCCTTACCATTAAGGGACCTACCATCCCATAAAATTAAAATGAGTTGTTGGTATTCACCCTGTATAATAATATTTCGGTAGACATAAAAAATTGTGATGCTAATAAATATAAAAGGAAATTAAAGAAAATTTTGTTAGAAAATCAATGAACAGTATGTTTTGTATTGTTTGAATTTTAAATTAAAACAAAATATGAGGGTGATGTAAAAATTGTAGTTTAAAAAAGAAAAAGAATTTATAATAATATATATTATGATTGGAATTAAGGTGAGCGGATTCTTGGGGCAAGTATTGCTTTTTGAACTGGTTAATGGGTAAGGTAGGTAGATAGGAGGTTAAGTGGCAGACCAGTGTACTTACACTGAACTTCGCCTCTTTCAGTATTGCATATATATAAATTAATTTTGTAATTTTGAAATTTTTATTTGTAATTGTAATTGTGCAAACTGAAATAAAGACCATTTATTATTAATATTATTATTATTTTTTTTTGCCAATAGCTGCAGTCAGGATTGTTATTAATTCTTAGTGCCACGGGAAGGCATTTGTAATTCGGTTACATAGCCCTAAATATTGTAGATGATTCTGTAGTTATTGGCAAAAAAAATACAACACTAAAATCTCGGCCCCTTGACAGTTGCGCCTCTTTATATTATTTGTTTACTCAATGGTCAGAGCAACTAAATTTGGTAGGAAGTTTTAGATCTACTATTGTTAATTTTATGCAATATGAAAAATAAATATAAATTGGAATGCCTTTTTAAGGGGGTTGGGTCGCATTACCACCTTCTGAACTTTTTTTTCTTAGAAGAAAATTAGGTAACAGATATATGCTTGACAAGTAACGTGTAAAATAAGTCTTTTGTATCAATTGCATTACTCTCGTAGGAGGAGCCATTTCCGAGAAAAATAGTAAAGAAAGGAGAATTGCATTTAATTAATTAATTATCCTATAAATTATGCATTTTTGAGGTAATTATGAAAACACTAAAATCCTGGCTAAGATGATGGTTTTTTAATCGATTATTTTGACTTTGGTAAAATTTTGCATACAAATGTCTTATAACTAATACAGTCTTCATGAATTAGTCGACATTCACTTGGTTTATGGTGAATGCCCCACTAATTGTCTTGCATCTGCAAACAGGTATGCGGAAAAATTTTCCAATCGGCAAATACTTCATTATCCTGACTTCACGCCTCTTGATTATTATTTATGGGGTTGTATAAAGACTAAGATGTATGAAACTCCTATTAGTCCAATCATTGAATATATTGTAGAGTGCATGGAATATGCGAGACTTTTTGACTTCAGGACCTAGTTAGGAGTAGTTAGTAGGTAAACATACTAAAAGTCCCCGCCCCTGGGAGGTGAGCTTACGGTATGAGAAGGGGGAGAAGGTCCCATTTTTGAGTTTTTCGATTATATCTCGGAAACGGTGTACTCTAGAAAAAATATGTTCTATACAGGGTGATTCATAAGTAATGGTACACAGACCACCAGCAGATTTCGAACGTAAAAATATCGCGATTTAGCCAAACTTACCTTAGTCCAAAAGTTAATAGTAACCAAGATACAGGGTGTCAAAGTTTAAATTTATTTTTTAATTTTCCTTTGTAATTTAATGAGTTTTTATAATTTTCTTGTAAAAATTTATGAGTGGGGGTTATTTGGGATGAGGAATCATAATACACGTTCAGTTTTGGTATAACCCCTAAAGGGCGCTACGTACGCTGCGTTTAATGTGTAAAGATGACCGTAACTTTTTTGTCCGCACCCATACGGCAGATTTCGCTTATTAATTTCATTCTTCTATCATTTTTTAATAAAAAAGGTATACTTGTTTCAAGTCTCTAAATACAACAGTTTTTGAGAAAAGTGCAAATCAAAAACTTCATGCAAATTCACTATGAGATGTGAAAAATTATTTTTATTATTTTGGCGGCAAAATTCGAAAATTCTGCTGATTTAATTCAATTATAAGACGCTCTCGATTATGCATTCAGCAAAATGGTTCTCATTTCGAACATTTATTAAATTAATTTATTTGTGGTCCATTTGTAGTTCTTATTATTAAAAACATTGTTGTTATTAAAATTATTTTATTACAAGTCAGCATTTGGTGCTAGTTTTTTCCGTCTTTGAAGTTGAATTACTCGAAAATGATGCATTTAATTGACATATTAAGAGATACAAAAAAGTCGATAAATGGTACAGGGAATAACACAAGTACATCGATTTTGTGAAAAAACAGTGGCGTACCTTTGTTTTAAAATAATTTTTTACTAGCCTGTACGCACGCCCCTGTATTCTTGATAAAAAAATTGCAACCACTATCCGATAAAGAATGTAAAACAACCTCTCTATGCTAAATTTCAAAGAGCTATCTTTTGTTAGTATAGAGTTATGGCCAATTATTCTAAAAAAAATTCCATCTTTAACACCCTGTAGATCTTAAAAGAAGCAGAATTCGACCATGGTTTATAGGACAAAATGTCTTTATTTTACGCTGAACTAGCTCCTGGTAAAGTCCTGCTATTATAAACTGGACCACCCTGTATACATATTTGTCGAATATCCAACGGTTTTCGAGATATACGTTATTGAAAATCGATAATTTTCTAAAAAATCATTTTTACCTAACGCTTTTTGTCAAACATTTGCTTCTAGTGCCTCCAACGATCGTTTCTCAGAAAAACTGTAAAAACGAAGTTATAGAGCATTAAATTTCCTTCACTATATACACGTTTGCTACTTTATCTTCAACCAATCAAAAGTTATAGAATTTCTAACATGTACGCTCAATTTCAATGTTCCTCTAGAAATGGGGATGTTGACGCTACCATGATGATTAACATTTTAACAATAGAAATAAGGTAGTTGCAATTGACACAACACTTTTTTTATAATTATAGCTTTTATTATATTACGAAGCATATAATGAAAGTATTTACATGGACTGATAGTAATTAAAAAATGAAAAAATAATCATTCAAGGTGACATCTTGGTTTTTTTTGAGGCGAAAGGGTCGTTGCTCATTCATCTTCGTCAGCAGTGGAGACGTTGTCCAAAGAGATTGGTAGTGTATCGATGTCATCGTCGTCACCTTTTTCCTGAATTAATATGCCGACTCTGTTGTTGCAACTGCCCTTGCAATTCGGGCATGCGACAGAGCAGTTTAACGATGTTTTTTTTACAACCACCTGCCACCGTCACATCCTTCCGTGCATCGGCAAAAAATCATCTTCAAGATTTCGTCAGGAGCAGCATCCAACTTTGACAGTTTCGGAACTAGTTGGTCATTCCTCCTCTCCCAACCCCAATCGGCGCCCCACCATTAGGTTCCTCCTCTAACCACAGGTGCACTTGGTGGTACGTCCGGAATGCATGCTGCTTAACAGCTCCTTCAGTTGGAGGGAGACTTGAGCGATCAGGCTTTATGTTTGCAGCTGCTTTGACAAATGATTTGTAGTGGAACTCGTTGAGGGATTTTTCTGTGGCTAGAGCGTCATACCATGAGAGGGTACTCACGATCCCAGCTGTCTCAATGGAGTCAGGGGAAGAAGAACAGCTGGCAAATACCTCAGCTGCACGTTGTATGACTTTGGACTTCTGGTACATTTTGACAAAACCCACTTTACTCTTGCGATACGCTACGGATGTTGAGTCACAGCTTGTGAATGCATGCAAGAATAACAAATGGGCATTGTCCTTCATTTCAGCTCCTGCTGCAGCTGTTGTGAGGAATATACAATAGTCTTGACCTTTCCTCTTCCAGATTTTACCAGCAGAATGTCACGATCAGTTGGAGTTTTGGAGAACAGCCTAGTCGACGTCCTCTCCAATAACAGCTACCGAGGAATTTTGCGATCTGTTGATAGCTGTCTTCACAATATTAACGTCAGCATCGCCTGAAGCTTGGAGCATATTTACCCATTTTTCTGCAGCTGCATCATCAGCAGGTTTATCAGCTGACTCTTATTATGATAGTTGGAAAGGAAATCATAATCATAATCATCATGGTAGCGTCAATATACTCATTTCTAGAGGAATATCGAAATTGAGCGTACATGTTACAAATTCTATAACTTTTGATTGGTTGAAGATAAAGTAGCAAAAGAGTAGTGAAGGAAATTTAATGCTCTATAACTTCGTTTTTACAGTTTTTCTGAGAAACGATCGTTGGAGGCACTAGAAGCAAATGTTTTACAAAAAGCGTAAAAATGGTTTTTTTGAAAATTATCGATTTGCAATAAGGTATATCTCGAAAACCGTTGGATATTCGACAAATATGTATATACAATTTTATAGGAAATTTAATTAGCTTTCATTTTTATATAGAACATATTTTTTCTAGAGTCCACCGTTTCCGAGATATAATCGAAAAACCCAAAAATGGGACCTTCTCCCCCCTCTCCCACCGTAAGCTCACCTCCCAGGGGCGGGGACTTTTATTATATTTACCTACTAACTACTTCTAACAAAGTCCTGAAGTCAAAAAGTCTTGCATATTCCATGTACTCTACACCCCTCTTTTGAACACTCATTGACTGGATTATACAGTGTGGAACAGCCAAATGGAATAAATTCAGTATCTCAATTATTGTGCATATTTTTTAAAAATCCCGAGACATGTCGATTTTGGATTCTGAAATGACATCCAGCAAAGTACAAATTTCATCCCTAATTTCAACCCCCTTCAAGTGGCAGTTGCAACCTCTAAATTTTTAAATGGGAAGTAGGGGATTGTGATACCTCATTTGAAAGGTCTTTTCATTCTCTATTCAAAAATTCTATGGTTTTAATATTTATTGCAAAAATTAATAGTAAAATTAATTCAGGTGCTTGACGTAATTCGCTACAGCAAACTAAAAAGAAATAATTTCAATGCAGGAAATATTTAAAATGAGTTCCTTGAATGTCTTGGCAGCATCCGAATCGTAAATAAAGATGTTTTCTAACGTTTTTCAACATTTGAGGCGTGACCCACCTAACTAATTTCGTCAAGCAGACCATTAATTTTTGCAGTAAATATTAAAACCATGGCATTTTTGAATAGAGAATGGAAAGACCTTTCAAAAGAGGTATCACAAGCCCCTACTTCCCATTTAAAAATTTAGGGGTTGCAACTGCCACCCGACGGGGGTTGAATTCAAAGATATAATTTGTACGTTGCAGGATGTCATTTCAGAATCCAAAATCGACGTGTCTCGGGATTTTTAAAAAATATGCACAGTAATTGAGATACTGAATTTATTCCATTTGGCTGTTCCACACTGTATAGGCACGAAACAACTATGGGCATGTATTCATCATGCTTTTGTGGAAGTTTGTCAAGATGTAGGAGGTAGGAGTATCGTTTCAAGTGGGACGATCTCTCATTTGCCGTATTAACTTGTGTATACAAGAGACTGGCGTCTTACATGTTTTGTTCCTGGTTTTTAATTACTTTAACATTTTAAATAAAATTACAACTTTGATTAGTCACTTGATTGTTTGTATTTTCTGGATAACAAATATTTTGTCAATCATCATGATTTGTACTCAATTTCCAACAAGGTTATTTTGAAGCATTAAACAGATACCCTGTATACAGGGTGTTTCTAAATCACATGTAAATCTCTAAACCACATATTCCTTACTAAATATGACAAAAACTTTCTATAAACATATATCCGGAATCGACTCCTAAGGGAGCTGGAGGCACCTCAAGATGGCACTTAAAAAGTAGTTTTTTTGAATTATTTCGGAAATGACGTAACGAATTTTTTTCATATTTGGAATATACAATTAAATAATGGATTCGCCTAAAATACTAAAATTTGATCAAATTCAGTTAACTCAAAATACATTTTTTAGCCGCCACAGATAACATTTTTTATCAGAAAAAGCCACTGCATTGCTAAAGAGTAAAAATTTTTAATTTTTAAATAGAATGATTAATTATCTGACTTTTCCTTCTTCTGTAAAATTTTGCTTGCATTCCGTTTCTGAAGAAATGTAAGAAATCTGCATTAGCTCTGCTCTTCAAATTATTTTATATCAAGTCAATTTATGGAAAGTCGATGACTAATGACGGCTGGTAAATTTTCAATGTTCGATATTTCAATTTAGAGACATGGGACCTATACCAAATTAAAAGAGGTTTTATTTGGAGAAAAAAAAATTGAAAAACAATTTGTGAAAAAAATTTCCGAAAATCCCATCGCAAAATTTTACAGAAGGAAAAATCAGATAATGAATCATTCTATTTAAAAATTGAAAATTTTTACTCTTAGCAACGCAGTGGCTTTTTCTGATAAAAAATGTTATCTGTGGGGGCTAAAAAATGTATTTTGAATTAACTGAATTTGATCAAATTATAGTATTTTAGGCGAATCCATTATTTAATCGTATATTCCAAATATAAAAAAAATCGTTACGTCATTTCCGAAATAATTTAAAAAACTACTCCAGCTCCCTTAGGAGTCGATTCCGGCTATATGTTTATAGAAAGTTTTTGTTATATTTTTAAGTAAGGAATATGTAGTTCAGAGATTTACATGTGATTTAGAAACACCCTGTATACAGCTCCATTACTTTTCGGACACCCTGTATATACAGTTGAGGTGATTTGTACTCAAGAATTCTCAATTCAGATATTTTGAAGCATTAAACAGTATATAATACCAAATTTGAGCTTCAGTTGAATTGGCACTAATCATTGATTAAGGAATGAAAAAGATACGCGACTCCAATGGTAAAGTGCGAGCGTTAATTTGGGGGCGAGATTTTTGGTAAGTTGTGGGCATTCCTGTGATTCACGTAGTATGCTTTTGATAAACCTGTATCGTGTCTGGTTTTATATAATTTATAATCTAGTGGTAATAAAAATTGATGTTCAGATTGATTTTACTTTAAAATTATGTGACGGTTGAAAGTCAAACAAACGTTGAGAAATAGCTGGCAGAGGGAACATACTACGTTAATAATTTTGAACTAAAATTAATCTGAACATTAAACTTATATTACCACTAGATTATAAATAATATAAAACCAGACACGACACAGGTTTATCAAAAGTATACTACGTGAATCACAGGAATGCCAAAAACTTACCAAAAATCTCGCCCCCAAAATAACGCTCGCACTTTACCATTGGAGTCGCGTATCTTATTCATTCCTTAATAAATGCACTAATGTAGTTTTCACTAATCACTAAAACATCGAATAGCTAACTCTACGAGCGATTAGTCAACTAAATTGGTACCATTGTGAAAGATTTAAACCGAATTGAGTTTAGATGTAATCACCCTCAATAATGCTACCTATGGTTGACAAAATGCGCGTTAAATATTCGATGTGTTGTTTTTTTTTGTGGCTACTGAAACTCATGTGTATTAAATCAAAAGTAGCAACCTCTTTAGGTGCAGTTGAATTAAATAAGTTGTAAATATTATTACCTCGATTTTTCATCTGACCATGGTGAATCAAGAGGAGAAACAAATTCATCTGTATGTTGAGATTGTCTCCTACTATTTGTGCTATCGGTACCTATTACTTCCACAGAGCTGGGGCTTGTTAAACTTTCTCCTAATATTTCCACTGAATCTGAAGTAGGCTTTAAACCTATGAAAATAATGATAAGAGAAACAATGCGACAATATTCAAATCATATGTATTTTATGCTATAATAAAGAAGGGCATTGGAAATTTCCCCAAAAATTTTATTTGAATTTTTTTACTAAAGTATTATTTACATAGTGTTCTATAATTCCAGATTTCTAACGTATTTTTAAAATAACAATTGGTTCTGGGGAAGTTTTGTATTAATTATTTCAACTACAGGGTGTCCGGAAAAAGGAGACCAATCCGTTAACCATGAATTCCTTGAACAAAAATAATAGGACTTTCATAATGCCAATTTTCATTTTAGACCCCCATGTTCGATTTACAGGGTGTCAAAGTTTGAAGCTTAAAAATGATTTTTTTTAATAGCTCAAGTATTTCAGAAGATATTTATTTAAAATTTGGTACGGTGCTTCAACTTAACGGGTCACATGTTTTGAAAGGCCAAAAACAAAAAACAATTGTCAAATATTCAAAATAGAAGGGGCCCAGTACCCATTGTCTCCCCAGTTTTTTTAGTGCCTGCGCCAATGACTTTTAAATTATCTTTTTTGAGATAATCATTCATTTTGAAATATTTTTTGTCTCTTAAAAAATTTTGATAAAATACTTCGTTTTAGAGATAAATTGAGAAATATTGGTCCTTTATTGGTGCCTATGCGGCTTACTGTAATATCATAATTTTCAAATATCTCTAAATTAAATTAGCCGCTTTTGTAAATAAATGGCAATAAAGGACCACCCAAAAATAACTAATTCAGAAGTCACTCAGACAAAAAATTAGTAGGCGCAATGGATTCAATAATATTTAAAAATGAATGATTATCTCAGAAAAGATAATTTAAAAGTTATTGGCGAAGGCACTAAAAAACTGGGGGGCAATGGGTACTGAGCCGTCTCTATTTTGAATATTTGACAATTGTTTTTGATTTTGGTCTTTCAAAACATGTGACCCGTTAAGTTGAAGCACCGTACCAAATTTTAAATAAATATCTTCTGAAATATTCAAGTTGTTAAAAAAAATCATTTTTAAACTTCAAACTTTGACACCCTGTATATCGAACATGGGGTCTAAAACAAAAATTGGCATTATGAAAATCCTTTATTTAGGCTTTATACAAGCATAATAACAAAAATCTATCCAATTTGATATACTCACATTGATGTTTCATCTCTAAACATACAATTATTAAGTTTATTGAATCTTCTTTAATGCATGATAAAAATTGGATTAAAAATTACAAAATATAAAATGTCTAAAAATAAATTATTGAAAATTTTTTTTTAACTCACCACAAAATTCATTCATTATGGTCACCAACCAAAAACGATGTCCCCAAGAAGATGTACATGTTCTTTCGCCGTTATCCGGCTTCTCAGGGAGACCCAAATCGCGTCAAATTCAAATTCTACCTTTATCTTGAAAACTTATGCTTAAAATTGTATTCATTGACATTAATAAAATATTTTGTAACCATAACAAACAAATTTTTCATTCCTATAACCGGCATGTCTTCTATATTTTCACATCCCTTTGCAATCTACTCTACATTCTCTTTTGAGACTCATTGCTTATAAACAAACTTATTTAAGTTTTATACTGGCCCCATTATAACAAAGAAAGAGAATTGTAAAAAAATTAAAATTCTATTATTTTTGTTCAAGGAATTCATGGTTAACGGATTGGCTTCTTTCTCTCGGACGCCCTGTATATTATTAAGAGATCAACAAAAAATATGTTAACACTCATTTGTAAAGGCGTTTCCGGGTTTTCTTCTGCGTAGATAATTTCAACCACGACACTGGATTACAATCACTGATGGAGTGGAAGGCAATGTTGCGCAAGGCTAATAACGTGACATCACCAGAACGAAGTCACGTGTTTCCCAATGACGTAGAATCCAAAGATTCACATGGTTATCACGCGATGTTGGAGGGTGAACTATCAATGATAGAATATCAATGGATGGAAATCAATAGTATTCATGCTTAACTACGGGAATCATCGAAATGAAGCCGTCCGATGATGTGGAACTCAATGACCCTCATGACTGGCCACTAAACGTTGGCAGAACAAAGCCAAGGCTACCAATAATTTCGAAATTAATAGTAAGCATGGATCACCACACAACATCACCAGAACGAAGCTATGCCTCTTGTCAAATGCATAAATAGAGGAATCAACTAATAGACTAGGAGCCAGTAACAGAAAAAAGATAACGATTAGTTCGCGTATGCCAATTTGATTTCATTACAACAATCTTTATTTAGAATTTTTCTAATATAAGTTATGCAAACTACAGATGATGAGTAAAGCGTACAAACACTTATAATTACGTACAAACAAATATTTACACACACATCACGAAAGAATATTATTACATTGACTTAATATGTTTAATAATAGATCTTTTAAATTGACTTAATTTGTTACACATTTTAACAGATGCAGGTAATATATTATACTCATTTAGACCCCTGGGTCCCTATTCTCGAAACAAGGGGAATTTATTCTCATGAGAAAATGACGTCATTTTCTCTCTATAATAGTAACTCAACCAATAGTAAATGTTAACTTACGTCATATTGACGTCATTCTCTCATAGGAACACATTCCCTTGTTTCGAGAATAGGGACCCTGTAGAATATAGAGTTCCTAGTACTAGAGTAATTACACCTAATCAAATGAAAGTTATTAATATTCCTGGTATTGTGATTATGTACTTCTGAATTATATACAACAAATTCATCAAAATAAGAAGGCAAGCGATTGTTTAATAACTTGAAAATAAATATCATCACCATATAATAGAATCTTTTAGAGACACAAGTCCATTGTAGCATGTCCATCATAAGCGTAATACTAGTGTATCTACTACATTTAATTATAATTCTCATACTCCGATTTTGCAGTTTTTGAAGAGACGCTATTTTATTTTGGTTAAATGAGTACAATAAAGTAGCACAGTAGTCAAAGTGCGGTTGTATAATACTATTATAAACGGTGATCTTAGACTCAACAGAAAGGTTTTGCGCAATACGACTAAAAAAGTACATTTTTTTAGATATCTTTTTATATACATAATTAAAATGAGCATTAAATGATAGTGAGTTATCTAACATAAATCCTAAGTATTTGAATTCAGATGTAAACTCTATTTTACTATTATCAATACATAAATTTAATTGATCAATATCTACTGAATGGTATTTGAAGGAAGTTGTAAGAATCATAGCTTTAGTTTTCAGTATATTTAGTTTCAATTTATTCATATTAAGATACTTGAAAATTGAAGCTAAAGAGTTGTTCATCTTATTAATTCCGTCATGCAGATCATAACTTGATATTGATAATAATGTGTCATCAGCAAATAAATTAATGAAGTCACATTCATGATATAAGTTTATATCGTTAATATATATTAAGAAAAGAAGTGGCCCCAGGACACTGCCCTGTGGAACACCAACATCATTAAGTAATTCAGATGAGTACACATTAGTAAGTACATGATGATTAAGTAATATAAGGATTTGGTATTTGACGAATTATACAGGGTGTTTCTAAATCACATGTAAATCTCTGAACCACATATTTCTCACTTAAAAATAAGACAAAAACTTTCTATAAACATATATCCGGAATCGCCTCCTAAGGGAGCTGGAGGCACCCGAAGATGACACATAAAAAGTAGTTTTTTTAAATTATTTTGGAAATGACTTAACGATTTCTTTTCATATTTGGAATATACAATAATTAAATAATGGATTCGCCTAAAATACTAAAATTTGATCAAATTCAGTTACTTAACTCCAAATACATTATTTAGCCCCCACAAATAACATTTTTTATCAGAAAAGGCCACTGTATTGCATAGAGTAAAAAATTCTCAATTTTTAAATAGAAGGATTCAATATCTGACTTTTCCTTCTTCTGTAAAATTTTGCTTGGATTAACCATTTCTGAAGGAATGTAAGAAATCTGCAGTAGCTCTGCTCAGCAAATTATCAACAAATTTGTATTTTATATAAAGTCAGTTTATGAAAAGTCGATATGACAGACAATTCAATCACAATTTGTTGTTTTTCTTTTCGTCATTGTATATTATAATTGATTATAAAAATGGCAGTAAATGGATATTCATTCTCTGAATACATAGTGGCTGGGCGGCAAGGAAGTATCAGGAATTATTCTCTAGAGGTTTCTTAATCATCAAAGTTATGAGTCATTGGATTGTCGTTTTTTGGGATAATAAAAAAGAAATCTACAAATAAGTTAGACTCTTTCTTACAAAGTAGGATAGAGGATAATTTTTGAATTTTGACTAATCTGGCGTTATTAATAACACACTTGTTGATACTAGGATGAAGAAATATTAATAATGCTTCTTCTTATCCATTCTCAGATGGTGGGGGTACCAAAATTTTTTTTCCTCGGCAACCCCTTCAAATTGGCTAAATCGCCGTCCCGCTTACAAATGATTTTCGAATCCCTTTTTTGGCCTGGTTAAAACTTCCTCGAGTACAGAGGTTTGGTCTTCCAGGCAGATGAGCCAAACCACCCTCACCCCCTGATTTCCACCACCTCCGAAGGGGTGGAAAAGGTATTTTTTCATGAAAAAACCTTTTCACTAGTAATTATTAAGACTGCTTTCTAGCTGCAAGTCAAGTCCACAGCTATTCTTTCCACACCCGGCGCGTCTCCAAACGCATACACCGAGCAATGTGGCAGTCACGACATACGTTAAGTCTTCCATTCTAGTCTAACTCCCTTGTCTCAACCCGCTATTGGTGTCGTGCGTAAGCGTTGTACTAAAATTCAACCTCATGCCGGCAATATTCAATAGGCACCCGCCCGGCCCGCAATTTTAACTTTGGTGAAATATTTAAAAATACTGTTAAGAATAGTTTTTTTATTATTTTTATAAATTATATGTGTATTATATTATGAATAATCTGAAATTTACTAATAGTTCTTGTGATTAGATATAATAATTAATAAGAAGAAGCTGAGGAGTATACAGATGGTTTTCCCGAGAAATTAATAATTCAAAAGATTTCTTTTTGATGGAAAGGTAAAATCAATACTGAGCTATCCCGAAAATATAAAATTTCGGCGAAATCATAGCATACCAGGGTGATCATAATTACATGTGGTGTTATTATTATTACCTACTTATTATTATTATCAAATATTAAATATAAAGTTTGTATTTTCTCATTAAATATAATTAGCACATATTAAAAATGAAGATATGGCCAAACAATATATGTCACGAATAAATTTCTTTAAAGCTTTTGTTGTATAGAAATAAAATTTTAAATGTCACAACCTGTTTCTGAAAACAAGAAAAGAAAATTTAATAAAAAAATGTTTTATGTGATTTATAAATATGTAATTTAAATCCTGTTCATTAATTAGATAGACCGTTCAGGACAAGAAATACAGTGGGATTTTCTTTATGGTTAGAGATGAAAAATTAATTTAGAAAACTTTATTTATAACCAGAAAAAACGCTACTAATAATGGATTAAAATTGCCGGTCTAAGTCGTTTCTTTCTAGGTGTAAGTGATTCTTGGCGGAGAAAAAAATTAAAAAAACGAAACGTATACCATTTTGTAGAGCATGTTATGGGGCATATGTGGGGTGTGATCTATAACTTTTTTTTAGTAGGGCGATTTTTTTCAAATGGCCTTAGAGTGCGTTATCTGCGTAATTCGAAAACATGTGTGTTTTCGTACATACATCGCCATTTAAATTTAAAAAAAAAACGGCTAGACTTACCGTCCTGAAATTTTATCCACTTGTGCACAAAATCTGAGCGCTTCGAATGGTATAAACGTTTTTTGGTAGTACATCTACATATTACCAAAAAAATTACGTAAAGCTAAAACTTCTAGAATTAGATATGCAAAATTTCGATATGTGGTTAGCTAGGTATTTTACGAGGCTAGGTATATGTGAAATATTCAAAATTTATATACATGCAGTAATTGAAATGTAGCCTAGATATTGAAAAAGTTTGAGTTGATATCTTTGACAGTTTTCGAATTAGCGAATTTTTAAAAAGCGCTCGCGGTTACGGCGCGCTCAGGTTTATGGCGCGAATACTGGTACCTCTACTCTATACATGTGTAGACATGCAACAACATTAGTCGATATTATTTTAATGATTGATTGACAACTATTATTGTGAATTTGGATATTTTTTGAGAAAATTGCGTTTGTAAGTGCATTCTGTGATTGTTACTGTACTTACTGCGTTCGTTAATATATTTTTTATTAATATCATTGCGTTATAATGCACGACATTAATAGCATTTGGTAAAATAACTCTTCATTATGTGTGTGGTTATGTTATTAATATTTTTGCACAATCGTGTTTTTTTGTCATTGTTGAGAGAAACAAGAAGTTGACTTTACTGAACGATTATTATTTTCCCGTATCTAAGCCTGTAAGTGCAACTTACCGCACTAGCGTAGTAAGTGAATTTGTGGTTAGGTTAGGTTGTTTTTATATTTATTCGTAAAGATTAAAAGGTTGTGCAAAAAATAGTATACGATACTTGTCAGTAAGTGCTCACCGATCTCAAAAGTTTGAAGATATATTTTCTCGATCAGTAAAAAGCACTTACCGACTGTGTATCGTAATACACTATTGTATATTCGTACGTACCTAGGAGGAAAAGCCTTACATTCTCAGACGACCGTTAGGATTGCTTATTGAGGCACAAGCCGAGACAAGCAACACGGAGTCCGGGAATGTGGCTTTTTCTACGAGTTATACACACTATTAAAAGACAAAAATTAAATTATTTTTTAATTTTGAAAAAGCATGATTAATTTTATTTACAATTAATATTTCCTGGCAGTACAAAAATGTACAATTGCCTGGCAACAACATTTCCTTCCAGTACGAAATAGTACATTGTGTACCTAGTAGGAAAATTCTAACATTCCCGGACTCTGTGTTGCTTGTCTCGGCTTGTGCCTCAATAAGTAATCCTAACGCTCGTCCAGGAATGTTAGGCTTTTCCTACTAGATATACAATATACTATTAACATAGCCACACACAGGCTCATTGGTTTAAAATTCGCTGTCAAACGCTAAAAATGTCATACACTATAACGCAATAATATATAATATGGGGTCAGAACTTCCTCACCGTAGTAAAACTCGACATGTGGTGGAGTTTGTAATAAAAATAATTTTTGTCGTTTCATATTTTAAGAAGTGCTAAATTTATTCCATTAGATATGTAATATTGAAAGGTTTAGAATATTTCAAATAGTTGGAATTTTTATAATATTTCATAACGAATACATTTCTTTGTAAAGTTAGAAATAGAAATGTTGGGATCTGGTGACCCCGTTCTAGTTATGACTGATTTTGCTCATCAATAAACTCAATCTGTTTCTTGGCCTCTAGAATGTGTGTACCAAATTTAAAAGCTCTATCTAAAAACTGTAGCTGCTATCGCGATACATACAGACAGACACACAGATAGAAATTTTTTTTCTGAAATTTTGTGTGTCATAATTCATCGAGATTCGTCCAGAAATACAATAAAAATTATCAAAATACATAACTTCTTCACTTTGGTGAGGAAGTAATATTCTAAAGAACACAGTAAGTACATATATACAGTAACAATCACACAATGCACTTATAAACGCAATTTTCTGAAAAATATCCAACTTCATAATAATAGTTGTCATTCAATTATCAAAATAATAGGTTCGTTCTTTTCGTCTACACTTCACTTTGGGTGAAGCTGAAAATTTGCTGCAATTGGTCATTTCCAAATCTGCAGTTCTCCTATTGGTCCGAAATAGTGAAATTACAGACGAAAAGAACACACCGATTAATGTTGCTGTAAGTTTACACATGTATAGAGGCACCAGTATTCGCGTCATAATCCTAATCGCGTCATAAGCCTGAGCGCGCCGTAACTGAGAGCGCTTTTTAAAAATTCGATAATTCGAAAAAGATATCAAGGTTAAATTTCATTTACTGCATGTATATATAAATTTTGAATATTTCACATAGCTAACCGCATATCGAAGTTTTGCATGTGTAATTTTAGAAGTTATAACTTTACGTAATTTTTTTGGTAATATGTATATACTCGTAGGTATACTACCAAAAAAAGGTTTATACCATTCGAAGCGCTCAGGTTGTGTGTACAAGTGATTAAAATTTCAGGACGGTAAGTCTAACTGTTTTTTTTTTTTTAAATGTTGATGTATGTACCAAAAAACACTTGTTTGTGAATTGTGCAGATAATGCACTGTAAGGCCATTTTTAAAAAATTGCTCTATTAAAAAAAGTTATAGATCATATCACAAGTTTCATCTGGTTCTACGCCAAGCGTCACTATAAGTGCATAATCTCAGGCGAATTTTACTTCACTATAAAATACAGAAATTTTATTAAATTTCAATTTCATATTTAATATAAGTAAATCTATATTGTGGTGAAATACAAAATTATCTCCTAAATTAGTATCAATGAAAACTGCCCCGAAACCAATGTTTCTGAAAAACATTACCTAATTTGATATTAAATTTTTAATAAATTACTAATAATTGGTCAAAAATTGTTTCAAATTTGGAATTTAAAGATACCTACTGGGTAAAGTACAACTTGTAAGGCTTAGACAAAAACTACGAGTAACGCTTTATGTCCTTAAATTTTTATTTAATAATTGACTTTTTACAGTAATACCAGTTTATATACAGAGTACGTGTCACTTAACTTCTTAACAATGTTTTACTAAAATCATTTTTTTCTAAGAAAACTAGTGAAAACCGCATCGAAATTGGACGTTGTTTCGAGTGGGGCAAACATTTTGTAATTTTATAGATACCTACATAATATTTCTATTTATTAGTCAAACAAATAGTAGGTACTTCTTGTCTTTCTTAAAACTATTACGAAATTTACAACCGGGAAAGAGGACATCGGTCCACTTTTTTAAATAACTCTGCATTCAATGAAAATTTCAAATAACAAAAAATAGTATCAGATAACAACTGTCTATATCTATGCAAATTGCATCGAAAATCCTTGACTTTTTTCATATTATTCTCAGTTCAAAGAAACTTAAAACCCCATGATTTTGAAACTTATAGGAGTTACTGACATTTAAATAATCCATCGATTGATTTTTAATTAATTTAATTCGATGTCGTAGTTTCGCAATTATTAATTGTCAAACGCAGAAGACCGAGGCCTATGTTTATAAATATTATAAAATATTATAGTACTTAATCCCTTTTATAGCATTCCGCACGGCGCACCTGATGGGTCCGATGCAATGCAGCCTAGTCTGAGAAATCTGGACAGATGGCGATACTGTATGGATGCTTTAAAATGCACTTTCTAGTTTTCAAATGTTACCTTTCTATTACAATATTTTAAAACAAAAAACATATGAAAATTCATAAAATAATTTGTTGTATCCAGAAAAGTTGTTAATTTTTCTCGTTAACTTTTAAAACTCTAGATACCTATATTTGTTTGTGACCAAAAATATGATTTTGACTTTCTGGGAAACTAGATTTTTTTCCAAGAAAATTGGTGCTAGCCGCATCGAAATTGGACGTTTTTTTTTAGAAAGGTATTTGAAAACTCGTTTTGGAATATGTAGAAAGGCCTCTTAAGTAAACCGGCCTCGTGTTTGTACGATTTTTTTTGTATTTTTATATATACTGGGTGTAAACGAATAGTGGGCCACCCCTGTAACTTCCTCGTTTTTAAAGATATCGGGATAAAATTTTTTATGGTGAAATTAGGTAAGATTTGCAACTTTTTTAGACATATCAACCTTATTTGTCACTTACGGTTTCACCGGAAATGACCCCAATAGTCTTTTCTAAATGGACCACTCTGTATGTTTTTACATTTTTTAAATAATGATCACATTTTGGATACATTTATGCTATTTTGGACAATTTATACATGGTTGCACGAAAAATAATTCGAATTTTAGTTGTCAATCTAGATGGCTGCTAATATGTTAAAATTTTTGTTCCAATGTAATTCATATAAAAAATACGAAAACGTCAATATGTCCAATAATAAAAAAGGTACCACTTCCGACTCCTGACCTCGACTATAGATTTCTTACATTTCTTCAGAAACGGTTCATCCAAGCAAAATTTTACAGAATGTTTTAAACTCAAAAAGGTAAATGTTAATAATTAAAAATACAACATACACAATATGATGAAAAACTAGCGAAAATGAAAAATATTCTTTCGGCAGTACAAACTGTATCTGTCGTTAATGGCAGTCAAGAGGCTTTTACTCTGTATAAAAAACTAAAAATTGAATATAAAACAGAAATAAACAAAGCTAAATTAAGATCTAATGAAGAATTTATTAACAGATGTTCTAATAGGCAAAAGGCTGCATGGCAAATAATAAATAAAAATAGACCTGATAAGACTAAATATACTAATTCAAGTGATATAACGTGTGAAGATTTTTCAAATTACTATGTCGAAGTCATAGATAATATTATGACAAAATTCAATCAGAATAATACTAATAAAAATGGTAATTATCAAAGAAATTTGCCTAACCCTAATCATTCATTTTTTCTATCTCATGTTACGTGTGATGAAATTAGAGATATAATAAATCAGCTAAAAAATTCGAAATCAAGTGATATTTATGGGTTAAATAATGAAATTATAAAGCTAGTGAGTGAAGTATTAACTGAACACATAACAGAACTAATAAATTGCTGTATAGATCATGGTATTTTTCCTGATACTTTAAAAATTTCTCAGGTGATACCAATTTATAAGAAGGGGGACTGTAAGGAACCAGCTAGCTTTAGACCTATTTCTATTATACCGATTATAGGAAAAATATTTGAAATAGCTATAAAAAATCGCTTAATATATTATTTTGAAAAATATAAATATATTAGTAAACCCCAATTTGGCTATAGACCAGGCACATCGACAGTTAATGCACTTTGTGAAGTTTTTGAAAATGTACTAGAGGCTTTTGAGAAGAAGCTTTTTTGTACGGCAAAATTTTATGACTTGTCAAAAGCGTTTGATACTGTCAGTCACGACATATTGCTTGATAAACTTGAGGGTTATGGCATAAGAGGGAATGCTTTAAATCTCTTTGCTTCTTATCTACATAACAGATGGCAACAAATAAAATGGAATAAGGTATCGGGTCAAAGGCATATTAAATTTGGCGTTCCACAGGGATCGGTCTTAGGTCCTATCCTTTTTATTATATATATACAAATGACCTATTTTCTAATATTGGAAACATAGACAAAAATATGGTAGCTTATGCTGATGACACAACACTGGTGTTCACTGGAGAATCTCGCCATGAAGTAACAAATAATGTAATATTGTCTGAACATCTGTTGGAACAATGGTTTACTAGCAATCTCCTAAGTTTAAACTTGGAAAAAACAAAAACCTTAGATTTTTCAGTAAAACCCTCTAGTGTTACCAATAATAATCCAGTAAAAACGCTGGGTGTATAGTTTGATCCCTCTCTGACTTTTGCTTGTCACACTGATAATTTGTGTAAACGGTTGTCAACTCTTATATTCCTTTTAAGACAGTTACAAAGTAAACTAAGTGAACATTACCTAAAGATAGCTTACTTCTCACTATTCCACAGTGTCATGGTGTATGCTATTATTCTGTGGGGTAATTCCTGTCATGCTGAACAAGTATTTTTACTTCAGAAAAGAGCAATAAGAGTGTTGGCTAAAACTAAGCATAATGAATCTTGCAGATCATTCTTTAAAGATATGCGTATTATGACTCTTCCTTCGTGTTATATTTATTATTGTTTAATACATATCAAGAGGAAAAGTATACAGGGAGGTACTCTAGTTCGGGAAAATATTCACGACTATGGTACTAGAGAAAAAAATAATCTGTGTCTTCCAAGAGTTAGATTGAGTAAGACGCAAAACTCATATCTATATTTATCAAATAAGTTTTTTAATGTCCTACCACAAAATTTAAAAACAAAGGATATTGGTATGAAGACCTTTAAAAAGAAGGTAAGGAAAATATTACTTGGAAACAGCTTTTATAGTAATGATGAATACTTTCAGTACTGCAATTCTTTATCTCATTGATTTGTATGTTATTGTTTTAAATTTTATATATACTCATTTGCACATTTGTATGTTTGTTTATATCTTCTAATTTGTATTATACTTTGTGTCTTAGTTATTTTATACTAGTTTATTGATTTATGTACTTATTGTTATTTTTACTTATTGTATGTTACTATTTTTCTATATATGTACTGACGACTGTATACACTATTGTGTTAAAAGTGAGAAATAAATTATTATTATTATTATTATTATTTTATTTTAGGCGAATCCATTATTTAATTGCATATTCCAAATACGAAAAAAATTCGTTACATCATTCGGATATATGTTTATAGAAACTTTTTGTCTTATTTTTAAGTGAGGAATATGTGGTTCAGATTTACATGTGATTTAGAAACACCCTGTATATAAGTGACCAATTAGAGAGCGCTCGCATGCAGGGGCGTTGCAAATGAAATACTTTTTTGCAATGAAAACGAATGTCTTCGAACGATTATTTAGCGTATACAAAATGGTTTTTACGAGGGTTTTTATGTGGATTGCTTCCCCTGGATTATTTTTGTTCAAAGTTTCATAAAAACCACGCATACGAGCGCTCTCTAATTGGCCGCTTATAGTTCGTCAAATACTTATATTACCTACTTAGTCATCAAATTGGCATACGCGAACTAATCGTTCTCTTTTTTCTGTTACTTGCTCCTAGTCTATCAGGATTTTATACTAAAGACGATAAATCATTAACCTAAAATTGGTAAACGCTGTGGCGTACCCCTAATTCCATATGCGTCCATCGCTAACAAATAATATTCCTTAATTAAATGCAAACCGTTTCATTAGTTTTGATTTACAGGACACATGAGCGCTATCTATATATTTTCTTTTTTTATATCTCATTTTTACCATTAAGTAATATGGTATATTTATTTAAATTATTTGAAGTTCATAAAGTTAGGGCATTAATATAAGAAAAGCATAAAAAATTGTCTAAAATAATATTTACTTATTTCAAGAAACCATTATATTTATAGGAGAGCCACTTTAAATATGCGTCGCTGTTTGAATATGATATTCTAGTTTTGGAAGGCATACAAGCCTGCGTAATCCAATTTGAGATCCTCGTCCAACTTTCTGAATTATAGCCAAAAACTGAAAATGTTCCATATCTTCCACTTCAAAAATCCCAAACAGATTTCTTGCACTCTCTTGAGATTCCAAAGTGGCGCCCTTAGAATGAATAACTACTCTGTGCAACATTTTAATGAAATATGAAAATTTTACAAATATACATTAGTTTTTAGAATAGAATAGAATAGAATAGAACATTATTCATTGCTCATTCATTGCAATTACAGTGTGTAACACAAAAGGTGACGTTCATATAAACGTTCTACCACATCACCCAACCATTGAGTAAAACATAATTTTTTACTCAATGACCCAATTCTATTAAGAGCGCGCCGCCATAATAATCGAGAATAAATTCGGGTTCTGGTCTAAAACGTTAACTTGCACACTAGAGGGCCATACAGTATTTAAAATTATATTCCCATTTGAGTACATCCTGAAAACTTCAGGATCCAATAAACTTATTCCAGCAAAAAATTGTAGGTCATCGACCATGCAGGCAGCAAATGTCTTTTAAATTATTGCCACGTATGCTGTGGTTCATATATTTTGAAAACTGTTTTGAGAAAAACAAACTTTATTTTTGTATTATAGTCTTTCTATTCCCAATTGAAACAGTCAGTCTGACGGGTTTATACCAGGCTCATTTCATTACAAAGCCTGTCTGCGCTGAAGTAACATAGAAATAGTGCTTGGATATAACTTACGAGGCCCGTATATACAGGGTCTCCCGATTTTAAACCGACAAACTTCGAGTACAGAAAGTTCACATGAAATTATGACATACCCCTTCTAACATTTCTTCTCTATCGAACCTCCTAACGGAGATACAGGGTGTTGAAAATTCAATTTATTTTTTTGTTTTTTTCTTTAATAACTTCCACCATATTAAAGATAGGGAAACCAAATTTGGTACACATAGTTAGGTTGTGAGGGTCCATCTTTGCTATGGTTCAGAGTTGAACTGAGGCGCGCCAGTGGCGTGCGGTGTGGTCACGTCGACATAATTTTAAGGAAAAAAGTATGAATCGAGAATAAATTCGGGTTCTGGTCTAAAACGTTAACTTGCACATTAGAGGGCCATACAGTATTTAAAATTATATTCCCATTTGAGTACATCCTGAAAACTTCAGGATCCAATAAACTTATTCCAGCAAAAAATTGAAGGTCATCGACCATGCAGGCAGCAAATGTCTTTTAAATTATTGCCACGTATGCTGTGGTTCATATATTTTGAAAACTGTTTTGAGAAAAACAAACTTTATTTTTGTATTATAGTCTTTCTATTCCCAATTGAAACAGTCAGTCTGACGGGTTTATACCAGGCTCATTTCATTACAAAGCCTGTCTGCGCTGAAGTAACATAGAAATAGTGCTTGGATATAACTTACGAGGCCCGTATATACAGGGTGTCCCGATTTTAAACCGACAAACTTCGAGTACAGAAAGTTCACATGAAATTATGACATACCCCTTCTAACATTTCTTCTCTATCGAACCTCCTAACGGAGATACAGGGTGTTGAAAATTCAATTTATTTTTTTGTTTTTTTCTTTAATAACTTCCACCATATTAAAGATAGGGAAACCAAATTTGGTACACATAGTTAGGTTGTGAGGGTCCATCTTTGCTATAGTTCAGAGTTGAACTGAGGCGCGCCAGTGGCGTGCGGTGTGGTCACGTCGACATAATTTTAAGGAAAAAAGTATGTGCACTAACTTTTTCGCAATTCTGATCAGATTTTCATAATTTACGGTTGATTTTCTAAAAAAACTTGCTCATGTAGAATTTTGACTGAGACATTAGTTTTCGAGATAGTTGCGTCTGAACAAAACGATGCACCAAAAACACAATTAATTAAGGATAAGATAATATAAGATAAGATAATTTATTGGTGCTAACGATACAAGTATTTACACAAGTCATTACGTAGATTACAAGTCAACAAGTAGATTGGAATACATAATTTCATAAAAACATATAATATCAGTAAAATAGTAAATAGCTGTAGTCATAACTAACTACCCTGATAGTTTGAGACCTACATACGTAATAAAAAGAAAAAAAAATAGATGAGTAAAATATAATAAAATAGAAACAAAAATGAAACATTTTCATCTTCCATAGCATAATAGCAGTTAAATTACTATTTAGGAAATCCTGAATAGTATAAAAAGCATTGCGTAGGAGGAATTGCTTAATCCTATACATCCTATATTACAATTACAAGCAAGTTCATGTGTGACATGTGTCTATTCAGTCTGTTAAGTTTTGATTTAAAACTAAGGAAACCTACTTTTTTAAAATTTCATTTTTACACAGTTTGAAGAATATAATTAGTGCCTATTATTAGATCAAGTATTATTAGCATTGAGTGCATATTATGGTTAAAAAGTGCATTTAAATTGATCTATACATAGCTATAAACAACAAAAAACTTATCCACCAGAACAAAAAAGTAACTGTGAAATTCTTTAGTGTATATTCTTTTTTGCTGATTATCAGACAGATCCGGACTCTCAAATATTTTATAAAATGAAAACGTGTCATAAATGTAAAATTAAAGAAGACTCTTTGCAAATATTTCAATGTGATAGCTGTAAAATGTACATTTGTGAAAAATGTGGTGATATTTCGGCAACTGAGGCTCACTGTCTTTTAATGAAAAAAAGAAGACTTATTTTTCTTTGTAATGATTGTGATCAGGGATTTTCACAAATACCTAATCTAATAAAAAACATTGAAGAGCTTAAGGCACAAGTAATTGAGTTAAAAACGAAAATCGAAGATATGGAACAAGGTAATTTATCAAGTAACCAAAATGGAAACAATAGTGGATTATGGCAAAATGAAAAAATTATTAGTGAGATTCAGGATAGGCAAACTAGAGCATCTAATGTTATTATGCTTAATGTAAGTGAATCAGGTAAAACAAACCGTAGCGATAGAGTTGATGACGATAAAGTAAAAGTAAAGGACATTATTAAAAAAACAGATATAACAGTAAAAGATATTAAGGTTTATCGAATCGGTCGCTATGATAAGGATAAAACGAGGTCAATAAAAGTTATACTCCCAAGTTCAGAATGTGCAATACATATTCTTAAAAATAGAAATAAAGTAAACAATGTTCCAATTTTCTCAGACAAAACAAAAATGCAGCAAGAGTACTATAAAGTGATTAAAACTAAACTGGAAGAAATGAAAGGCAAAGGAGAGAGAAACAAAATTATTAAATATGTGAATAATATTCCTACGATTGTTGATAAAGGAGACAATCAAAAAAACTAAAATATTCTAATGTACAATCTTTTGAAGATATTATATACTTAAATATACAAAGTTTTATAGCACACACGTCTAAATTAGTTAGTAATATTGTGGATTTATCTCCGGCCATAATTCTTCTTAGTGAAGCACGTGTGACGGAGGATATTCAAGGCATTGAAGTAGACATAAGCAACTATCATGTTATACGATGTGACTCGAACAGCCGACATACTGGAGGAGTAATGATGTATATTAGGCATGGCATAAATTACAATGGAATTTCAAGACATATTAAAGTGGGAAATTATTGGTGTATGTTCGTTGATGTTTCTTTACGTGGTGTTAAATGGAAAGTTGGGGTAGTTTATAGATCCCCAAAGGGAAGTATTCCTGAATTTTTACATGATCTTGAAGAGAGGTGTGAAAATATGGAGTTTAATGTAAAAATTGTTCTAGTAGGTGACTTTAATATTAATTTTTTAGATAGTTTCTATAGTAATAAGTTAAAAAATATTATATCTAATTATGGCCTTGAGCAATTAGTGAATTCAACTCGTTGTACGAATATTAGTAGCACTCTGATAGACCTTGTGTTAACAAATAGAAATGAGATTAGCTGTAAAGTACATGATATACCAAGAATATCTGACCACTCTATTATTGCAATTAAAACTTCTATTAATGACTTTAGTATCACTAAGCATAACAAATTATTTAGGAAACTTAATGATAAAAATCTAGGGATTATAGCCAATCAACTTATTGAGTGCGACTGGCATCTTAACTCTATTAATACAAATGATATATACAATAATATTCTTACTAACTGCACAAGTATTTTAAACAATGTAGCACCTATTCAATCAATAGAAATTAAAGCCAACGATCAACCATGGTATGATTTTCATATTAAAAATAAAACTAGAGAACGAGATGTTGCCTATAAAAATTTCAAAAAGTGTGATATTACTGAAAAACAGACTTTATGGTTAATATACAAACAAAAAAGAAATGAAGTGGTAAATTTAATTAAGCAAAAGAAGAAAAATTACTATGAAGAAAAGATAGATTTACATCATAATAATTCAAAAATGATGTGGAAAACACTAAAGACATTAGTAAAGCCAGAACAAGAAAGATTTGTTATAGTTTTTGAAAAAGATAACAACTTAATAATTGCTCAAACAGATCAACATATTGCTAACGAATTTAATAGTTATTTTATCTCAAGTGTTCAAGATATAGTGAATTCTATAGATGCTGTTAATATGTGGACATGTACTAGTTTTAATGTAACAGTGCTTTTGATATGTTTAGATTACTTACTATGAATGAATTAAGGAAAATCATAATGTCATTAGATAATAAAAATAGTGTGAATATTATTCTTAATGCTAAAATCTTAAAATACATATTTGAAATTATTGGGTCTTGTTGCATTTTGTAAATATTTCTTTGTCTAAAGGTGAATTTCCAAGAGAATTAAAATGCAGTTCAGTTATTCCTATTCCTAAAGTAGCAAATTCTAATAATGCCTGTGATTATCGTCCAATTAACACACTCCCACCTATCGAAAAAGTTTTAGAAATAGCAGTATATGAACAATTGTTAGAATATTTTAATAAAAATGACTTACTGTTAGGAAATCAAAGTGGATTTAGAATACACCACTCTTGTGAGACAGCATTACAACTAACTATTGCCAACTGGAATCATCAAATGGATAATGATTACTATATTGTAGCTGTTTTCATAGACTTTAAAAGGGCCTTCGAAACCATAGATAGGAAAATATTATTGAGAAAACTAAAATACTATGGTGTAGGTGGGATGGTGTATGATTCGTTGGAAGATTATTTGACAAATCGACTACAAGTCACTAGAATAAATGAATCAACTTCAGGTGAAGCCATAAATAACATTGGTGTACCTCAGGGAAGTGTCCTTGGGCCACTCTTATTCCTTATTTATATTAATGACATATTTTATTCTATGAATTGTGACTTTGTTAACCTTTTTGCTGATGATACGCTAGTTGCTGTGGCTGATAAAAATGTGTATGTGGCGGTAGAAAAAATTAATCAAGAGCTGGGGAAGTTATCAGATTACCTGAAAACTAATAAATTAAAACTTAATTTGGATAAAACTAAAGCAATGATAGTAACTAAGACACATAAATACAACAACTTAAACCTTCAAACAATCAATATATTAATTGATAATAATAAAGTAGAACTAGTTACTCAAATAAAATACTTAGGATTTATAATAAGCAATGATCTATCATTAAAAAACCACTTTAAATACATACAAAAGAAAATTTCACAAAAATTATTTTTCTTTTCAAGAATAGCTTCAAATTTATCAATGGTAACGAATATTAGAGTCTACAACACAATTATTCAGCGACACTTCGACTACTGTAGCAGCATTCTAAGTTTTCTTGACAACAACAGTATGGCATCTCTACAAAAGCTTCGGGTTGTGTGAGAGTTTAAATTGTGTTTTATGTGGAGCAAACATTGCAGAATATACGTACAAGGGACTGTTAAGATTTTGAATTCAATAAATTTAGATTTACAGTCGTCTCTGTATTTGAGACCCGCGATTAATTAAGATAGCCCTTTCAAAATTATTTTCAATCTGATTTTCTAAGGGATATACTGAACTGAACTGTCAATTTAATGTTTTTCTTCTTTTGCAAGTCAATATTATTTTTGTCAAAAGAAAAATTTGTTTGTTATGAAATTGCATAAACAAATTATCAACATCCAAATATCACAAAAATCAACACCCCGTATTTCCGTTAGGAATGGCTATAGAGAAGAAATTTTAGAAGGGATATGTCGTGATTACATCAGAAGTTTCTATTCCCGACATGATAATTGTGTTTTTTGGTGCATCGTTTTGTTACAAAAAAATGTTCAATATGAAAGTTGTTTGGTTCTTTACCATGCATGTTTTGAGTTTTTTAGTTTGTTGATATCTTCTTCTGGTTTGTTCCTATGGCAACCAACTTTTTCTTTTTAAATGGCACCCATAATTTTTTTTTGTTAATTTGAAACAAGCATATTTTTCTCTATTCAGTCACAAAATTTTGCAATTTTTCGAAAAACAAATAAGCGAGAAAAAAAATATTTATTACGACTCACACGTCGCCTCTTAATAAAGGATGCCATGGAAAAAGTCATACAGTTATAAAACACAAGCACTACTTTTGGTAAAGAATGCCATGGAAGTTTGACAATTAAATTTTTACAAACAAACTACTAAATTTTAGGGTTGTGATGTTGTGAAATTAATTAATTTAGTTCCGATTGAGTCGTAATAAATATTTTTTTTCACGCCTATTTTTTCCAAAAATTGCACAATTTTATGACAGAGAAAAATATGTTTGTTTCAAATTGACAAAAAAAAATTATGGCTGCCATCTAAAAAGAAAAAGTTGGTTTCCATAGGAACAAACCAGAAGAAGATATCAACAAACTAAAAACATGCACGGTAACGAACCAAACAACTTTTATATTGAACATTTTTTTATAACTTTGCAAATAACAAAGTTAAAGCCATTATTTGATACTTTTGTTCCACCCTGTATATATGAACTACAGGTAATAAATTGGTAGAAATAAGTTAATTGACACTATAGCACTATCTACTTAAAGTTAACAAACACCAATGAGGCACATTATTACATATAATGTATGAAAAAGAAAAACAATAATAATAATAATAATAATAATCTCTTTATTTTTCAGTAGACATGCATTCCATGTATAGAAAAACGTCAAAATAAGTTAGAAGTTATCAGAAAAGAGTTATTGATAACCTAAGTCAGTAAAAAATCTAAACACATTTAAAAGATATAAGATAACAAAAACAAAAAAGAAATAATCGTATATAACGTATAACAGATACAAAGATAAACAGAGATCAGTTTCTTTGATAATAAGTTTTTAAGGCAGTAATGCTGCTATTGAAGATGTCAATAACATCACAGATTTCATTGTGCTTTTCGCAAATAACATAAATTGGTGAAAATTTTAATGTGTTTGTACGAGGTGTTGCTAGGTAAAATACATTACCATGACGAGAAGTTGTTCTAGGAATATTAAAGGACAGTTTGGACAACAATTGTGGTGAATCAAATATATTGTTGATTATTTTATAAAGAAATATTTGAGAATGATATTCTCGTCTGCGGTTAAGACTAACTAAAGAGTACCTATCGAGCAAGTCTTCTTGTGGAAAACCAATTGCTGGATAAACACCTTCAGATCTGAAATAAACTACGCGCCAGATGAAGTGGGACAGCCCAAAAATTGCTTAATTTTGACTAGCTATAACTTCGACATTTCTTTGCCGATGTTAGATTTTCAGTCAATGGTGGAAAGCGTCATCCTTGGTCTATGCATTATTGTTGTCGGGTATTTTTTTTGCAATGCCTTCTCGTTGTACAGGGTGTGAATTTAGAGCCGTGAAACATTTCAAATTTTTGACCAATAATTTGACAAATATGAGTGGCCTTTTTTTTTCGATGTTGGATGAACTGTTGGGCCGATACCTCGGGACGTCTTTGAAATGTTTTTGATACATTGCGTTACTATGGAGATATCGCCATTTTATGAAATTTAGTTTTTCTTTAAAAATACGTCCTGTTTTAATTAAACAATAACAGACAACATCTAAACTGCAACAAGGGATAATTTCTAATGAAAATAGTGAATACCAGCGGCGTGCAAAAAGGGGTTTATGGGATTTAGACGCGAAAATTTGGTTTTATTGACAAATTTCAACAGTTCCATTAAGCGTTACAGTTAAAAAGGTAATAATAGTAATTAGCGTGATTTTGACAAATTCAGAGACGTGCAAAAGGGGGCTCAATACTTTAAAAAATTAAAATACCAGTTCCATTTTTTTTCCCCAGTTATTTAGATGCGCGTACATGTAATTCATTGGCGTAAAAAAAGGATCCATTATACAGGGTGATCCATAAAGTTTGATCTTTATAGATATGAAAATATTTTTAATAATTTTATTAAATGTTGTTCTTTGTTCACTCAGTGACGATTTGTTAATAGTGGATATCTCTGACGAGCATTAAATCGTGTCCATGTAAGCGCCTTCTGATAATGTCGGTAAGTAGTACCTAAGTACAATTGTTAACTTTTTTATTTATCAATTCTGCATTGGTAAGTCGCGACATTTGTTTAGACTTGCATAGTAATGTAAATGTTAAAACTTTATTTCTGCATTTAAAAAGTTTTGACATTAGATTTAATTTTAAGTCGAAGCAAAATACCGCGACTTACCAGTGCAGTTTTGGTGAACATTTTAAGATTGCGGCAGAGAAATTATACAATAATTATACAATAAACCTATGGGTTCTTTTTTGTACGCACCTTCTAAATAAATGAAAAAAAAAAATGAAACTGGTATTTTAATTTTTTTAAATTACTGAACCCCTTTTTACACGCCTCTGAATTTGTCAAAATTACGCTAATTACTGTTACGAAACCTTTTTAACTGTAACGCTTAATGATACTGTACCTAGAAATTTTTCAATAGAAACAAATTTTCGTTTCTAAATCCCTGGTGCCTATTATTGTTTAATTAAAACAGGACGTATTTTTAAAGAAAAACGAAATTTCATAAAATGGCGATATTTCCATAGTAACGCAATGTATCAAAAAAAGTTCAAAAACGTCCCGAGGTATCGGCCCAATAGTTCATCTAACATCGAAAAAAAAATTCTAGGACCCCTCAAATTTTTCAAATTAGTGGCAAAAAATTTGAAATGTTTCATGGCTCTAAGTTCACACCCTGTATAACGAGAAGGAATTGCAAAAAAAATACCCGACGCCAATGACACATAGACCAAGGATGACGCTTTTCACCATTGGCTGAAAATCTGACATCGGCAAAGAAATGTCGAAGTTACTGCTAGTCAAAATTAGGCATTTTTTTGGCTGTCCCACTTCATCTGGCGCGTAGTTTACATTAATTTTAGAAACTTTCGTTGCACTTATTCCATTCCAAATTATTGATATGTACAGGGTTATTCCATATATTTAGAGAGCGTCTACCGCGCTTATTATAAAAGATAGAAAAAAACTTTAAATACAAAAGTTGTAGGGTTTGTCCTAAATCGTCAGAAAGTGTTGCACAATATCACGAATAGATATTGGAAAATTAAAAAAAAAACACCAAGTTGGTAAATTTCTAATGGAACACCCTATATAATTTCAAAAAATTAAATAGATCTTTTTCATCTGAATTCAAAAATATATGATATGTTGATATTTGGTTTAGCTGTTTTCGAGATATTTGCATTTAAAGAACGTGATTATATTGTTTTGCCTATCGATGTTGCCACGAAAAAACAAATGCTCCAAACATCAATAATAATTATTGTTTATTCAGGTATCACATTTTCTTCGTTCTCCGTAAAATGGGTTAAACAGAAGGAGAAATGTTAGAAATAATTGTTTTTATTCACAATCATATACAGCGTGTGTAAAAAGTATTGAAACATGACCATAACTTTTAAAATATTGATTGTATAAAGAAACCCTTGGATAGGTCGATTTTTATTTTCAATTACGCAACTTTTGGTGCGATTTATAATTTCTAGTTCTACACACCCCCTCCCCCAGCCACCCCAACTTTTTTTTTTTCAAATAGCAACCTACCCTTTGTGATACCCCAAAAGAAAGGTATTTTAATAGACTATTCAACGCTGTAAAGAAATCCGAAATCCGTCGATGCAATTGGCTTCCCAAACGCATGAAATACATTTTTTTTTTATTTAAAAATTTTAATGTCATGCATGTAAGACAGTACCTGATTGAGGTGTTTCCGTGCCGATGGATAGGCAGAAGAGGGTCAATCGAATGGCCAGCCAGATCTCCGGACCTGACATCCCTCGACTTTATTTTATGGGGTCATTTAAAGGGTTGCGTCTATAACAATAGACCAAATAATTTGGAGGATCTAAAGGATAGAATACGGGCGGAGATTGGTCGAATATCCCAAACGGCATTCGAAAACTGTTTACAAAACTTTGAACAGCGACTTGTACATACAGTTTAATAAATAGGATTATAGGAAACAACTACTGGACGGGCAAAGGCCCCTACTCCCATTTAATTATACCTATAAATCCAAATTGGTAGCCAAATTTGTTATTTGTCTTTTCTATACCAGACACAGACCGGTTTCGAACTCTTTATGTTCTCATCAGTGTGCCACAGGTAGCTGAAAAGACAAATAACAAAGGCAAACCAAACTGGCCTATGGCAGGCCCCGCACATAGTAAGTAGTGAGGGATAAGTACATCCCTCTGGTGGTCAGTTGCTACTACCAGTCAAGACATCGACGGTGGCACACTGATGAGAACATAAAGAGTTCGAAACCGGTCTGTGTCTGGTATAGAAAAGACAAATAACAAATTTGGCTACCTATTTGGATTTATAGGTATAATTCAATGGGAGTAGGGGCCTTTGCCCGTCCAGTAGTTGTTTCCTATAATCCTATTTATTAAGCATGTTTTAGTCCATCAAGGCTAGAGGTCGCCGCTCTTGGTGCTTGCTTGGCAAGCCGCTATCGGTCACAGAGACACCGTCGATGTCTTGACTGGTAGTAGCAACTGACCACCAGAGGGATGTACTTATCCCTCACTACTTACTATGTACATACAGTGCCTAGCTGTTAACGCAGCTCAGTTTGAACATCTTAGATAATTTGTTAATTTTTTTCAGTAATAAAGTTTTACTAATCTTTCCTTTTTCTTAAAAAAAATGTATTTCATGCGTTTGGGAAGCCAATTGCATCGACGGATTTTGGATTTCTTTACAGCGTTGAATAGTCTATTAAAATACCTTTCTTTTGGGGTAGGTTGCTATTTGAAAAAAAAAAGTTGGGATGGCTGGGGGTGTGTAGAACTAGAAACTATAAATCGCACCAAAAATTGCATAATTGAAAATAAAAATCGACCTATCCAAGGGTTTTTTTATACAATCAATATTTTAAAAGTTATGGTCATGTTTCAAAACTTTTTACACACGTTGTATGTAATGCTTCAATTGCCAGCTTATAAAAAGTTGGGAGGCAGGCATTTGTTAACTCTTCTTTTCCAGCTAGCCGGTAAAGTAGCTTTACCGGCTAGTTAAACGTCACTTTTCCGGCAAGTTAAACGTAACTTTGCGGCAGCAAATCTTCTGGTTGTCTTTTGTGCAGCAGCTTTAAAATTTGGTGGAGTACATTCTCTAAGTCACGAATGATTAGAATCAAATATTTTGTTGTAGAATTTTGAGCGAATTTATTTGCGACAACGTCTGGGTTTAAAGGTGAAGAAGCGCGGCATGTCGCTCCTAAAAAATTTTCAAAATAATGTGGTGAAAACTTTAATAAAAGTGATAAAATTTATGTGAATTGAAGGTAAAGAAATTCCGCGTCGATCAGTATAAACGAAAAGTTATTTAAAGTGAGCAGAAATTGGTAAACAGTGATTGAATATTAAATAATTAGTCTTAAAAACTTTCTTTTGCATGGTAAAGTGGCCAACACGTGTTGGGAAGAGCAGGGCAAGGGTAGTTTCAACATAAACCTTGATACCTCCGTTCTCAAGTAAATAAGACCATCTGGCACGTAATAAGTGCCATAAATTCTGTAAAATAGGAAGAATCAAATTACAGTTAGGATAAAAAACATACGGTATTGACAGGGTAATGACAAATTTATTTATATACCACTAGGCGTGCCTTAAACTTCAATATGGTTTGCAAAATTTGCTCTGAAGAAATCAAGAGGTCACATAAATATATAAATTGTGAAATATGTCAAGAGCGCTTTCATTTAAAATGTACAGAAATTAGTGAAGAAGAATGCAAAATTATAATATCGAAAAAATCCATAAAATATGTATGTGACTATTGTGACATAAATCAAGCCTATTGTGTAAAAAATCTATTGGACCAAATAAAAGATTTAAGAGATGCTTTAAAATGTTGTATGACTGCAGTGGAAGACTTAAGATTATAAATGAAATGAACACAAAAAAATCTGTAAATGAAAATGCATGTATGTCTTATGCAAATACATTAAAAAAGGATGTTGAAAAAATTGTAGTAAAGCCTAACGAGGAACAACCATGTCATAAAACAACTGAGGAGGTGAAACAAAAAGTAGATCCAGTTAAACTGGCTGTTGCTATTGAGAATGTAAAAAATTTAAAAAACGGCAGTATTATGATTAGTTGTAATGATAAAGCTTCTAAAGAAAAATTAAAAAATAAAGTAGAAAATGAACTTGGAGAAAAATATCAGGTCGAAGATGTTAAAATGAAATTGCCAAAATTTATATTGATAAATGCTGAAGAAGAATATATCCAAAAAACAGATGAAGAAGTAATTAAGGACATAGTGGATCAAAATGATTTGAGTGAGGAAACAGCAAACAAATTGAAAGTCATTAAAAAGTACAAAAGACAGAATAAAAGAAATTGTGGAAATATTATTTTTGAAGTTAATGGTGATGAATTTGTAAATATAATGAACAGAAGAAATCTATATATTGGATGGAGACAATGTAATATATTTGAGTATCATTCGATCATACGTTGTTTTAAATGTAGAGGTTACAATCACTTTAAAGACAAATGCACAAAATCCTTAACTTGTCCACGATGTGCAGGTGATCATAGTATCGACGATTGTAATGAAAATAATCCTTTAAAATGCATAAATTGTTTTAATGCTGTACAAAAAACAAAAATTAAAATAGATTTTCAACATGCTGCAACTGATAGAAGCTGTCCCTGTTACATAAGACAATTAAAAATCGAAACCGATAAAATAGACTATAAAACATAGCAATTAGGTCTGGAGTTAGCTAGTGATAAGAATATTGTATGTTTAAATTGTCAAGGTTTTTTAAATAATAAATTTGATATAAATGCGTTAGCAGAAAACTGGAATCCAATTGTAATGTGTTTAACTGAAACACATATTGATGCAAACATTGAGGACGTTGAGATAAAAATAAACAACTACAAATTTGTAAAATGTGACACTGAGAATAGAAGAACTGGTGGTGTTTTAATCATGATTCGAAATGAATATAAATATAAATTACGTTACAAAAAATACATAAATAATTTGTGGATATTGACAATTGAAGTAAATATAAACAATAGCAAATATATAATTTCTACAATATATCGTTCGCCACAGTGTAACGATAATCTATTTCTGATGCAATTTGAAGAATTTCTAGATGAAATATGTGATTATGATGGCACACAAATTATATGTGGAGATTTTAATTATGATCTATCAAAATACAGTTTTTATGGGAATAAATATCTGGAACTGGTTACACAATATGGATTAAGGCAAATTGTAATAGACTATACAAGAATTACAGCAAATAGTAAAACCTTAATTGACCATTTAATTACCGATAGAAAAAATTTGAAACATAAAGTTTATGAAACACCCAAAATAAGCGATCATTCGATTATAGCTATACAGGTTGAAGCAAACAAGTCAAATTCTTATGAGACAGTTAAATACAGGAGTTATAAAAATTACGACAAAAATATTTTCCAAGAACATCTATTCAATGTATGTTGGAATAATAACGGCAATGTTGATGATATGTCAAACAATTTTGTTGATACTATATCAAATGTAATAAATGGCATGTGTCCAATACGGGAGACAATAGTGCGGGAAAAAGACAAGAAGTGGATAACAGGAGAAATAATTGGAAAAATGAAAATTAGAGACGATAAGTATAAAATTACGGCAATAACAGGTGAAGAAAATGACTGGGATGGATACAGGCGTGCGAGAAAAGAAGTTACAAAACAGATTAGAACTGAAAGAGAAAGTTTTTTTGAAAATATGTTAGACTCGAATAAAAATAACCCTAGAGAATTATGGGAAAATTTAAAGAACAATGTTTTACCTGAAAAAATTAAATTTAGGAATTATATTACTAGTGAGAATAGGGAAATAGCACAAAAATTTAATATACATTTTACTGATAGTATAGGGGAAATAGTTAATGGCATTAATAAATACAATGATAGTGAAATTATTATACAGAAAATTAGGACATACGAAATATATGATAAATTTGAAAAAATCAACATGCAAACGTTAAAAAATTACTTAAAGACCTTAAAATATTCTACAAATATTGATAGCGGAATTTCAACGAATATCTTATGTGACTGTTGTGAATGTGTAGGAAACTGGATGTTGGATATAATAAACGGATCATTGGGTTCTGGCAAATTTCCTGAAAACTGGAAAATATCAACTATAGTTCCTGTACCTAAAGTTGAAAATACTTTCAACTGTGAAGAATTCCGCCCAATAAACACGGTCCCGCCTTACGAAAAACTACTGGAATTAGCAGTTAAAGAACAATTGGTTGAATATTGTGATCAAAATTCAATAATAGTGCCAAATCAATCAGGTTTTAGACACAAATATTCTTGCGAATCAGTTATAATAAGTGTTTGTGATAATTGGCTTAAATCAATAGACAAAGGAGAAATAGTAATAGCAGTATTTTTAGATTTCCGAAGAGCTTTTGAGACTATTAACAGAAATTTATTAATAAAGAAACTGTTTAAGATGGGTGTCCGTGATCATGTGTTGGATTGGTTTAAATCATATTTATCAAATAGGAAACAAAACGTAAAATATAAAAATTGTGTATCTACAGACATTGTAAATGATTTCGAAATTCCACAGGGGACAGTTCTTGGACCACTACTCTTTATTTTATATATAAATGATATTGTTAATGTAGTTGAATATTGCAATATTCATATGTTTGCAGATGACACTATGATATATATTTCAGGAACAGATATACCATATATGCTAGATAGATTAAACAAGGACCTTGACAATATTTATAAATGGCTATGTGATAATGATTTATCTATTAATGTTAAGAAAAGTAAGTTCATCCTATTTGGATCAAATTATAAGTTAAGTTCAATAAAAGATATGGCAATAAACGTAAAAGTTGATAATGTACGCCTCGAAAAAGTTATAGAAATTAAATATTTGGGGGTCTTCTTTGAAGAAAATTTAAATTTTAAAAAACACGTAAATTATGTTATGGGAAAAATGTCAAAAAAAGTTCTTAAGTCGTATAGGAAAATGTCTTAGTATGCATATTAAAATATTGTATAATTCAATAGTCTTACCGCATTTAGAGTTCTGTTCGGCAATACTTTTTAATATAAATCAAAATGAAATGCAAAAAATACAAAAGATACAAAATCGAGCAATGCGTTGCTTACTGAAATGCAATAAATATACACCAATTACAACCATGTTACAAGTTCTGAACTTTATGTCTGTTAAACAAAAAATTATTTATAGGACATTGGAATTCATTTATAAAATAAAATATAATATACAACCAGAGTATTTATTAAAAAACGTTAAATACATCTCTGAAGTTCACGAGTATAATACTAGAAATAGGGATAATTTTTATGTTGATACTTGTCACAAAACACGAACATTTAATAGTGTATTTTATAAGGGTCTAATTTATTTTAATGACTTACCAACAGAAATTAGAAACTGTGAAAATTATAATAGATTTAAGAGATTATGTCGAGATTATGTAAAGAGCAATTATTGATTTTCTGTGTAATATATTATTATAGTTTAGTATAGATTAGTTTAAACTATAAGTATTATTTGGTTTAATATTTTGATATTTATATGACCAGATGTAAACATCATTATTTTGTAAATAGCTTGATGCTAAATAAATGGTTATTATTATTATTATTATTATTATTATTTAACAGAAATTATTGATAATAAATACTTGTGGAAATAACCTAATTTATTTGACAGAAGAACCTTAATGCCCGTTACCACGGTGTAAGACAATTAGGTGATGCCACGAGCCGGCCGACCGCGTCGTCAATTTGTTAACGCGCGGAATAGAGAGAGATCGTAGAACTAGGGCCGCATATTTTATTGTGAATCGGGCTCATTGTATGAATGTGATGTAGCTGTTTAAAATCTAAAGCAATTCTTTTTAAATGTTCTAGTATTATAATTATATATCTAAATAATTAACTTCACTCATTAAAAACGATACAATATTTTTACACTATACCTATAGAATTTAATTAAAACAGCTGTAGTAAGTAATGATTTTCACATTATGTCATTGATCGAAAGAATCATTTATAGCTTGCAATAAGGTATTTATTTAAAGATAATATTTTTAATATTGTAAATAAAGTAAAAATAGTAGTATATTTTGATGTGATAACGAATAAATAATAAGGGATACGTGAGTGAAATAAATAATATATACGAAAAAATGTTTATTTATTTATTCAAAAATTAAATAACTATTCAAGTTAAGTAAACATAAAGCATTATTACTTAGATATTTTTATTGTCCAAAATCAAAAAAAAGAGAAAAAACTATTAATCACATTTGATATTGATTCTTAAATTTTAATTTAAATCTCTTGCAATGTGCTCAGAAATTTAATGTGGTAAATTGAATCAACTATAATAGAGTATCAGGTTAATTGCAATCTAGATTCCTTCTTTTTATTGGAAAAAGATTTTGTTTTTGTCTGGGATTCTCTTTTATAAAACTGTTTTTTTTTAAATCGGCATTAAAGTACCCCAAAATCGGCATTAAAGTGATAGAAATAGTCATTAAAGTAATCCATTATTGTACGATTTTTGTAGTTGGCAGAGGTGACAGATAAATGTAAACATAAATTTTTCATTGCTTGTGACAATAATTGTGTTGTAATAAAAGGTAAATAAATACAGTTTTCTACATTCAGAATTGTATTATCACTATTATAATTGCTAAAAATAATGATTTTCTTACAAAAAATTATTCCGATTTGACATTTTAAAAATAATTATAACATTTCCTAATGTCACTTAAAATTTTAAATAAATATGACATTTCTTAATGTCACTGAAAATTATTTAAAATATAGAGTTAATTAATCTTTTATTTTTTTTTTTTCCTTATGGGTTGCGGTTCTTTGGCCCGCTGTACTGAAGCTAAAGCTTATTGTACCCCCATAGTCTCCCTATTCCATGAGACCCGTTCCTCCCATGAAGGCGAGTATACGGTCGATGGGAGCATTGGCTATCTCTTCCGGTGTCACTGATGGTTCACCGAAATGTGCAATCCTTCTCGTCGCTAAGGCCGGGCATTCACATATGATGTGGTGAGGTGTTTCCTCCTCTTCACCACACATCCTACAATCTGGATCATCCTTAACCTTTATGTTGGTGAGATGTTTGTTTAGCGTGCAGTGTCCTGTTAGGATACCCACTGCACATCTTAGCTGACTTCTGCTCAGCTTCAGCAATTCGTTAGTCTTTGATTTGGATGGGTCACCTAAGAATATGCGTGATTGTCTCATTCCTGGTGCCTCTATCCAATGCAAGTTGTGTTTCTGTCTTAATAGTTCCTTTACTGAGCCTTTTGCGGTGCTGTATGCGATCCCGCATGTCGGCTCGGGTCCAATCAAGGCTTTTTTTGCTCCTTCTTTGGCCAGCCTGTCAGCTTTCTTATTACCTGAATTTCCCTGGTGTCCTCGCGTCCATTCCAATTGCACATTGTCGTGTTCTGCCAGTTTCGCCAGGGGTTTCAGGCAGTTTCTTACTGTTTTGGAACGTATTTCTACTGCCTCCAGAGCTCTAAGAGCTGCCTGGCTGTCAGTGATGATACGGATTCTTCTGTTAGTGTATGACATCCGTACCATTTCTTGTGCACAAGCCTCTATGGCTGTTATTCCTGCTTGGAACACGGTTGCATTGCCGCCCAGGTTCAGACCGAAGTCTGTCCCTGGTTGGTCTCCCGCAATTCCTGCTACGGTACTGCTTGACGTTTTTGATCCGTCCGTATACCATATGGTATCATTTGGGTGACTTCGCATCTGCCTTTTGCCCTCATCTTCCCTATCAGGTATAATCACCCTGAAGGTTTTTGTGAAGTTATAAGTTATGCTGATTCTGTCAGACTGCATTTCAAGTAGTCGGTTTTTTCCCAGTTGTTGGGCTATTTCTGTATGATATCCTTTTCTTGGAAAGGTCTCATACCCGTTGTTTCTTAGCCTGTAAGTGGCTATCAATGCCTCATTCTCCACTACTAGATATAGTGGAGGTAGGCAGAGCAGCGCTTCCATAGCTGTGGTAGGCGTTGTTGTCATGGCCCCCGTTATCCCTAGGCATGCAAGTCTTTGTAACTTGTTTAGTTTCCTCAACGACTCTCCTTTTCCAGCTTTGTGCCACCAGATCAGGGAGGCGTAGGTTATTATTGGTATCACAACCCTCTGGTACAGCCAATGTACCATACGTGTTTGTAGTCCCCAGTTCTTGCCCACCATTCGTCTGCAGGCCCATAGAGCCCGCGTGGCTTTGGTGGTCACTTACTCTATATGAGCTTTGAAGTTCAGTTTGGTGTCTAGAGTTAGTCCCAAATACTTGGCTACACCGCTCATTTGTAATTCTTTTCCCCGAAGAAATAGTTTCTTCAGGTTCTGGATTTTTCTTTTCTTAGTAAAAGCTACCACTGTGGTCGTTCCTGGATTGACGGATAGACCTTCCTGGGTGCACCATTTATCTACCATTTTGAGGTCTCTTTGCATCATTTCTGATGTGACGCCCTCAAATTTTCCTGTTGCCAGGATGGTGATGTCATCTGCATAACCCTGCGCATATATTTCTTGCTGTTCTAATTGTACTAGGAGTTCATCAACAACCAGACACCACAACAACAATTAATCTTAATTTCAGTTTCTGGATTTAAAAAAAAAATTAATATGCACCTCGGCATTAAAGGTCCTTTTTATCATTTATGTGGTTTATTTGCCTCGGCCCTACGGGCCTCGGCAACTAAACTCCACCTTCATTATAAAAAGTTAAACTATAATGCCTTGATACATAAATAACTATTACCCGCATTGTTATATAAAATAAAATAAGTTTTGTAATTATGTCTTGAGAGTGGGATTCACAGGGAAATTCTAGTGTTTTCCTCTGATTAATACGTAAGAATTCGTCAATGGTCTCTTCAAATACGTCAACTAAGTTGATATGCTTGAATAAAATGTTTTCCAGGGTAAGGATGTCATTGAATATAGTTCCATTTGAATAATTTAGACCTCCCCTAGATTTCACACTTACAAATTCGGCTATAGCTGGTAAAATTATATATTATGCACACACTGTTTACCTAATTTACAAATATTACTTGGTTTCCGGGTTTCCCGGTAAATGAGTGCATATCTACCACAGTTTCGGTACATGCAAGGCGCAGCCCGCGTGGCCCTATACTCCCTTTCTGTCTTACGATTTCGCGTCTCTTGCGTTAACAGTTTGGCGACACTCTAACCATACGATACATTGAGGCGTTTCATCACCTAATTGTCTTACACCGTGCCCGTTACCTAGCAACGCTCAACTTTTATCACTGCAGCCTACCTACTTATTTTGCATAATTTCCTAATTTTTATGAAATAAAAAAATTGTATGCTGAGAATATATTATATAATGATTGTGAATAAAATAGTATACATACCTCGCTAATCGTCTTCATCACAGCTTCATGTTTATATCTGACCTCGGCGCTACGCGCCTCTGTCAGATGTCAACCCTCGGCTGTAATGAAGTACCTCCCAGCTCGGTATGTAATGTACTATTCCATGGCAACTGCGATAGGCAAAACAATACAGTACCCCACAAAATTTTGTGTTCAACTTGGAAACAAAGATGGGTTTATAGTACGAAAAGCGTGAATTAAAAAGAGAAACAAACGGTGAATGTGTAACGGCCACACGGAGAGTGACAGCGGTAAAGACCGCAAATTAAAACACCTAAAAACTGGGGCAAAAAACGCCGCCAAACGAATTTAATAGACAATGCTGGGTCATATGCTCTGTCAATGAAAGCATCAGTAAATATCTTTTTATGTATGCCGGTTACTCATGTGGTCGACTTGCATACATACGGTAAGTGATACCCAGTAGAAGGGAAATGAGAGAGCTGAGGGAGCAGTGTTCATGTTCATGATCAGTGATCAAGGTCAATAACTCATATCGGGTTAATGCACACGTGTTACATATAGGGTTACACATCCGGCGGGGTCAAATTAATGTGCTCGGGTTACATAGGTCAATATCCGGTGGTATCAAATTAATGTGTATATAGGGTTACACATCCGGCGGAGTCAAATTAATATACATATCATGTTACATAGGTCAATGACTCTTATCGGGTTTCCGGTGGTATCAAATGAATGGACATGTATGCATATTTCCGGCGGTATCAAATTAATATACATAGGTATCGTGTTACATAGGTCAATGACCCATATCAATATACACGTGTCATATATCTGGTAATAATGAACAGGTGTCGCGGATAAGGCTACATAGGTCAATGACCCATGTCTAGTTTCCGGTGGTGTCAAATTAATGCACATGTGTGGGGTCAATGTATTCATGTCTAGACGACATCCGGTGAACACGTGAGAACCGTTTATTCCCACGGATCATATAACACATGTTCAACACATCAAATGATCACGTGATCCGCCACCGCGATATATAACACAGCGATAAGATGTGTTCTTTAGTCTATGTTTAAACTTTATCAACAATGAAGTGTGAACATTGTGGAAACGGTTTCTCATGTCAAAGTAATTTAGTTCGGCATATTCGTCAATATTGTTCTGTTCTTCATGACAACAAAAAACGGAAGGCTGATAGTATGCCTTCTAAAAGTGGTGTTAATAGAAACATTTGTGAACATTGTGGAAACGATTTTTCATGTGAAAGCAGTTTAGTTCGACATATTCGTCAATATTGTTCCGTTCTTCATAACAATAAACGAAAGAGCGACAGTGTACATGACCAAAACAAAAAACAGAAGACTGATAGTGTGCCTTCTACAAATGGTGGAAATTCTAATAGTGGTGGTAACAAAAACATTTGTGAACATTGCGGAAAAATCTTTTCATCACCTTTCAACTTATTACGACATATTAATAAAAACTGTTCCACTTTAAATAATCCAATTTCTTCTGGTAATAAAAAAATTCATCGGCCAGTTGTTCAAAATGTGGGGAATGGTGTGGAGAAACTTCATCACACATTTAAGAACAGGATAGCTAGTTACCGCTTTACTAGCCCTAAGACCCATATCGATTACTCTGATTTTCTGGAAGAAGTGAAGCAAAAGGTACTTGGAATAATTAATGAATACCTGGAGAAATTCAACACCCTTAAAATTAATTTCCCAGCCATGAAGATTGGGAAAATTCTATTATCCTATGGATTTTTTTCAATTTTAATCCATATTTTAAACACTGCTTTAAATTTTTGTAGTAAATGATATATTTTTCTTTATTACGCAAATTCGGGATTAATTTGGTAGTTTTACTTTTCGAAGGGGCCATTTGCTCTGGACAAAAAGGTAAATAGTTGTGGTCAATGTGCAAGTGTGGTGGATATTCCAAGTCAACTTCTAGAACATAGCCCACCAAAAATCATTATCGAACAGTCGAAGTTTTCAATTTCCTCTTTTTCAAGCCACCTAAAATCACCAGTGGGTAGGAGTTCTTTCATCGCTGCTCCGTATAAGTTGGTTGCATCTAGGTACATAATATACGATGTTGGCTTCGTGGGATCATAGTTTGGTACAAGTTGATTATTGGCCACAGCTTTTCTTTTACTACATTGAGCCACTCCTCCTCGAATCCCCTTTCTAAAGAAATGTAGAGAATCCACATCGGTCAAAAGTTCGAGTTTAACTTGGGTATAACGCAACATTGCATCCCAACTCAAAGAAGGAGCTGTTAAATAATGAGCAGGATCTAATTTGTAATGTTCCAAACACAAAGTTCTCAAACACGTCGGCTAATAATAGAATATCCGATTTCAGATAAATATCTGCATACTCTCCCAACGTTTTACATTTAAAGGTATTCTATGTTTTATTAGCTCGCTCATAATCCTCATCAGAGATAGACTCATTTGTTAAGTCATTGTAAAACTTGCCTTTTGGGGGTAATTGCGGTTCTTCTAGTTTTTCAAATGACTCCACATAATTATATGGAAAGACCCCTTTCCGCCTGATTAAATTAAACTCTTCATCCTCTTCAAAGTACTTTCTGCTTTCGACACATTGGTGAGATTTCAAACTTTGACTTAGTTGTCGAGGGACCTGGATAAGAATCTAAAAGAGTCTACAAATTTCAATTTCAGGTATGTATCAGGTCTCTTCTTATATGTAGATTTTTCGACAAGAATTGATTTGGAGAATGAGATGTACTTTTCTTTGGCTTGGGCTATGACGGAAACACTCTCCTTTTTACAGGCCAACTTCTTTATAAACAGGTGGCTGTCGTAATTTGTCAGGTTGTGGAAGAACACTGGTATGAACTTTGGAACTTTATAATTCAAATTACAAATAGAATGTGCAGCTCCACGGAAGCGTCCTGTTAGATGGCAGTGGTCACGGACTTTGGTATCCCAAGGCTTAAAGTCTTTCTTGCAAATATGGCAGCACACAGCATTTTCGTATTCGATTTTCTCTAGGTCCGAAAGGGGGAGCATTTCTTTAACATGTTTTAAGTGTGTGTTATATAAATTCAGAGCTGTTTCATCCAATTTTTTAGAGAATACTTCAGCAGTGTTGGGGCCTCGATGTCATAATTTTTGAGTATTTATCGTCAAAATTACATTTCACATAAAAAGCGAAAGAATATGATTTTTCATCACAAGGCTCATTATGATCGATGGGTTTCAACAAACTTTCAAAATCTGCATATATGACGAATGGAACCGGCAATTGTTTTTCAAAATTTATGAATTGAAGAATATTTTCAGGAACCGATTCACCATATTTATTTATCTTCAAATCGGCAGTTGGTATTTTTGTACATATATGGTTACAGTCATTTTTCTCATGTGCTTTCAGATGTTCAATTTTTTCAAATGATTGTAGACACCCATCGCAAATATGTAACCGTCCATTGTGGTTTGATTTTTGGCTTGAAACTAATTTTGATGTCTTTTATGAGACAATAATGACTTCTACCAGTATTATCTGATACAAGTAGCAAATTAACATGTGTAGCTTGACGACATTACATAAAATGTAATGGTCCTACCGCCTCTGTAATTGTTTTTCCATCCTTAAATTCTGTTTCAATACCAAACACATTAACGGAGATGTTGTTCATTATTTCGAATTTAGAGACGTCCTTTAGTTTCATAGGAAACTCTAATCCATTAAAATTTAGTAAAGTATTATAATGTGGGTACGCACTTGTTTTCACTGGATCACCTTCTGCAGGGGAGATTGCTGCGTTAATTGACCAAGCAAAACATGCATTATCTGTGTTTTATATGTTTAAAACCGCTTTCTTTACTTCTATGGCTTTGGGTAACTTAATATATGATGAAGCAGACATTGGTGTATATTTATTTATGTTCACATCAAGAACCATTATATGTTTTAATGTCCAACCGGAGTAACTTTCTTGAAATTCAGATGCTTGCAGCTTCATCTCTTCCCCGAAATCCTCAAAAATATTTTGAAGGTCTGATGAAACAGTGATTATTTTTTTTTTGGTATTAAATGACTTTATGTCAGACATCTCCTTCTCAGGTATGACATAAAGCCCAAACACTTCGAAATTAATTTTAAGGGTGTTGAATTTCTTCAGGTATTCATTAATTATTCCAAGTACCTTTTGCTTCACTTCTTCCAGAAAATCAGAGTAATCGATATGGGTCTTAGGGCTAGTAAAGCGGTAACTAGCTATCCTGTTCTTAAATGCGGGATGAAGTTTCTCCACACCATTCCCCACATTTTGAACAACTGGCCGATGAATTTTTTTATTACCAGAAGAAATTGCATTATTTAAAGTGGAACAGTTTTTATTATTATGTCGTAATAAAAGTAAAAGTGAGATGGGGTCATGCGTACAATTGCCGGTCTTCGATCTTCGGAGCAAAGCAGCGGTGGTCGGAGCCGGGGAATGGATGGGTGACCGTATCTCATTACATTACCGAGGATAGTGCAGCGGGCTAGATCGCCCTTGAGTGGCACAAGGCGACTAGTTACTGCCTATCTCTCCTGGGTTCGAGTCCCAGCTCCGGCAGATGGCAATGTCGGAGGGAATGGGTGTATGTGGTGTGTCCTGGTTAAGTGTCAGAATAGCTCTAAGCTAAACTTCGCCAGGACGTTAATATAAATAAGACGATTAAAAAAATAAAATAAAAAAAATAAGTTGAAAGGTGATGAAAAGATTTTTCCGCAATGTTCACAAATGTTTTTGTTACCACCACTGACACTATTAGAATTTCCACCATTTGTAGAAGGCACACTATCAGTCTTCTGTTTTTTGTTTTGGTCATGTACACTGTCGCTCTTTCGTTTATTGTTATGAAGAGCGGAACAATATTGACGAATATATCGAACTAAACTGCTTTCACATGAAAAATCGTTTCCACAATGTTCACAAATGTTTCTATTAACACCACTTGTAGAAGGCAGTTTCATGTTTATTGCAAGATGGCCGGCAATGAAGATGTTGATGATCCGGATGCGCAGAAAAGTGTATTTAAATGTTGTAAAACTAAACAAACAGTAGTAGTGTGTGTAAACTGTGGAAATGTATTCCACAGATCATGTACAGGGTCATCACGCGAAAATGTCCTTTTTTTAAATAACTCAGCCATTTTTTATGTTATGACATAAATGTAAAGATATTCTGAACTAGTTTTTCCCACAGAATCTAAATTTTCAGTCAAAAAAACAATAACGAATCGCATTTCAGAAATATGACATAATACTTTCTCTTTTAAATAGAACACTCGGTATATTTTGAAATATTTCGATTCTGCTTCTCTTTCTAAATTAAAAAATGTCAACATATCTTATGTTATCTCAAATGGTTTTTGAGATATTTAGATTTGATGATATTAAAATCTGATATATAAATCTGACGATATTAAAATAACGTGACCGATTTTGTTAAGTAAATTTTGAAAACAAAGAAAAACATTAACCATAATGAGAAAATTATCTCTGAGAAGCATAGAATGTTGATTTCATACATTTATTTAACAAAGAAAATATTAACAAACATTAAAAAAATAAAAAAATATTAACAAAGAATTAACAATGTTAAATATTACAAGGTTACATATAATAAATAATTTTAGATGCATTAATGCATTTATTCAATTTAGTAATTGCTCAATTTTCATGACAAAGTCTATACCGCCGTTTTAAATTGTTTAGAAAATTCCTGATCATAATTGTGATTGTTTAGGTGATTTATCGACGGGGGTTTAGACTTTGTCATGAAAATAGAGGTAGACATATTGAGCAATTACTAAATGGAATATGTATATGCATTAATGTATCTAAAATTATTTATTATATATTTAACCTTGTAATATTTAACATTGTTAATTCTTTGTTAATATTTTTTTATTTTTTTAATGTTTATTAATATATTCTTTGTTAAGACTAGAAACTGATGTACTACAAGTTGCCTAATATTGGCGCAAAATGCATTATATTTGGCCAATTTATAATCCCGATTTATTTTGTTAAAACTTAAAATTAAAGCTTAATTTTTTAGAAACTGACAAAACACATACTGGCAAAGGCAGTAACCTTAAAATATACGAAAGAAATTTTTATTTTTCCGAGAAATTAATTATTTAAAATGTGCTTTTACATAGACAGTAGAAATTAATTAATATCGTGATAATAACTTTATTACTATGTAATTTCTTTTACCTTACGTTTTTCTTATATGTATTCTGAAGATAATCCTACCTGATTTTTCTTCAAAGTACCTAACATTATTATGTAGGGCTCAGATTAAAATATTACAACTCTTTTGCTTGTCTGCAACATGGCGGACGCTATTAGTTCAGCCAAACTAGTGCAGGTGACGCTGGTGACGTTGCCAGCACCCTGCAGGGTTTATGAATGAATGATAGTTATTTTTAGAGAGAGATACACCGGTAACCGGTTAATTTGATTCTGGTTTGTGACTGGACAAAAGTATTACATGACGACATTATATTATATATTATTATAGCTAAACTTCGCCCCTAATGTATTTTATGTATTGTATTATATTTTATGTAATATTTAATGCATTAATAAAGACTATTATTATTATTATCGAACGGCAACAGTAAATTGGGTTAATAATAGTATTGACCGTATTTTTAGATTGTTAAAAAATGCTAGTATTTGACATTTGACAAGCAAGAATATAAAATATTTTTATAACCTAAATAAATGAGCTTGAAAATAGCTTTATTGTGTAATGTAATTATTTGTATTAACTGGTTAAAAAATGTTTATGCATAAAATTAATGAATAATGAAATGTGTTTGTGAAGTTCAGACATAAGTTACCTAGGTACTTGTTTATTTGGTAAAATTTTACATTAGCGTATCTCCGATATTTAACTTTTTTTTATCTATACTTACGTATTTTTGTCTGGAAAACACGAATCTGAAGTCAATTTTATCCGCTCTCCTATACTTTTCGAGATATAGGGGCCGATGTACCCCAAAAATGGCATCTCGCCATAGGCGTAAATAACATTTTATTCGGCGATTTTTATCGTATTTGTTATCGCTAATGCTTATTTGAAATTCGCAGAACGTTTCTGTGAATTCGCTTTCGTCTTTTTTTTTATTTAACAGACATACATTGTAAATTAATTGATAACGAACATCGCCTCTTTTCCCCAACGACTTCTCTTGTCCAGAATGGTTGTCTTTTCCCAGCAAGAACTATAGGGATTTTTTACGTTGTTATGTTGGCAATTTACTTTTGATTTTAAACTTTCAAAGCACGCTTAAAATTGTTTTGAATTGCCAGTCTATTTTTTGCAGATTTTGCTTGAAAATTCCTCATTAATACTTATATCCTGTTCATGAAGAAAAACATGTTCCTTCTTTGAAGTAACAGGTAACAGGAGTAAGCCCGCCCTAAGTTTGAAACCAAAAGAACTAAGCAAATTGCCAACATAACAACGTAAAAATCTCTAGTTCTTGCTCGGAAAAGCGGCGACAAAGATAGTAATCTTTGGCGGCGATGTGCGTGTTGTCAATTAATTAACAATTTAAGTCTATTAAATACAAATAAAGTGACCAAAGCGAGTTCACAGACACGTTCTGCGGTTTTCAAATAAGCATTAGTGATAACAAAAACGATAAAAATCGCAAAATAATATGTTATTTATCTATTTATGCCAAAGGCGGGATGCCATTTTTGGGGTACATCGGCCCCTATATCTCGAAAAGTATAGGAGAGCGGATAAAATTGACTTCAGATTCGTGTTTTCCATACAAAAATACGTAGGTAAAAAAAAGTTAAAAATCGGAGATACGCTAATGTAAAATTTTACCGCTGTCTCTTTACAGACAGTCTTCACTATTCTTAGTCGTTTAGGTTACGCACAGAAAGTTTATAAAACGTTACTTCATTCGAGCATAACCTTAAAACAACAGAATAACAATAAAAATGGAACAAGTATAGAGTGTCTAATAAATGTATCCACTTCGTAAATAATCAATCACAACTCGCAATTTCAATAATAATATTGTAACACACAACAGTTAAACACATATAAAAGTAAACACATATAAAAGCAAATAATATTATTTTTCACTGAAAAATTTTATTATTATCTCGCTATATCATCTCTGCTCTGTGCTATATTTATATAAGTAAAGTAAATATAACCAGAAACTTGTCTGATTCCGTGATTCCTACTTCGGAATGCGTTTCTCCCACCAGTTTTGACCAAACGTCGGTTATTAACGAAGATAAACGAAGTCACGATATGTCCCGTGAGATAGTAAATTGCATATATCAGAAATATTTGGCTTGTAAAATTAATGAATGAAATGCGTTTACTACTTTGGTATCGTAGCCGCACGGAAACATGTAGGTAGCGCCCTCTGACTTGGCAATTGGTACTTCGTTAGAAACGACGGGGACACAGTTTCTAGTCTTAATTAAATGTACGAAATCAACATTCTAAGTTTCTCAGAAATCATTTTCTCATTATGGTTAATGTTTCCTTTGTTTTCAAAATTTTTTTAACAAAATCGGTCATGTTATTTTAATATCGTCAAGTTTATATATCAGATTTTAATACCATCAAATCTAAATATCTAAAAAACCATTTGAGATAACATAAGATATGTTGACATTTTTGAATTCAGAAAGAGAAGCAGAATCGAAATGTTTCAAAATATACAGAGTGTTCTATTTAAAAGAGAAATTATTATGTCGTATTTCTGAAATGCGATTCGTTATTGTTTTTTTGACTGAAAATTTAGATTCTGTGGAAAAAACTAGTTCAGAATGTCTTTACATCTATGTCATAACATGAAAAATGGCTGAGATATTTCAAAAAAGGACATTTTCGCGTGATGACCCTGTACAAAAAGAGATTTTCCCGGAATAAGTAGTGAAAAGGGAGTAAGAATTGAATGCTGTAAGTCAAATACAGAGAAGAGAGATGAAGAAGCTGTAAATAAAATCAGGTTAGAAAAAGAAATGCTGGCAAAAAGTGTTGATAGAACGTGAAGAGAAGTACTATTTATTGTTAGACAATAATAAATTACTAAAAGATAATACATTGTTAATGAAAAATAATCAACTTCTGGAAGAAATAATTGAAGCCATGCAAAAAACATCAAATAAAAAGGAAGATAAAAACACAAACATAAACAAAACCTAGGAGCCCGTTCAGAAAGAGAAAGTAATACCGGGGTAATGGTAAACAATGAAACTTTGCGTAGTGTACCGAGGCGATGTTCGTTTATGAACGCGTTACGGCGATCAAATTATTCAAATCTTATAAAATTATAAAACACAACATTTTGGAGACAAATCTGACCCATGTTGAGAACATGCTTCCCATTACTTAAGAAAAAGTTAAAGATTGTTAATTGTTAATAAAAAAATATTTTCTATATAACCTCACTTCAAACAAAGATATAGCTTTTGCCTTTCAAACTTAATTCACTTTTTATACTACGCATGTGCGGCGATTATCGCTGGGCTCCGGAGTGCGGCGATCATGGTTTACTTTTGGCGACTTACTAAGCCATTTCTGAACGTTGTAGGGTAGTTGACCTAAGAGTAACTTTACTATTTCTGAACGAGTACAGGTACACTGTGTGTACTCGGTAAGCGTTCCTGAACGCAGTCCAGTGTGGTAGGGAAACAAAAAACTAAACCTGCTGCAGACACTGATAAAGCGGGAAATTCAAATGTCATAAATACAGGGTCTACAATAAGTGATGTAAATAATAGAAGCTACAAAGAACTCACAAATTTTCAGAGAAATAAAATGAATGAAATCATAAATCTTACTGTGGATAAAAACAACGAAAATAGTGAGGAAACTAGTCGTGTTAAAGAAGATTATAAAGAAGGCTTTATGATGCAAAGACACCAACGCAAAATGTATAATAAACGTATTGGCACAGCAGCTGTAAATAACAATCAAAACAATACAGGTTTTGCAGGAGAAGAGAGGAAGGTTTGGCTTTATATTTACAGAGTGAAAAGGCATGTAAATGCAGAAATGATAAAATCTTTTATTCAAAAGAAGTCAGGTTACAAAGACATGCCAATTGAAGCTAAGCCACCCCCTAATAGTCCTAATGGGCTAAAATGTTTTGTGGTTACAGCACCGCTGTCTAAGAAAGATGAAATGTATAACCCAGACTTTTGGCCGAGGGGAGTAGGGATAAAAAGATTTAATATTAGAAAACACAGTGACTTTATACAAGAAAATGGCGCAGATTTTTTAGAGGAAGAAAACATACAAATAGGAACACAAGCATAGGAAAAAAGAGCAGTGAATCAAACTCTCAGTTAATAAGTATAATTCATCAGAATGTTCAATCTATAGGGAATTGCATAAATGAATTGAATGAGTTTCTAAAACAAAACAGAGAGTGTGTTGCCTTAGCCATAACAGAGCATACCAACAATTAGCATCACATGGAATAAATGGATTTAAGTTAGCAGCATGTTTCTGTAGGGAGGAAAACAAACATGGAGGAAGTGCAGTGTATGTAAAAAGTGGATTACAATGCAATGAAATAATGAAAGTTAAAACCATGTCAACAGTGAGTGAAGTTGAGTGTGCGGCAGTGGAATTTAAAATATGTGAAACAAAAATAATTGTAGCATCAATCTATAGACCTCCAAATGGTAATATTGATATTTTCATAAGTAAAATGGAGGAACTGATATATCTATTTGTCTCATATAAAGATACAGTTATAATAATTGGAGGAGATTTAAATATAGAGATGTATAAGGACAACAAAATGAAATTTGAATTTTTCTCATTGATAAATTCATTCAATTTGTTTGCAGTAATAAATGAGTACACAAGAATAACTAAAAATAGTAAATCGTGCATAGATAATATTTTCACAAATTTAGAATGTAATTTTGAAGTTGAAGTCATACACTCGTTGATATCTGATCATACTGCACAAAAATTAGCGTTCTGTATAACAGAAAGTAAAAATAATCTTTACAGTGTAAAAAGAATTTTTAGTGATGAAAATAAAAAAGATTTTATTAATGCCTTAAAAGGTCAAACATGGGGTACAGTATATACTGCAAGTAAGGCAGATGTTGATATGCAGTGGGATATATTCATGAATATTTTCTTGGATGTATTTAATGCAAACTTTCCGCTTAAAAAAATTTCAACAAAAAATAAAACTAAACAAAAGCCAATGCTGAATGATCCAGAGATTGGGGAGTGTAAGAAACAACTTGATATCTTGTATGTGGTGAGTAGTGTTGATGAGAAGTATAAAGAAAAATATAAAGAGATAAAAAAACGCTATAACCATTTATTAACTCAGACCAGAGCAAGAAATATTCAAAATCGCATCAATAATTCTGATAACAAAGCTAAAAGTACATGGAATATAATTAATGAAATAACAGGAAAAATAAAAAATAACCTGGATATTCAAATAAATGGTAATGCACACTTACTTGCAAATGAATTTAATAAGTATATGGTCAACATAGCACCTCAGTTAGTGTCTAAATTAACTACAGTATCGCATACACCTGAGGCAATTTATGTTGAAAGTACATTGCAACTAAGGCCGGTAGATTGTCAGGAAATTATTGATATTGTAAACAAATTTAAAAAGAAACATAGCTATGGAGAAGACGAAGTTCCTACGAGTATACTAAAGATTTGTATTCAATTTATAGTAGAGCCAATATGTTATATAATAAATAATTCACTGCAATATGGTATATTCCCAAAAAACTTAAAAGTGTCTGTTGTTAAACCTATATATAAAAAAGGAGATGTACAAAAATTTGAAAATTATCGTCCTATTAATCTTTTATCACCTTTTTCTAAACTGTTTGAATTTGTGGTATGTGATCAATTAATGGATTATATGATTACAAAAAATTTATTAAACTACATACAGCATGGGTATTTAAAGGGTAAGTCGACACAAACAGCAATATTTCAATTCACAGAGAAAATCATATTAGCACTAGAAAATGAAAACTTAGCATTAGCATTTTTCCTAGACTTGTCAAAAGCATATGACACGCTGGATCATTCAATAATGCTGCAAAAATTAGAACAATATGGGATACGAGGAAACGCACTCCAGTGGTTTCGTTCATATGTAACAGATAGGCAACAGAGAGTTTCTATTACTAAAAATGGAAATGTAATAAAATCAGATTTAGAATCCATTAAAATGGGCATTCCACAGGGAAGTACAACAAGTCCTTTTCTGTTCATAATATATATAAATGACCTAGCAAATGTTACCGCTGATATTGGAGAAAGCTCCCTTACCATGTATGCAGATGATGCAAATTTTCAAATATATGCTTCTGATTTTCCACAGCTTATAGCGAGGACATCGCTAGTGCTTGAAACAGCAAGTAATTATTTTCTTAAAAATAAATTAGTATTGAACAAAGAAAAAACTAATACTGTTTTATTTAAAACAAATCATGCTGGATTTGATACACCAAAGGATTTTAAAATTAATAAAGATTCCTAGAACACTTCAAGTGAGGTAAAATTCCTAGGTATCAAAATTGATGATCAACTTAACTGGCGAAGTCACATGGACAACCTTTGTATAAAGTTAAATTCAGTGTGTTACAGTATCAGGGTACTATCTAAATATGTTAACAAGCAAACGTTGAGAACAGTGTATTATGCGAATTTTGAATCAAACATACGTTATGATATTATATTCTACGGTAGCAGTGGTGACTTTGAGAGTTTTTATTATTCAAAAAAGGGTTTTAAGAATAATTTTAAATTTAGGATATAGAGAGTCCTGTAGAGGCAAATTTAGAGAAAATAATTTTTTAACAACTATGGCCGTTTATATACAAGAATGCTTACTGTTTCTTTTTAAAAATAAAAATTTGTTCTTAGAAAATGAACAGCAACATGAATATTATACAAGAACAATAAATTACAACTTTCCAATTCATCGACTTACACTAACTGAGAAGAGTGCTAGTTACAATTGTTTAAAGTTTTTTAATAAACTTCCTCACTGCATACAAGTAACTCAAGTATTGAGTGAATTTAAAACGCAGATTTATAATTTATTATTGAGATTAGAACCATATAATGTAAATGAATTCTTAGATTATCAATTATGATTTATTATATTCTATATTTATGTATTAGTATTGTAATATATATAAATATCGTGTAAGTATTGTATTGAATTGTTAAGCTTTTGTTGACGCTAGTTCATTTAATGTCCATATTTATATGTAACATTCTATGAATAAAGTTTGTTATTATTATTATTATTATTATTAGCCTTCCGTTTTTTGTTGTCATGAAGAATAGAACAATATTGACGAATATGCCGAACTAAATTACTTTGACATGAGAAACCGTTTCCACAATGTTCACACTTCATTGTTGATAAAGTTTAAACATAGACTAAAGAACATATCTTATCGCTGTGTTATATATCGCGGTGGCGGATCACGTGATCATTTGATGTGTTGAACATGTGTTATATGATCCGTGGGAATAAACGGTTCTCACGTGTTCACCGGATGTCGTCTAGACATGAATACATTGACCCCACACGTGTGCATTAATTTGACACCACCGGAAACTAGACATGGGTCATTGACCTATGTAACCTTATCCGCGACACCTGTTCATTATTACCAGATATATGACACGTGTATGTAACCTGATATGGGTCATTGACCTATGTAACACTATACCTATGTATATTAATTTGATACCGCCGGAAATATGCATACATGTGCATTCATTTGATACCACCGGAAACCCGATAAGAGTCATTGACCTATGTAACATGATATGTATATTAATTTGATACCGCCGGAAATATGCATACATGTGCATTCATTTGATACCACCGGAAACCCGATAAGAGTCATTGACCTATGTAACATGATATGTATATTAATTTGATACCGCCGGAAATATGCATACATGTGCATTCATTTGATACCACCAGAAACCCGATAAGAGTCATTGACCTATGTAACCTGATCCGCGACACCTGTTCATTATTACCAGATACATGACACGTGTATGTAACCTGATATGGGTCATTGACCTATGTAACACTATACCTATGTATATTAATTTGATACCGTCGGAAGTATGCATACATGTACATTCATTTGATACCACCAGTAACCCGATAAGAGTCATTGACCTATGTAACATGATATGTATATTAATTTGACCCCGCCGGGTGTGTAACCCTATATGTAACACGTGTGCATTAACCCGATATGAGTTATTGACCTTGATCACTGATCATGAACATGAACACTGCTCCCTCAGCTCTCTCATTTCCCTTCTACTATACCCTATTAAATTCGTTTGGCGGCGTTTTTTGCCCAAGTTTTTAGGTGTTTCAATTTGAAATAGAATGGAGAGAGAGGCGTGTCTCTAGTGCTCTGGTATCTGTCTTTATTTTATACTCATTACTGATATTCTCTGTTCTTGTTTTCAAGTTGAACATAAAATTTTGTGGGGTACTGTATAATCACGTTCTTTAAATGCAAATATCTCGAAAACGGCTAAACCAAATATCAACATATCATGTATTTTTGAATTCAGATGAAAAAGATCTATTTGATTTTTTGAAAATATATAGGGTGTTCCATTAGAAATTTATCAACTTGATGTTTTTTTTAACTTTCCAATATCTATTCGTGATATTGCGCAACACTTTCTGACGATTTACGACAAACCCCACAACTTTTGTATTTAAAGTTTTTTTCTATCTTTTATAATAAGCGAGGTAGACACTCTCTAAATATATGGAATAACCCTGTACATTTAGTAAGGGATCCAAAGCTTTAAAAAACGGAATGACCCATTCCAACAAGGTAAATAATCAGAAATTGCTTGTTGGACTTTTGTTGGCTCTTGCACAACTTCTCAAAAAGAAAAAAATGATGGCGTAATGGTATTTCATGAATACGTGTTTTTAAACGTTCACCTTCCGCTAAAAAATTAACTATTTGAGATATTGATCTGATTTTTTTTATTTACATCGTAGAATCATGAGCGTCTCTAACTGTAGTAATGAAATTTAAAAATCACTTGCAGTTTTTTTTTTAATAAATCCTAAAGTTACAGCAACGAAATTTGTGTATTAAATGTTAAAAATTTGCACACACTATATGTGAACAAAATGTGGTACGAAGATCGAAAAAGTTTAAAAAAAAAAATCAGATCGGTATCTTACACTGTTTGAGAGATATAGACTTTTTAAAGAGACAGTTATTTACGTTTGCGGAACTCCTATAGTATTCAGCTGTTTTCTGGCGCGTTGCCATCCAGCTTATTGTAATGCATAAAGAATTTGCAGATAGTAGGACAAAACAGCTTTTGGAATTGCGTGATTGTTATTGAAATTTTTACAAATTATGTAAAATAAAAGTCACATTTGACAGAGGATTATGAGGGTGTTGTTGATAGATAAATAAATGATTAGATTATTTACTATCTCATTATTTAGGTACAGGGTTATCAAACGAAGATGTCCCGGGTCATAACTCTTTTATTTTTCACTTTAGAAAAAAAAAGTGTAATATGAAAGTTATAAGATATTTTAAGGGCTTTAAAAATGCATTTTCAAAAAAACAATTGAGCATCGCACATAGAAATTATAGATGTAACTTATGTTTTTTTAAATAGAACACCCTGTATATTTTACGATTTTTTAAATCTATGCTTGCTTACGATTCCAGTGATGTATATATGTTGTATCTTTGCTCCAACCGTTTGCACAATATACTGTTTTTAATATCGATTATTGTTTATGACGCATTAGTCCAAATTGTATTTAGCCATGAATAAAAACAACAAATTGAAAAATTAATACACTCTTTTATTAATCCCTAAAAACTTAATGTCGATTTAATTTATAAGTATTTATAAGAACTGCTTAAAATGGCATCCACCATGTTCCAAACAAAGACGGTATCTCCGTTCTAAATTACTCAGACAATTTAGTATACTTTGATTATTATTTTGACTAATTTCTTCAATCATATTGGAAATTTTTTGGGCAATACGTACCGCGAATGGATTGGAAGTTATGGAACAATTCGCTGGCCGGCAAATAGCCCTGATTTGACATCCCTCGACACATTTTTATGGGGCTATTTAAAAAATGAGGTTTATAAAGACCGAACAACAAATTTAAACGAACTCCAAGAAAAAATTTCCAATGTGATTGAAGCTATGGTATCATTGTCGCGAAATGTATTTGCTATAAAAATTATTACTATCTAGAAAGTTAATATTAAAATCACCAATCAAAATACATTTTTGGTTTTGGTTTAAAGCGCAGCAATTACCCATTTCACACCACCAATTAGCATTTACAAACTGGAACCAGTAGTTAGATTCTAATATATATCTTCTTTTCACCGTAAAAATCACATTTTCCTTTATATAGATCAATACACCACCAGCGTGTCTACTTGTTGAATCACATCTTACAACTGAGTAGCCTTTTATGGATATTTCAACATCTTGAACATCACTTGTACACCTTGCTTCACTTAATACTGCTAATAATGGTTCATAGCAAAATATTTCAGCCACTAGTTCATCTTTATGTGCCAGAAAACTTTGAATGTTGACATATATAATATTGGTATGATAGAGTATATTAGGATTATTTACAAGATTTTTCTTTGTGGACTGTTGTTAGTGCCAACATCCACAATTGTGGGAATATTATGTATATATCTAATCTTCTTATTTTCACCTTTATCTTTAAGATCTTGCAGCTGCTTTTTTATATTAAAATAATAATCTCTTTGCATCTCTGTTTGGTCTAAAAACACTCTGATGCTTGGAACGGTTATCGATTTTTTGTTCTTTAATACAGTTAGTGCTTCATGAGGATGTGAAAAAGCCACTTTTATAGGTCTATTTTTGGTTTGATTAAATTTACCCAGCCTCAAAATATCAATCTTGGATGTATCAATATCAATATTTTTTAATATTTCTCGAATTGTACTTTTGTCTTCATCAATCCTATTTTGGCGAGTATTCTGACTGGATTCTTTTACGTTAAGCACTATGATATTCGATGCTCTTCTTTGTCTCTCTCCAACTTCCGATATTAGTTGTTCATTATTGATAAATTCCTTTACTGCTATATTTTTTTCATCCATAACATTTTTAACCTGTTTCTCAAGATCCTCAATTTCTTTAATTAGTATGGGAATTTGCCTGTATCCCATCTCACACTCATTACATAGGAAAATTAATCTCCTCTTCTGAAGGTCCAAACATCTAATTTCTGAGGCCGTCAACCCTGAGCATGCCTCACATAATTCTGCATTACAACTTTGCGACTTCTCCATAACGATCTACCTATTCTTCTTAAAGATGTGCCCTTGGACATCCAATGGCTGACTTGGATTTTACACAATGGTGCGCCGCCTCATTATCCTTTAGTAGTCCGAGATTATTTGGACCATGTACAAGGGATACTTTGAATCGGACGGGGTGGACCAGTAGCTTGGCCTCTGCGGTTCCTGGATCTAAATTAGAGATGGGCGCGTGACGTGAATTTCGCCGTGTCTGAGCGTGTAGCAGTAAGGTACCAAATCACGAAGATTTCGTGAGTGTGCGTGAGCCAAAAGATTCCGTGCGTGAGGTAATATTTATCGTGTCGCGCTTCATCAAGCACGGCGCCGAATCACGCACAATATAATAATAATAATAGATCTTTATTTCCAACAGGTTACACCCATTTACAGGAAACATAAGGTAACATCAAATATAATATAATAAATTTATATATGAGACAAACTTTAATACAATAGACAATAAATTACTAACATTCTAAGATCTAATTAAACTTATCAATAATAAGATATGGACAAAGAAAATGAACATAAATAATAAAAAAGCTAATATATAAGACCAGTAGAACTAACCAGAATATAATACGCTATTTTATGAATCGTTCTCAATCAACACCTGTCGAATATAACCTAAGGAGTTGGTATTAATATCGCATAATTCTGAGATAGTGTTAAAATTATTGGACATCAGAGATATTGGCGATCTACCTAGAACATTCGTTCTAGCATTATCACTATAGAAAGTAAGAGAATATCGAGCCTCTAATCTAGGTATAAAGAAATTGACCTTATTTAGGAGACTAATGCAATCAATGTTATTATGTAACAAATTATATAAGAATGATATAGAGATCAGAATTCTCCTTGATTTCAAAGATATAAATTGAAGCCGGTTAAGTAGTATCGAGTATTCAATGCCCATTTCCGGATAAGTACCACTGATCTTGTAAGACAAATATTTTAAGAATTTTCTCTGTACTGACTCTATTGCATCGATGTGGCATTGGTACAATGGATACCATATCAGTGCGCCGTATTCTAATTTAGACCTAACATAGGCAAAAAACAATAACTTTAATGACAGAGGATTATGAAAATGTCTACAATTTCTCGTAATAAATCCTAACATTCTATTAGCCGATGACACTATGTTGTTTACATGTGTAATAAAATTAAGCTTTTGATCGAATATCCCATCCTTGATAGTATAATTAGTATAGATTTTTATTTTTATACAAGTAGGGAAATTCCCAGATAAATTAAAAACAAGTATAATTGTCCCAGTCCCTAAAGTACCTAATACTATATTAGCCTCTGAATTCCGTCCAATCAATACTTTACCACCTATTGAAAAAGTATTAGAACTGGCAGTGTATTATCAAATTTTAGATCACTTTAATAACAATCAAATTTTAATTAGTAATCAATCAGGTTTTCGGCAGCAACATTCTTGTGAGACAGCACTTCAACTGACTTTAACAAAAATTAAATATGATATTGATAATAATAAATATGTTTTAGCTGTATTCCTCGATTTAAAAAGAGCTTTTGAAACAATAGATCGTTCTCTTAAAAAAGTTACAACATTATGGTATTGGAGGCAAAGTATTAGACTGGTTATGTGACTATTTATCAGGCAGAGCTCAAAGAGTTAGTGTAGGAGATTCAATGTCAAGTGATAGGGTAAATAACTTTGGTGTACCTCAAGGTAGTGTCCTTGGTCCTCTTTTATTTATCACTTATATTAATGATATTGACCTTTATATTAATTGTGAGTTTGTAAATCTTTTTGCTGATGATACACTATTGATGTGTAGTGGTCAGAGTTTGGCTGAATGTGTTGAAAACATGAACAAAACGTTGGAAAATGTTGATAAATATCTAGTAGCTAATAAATTAAAGATAAATGTTGCTAAAACTAAAGCCATGATTTTTTCAACCAAATATAAATGTAATAATATTGATCTTAATGCTATTAATATGTCCATTGCTAATGAAAATATTCAATTTGTTACAGAAATTAAATATCTTGGAGTCATACTTGATAACATTTTGTCCTTTAACAGACATTTTGAATATATTAGTAACAAAATAACAAAAAAATTATATTTATTTTCTAGAATTTAAAACGAGTTATCATTAGAGTCTAGAATAACTGTTTATACATCTGTCGTAAGGCCGTACTTTGAGTACTGCGCATCAATATTATATACAGGGTGAATCTTAGAGTGGGGGCCATATTTATAGGAGGCGACACCGTTCACTATGGGAACACAAATCTACAATTTTTTTTTTTTTCGCGCCATAAAAAATGAATATTGTTTAAACCCTTTTTATTTGAATTTGGGTACCCCGCCAGTGGAATGCGCTAGCGAGAGTTTTATATCATCTACACTTGGCAACACTGTCGACCGGTCACACGTAATGCAGTAAGTGCTTGCCCAGCGGCGCCGGAATTACAGGAAACTTGAATCGCGAATTTTTTTAAAAAATTCATAACTCGGCCATTTTACAACCTACAAAAAAAAAAATTCGGATTCATGTTCATGACGACTAGTACTATTAACCCCAAAAATATGGCCGTCACTCTAAGATTCACCCTGTATGTTTAATTTAAATAAGTTATCTCAACTCCAGAAACTTCAAAATCGTGGCATGAGGATCATATTAAAATGCAACAAATACACACCAATTACATTTATGCTATCAGCCTTACAATGGTTATCTATGTCCAATAGGTTATTTTATTGTGCCATGATTTTTATATATAAAATACTGAATAATCTGCTACCGAAGTATTTTAATACCTATATAACTTTAAATAGTGAGATTCATGAGCATTTCACTAGAAATGCAGGTAATATTTATATTCAAAGGACAAAATATAGCCTAACAATGAATTCATTGTTTTATAAAGGGATTAACAATTTTAATAAACTGCCGTTAGAATTAAAATCGAGTACATCGTTGAGTTTGTTTAAAAGAGGTGTTATTGAACATATTAAAAGCAATATGTGTTAAATTACACTTATGTTTATTTTTGCTATTATTATTTGTGTTATTTACTATTAATATTTTATTATAATGTACAATTACTGTATAATTTCTATTTCTATTACCGTTTCTGTTTCTAAATCATTCAAATTTTTGAATTTAAAAAATTGTTTTGTATATTAGGATGTCCTATTTAAATAAATCGTTATTATTGTTTACTTATTATGTGGTATGGTGTGGAGGAGACTGTGGCCAGGGCCGTGCCTGCGACTGACGGGGACATATGAATCATGGGGTAAAGTTACCTAGCTTCGTGCGTGAGTGAGCGTGCATGAGTAAACTTTGAGAAAGCGTGAGTGTGCGTGAGTTTGCCGTAACTTATACCAGTCGTGCGAGAGTGTGCGTGAGCTAAAATTTTAAAGCCGTGGGCGTACGTGAGTTTGCCTTAACTTATACCAGTTGTGCGTGAGTGTGCGTGAGCTAAAATTTTAAAGCCGTGAGCGTACGTGAGTTTGCCTTAACTTATATGTCGTGCGTGAGCTAAAGTTTTAAAGTCGTGAGAGTGAGTGAGCATGAGTCAAAATCGACTCACCCGCCCATCTGTAATCTAAATCCTCATGACTTCTATTTGTGGGGTTATTTAAAAAGTAAAGTGTACCAAACCGAAGTAGACAATATCGTTGTATTACGTGAACGCATCACAACGGCTGCCGATAATCTGCGTCTTTGGCAACAGCAGGAAGGAGGAACATTTCAGCTAGTGCGACAACATTGGATTAGACAGGCCCAGGCATTTTTGCAAGTCAATGAGCAGCGTTGAACACAAACAGTTATATTATTTTAACATTATTATTATTATTATTAACTTTAACAATTTTTATCTCGTTTCGTATTGAATTTTTATTAATATAATAATAATAATAATAATAACGTTTATTCAGTAGGAATTTTTTTAAGAAATCAACTTCTTATTTAAAGGTGTATGGTTTAAATTTTTCGGATAAGAAATTTAATAATCAGTAGTTCTTATTAAATTTCTTATCGCGGTGTATCTAAGCGGTAGGGAGTTTTCTTATAATTATTCTACAGTGTTGTTGTTGACTGAAGACACAGGAGAAATAACCTTTATATAAAGTAATCAATTTTTATTAGTATTTTTGTATTTATTTAGTTAAGTAGGAAAAATCCTAATATACAAACATTACATACACGTCTGGCTACTCAGTTGTTTCGGATATGGTTCAGTAAGTTGCACACATCTCCCCTGAATAGAACCGGTAGACGGTCGACGCTTCGTCTCGGACTAACGTGGTTATGGGGCGGAGTCAAAATTGTTAGGGGAGTTGGTGCAACTTACTGAACTGTATGTATCCGAAACAACTGAGTGGCCAGACATGTATAATCAAAATATAGCAAAAGAATTTCATTTCAAATAATTAACAATATATAACATAACTAATAATATATGATATAATCCGGCTGGGCTAAATACCACTTAATAAAACGATAATTTATTGTGATACCCCAAAAAAGAAAACATTTTACAATACTAACTAATCAACTGACAATTGTATAAATCTTAAAACTAAAGGCAGATTGTTAATAACTAATATAATTAAAATTCAAATAGGTTATTATATTTTATTTTATTTTCATTTATATTATATGCGCCGTGTAGATATAAAAAGTAATAGTTTCTTTTTAAATTGATGCAGAGATTGACCATTTCTAATTTCAGCTGGTATATTATTAAACTCTTTTAATCCGTTAAAAAACAACGATTGCATACCTTTTTTGAATGTGTTCGTTGTGTTACAGGCCATTTCACAGCCCTGTAACTATACATAAACAGAGTAAATTGAAATAGGCAACAATTATTAAGGCGTATAGGTATTGTGGGTCCTCTATAAATTCACCGAGCGCAAGACGCACTTAGCTCGTGATATAGCTGCTTGGAATGCGGCGATAAGGGTTTTTTCTAATAACCATCCTTTTTTTGGAGTTTTTCTGTTCCCAAAACTTCCATCATTTTCTGACTGGCAATTGAAAGCAATGGACGTTTCGCCGTTTATAGTTTTGATAACTAACCCGAATAGGGGATACGTGGCGAAAAGGTCCTCAAGGGACAGTGAAAGTGTTTTATTGAGTTGTTCGCGATTTGTGTTTCCTGTCCCAGATACAGGGTTGCCCTGGATGAAGTTGTGCTTTTTTGTCGTGCCGATTCAACCGCTGCCAGAATCCCAATATCATCCCTCACTCAAAACGAGGAGGCTACTACAAGCCGATCTACAACGCTAAGTAAGTCGTACTCTCTTTTTGTCATAAATCGAAATTCCTTCGAGATTATTCTCGAAATGAATCTTTTTTTTTGCATGCCATAGATAGATAGATAGATAAGTTTTATTTGTTCCTCTTCATACAGATACCCTACTGGGTGTAGAACATGTCGACAACATTAAATTAAGAACAAAAATAATATAAAAAACAAAATAAAGAACTAGCTTAATATACATTAAAACAACATTTTTAAACATTTGACAAGACAGGTAAGTATTTAAAAATAATTTGTTTCAATTTGATATTTAAAAACACTAAAATAAAATAAAATAGAATAAAATAGAAACAGTAACTACATCATTGTAAAATTTGATGCACACATGGTTACAGTAGTACATCATTAAAGTATTCATCTATTGTGTAGTAAGCCTTTTTTAGCAGTATTCGTTTAAGTTCTCGTTTCATTTCATTTGTAGTAAGATTTTTTAAATTAGCAGGTAGCTTGTTGAATATTTTAATTATGGAGTATTCAACATTTTTTTGTATATATGTGTAGTTCTTTTTACTGGTAGTTAATAGGGTTTTGTTTCTGGTATCATAACTATGTTCCAATGATTTAAAAAATTTGATGTTTTCTTTTACAAATGTTACTGCTTCATATATATACAAACCTATCACAGTTAATATTCCCTTATTTGCGAATAACAATCTACAGCTGTCTGTAGGTTTCATATTAAATATAAATCTTAAGCATCTTTTTTGCATCTTTAGGATCCTATCTGCATCTGTAGAATTTGCCCAGAATATAATACCATATTTAACTCGTGACTGTATATATGCGTGATACGCACTCAGTGCAGCTTCCACATTTACAAAATGCGCTACTACCCTAAGTGCGTAGCAGTATCGTGACATACCTCCAGCTAGGCTGTCAACATGGAGCTTCCAGTCAAGCCTCGTGTCTAAAATAATTCCTAAGAACTTTACTGAGTTACTAGTTATTATATTTATGTTGTTATAGGCAAATACTGTTTCTTCATTTTGTGGTGCATAGGAAAATTTAATTGCTTGGGTTTTATTAACATTTAGTTTAAGATTGTTATTTGTAAACCAATTTTGCAGGATGGTTACTGCATCAAGGATATCCTCTTTTATGTTATTTTGAGAGTCTTGGCTAAATATTATAGATGTATCATCTGCAAATTGAATCATTTCATATTCGATTAATAAGGCCATATACCTCTTTGCAGGGCTTCTAATTCCGATTCTACTGAGTCAAACTCTACTTTTCCCTGATCTCCCCGTCGTGGGATTGTTTTATCCGACCGATCATCACTTTCCGCAAGACAGCTGTCTTAGATGTTACGTACGAGGGGTGTAAAACCGAAGTCCATGGTATAACCGACCCTCTGATCAACTTGGGGGCTATTGCAGACGTCATCGCAGCCGAGGGGGCCACCTAGTACACTCCTATAAGTGCAGTTGACTGTAAGCCTGTTCCTTTTTCTTTAGTAGTTTTATATGGACCCATAAACTTGTAAGACGTTACGCAACAAAAGTAGGGTAATCACCTACCCGGAATGTGCCTCGTTACAACTTTAATTTAACTTTTAACATTACTAATTTCATTCACTATTGTATAACAGGGTAAGAATATGTATGTCATTTTCCTTTAATGTATAATTCTATATATTTTGGTTAATTGATTAATTGGTTAATTAATAATAATTGATTATGTATAATCGCGCTGTAGGTCATTAGGATATAGAGATATAGCATAAGTTCCTTTTCTTTGTAGGTAACTGTTACATTTTAATAAATTTGTTTTATGATAATTTGTAGCCTCAGATTATTAGGACTAATACCCTGATCATCCTCAAATCACCTATCAAGAAGGGAGTGAGCCTTTCTGCCCAGTATCAATAGTTAGGGCCCTAGAAGGCGCACTATAAAATAAATTTTTTTGTGATCGGCGACGGCAATCAAACAAATGGCCAAATAATTATTATAAATTTACCTTTGGTTTCTTTTTTTCCAAAAACGCAGGAAGGGCCCTAATTGGCCGGTTACAGTTGGATATGAAATTCATTTTGATTTCGTGTGTTGTAATTGTGAATTTCATTATTATATGTAATGAAAGTGGTCAAATATGATGGTAACATGTTCTTAGTTGTTTTAAAAATGAAAATCATTGCCATATAATAATAATAGTCTAACAGATATCCAATTTAAGGTTTCAAGCATCAGTTTAACATATTAGTATAGATGTATTGTTACTCTTTTCATTATTATTATAATTTGACAATAAGCACCAGGTGTCTTGCAAAAGGAATGTCAGAGAAACGTGCAGAAATAAATTTAAAGAAAAAGAAATATTAACATTTCCTTCCATTTTTATTTTAAAATGTGTAACTTTTGTTAAAAACAACGTTGCTAGATTTAAATGTCAAAAAGACATACATGATTATAATACAAGGCAGGCATCAGCACTCCTGGAAAAGCAATATAAAACAACTAAATATAGAAAATCACCTTGCTATATTAGTGTTCATCTATTTAATGCCCTTCCAGCAAATTTAAAGTCTATAATCCCATATGATAAATTCAAGAAAGAAACAAAAAAATACCTAATAAACAAGTGTTTTTATTCAATTAATGACTTCATACATTGTATAAATCAATAAAAAAAAAAAAAAAAAAAAAAAGAGGAACCCCTTGAATGTACTTGAGATCTCCTAGAGAAAATTGCGAGCCATTAAATTATATGACAATCATATGCACATTGTACCTACTAAATTTTAAAGCTCTTTCGAATAATTAATGCTTTTATATAGTCTTCCTTTTCGTTGACTTACCTTATGTACTTTTGTATGTCAATGGGTTAATAAAGTATTATTATTATTATTATTATTATTATTCTAGGCGAGTGGTATCATGTGTTTTATGTTTGTGAAAATAATTTGTAATTAAAGTTAGTAGTGTAAAGTGTTAGTACACAATATTGACGGCAATTTTTAATGCATAATTTAATTTATTTAAAAAAAAATTTTGGTTTAAATGTATATACATATTCTACCTATTGTTTTTTTATATATTATAGCCCTAAAGAAGCTTTAAAAATAAAACGAAACATCGACATAGTATGAAATCCTATTTTTCTTTTATCCTTTACCGACGAGGTGAAATTTTTTATTGAATATTTTTTATACAGAATTTTTCATCAAAGAAATACTGTTACAGCTTCAATCATTCAGTAATGATTAATGGAAGTTTCCTGGGCTGTCTCATTTCAACAAATTCTGGTAAAGTACTCCTTCGTGTATGCCACTTATTTTTTTTTAAACATCTTCAAATTCAGGTTTTTCCACCACTCTTTGTAAGAGCATTCCTTTAGGAGTCCACACTATGAAGTAGCACCAATCAATATTCAGTGGTCAGTGGACTTGATAAAAATATTGGTGAGATTCTTTAATTTTCATTACACCATTATTGTCCACCGTTAGCTGCTTTCCACTTGCACCGTTTGAGTGCACAATTCAAGCACATGAGCACACAAATGCGTCAAACCCACATTCCCATTGATTAAATCACTTGAAGTGCAAATTGTGATATAAGTGGAAAGTAGCTTATGTAACACTGATTTTTTCCTGCTATATCGGCGGGATATTTATCTTTTAAATTATATGGATATTTGATTTCAATCATACCATCAGACCATTTTTAAATACCAGACCGTCAGGCCTACAACCAACGCCTGGTATTTTTTTATTAATAATAAAACCACATTAATTATAGAAATGAAATTTGTTTGTTATGGCATGACAGTTTATTAATTGTAAAATACAAGTTCAAGTAAATAAATATCTTTATTACCATGTTTTCTCGTCCTCCTGATGAGCTAGTATGATAGCGAAGGAATATTTACATCTTCATGGGGACATCGTTTTTTAATTGGTGACCATAATGAATGAATTTTATGATGAGTTAAAAAAATTTTTTTCCATTTATTCATTTTTAGACGTTTTGAATTTTGTAATTTTTATGTATTAAGTCCAATGGATTTAATAATTGTACGGTTAGAGATGAAACATCAATATAAGTATATCAAATTGGATATGTTTGTTATTATTATGCTTGTATAAAGCATAAATAAAGTCATTTATAAACAAGGCATACCAAGCACATTTCTCAACATCACCATTATAATTTTGCTTATATTGGTCAAAAGCACATTCTTCTTTTTCTCTGCCCCACCTAATTGCTGGCAAATTTTCCAAGATCTTTTGTTTATGTAACACCCATAATTTATTATAAACCAGATTTTTGAATTGACGTGTAGTCACAAAACGTTTTACCTCTGATGCTGTAATAAACATGCACCTTTGCAGATACTATTTTTCTGTATTCTGTTCATTGCATTTTTCAAAAATATCATCGCATCCTTCATAAAGAACATTTTTGACAAAAGAAACTCGCTCCAGCAAGCTCTTTAATACAATGTCGTCTATATCGTAATCTTCATATTTAATGGTTATTAAATGCTCAAATGAAGAATTTAATCCTTTTGTATTTAACAACCTCAATATTTTCACATTCGGATCCTCAAATTGGATTGAACGATTTTCAGTCCGTCTACTGCTAAGATGAAACATGAGGAATCTTCACCATATTCCACGTTTTTAAAACAGATGGGCTTGAAGGAGGCTCAAAATTATGTGAGAGTATAGTCTTCCAAACAGAATAGAAGGGCTGCTACGTGAGAATAGGTCCGTCCTGCACCCGCCAGCGGCCTATTCACATTGATATATGCAGTGACTCCAACGTTTCACGACTCAAGCTGCGCTGTGTGAGAGGCGGAAAATTTGCATCAGTTGCACCTTGCGCCGATGTCGCATCTGGAGTCCCGTACCGGGTGGTGAGCCGAGCTGCCGAATCAATAACGCCGATGCAGGTTTCAACGTGTATGGATTTGATGGTTGAATCGCGCGCCGCAATTTTAGTAGTTCGAGTTTTGTTAAGTGCGCCAGTTTCTTTGTTTATAGTGCAAGAAACAGCACTTTATTTCTTGGCGGTTTCCAAAAAAACTCTAGGTAACTGCAGTGAAGAACGGAGTGATACAGGGGTCATGAAATAAATTGCTTATCTTACCAGACTTGAGCAATTGATAATACCTGTTTAATTAAATATTCCCTACTTGAAATAACAACACGAAGTGTTCAGAGACTATACAGGGTGTTTCACGTAAAACTACACAGGCTAATAACTTTAAAACCAAAAACAATATTTAAATTCTGCGAGAAGTGTTATAAAGGGCATTTACAGGCTTTTATTTAATGCAGAAAAGACGGCTTCGTTTATTGCAGTGTGGGCGTCGCGACGCTATGAAACTATTTTTCGATGGCAGGAACATTGAAATTACGATAACTGTAAGGTATATTAATTCTGAACATTTTTTATAGAGTACATTTTTTATAGAGTACATTTTTTCATTTGATTTGGTACTTTTTGAGTTATTTCACTTTATACTTATAAAGTATAATTCCACTTATTAGTTAAATTAATCTAGTTGCCAGGCCAAACACCTTGAAAACCAAGAATGCACATGTTAAAAACATTATTTATATTTTTATTTAAATGGACAAAATTTCGCACAGTTATTTCTACTACATTAACTATTACTTTACATACAACGTTCGTGGGACGTAGGACAAATAAAAAATACTCCTTCGGTATTTAGATTGACTGGTTTCTGCAGAATAACCTGCCTTCCTCAGAATCTATAATTTATTAAACATGTAAAGAATATAGGAATTACTAGAAACATTAAAGACACTTACCAATCTACAAGTACTATTACAACATAAGTTTCTTTTTCATAAAATACAGTCCTAGACAGTCAGTGACAGAGTGAACACCTGTGGATATTTACTCCTGGTACTGCACAGTTTAAGAGTGTTAATTTAGATCAAAATGACTTCAGAAAGTGATGGAAGTTACAGTGAAATGGAAATAGATGACAGTGGCCAATGGAAAAAAGTGAGAAATAAAAGAAAAACAAGAGCAAATACATCAGGAAATATAAACAAAAAGAACAAAATAACACAAGAAGAGGTTAATGAAATCATATTGGGCTCAAATTCTAACAGTACAAAAAACACAGAGATAAACACACCATCAAAAAACGAACAAAACAAAAACACAACTATGAATGCACACAAAAACTATTCAGCAAGGATGAAGGAAATGCTACACAAAAAATTCAAACACCTATTTTATATAACCACGGTGAATGAAATAACTAGAAGCGACATGTCTGAAATATGGGAAATGGCACAACCACAATCAGATGAAGTCATAATACAAACAAAAAAAGGATTCCTCATAAAAACAAACAAGGAAAAAAAATTAATGACAGAAACTTTAAATAAACTCATATCTGACAAAAAAATTAAAAATTACCAAGAAACCTCCGACTCATACACCCCCTATCATGATATACCTCCAACATCAAGTTCATACTCCGTAATTATTGGATCAGTGGAACATGAAATAAAAGACGCTGAAATAAGCGAGCATATTAAGAGAATGAATATAAAACACAGATATTGCAAAAGAATAATTGCCAAAGTTAACAACAAACCGACACTAATGATTCGAATCATAACAGACTGCTTAAAATCCAGTGAACAACTACTGAATGAGGGCATATTCTTCAAACATAAACATTACCCGGCTTTTCCAAGCCTTCCACCTGCACCAATCCCACAACCATGCTCACGATGTTTACAATTTACACACACAAAAGAACAATGCACTACCCCATTGAAGTGTACTAAATGTAATGGACCCCACCATCATTCCAAATGTAACTCCCCACTCCCAATGAAATGCACAAGTTGCGGATCAGAGGAACATGCTGCATGGTCACTTAAATGTCCAAAAAGGCCAACACAACCAATACAGGGTCTTCCTAACACGCAGATAAAACCACTGAATAAAAAAAGCCAAGAGATTGATAAAAAAATAACAAAAAACTCTAAAATACATTCACCAATTACGATACACGACATGATAATCAACACATATATATCAAAAATTAACAAAGAAAAGAATAGAGATAGAGAAGAACTACTAAAGAAGCTAAGGAAGAGATTCATAACACAGTACAACATTGATACAGTGGCCTCGTTTTCGGGGAACAGATTGTACATCCTAATGTTCGACTTAGATGAACCTTTAACCGTCTCCCCAACCGAACCAATGCCTGGAAAAAATAATATGCAAGTCCATGTCGATGCTTAAGATACTCTATGCTAACGTAAACAGCTATATACCAAAAAAACATATTATCAACAACGTAATGGAGAAAAACAAATTTAATTGCTCACTTTTCGTCGAAACCAAAACCAAGGAATGTAATAGCACGACTTACAAAAATTGGGATGTGTTACAATTCAATGGGAATATTGTAAACAACAATACAAGAGGTGGCAGTCTAGTACAGGTAGACCCTAGTCTAAAAATGAATAAAGAAAATCCTCCACGGATAAACAATCCCCTTAATGAAGCAACCCACTTTTCAATACCATTCCAAGGTGATAAAATTCACATACTCCTGATATACATACATCCGACTTCTAATATTGAGGAAACAATATTCACCAAAGCAGCTTTATACAAATACTGCATAATAATAGGGGACTTTAATATCAACAGAACAAAAAACCGTCAACTTCAGACATTTTTAAATAACTCTTCATTCAAGAAAGCTGACACACCCCCAACATTTCTTATGCCGAACAATCCGGACACAACACCAGATCTAGTGCTATACACCGGTAACATCCAAAATAATATAAACAAAATTGAAACTCACCCTGACATAGGATCTGATCATTTGGCAATAGAGATAAACATAGAACTTGATAAAACAATAAGCGAGGTGGAGGAAGAAGAGAGAATCAATTTCTACAAGTGTGACACCGAGAAAGTTAGTATTACAATGGAAGAATACATAGAAGAAAGTCAGCACCTCCCAATTGGCGAACAAACAATAAATAACTTTAATGAAAAATTAAATGAGGCCATAATACATAACTCTCCAAAAAGAAAGATTAAATTTTACTTGTACGAATTGTCACCATTCATCATCAGATTAATAAAAAACAAGAGAAAAATGTACAGAGACTACTTATTAAATAAAAACGAAGACTATAAAAGAATCCTTAATGTTTACAACAAAAATATTCAAAAGCTAATCAAAGAATACAAAGAACACAAATGGACAAACGTCTGTAATGAGATAAATCAACAACAAGGAAGAAACTATTGGCAACAAATCAGAAAATTATCCAGGTATAAACAGTCTTCATCCATAACGACCCTGGAAGACAATGGTAAATTTTACAACAACGACCTCGAAAAAGCAGAATTGTTCGCTGAACATCTAGAAAAAACATATACAATAAAAAATGACAATCAGTATGATGAAACAAATTACGAAGATATAAAAAATTGGAACAATAACTTTTTTTCAGAAGAACTACAAAGACAAAATAATACAATAAGCGAGGAGGCATACTTCGAGGTATTAAATAAAGGAAAAAACACAGCCCCCGGAAAAGATAACATATCCAAAGGCATCATTCGAAAACTAGGATACAATGTACATCTACATATAATTAAAATATACGAATACTGCCTTAACAACCAATACTTCCCCACACAATGGAAACAAGGAATTGTTATCACCATACCTAAACCAAACACCAATCCACATAGAGTAGATAATTATCGCCCCATTGTTTTGCTATCAGTGTTGGCCAAAAATCTTGAGCAGCTAATTAAAAAATTGATCTATGAAGCTGTCGGTCACAACATTCCCAAGTATCAGTTCGGATTCAAAGAAAAATGCTCTACCACACACGCCCTGACGATCATTACATCAAACATCCAAACATCAAAGCTTGAAGGACAACATAGTGCGGGGATCCTGATTGATATTAACAAAGCATTTGGCAGTGTATGGCATGGAGGTTTGTTGTACAAGTTGGCAGTGCTGAACTGTCCAAGATATCTTATATACGTAATAAAAAATTATTTAAATGAAAGAACATTACAAATCAAAATAAACACAAGCTACTCCAAACTATTTAAAACACAGCAAGGACTACCACAAGGCTCTCCACTCTCACCTCTGCTGTACAACATCTTCTGCCACGATATTTACAATTTTGGAAAGGACCCCGAATACCTTAACCCCAACATATATATGCTACAATATGCTGATGATACTGCTCTAATTAGCCATAATCGTACCCAGGAAAAAATCATTGTCGAATTACAAGGACTAATGAACAGAACAATGATATGGTTCAACAAATGGAGATTAAAACCAAACCCAATGAAATCCCAATACATTATTTTTAATCATGTACCAAACAACAACTCACCAACAGTTACAATCAACAATCACACTCTTACCACTCAAACCACAGTCAAATATCTGGGGATAAGTCTAGACCACAAGCTGAATTTCAACAACCACACCAAATCTATAAAGAATAAGTGCATCTCTAGAAGTAAACACTTTCGCTGCATGACCTACAAAAATGAGGGAATCACTAAAAAGACAGCAGCACACATATACAAATCAATATGCAGACCAATATTAGAATACAGCCATCCCCTTTACCTGAATGTCAGAAAACCAGCAACAAAAAATATCCAAGTCGCAGAAACATCAGCACTCAGAGCCATCACAAAATACCGACATCCTAGAAATCCCATGCACAACCCATCAAATGCTCTTCTATATAAAGTATCCAACGTGGAGCCAATTTCACAGAGGCTATCTAAATTATCCACCAAATTTGCCAATACCGAACACAACATAGAAATACTGCAACCCCTCTGCAAAGCAAGAAACCAACAAACACCTGGTAACAGAAAGTTTCCAGAAAAAACCCTGTGGGAACACATTAACAATCTAAGGACCGCATTATAACCTGCAATTATTATATATATATATTTTTTTTTTCTTTTTTTTTTTTACACAATACTATATTCAACATATTCTCTTATCAATTTGTTATCCACATTTTATATGTTATAAAACTAAATAATATATTATTGTAAAAAGGCTGAAGGACCTCGGTCAATGGCCATTTGGGTTTTTTGCTCAATAAAGTACTTTTATTATTATTATTATTATTATTCATAAAATATTAGCTACTAAATAGAAATGTTATAATTTCATAGTAGGTAATTTTTGTTTGTTTAGTTGTTGTTTTCTTTTTATTGTTGATTTGTAGATATGTATTTATCGTCGAATTGAAATTAAAAATAATTTGTTATTTTTTCGTGGCTATTAGAATACATCATATTATTCTATTCGATTCTATTTTATGTGCAACATTCACAAACCCTTTCAAGCGCCTTATAAGAATTGGATTACATGAAAAGGACAGAACACATGGCATTAAGGAATATTGACATTTTTTTTGGTTAAAGGAGATAAAAAATAGCTTATTCACAGCATGATAGTTAATAAAACCTACTATCAATAAAGTGAAATAACTTAAAAAGTACCAAATTAAATGAAAAAATGTACTCTATAAAAAATGTTCAGAATTAAGGATACCTTACAGTTATCGCAATTTCAAAGTTCCTGCCATCGAAAAATTATTTCATAGCGTCGCGACGCCCACACTGCAACAGACGACGCCGTCTTTTCTGCATTAAATAATAGCCTGTAAATGCCACTCCATAACACTTTTCATAGTATATTAGGAATAGTATTAGGAATAGGAATTTAAAAATTGTTTTTGGTTTTAAAGTTATTGGCCTGTGTAGTTCTACGTGAAACACCCTGTATATATACAACATTTATTCATTTACCAATATTGTGTACAAAATAACCGTGAAATTCTTAGGGCTAGCAATATATTTACAAAGGAGTATTGTAGAATAATATAGGGCGTATAAGATAAACAAGAATGGATTAGCGACGGAAATCTCATATTTACGGAGCCGTGGTCGGTAAAACACAGATAGCGGGTTTCAGGTATTTTATTTCCCTTCGACGGGCAGTCAAAGATACTAGCAAGATTTTATTAATTAACACGTTAGCTGCCACGTGATTCGCCATTGACCCACGTCATTGCATGATTACCACGCCATTCTCAACAGATTTAAAAAAATAAAAAATGCGAAAAAATAATTTTAATTCACATTAAGCCAACAGTGCTAAGACAGTTACATTACCGTAGCGCCATTGGAAGTTATGTTCCATTAGAAATACATAGAAACGTGGGTCAACAGCGATCCACGTGGCCTGGAAATCATCTATTGTATTAGGTCATCGGCGGACCACGCGGCCTCCCAGTAATCAATATGATTATATATGGGTGGCAGCTAACGTGTTAATAATGATAAACTTTTACGGGACCTGTGGCTTCAAACTAGAATGCTACTACGAAAAAGACGTATTCCATTTATTTCTACCCTCGGACAAATCGGTGACGCTCCAATCGTTTTCACGCAATGAAGTGTCAATTCTCCTATTATCTAACGCGACGACCAATGAGATAACAACTGTTTTTACGAATTTGAGATCTCAAGGGTTGGTGTCTCTGTAGCGTGTCTTCCATGGGTAATAAACATCGTTACTTAATGGGTCGCCTAACACTTCACAGAATCACCCTAATAAATACCAACCTCTTAACCTACTCTTTAAGTAGGGCACTAAGGCCAAATCATTTCACTTTAAAATAGTATTTTTGTAGATAGTTAATCAGTAGTTGTTAACCAACCCTCAAGGGAACAGTTTGTACATATGTTAAATAAATTTGATATCCTTCTAACATCGCTTTTATTTTAGTGGCGCATATTAGGGTTACGCGACTACCGGTTGATTTAGCAGGTCTATTATTTAAAACGCGGATAAGTTTTATTATAATTATTAAATTTACTATTTAATTGTACGGTAACAACATGAACAGGGCCACGTATCTTTGCTGGTACCGGTGTACGATGCGGGTTGACTCACATGTGCTTACCAATGGTTTAAAATAACGGCGGATTTGAAGTTGAAAATTGCGGTACGGTGTTGACGGACCGATCTGCTTGGTCGGGCTACTAGATGAAAAATCTCCTGGTCAAGTGCGCTTCCGACAAATTTATAATCTAATTTGGCTCTACGTAGCTATGTAGCGAGTGGGAGGCGAACTGTGAAATCTAACAAGTACTTCGAGCTGAGTAGGGTTGCTGCCCAGTTGACGAGGATTATATAACTTCGGATAGTTATCAAAATTATTGTACAACGGAATTAAACTAGTCGCAATTTTTAAACCTGGTTACAAAAAGAAACGGATTAAATAGACCCAGATTAAGGTTACTAACACTTCAGTAACAAATGATTTTTACTATTTAATGCATCGGGAATTTAAACATTATTTAATTTAATTCTTGTTAACCCATAGCTCGTACAACTCAAAATAAACTTAAATAATTCAAACTTATATACTATCAGAGGTTACAGGGTGTATCCAAGTGGCAAAATGATTTTTAAATAACGGAAAATGTGTAACTGAAAAATCACTTCGTTACAATGGATGGTGATAGGGATAGGGATAGTGCATTTTTAACTCATGCAATAATTTTGAATATTATTGTCTTTCCACCAACCACCTCTTTGCCCATTTCTTCTTTTGTGGTTTCTTTTTCTTATTTTGTAAAGTATACATTTCCCCAACCAGTGACACTAATACAGGTGGAGGAAAAACAAATTGCATTGTATGCCAATTCAATTTACGCTACTGATTCTACTTCCAGCAGCTGATCACGCTTCAGATTCTCAGGAGTCGGTACATACTTCGCTTCATGTTTCTGTGTGCGTGGATCAGCTGATACAGATGCCAAGTTTCATGAATCCCGGAGTCGACGCATGTATCAATGTGAATAGGCCGCTTTACATTCGCATGCAGCAAATACGGGTTTTGTACTTTTTTATAACTGGCCATAACACTGGCTTTTAAGTAATATAATTCATTATCTTCACTGCCTTTAATGTCACTAACTTGTCTACTTTTAAAGCTAAGTCGTCCTCTTCGTAAAGCTTTACTATTGTCACCTGTATCAACATACCTACTGGTCAAAATTTTCTTTGTCGGAATCAGAACTACTGCTATGGTAACTTGTTACTTCTGCTCGCTGTATCCACTCATTAATCATCGTTAATGAAAAACTCTTAGGTATTGATACTGATGGAAACTCTTTCCATGACGCCTCATCTGGGCTAATAGAATATAACACCGGTGTTTCTGATTGTGATGAAGTACCGCTTATTTTTTGTTGATACCATATCCCATTATTAATTCCCACAAATACCTTTTTTGATGGCCTGAAGAAATGCAGTTTACAATCCTATAAGAAAAAAAGTAATTAAATTTTTTACCAAATTCGCATAATTGCGTAAATAAGAATTAAAAGATAAATAAATAAATACAATTTTCATAGGAAGTAAATAGATAGGTAAGGTAGTACACCTAACCTTACCTTTTTATTTAATAATTTTTCACCCCTCTTACAGGCAAGTTACGGCACGCTAGCCAGAGTTTTAGGTCACTAACATTATGATCTTCTATTATTCACTTACAACTGAAGTAATCAAATGACCGCAGAACTTCCGCCGTGGCGTTTGCCCTACCACCAGATCGTGGCGACGTGTAGTTGTTCAAATCGGCGAATATTGTAAATAAACCTCATGGTTTTGCGTGTTGATGAGGGCTAACATATCTCGGCTCACCAGTTGGCACTACTGATCCATGAGGTATCTGCCAAAATGCTTTTTAAGGGTTATGAAAGTACGATTTATTTTATTTGTGTGTAAATTGCTAGAGACTTTAATTTTTCCAGTTTTATTTTTTGTAATTTCAAAAGATTAATCATGCCTCAATGTTGTTCAGTGCCACTTTGCCCCGAAGAAAATGAGGCCATAAATTTCCTCGAGACAATACTTTCTTAAAGAAATGGTTGATATCAATTCGTCGAAATAAATTTATTTATTTATTTATTTAATAATAATTACATTTACTGTCTAGCAGTAGCAGTCAAACAGATAGGTTGATATTACTCCTGTTCAGATTATTATTTATCTAGAAAACTCAAAATGAGTGGTGAAAGTGAAGGAAGTGAAATGGAGATTAGTGAAAGTGAAGGAACTCGAGAAGAGTGGAAAACAGTGGGAAAGAAGAAAAAAAGACCCCCAGACTCTCCACCAGTAACAAAAAAGAAAACAAAAACATTAACAAGGGAAGAAATTAATACCATAATAATTGGAGACACAAATAATGACAGTGCAACAAAAACTAATCAGGCAAATAAAAACCAAACGCCTAATAAAAACTCCACAAAAAACACAAATTACTCAGCAAGAATGTCTGAAATGAAACAGAAACAATACCACAATCTATTCTACATCAATACAAATTCCACACTAAATAGAACTCAAATGGCAGACATTTGGATGAAAGAAAGGCCCACAAATAATGACATTATCTTAAAGACCACAAAAGGATTTTTGTTAAAATCAAATACCCCCAAGGCTATTCTGAGTAATACACTGCAAAAGCTTAAATCGCAACAACTAATTTCAGCTTTCATAGAGACTAACTCATCAGCAAACATACCACAAAAAACAAACACCGTCCAGAAATCTTTTTCATGCGTGATTTCCTCAGTCGAACTAGACATAAGTGATGCAGAAATAAGCCAAGACCTCTCCGATCATAACATTGAACACAGATACTGCAAAAGAATTATTGCCAAAGCAACTAACAAACCTTGCTATTATATACGGGTAATAACCTCTTCTATATCGGCATATGAAAAATTACTTAATGATGGCCTATTTTATAAATGTAAACATTATCCAGTATATCCAAGCTCCCCCCCACCTCCGGCACCAATACCTTGCAATAAATGCCTTGAATTTACACATAGAACAGAAGACTGCGACGCACCTCCGAAATGTACAAAATGCGGCGAAAAACACAATACCAATAAATGTAAAAGTAACCTTCCCCCTAAATGCAATGCCTGTGGAGCGGAAGATCACCAAGCCTGGTCATTCAAATGTTCAAAGCGCCCAACCAAACCGATAGACGGACTACCAAACATACAACTAAAACACCTAAACAAGAAATCTATGGAAATCTCAGATGTTCAAAAAAGAAATACAAAAATTCACAGTGCAATCACAATACATGATACAATAATAAACACATATGTAAATAAACTCAACAAACCCAAAAACGTCAACAGAGAAGAATTGCTAACAAAATTAAGAAAAAGATTCATTACAGAGTACAACATAGATACCTCTGTATCATTCTTCTCAGGAAATAGAATCTACATCCTTATGTTTGACATGGACTCAACAGATCTAGCATCGCCCACAGAACCTATACTCGGAGAAAATAATGTTCAAGTTCTCATCTAAAATTAGAATTTTATACACAAATGTTAATAGTTACAATCCAAAGAAACACATCATTAATCATACAATCGAAAATCATAAAATCAACTGCGCGTTATTTGTAGAATCCAAAACAAAACCAGACACAGACACCACATACCAGAATTGGAACATCCTGCGATGCAATGGCAACATAGTGAACCACAATATCAGAGGTGGAAGTCTAGTACAGGTGCACCCTAACCTCAAAATGGGAAAAGCAAACCCTCCACAAATAAATAATCCCCTCAACAATGCACTTCACTTTACTCTACCGTTTCAAGATGACAAACTACATATTTTCTTAATATATATTCACCCGTCATCAAATATCGAAGAAAACATATTCACCAAGGCCACCCAGTACAAATATGCAATAATTATTGGAGATTTTAACATTAATCAAACTAAAAGAAAACAAATTGATAACTTTTTAAAAAACACAGAGTTTGCAAAAGTTGATACACCACCTACGTTTATCATGCCAAACAATCCAGACTCAACTCCTGACCTAGTATTGCATACTAGCAATATATCCAACAATATTTTAGGAGTAGAACTACTCCCTGACATCGGATCGGACCATCTATCCATAAAAATCGAAATTGACTTAAAGAAAACAGCAGTACACAATGAACCCATAACCAAATACAAATATTCAAACTGCAACACAGACAAAGTCAATTATGAAATTAAAAGATTTATAGAAGACAATGAAAATAAAGTGTTAAGCCCTGAACTTATTTCTAATTTCAACGTCACACTAAAAAACTCAATTGCTGCAAACACTCCTAAACTAAACACCCAGTTTTATACTCATGAATTATCACCTTTCATTATACAATTAATCAAAATAAAAAGAAAAATGTACAGGGAATACAAAGCAAACATTAACCAAGAGTTTAAACAAAAAATAAATGAATTCAACAAAAATATACACAAAATGATAGTGCAGTACAGAACACACAAATGGCTGGAGGCATGTCAAGAAATTAACAAGCAGCGGGGAAAAAACTTCTATCAGCAAATTAATAAGCTAACCAAATATAAAAATAGACACTCCATCCCAACATTGGAACAAAATGGATCTCAATATGAGGAGGACGCAGAGAAAGTGAATATATTTTCTAAACAATTTGAAAAGGCCTACAAACTTGAACATAATGATAACTTTAATGACCAGAATTACGAAATGGTAAACGACTGGTACAACGAATATTTCAACACAGACTATAACCAGGAAGTACAACAGTTGGAAGAAGAAGAATACTTTAAGGCACTACATGCCCAAAAAAACACATCCCCTGGATACGACAATGTACCATGGATTATATTGAAAAAATTGGACTATGATATACACAAATTCATCCTAAAAATATTTGAATATTGTATAAACAACAGCTATTTCCACAGCGACTGGAAGAAAGGACAGATAATCACTATTCCAAAACCAAATACTGACCACAAGAACCCAGCAAATTACAGACCCATAACTCTTCTGCCAGTTCTGGGTAAGCTTTTTGAAAAAATAATAAGAAACCGATTGAACGAATTAGTGAAGGAAAAAATACCAATTTTCCAATACGGATTTAAACAAAAAAGCTCAACAACTCACCCACTTACAATTTTAACATCAAACATACAAACTGCCAAACATTCCAACCTAAAATCAGCAGCAATCTTTCTCGACATAAAAAAAGCTTTTGATTGTGTATGGCACAGGGGCCTACTATTCAAACTAAGAAGCATGGATATACCGGACTATCTAATTCATCTAATTAAAAACTTCCTAGAAAACAGACGGCTACAAATAAAAATCAACAACACCTACTCCAGAGAATTTACCGCCGAACAAGGGGTTCCCCAAGGATCTCCACTCTCACCACTATTATATAATATTTACTGTCATGATATCCTCACACTTCAAGAACCAAATAAATCACTATACATTTTACAATATGCTGACGATACTGCTCTGATATCACACAACAAAAACCTAACAATCACGGTGGAGAAATTGCAGACATTAATGGACAATACACAGAGTTGGTTTAATAAATGGAGACTACAACCAAATCCCACAAAATCCCAGTTCATGATATTTAATCACACCCCCAAGAATTCTTCTCCAACAGTATCAATCACTAATCACCAATTAAAACCCCTAACATCAATTAAATATCTCGGCATCCACTTGGACAACAAATTGAACTTCAACTTACAAACCAAAATCATAAAAAAGCGAACTACATCAAGAGCGAAGCACTTTAGATGTTTAACGTATAAAAATAAAGGCATAAACACTTCAATCGCAAGCAAAATATACAAAACAATTTGCAGACCTATACTGGAGTACGCCCATGTTTTGTATTTAAATTGCCGAAAACCAGCACTGAAAAATATACAAGTAGCGGAAACATCAACCCTCAGAACAATTACAAAAATGCGACACCCTACAAATTCCCTCCACAATCCGACCAATGAGCTCCTCTATCGTAAAACAAAAATTCAACCGATACAAGAGAGATTAATAAAATTGTCTACAAAATTTGCAAGCCACATACATAACCTGGAACTAATACAACCACTTTTAATTACAAGAGACAGAAATCATCCGAAATACAGATATCCTGAGAAAACGCTACAAGAAATCCTAACATCTCTACATGAAGAACAACAATAACATGAAACACTATTGCCTCTAATGAAATGTTTTTTTTTTTTTTTTTTTTTTTGTGACTAATATAATATTGTAAATCACACATCTTCCCGTAAATGTTTATAACAAAAAATACTTATTATTGTAAAACACTGGCTGAAGGACTTCGGTCGATGGCCAATTGGTAGTCTCATAGTATTTTACCAATAAAAAGCTATTATTATTATTATTATTACATTTATTTACTGGCAAATACAACATTTATAACATATTATTTTACTTCTATTGTGTTGAACTGTGGTCGATTATAATTTATCACCGAAAATGCAATATACTTAGTTTTTTCAACGTTTAAAGATAGTTGATATTTGTCGAGCCATGTTTTTATAATTGTCATACCGTCAATTACGTTATTTTTTGTGTCTTCCCAATCCGTACCATTGAACAAAACGACTGTGTCATCCGCATATGAAATAATTTTTGCATTAACATTTAACCCTAACAACGAATTTATGTATATAGTAAATAGGATTGGTCCCAGTACTGTGCCTTGCAGTACTCCCATTTTTATATCTTTCGGGTCACTTAAATTATTCATAATTCTAACAAGTTGTTCAGTTTGTTATGCCAACAAAGCATTCGCGGGTCTGCAAATAACATTTCAATCCCGAAAATTATATAGTATAAGAAGTTGGTATAGTGACGGAAGGCGAGGGGCAGGGAAAGCGAGAAGGCGGGAAACGTATTTCTCCTGTCCTTTCCATCGCTTACATTAAAGCGAGAAAGATGATCGTTGGCACGCGCCCAGGCGGAGTTTCGTGATAGTTCAGGCCGGACTTAGTTTCGAGTTTCGTTACCGATTCGAAGCAGTACGTTAGGATGTAGGTGTTTTATATATGTTTATTTACTGGTGCTGTGTTATTGAAAATAATATAAGGTTACCTTTTCGCAGTAGTGAGTTGTGTAATATATGGTAATAATTATTTCACCAAATTTGATGGTACGAAAAGTCTTTTAAAAAGAAAGAATGAAACATCGTTAATGATGCTTGTAATGAAGTAAGACACTTTTACATGTTGCTAGCTTTTGTGTTTGTGTTTCTAATAATTTGTTTTAGTTCGACCGTTGCGTTTTAATACATTTGTGTTATAAAAATTTTGATTTACATGATAATATACTTTTACAATAAATATTTTAAATGTTTCATTCTTTATTTTTAAGAAATTTTTGGCACCATCAAATTTGGTGAAATTCTGAGCGACTTCAAATTTGTCTAAAATTCGTCCAGATGCGTGCATCAAATGATTAAATGTAAATTTTCTGGAAAACGGCTTGTCATATCAAAAAGTGCCAAGAGACATTAAATGTTTGTTTTTTCTTGCTTTATTGAATTAAATGGAAAACATGGGAAAATATCAGTGGCGTACTACTTTTTTGTAAAAAAGAGCCTTAGTAAATCCATATATCTACGCCCATGGTTAAGTAAAGTAGTAGTTTGTTATTCTAAAATAGGCCTCTAAATTATATGTAAAGAATTGGCAAGTTTGGATTCGATACTTCTTAGCATTCTAGAAGTATTAATATAAATCCGTATTTATTTTCAAACTTTAACACCCTGTATCTCGAAAACTAAGCATTTTTCAACCTATGTTTATAGGAACTTTTTTTAATAATTTTCAATTGTCTATCGACTGTTAAAGTCCTGCTACAAAAAACTGGAACACCCTGTACATGTATAATGTTTTGTTGTATTTAACTTGTATATAATTAACGTGCAAAATGGGATATTCTGTAGAAGATGTGCAATAGTAGAAATTTATCTCTTGTGTAATAAAAATCAAGCTGCAGCATATAGGGAATTTGTTAGATGACTCTCCAGACTTCGAGTCCCTGCAAAACATACATACTTTCAAAAATGTGTATAATAAATTTCGAGTAAATCATGGTGGTTTTGTTTTGTATTTTGTTAAATTACGTGAAGTTTATTTTTCTGTTAATTGTTATTTTTATATTTTTATAAAAATCTTTTCTTTGTTCATACAATACATGTTTGATCTTAGAGAGATCTTTAAGTATTTGATATTTATTGCTACGGATTTGATATTTATTGACAGCTAAAAGTCAAAAATTAAGTTAGAATGCCAAGCCACCTCGAAAGTGTCAAAACAAATATTTCTTATGTTTATCCTTGAATATCTCGACCGATTTTGATCTAAACTCAAGGGAGTTATACATTTTTTAAATCAGCTCAAAGAGTACTACAAACCTGTCAAGAAATATACCATCCATTAAAAAAAAAAACAATTTCACTGGTTTCAGAATAAAAGGTTACTTGCCAATTTTTATTGCGAGGAAATAAATAACGCTCCTAAAGTTAATTCTGAACACCGCGCGCGCTCCGAAATTTATCGGACATTTTTTCTGATAATCTAGCGGCTTTGCAAATTCTCGGATTTACAGTAAACCATTGGGACTTTATCTTATTTAACATGTTTAGTAAAAAACTTTACTCGAAACGTTTCGAACTGCTACATGCAATCATATTGCGAATAGTATCTGCCACCTCTGTAAGGAAAGTCACTCGATATATAGATGTTCGGTATTTAATTCAAAATCTCCAAAACGAAGATACGACCTAGTCAAGCAATGGTGTTCAAATTATCTTGGACTCAAACTTTTATCTAAAAATTGTAACTTAATGACATCCTGTAGAATATGCCAGGGATGTCATCACTCTCATTTACATTTTCCCTCAAATTCTCCACCTCCTCAACTCGCCGCAGCGACTGGCAACGAATTTAAGATTCCCGATAATGATCCACAACCAGGTACCTCTACTTGTCTAACTCATACTATCACGAACATTTTACCTTCTCAAACGACCGTTCTTCTTGCCACTGCTCAAGTTGATATTTTGGATTCGCATGGAAATTTTCAGGTTGTTAGAATTTTACTGGATTGTGCCCGTCAAGCCAACTTTATTACGGAAAGATGTGCTAATCAATTAGGCTTACCACGCTCCCGTGCGGGTCTGTACATTTATGGCTTAGGTCAAATGTCCATAGGCGCGTCAAGTCAAATGACTTCCATTATCAAACCTCGAGGTTTCCAAGAACCATCTTATGCTTTAGAGGCTGTAGTCATACCCAAAATATGTTCCAATATACCGAGTTCAACCTTTTCTCCTAAGGAAACCTGGCCTCACATCATTAATCTAAGGTTAGCCAATCCTAGTTTTAATATCCCTGGTGCCATAGATATGCTGTTAGGTGCAGACATATTCCCCCTGATATTGAAAAATGGACATTCGGTAAGTAAAATCAATGAACCATATATGATATAATGGAAAAGGGAAATTGTAATGTTTGATGCACTTTTTATATAATATTAAAAAGAGAATGTTGTTTTCGTTTTAACCAGCAGTTGGCGGAGGAATGGGTTATGTTTGGCAGCTGTTTGAATGAAAACAATACTATCTGTTTAATCAATTTTCTGTTTATTAGTAAATAATTATCTATATTTTTTCATTGGCACATACAGATGTTTCTAACATCTAGGTGCCTGCTAAACAATTTTTGAAAATTTACTGTATTAAAAATATATCAATTATTGTATTGTAACATTTAATGTAAATAAATAAAATAAAAAATCCGGTATTGATACTCATTTAGGTTATATTCTTATGGGAAAGGGAAAGGTTGCGTATCACCCATTACCTTCAATAAGTTCCTTTGTTTGCTCCTTTGAAACCCCTATTGAATCAACTTTGAAAAATTTTTGGGAAATTGAAGAAATCCCCCATAACATCTCTCTGTCTTCTGGAGACATTCTCTATGAAAAAATCTTTTTAGAAACTCATTCCAGCGATAGTTCCGGTCGGTATACAGTCTCGCTTCCTTTTCGTACTGACCCCCCTTTCTTTCCTGATACACGCCCTCAAGACTTATGGAGGTTTTACTCATTAGAACGTCGTCTATTGCAAAACTCTCTATATAGAATATTCAAATTTCATGAAAGGTTATCTTTTTAGTGGTCATATGGAAATTATGAAGGAAACCTCAGCCACTGACGGAACCTACTATATTCCACATCACCGTGTATTTAACCCAAATCGTACCACAACCAAACTTACAGTGGTATTCGACGCCGCAGCAAAATCTGCACGAGGTCAATCTCTTAATGATACACTTAGAACTGGGCCCAAGTTACAACAAAACATTTTCACGATACTTTTAAATTTTTATTCACATGCTTATGTGTTTCCAGCCGATATTAAATAAATGTATCGACAAATTGTTGTGACTAAACCTCATCACGATTATCAAAGAATCCTTCGGAGATTCTCAGATAAAGAGGCTGTACAATATTTTCGTTTGCGTACCTTTATAGCATTTCTGCCGCCCCGCCCCTTATCTGGCTATTCGTATGAATATATATATATATACAGCGTGTCCCACTTTTAATGGCCCCCCCTTCACAACTCAGTTATTAGTTATCCAATTTTAACCAAATTTGGATCGGTGTCAATGACCTTTGGTGTGATCTTTTTGAATTAAACAAAAATTATTTTTGTCAGTGGCGTGCATTTTTATTAAGAAAAAAGGGGTTGCTTTTTCGAGAAGTCATATTAGGCATTTTTTTACAGAAAAACTAATACAAAATTATTAATCAGCATGTTTTAGAACCCCCATGCCGAAAATTTCACAACATTTTGATTTTCGGTTTCCGAATAACGGGCCCAGTAAAAATACATTTTTTCAATCGTAAATAATTGACAGCTTGAAAACGGTTTGCGTTTTGAAAAAAAGTCTTTCTTCATTTTCAATTTAAATTGATTTACTCTATCTCCCCATGTCTTCAAATGTTTCAAAAGCTGCAAGCAAAAATTTTTCATTGGACGATAAAAAAATATTTTAACCGGTCCTGTATTATTTGGGCATTAAGTGATAAAAAATGATCTTATGTGATAATAAATCAATTTTATACCAAAAGAAAAAAGGTTGCTCTGATATTAAATTAAACTATTTTTCGAAAAATAAACCGTTGTTAAGATAATTATTTACGACTGCGGCATTTCAAACTTTTGAGCACATGATGTGATAGAGTAAATCAGTTTAAATTGAAAATGACGTATGACTTTTTTTCGAAACACAAACCATTTTCAAGTTATCAGTTATTTACGACTGAAAAAATGTATTTTCACTGTGCCCGTTATTCGGAAACCCTTAATCAAAATGTAGTAAAATTTTGAACATGGGGGTTCCAAAGCATGCTGATTAATAATATTGCATTAGTTTTTCTGTAAAAAAATGCCTAATATGACTTCTCGAAAAATTGACCCCGTTTTTCTTAATAAAAATGCACGCCACTGACAAAAATAAGTTTTGTTTAATTCAAAAAGATCACACCAAATGCCGTTAATAGTAACCCAAATTTGGTTGAAATCGGATAACTAATAACTGAGTTGTGAAGGGGGGGCCATTAAAAGTGGGACACGCTGTATATACACAATACACACACATAACATATATACACATACATATTAAATGGGTAATGAAATTTGTTCATAAAAATTTGTTTAATATACAAGGAAATAAGATATATAATATAATGCAGAATAAGATATTTGAATAATATAAAAGGTGCAAGTAATTTGCTTACTACTCTACTCTATTTAAAAAATCGTGTACACTGTAAAATGCTCCATTTTGTAGAGTTTCCTTCATTGTATTTTTAAATTTATAATAATTTAGAATATTTCTCATCGGATAAGCTGTTATACAATATAATACATTTATAATGTGGAGATCTTTCAAAGCATGATGTGCGATGTTTTGGTATACTTAGTTGATTACCATGTCTCGTATCATAGGTATGATTTTGTTTTAATTTGGTAAATAGATCTATATTTTTTTTTGTATACAGCAAGCATTTAAATATAAATATGCAAGGGGTCGTAAGAATTTTCTTGTTTTTAAACACATTTTTGCAACTCTCTCTAATATCTAACTTGAACATTAGTCGAATAAGTCTTTTTTGGCTTATAAAAACTCTATCCCCAACAGTAGACCCACCCCAACAGATTATGTTATAGGATATATGCGAATATGCCAGTGCATAATATATATTTAATAGTCCAGTTTCGTCTAGTGTATTCTTCAATTGTAATATTGCAAAATAGCATTTATTTAGTTGACTACAGACATGTTCTACATGAGGACCAAATGTTAGTTTAGAGTCAATATACGTTCCAAGTAGTTTAGTGCTACTAGATAAAGCTATGTCGTCATACAGTATTGTATCATGCGGTAGAGGTTTCTGAATATGAAAGTTTATAAACACCGTTTTTTTATCGTTTAAGATTAACTTGTCCCTTTGAGACCATGTACTGACTTCCTGTATAGTTGCTGTGACTGCTTCCTGAAGCTCCTCAATTGTGTCGGCCGTTAAACTTATTGTGAAATCATCTGCAAACATCGTCAAATGACCATTTCTTACATGACTAGATAAGTCGTTAATATATAGCATAAACAATAACGGTCCTAAAACAGAACCCTGAGGAACTCCAAGCAGCAGTTCATGCACCTCAAACTGTATCCCATCTAGTTTCACTTTCATCCTCCTTCCTTCCATGTAGGATATTACCCATGTTAGTATACTGCCCCTGATACCAATGCTATTTAGTTTTTGCTTTAAAAATTCTTTGTTTATGGTATCAAAGGCTTTTGATAAGTCGAATAACAGGGAAACAACATATTTACCTTTGTCGAGGCTAGCGTAGACATATTCTAATAGGTGACAGGTTGCTGTTTCAGTTGATTTATTCGCACGAAAGCCATGTTGAGCTGTTGTTAGAATGTTATTTTTGTCAATAAACGATACTATCCTGTTATAAATAATTCTTTCGAAAAGCTTCGATATTATACTTAAAACAGAAATTTGTCTGTAATTTTCTATATCGTAAGCTGAGCCTTTTTTAAGGATTGGTGTAACCGTTGCTTCCTTTAATATTTGTGGAAAGCATCCTTCATTGATGGAGACATTATATAGGTATTCGAGATGATCAATGACACTATCCTTTATATTTTTTAACATATTTGTTGTTAACCCGTCAATACCAAAAGACTTTTTGTTTTTTAATTTTGAAATAGCCTCATTTATTTCTAGAACTGTTATAGGCGCAATATATATTGAGTTTTCTCTATATGTTGAGGTAGTACATGGTAATGAAATATTTGCACCAAAGTGCTGTATTAGTTTATTTGATGCATCTGTGGAGAAAAATCTAGCAAATGTGTTGGTTATCTCCGGTAAATTAGATATTGTTTTATTTCATGTTCATATTTGAGAGTTATTTTGCAATTTTTCTGTTTTTTACGTCCTAGTTTCATGTTTACGATGTTCCATGTTTCTTTTGTTTTACTGGGTGCAGCGTTTATTTTGTTTGTGTAGTACATTTGTTTGGCATTCTTTATGTTATTTTTGTATTTAGCTTTTTCTGTATCGTAAAGTGTTTTTGTTTCAACGCTCTGAAGATTTATCATGAGCCAATATAGATTTTTTAAATTATTACTTTGCTCTAGTAGGTCATATGATAACCATTCCTTTTTAGAATTTAATTTTTTATTTGCATTTATTGTTATTTTTTTAACAGGACAGCTTACGTTATAACACCAAACAACGGTATTTATAAAGTAATCGAAAGCCTCATTTAAGGCAAGTAAATACATTTCTTGCCAATTTACACGGTTTAGCTCATAGTTACAATTTTTTATATTTGTTTCATTGTGACTTCTCCTATATAGTGATATTACGTTATTCTCGTTGCACATTGTATTACTTAAATTTATGTGAAGCATATGAGCTAGGTGGTCGGCTATGTGTGAATTTAATACTTCACATTTTGTAATATTATTAGCTATATTTGTAACCATGTAGTCTATGGCACTAAAGCTGGTATGTCCATGTACATTAGTAAATATACGGGTGTATTCGGTGGAAGTCAGATTTAACTCAAACGAGTTAAATATATCAAACAGTACATTAGTGGTTTGGCATGTCTCTTTTATGTTTATATTGAAATCACCACACAATACAACACTATCCGACATATAATATGGAATATTTAGGGCATTTGTGAGATTCTTGAAAAATATGTTTACATTGCCCATTATTGGCCATTGCCCATTATTTAGATTCTCAAAATTTTTGGATTTTGTGTCGAGTGTGGCCATCGTATGTGTTAAATTATTCTTGAGTGTGTCATTGTCATCTTCACTGAAAATAGCTGATGTATCATCTGCATATAAAATAGTGTCATTGGTAATAATAGAAGGTAATTCATTTGTGTAAAGAATGCATAGTAATGGACCCAAGATTGAGCCTTGTGGTACTCCTTTTTTTATTTTTATACAGGCAGATTTTAAAGTACTACCGTTACTGTTCATTTCTATCACATACTGCACTCTATTCGAAAGATATGACTTTATAAGTTGCAGAGGGGTTCCTCTAATACCATATAGTTCCAATTTTTTGCAAAGAATGTCATTCTACACCCAGAAAAACTAGGTGGTTGCAACCCCAGAAGACGATAGACGGAATACCAGGTAGGTTGAGCGACTTTTTGGCGATTTGTAACTGCATTATAGTTTTATTTAATGTTTCCGTAAAAACTTATTTGAAGACTATAAAAATGTTCATAATTATTACCAAACGAGAACTCTAAATTATAATTTTCCTCAGCACAGACTTACCCAAACGGAAAAGTACCCTGTTTATTCATGTATAAAATTCTATAATGTACTACCAGATGATATTAAAAAAATTAACAACTTTAAATTATACAAAAAATCGGTATTTAATTATTTGTTAGAGATCGAACCCTACAACGTAAGAGAATAAATGCAATATTCAAAAACACTTTAGTATAGCACATTAGTATGTTTGTTTATTCTTTCATTTTTTTTATTGTTATTTATAGTATTATGTAGAGCTATTACTCATTTTAAGCTTGTAATCTATGATGCCCTTTCATTTCTTTAGATCTGTAAAGACTAAATTTTTGAAATAAAGTATTTTCTATTCTATTCTATTCAAAGGACTATGTGAATATACGTTCACACTATGTATTTCTGATCTTTTTATTAACAAATTATACAAATACTGAAGTGTTTTTGGTTTTAATTAATTTTTACCTAATAATTTCATTTCATCGTTAAAATAGGGTGTTACATGTTCACGATAAGGAATACAGTAGACAAACCTCATGCATGCATTTTGTATTCTTTGAAGTTTCAAAGCATTATGTTGGGGTTGACCCTATTTTTGTTTAATAGTGATAATAAAAATGCTTCCTTCAAAAGATAATTTGTTTGTATATAATTTTTGTTTAAATCCTATGGTTTGGATAAGAAGTATAGTATACCGGGTGTAAATGAAATTAGGCTCACCCCTATAACTTTTTTGTTTTTTCAGATATCATTTTGAAATTTTGACAGTTGCAATAACAAGTAAATTTGAATTAGTGCATGTTAATAAAATGAATCTAGCACTTCCGGTTTCACAGGAAATGACCGTAACATCTATTTTTTAAATGGAACACCCTGTATATTTTTACATTTTTGGATTCAGCAATTCATTCTGCATACGATGGTATCAACTTCTAGGAAGAAACATAACCTCAAACATTTTTTTACGATAATTTAAGTTGGCATTTAGGGAGCCATGACTGCTGAAAAACGTTTCTCTCTGAGTCATTGAGCATTGGAAAAATAAAATCAGGATATTAAGTGAGCTAACTTTGCTCTTATAGCCATTTAAACATCTCAGAAATGGTTTTTTCGATATAAGTATTTTTTTTTTAAATGGCATCATTATACCTCATTAGGCTAGTTTAATAGAGATTTTCTTTACCTACATTTCGATACCAAACACTTCACCATTAGTTCATAAATAACTTACAAAAGATACTTTATGATCTTAGTTCAAATTTATTTTAGTAAGCTCTGACCAAGTTAAACATTTGATATGAAATTAATTGGGAATGCCTTGAAAAAAACAAATTTATTAAACTAAAATAAATTTGAACCAAGGTAAAGTATCTTTTGTAAGTTATTTATGAACTAATGGTAAGTGTTTGTTATCGAAATGTAGGTAAAGAAAATCTCTATTAAAATAGCATAATTAAAAAAAAATTCTAAAATTGAAAAAATCATTTTCGAGATGTTTAAATGGCTATAAAAGCAAAGTTAGCTCACTTAATATCGCGATTTTATTTTTCCAATACTCAACGGCTCAGAATGAAAAGTTTTTCAGCAGTCATGGCTCCCTAGATGCCAACTTAAATTATCCTAAAAAAATGTTTGAGGTTATGTTTTCTTCCTCGAAGTTGATACCATCGTATGCAGAATAAATCCCTGAATCCAAAAATGTAAAAATATACAGGGTGTTCCATTTAAAAAATAGATGTTACGGTCATTTCCGGTGAAACCGAAAGTGCTAGAATTATTTTATTAACATGCATTAATTAAAATTTATTTGTTATTGCAACTACCAAAATTTCAAAATGATATCTGAAAAAACAAAAAAGTTATAGGGGTGAGCCTAATTTTATATAGAACATGAACGGTTCACCATGAGTGCAAGCACTTAACACATTATATTGTGTCAAGTAATGAAAATACACACTGCAGCAGTAATCAATATGTGGATATATCAATATTTTGACTAACTTTAACTTAGTTTCGAATCAAGTTCATAATTAAATTTATGTAAATTCTTTAATCTCATGTATGCACTAGATACATCTTTGTTAACATGACTTGTTTCAAACATTAAGTTTTTGTCTATGTGTAGACCAAGTACCTACCTTGTGTGAATCCTTCCAATTTATATTTATACATTATTTAATTCTAACATTTAACGCCACAATCTTTTTCCTTATATTGTCATTTCCAACACACAACTATAGTTTTATTTGGGTTTATTCTCAAAGCATTATCAGTGCACCACTGACTAGAACTGACAAGGTCAGCTTCAATTCTAATTTTACATTCTACAGCATTTTCCACTTTAAGTGACATGTATAGCTGAATATCATCCGCATATAGATGATGTTTACAGTGATTTAATAACTTGGTAGATCAAGTGTATATCGTAAAAAGTATCGACCCCAGGATACTACCTTGAGGTACCCCGCTTTTAGTTTCTAGCATGTTTGATGTCATGTTGTTTACTTTAACAGACTGTTTCCTTGCGACAAGATAGCTTTTAAACCAATCCACACATGTGTTATTTAACCCTATATCAGAGCTGGGCAGTAACTAGTTACTTTTAACTAAAGTTACTAACTTAGTTACTTTTTTCGGTAACTGTAACTGTAACTTGAGTTACTTTAATAATACAAATAACTGTAACTGTAACGTAGTTACTTTTTTAAGTAACTAACGAAAACTTTTACTTTTGGTAACTAAAGTTCCTTTTGGTAACTAAAGTTACTTTTGGTGACTAAAGTTACTTTTGGTGACTAAAATTTTTGAAACAAATTAATTATTGTTTTATTTATTCTTTACTCAGTATACTAATCACAGAAAAAATTAACCAGTAACTCCAACAAGTGACAAAATGTAACATTAAATATAAAATAAGTAACTTATAAATGTAACTATAGAAAATAGTTACTTTCACAAAGTAACTAGTAACTTAGTTACTTTTTAAAAATAGAAACTAAGTTATTATGTAACTAAGTTACTTTTTTAATGAAATAACTGTAACTAGTAACTAGTTACTTTTTAAAGTAACTTTGCCCAGCTCTGCCCTATATAATGTCATTTTTCAATTAATAATTCAATGTTTACTACATCAAATGCTTTACTTTGATCAAGTAGTAGTATTAAAAATGTACTCATTCGGTTATCCATTGCCAGTGCTACATCATTTTACTACTCTTAATAGTGCTGTTTGTGTTCCATGCCCTTCCGGAAATCCAGATTGCATAACTGGTATTATATTATTTTTCTCTAATGGACATGGTAGGTGAAATATTCAAAGGTCTTATGTCTGACATTCTCTCCAACTGCGATACTTTTGGGCAACAGATAACTAATGAACTTTTTTACATTTCAGGAAACACACCTGATCTAAAACTTTTGTTTATTATTTGTGTTAATATATCTATACAAAAAGGTAAAACAATTTTCAGCATCCTTAAATTTACACCATCAATACCTATTCCATTTGTTCTTATTGTTTTTATTGTGTCTAATACTTCATTATTAGTTATTTCCCTAAATTCTAACAAATTACTGTTATATTTTTGGTTAGTTTTGAAAAATTCTACAGTGTGGATTAACATTGTTATTCTCAGCTATATTTATAAAATAGTTATTTAATTCATTGATATCAAAGCATTAAGTAAATAAATAATATAAAGAGGCGCAACCATCAAGGGGTCGAGATTTTAGTACTTATTGTATTTTTTTGCCAATAGCTTCAGGATTGTTATAAATTTTTAATGCTACGGGAAGGTATTTGTAATTCGGTTGCATAGCCCTAAATATTGTAGATAATCTGTAGTTATTGGCAAAAAAATACAACACTAAAATCTCGGCCCCTTGTTTTCTCAATGATCAAAGTCAGTTTCTTTTAAAATACTTAAAATAGTATTATGTTTTTTATTGTATAATCCCCATGAGGATTAAGGAGCTAAATATTCTTACAGTCATTTCAATATACATACTGCAAAGTGCCCTTTATGTCAGGAACAACATACATAACTTGCATTAAGGAAAATAAGCACTTTAAGAGTGCCTCCTCATAGACTTTCAAATACAGCTAACAGTAGTTATGTAATGCCTGTTAAAATATACAATCACCTGCCTGAGAACATCAAGCTAACGAATAACAAGGTCTTATTTAAGGGGGGGTATGCCTCGATGAGTTGCTAAAATTTACGGTCGCGGGGGTGAACTGGAGCTTGCTCTGGGCGGTCCTTTAAAAACCGATAATATAAAGACTCCACCTTTTATAGTACTATAATTTTTGACCGAAAATCGCTCTAGGCGAAACGCTGGCAGCGCAGAGGTACGGTCAAGGTCATGGCTAATAGTCTTAATGCGTTCATTTGAATTTTGTTGTTGGCAACTTCCACTGCCTCCTAAAATTTTAATTTTCGATATGAAGTGACTTGATTATTATAATAAGTAAATGATAATTATTTTAAATGAGAGAAATGCAACAAATACTAAATATGCTGAAAACTCTTCGGTAATTTTATCATACATTTTTACTATTCCAGATAATTAGCTATGCCTATTGTACATGATGTCCCATCATAAAACAACAAAATAATATAGTTTTTTATTTCGCAATTTGCTTATGGAATTATTAAAGCCGTCATTAAGATTTTTTTAACATTCGATACCTTATTGGATCATCTTTATTAAAATTGTTATTAGTGCAAAGAGGTAAAGGCATAATATATACAGGGTGATTCCAAATTGAGTAGCATAAATTAAACGGAGTGTAGATAAAGTCGAAATAATACGAAAACCTACATATATTTTTTTCCGAAAATGCTTCCTTAATCAGGTACAGGGTGTTAAATGGTCGACTAGCAAATCAATATTTTACTTGTATCTTTTAACAAAATAAACCGACGGAATTAATTTTTTGTACACAACAATTACTTAGAAAAAGCAGTAAATGTAAATTTGGCAAAAGATAGACGTGTTGTCAGTATCGCTTCTCAGTTTTGGCTCTTTGATAGTTGTGTTTATGTCTGAGTGCTCTGGATTGTTTTGTGGGGTTGCATTTGAGTGTATGTAGTTAAAATGTCTGTACAACCTAGCTTTATTAAGGCAATATCACGCTGTCGTTAACCGTGAAGTGACATCACGCTTTAGATTCACGCGGTGGTTATTTTAATTTATTTAATGGACTTAAAGTTGAAATTAATTCTGATTTTTTGCATAGCTACTATTTCAAGGGTCCTCTTTCGAAATAATAAATAAAAAAAAATTGCTGAATGAGCCCATTGTAATTTGATGACATTATTATTATCAATCAACTTAGATTTAATACCTACATTAATATTGTTTTTCTTTTTTATTGAATGTTTTGTATTTTCTACACGTCAATATTTGTTTGGTTTTCTTTACATAGTATCTCTATAATATAGTACAAGTATATGTACAGGGTGAATCCCAACTTATTTCAATCCTTTCAAGGGGGATCTCTGTTGATATTTGTAAAACGAATTACGAGTAAAAATATATAAAGCAGAAAGTTCAAAAGTCTACCTTACCAAAGTTTACTAACTTTGACCTTACGTAAAAATGTATTGAACTTTTGAGGACCACTGCTCATCTCCACCAATCCACTAGGTATTATGAGGTGAACAACATGCTTTGTTTATCTAAGTTTTTTACAAATTCCAAGGATATAAAAAAAAAACATAAAATAACCGACAAAGTTATCTTGGGGCTACATGTACTTCGAACGATAAATCATTCAAAAAAAACTTCACAAAAGAGCCGCTATAAAGTTATCGGCTGTTCAACGGGATGCGGCTTTGAAGGCAGAGACATGGAGAGACTAATGGTATAAAAAATATGCATTCCACAGACTTTCGCGCAAAGTTAATTGATAGTGGTGCGGTAAAAGCTAGTGTTTGTTTTCGGTTGAGATAGGTTGAGATAGTTGCTAAGATTTCCAAAATGTTGACGTATTTTCATTTTTTTTTTCACGAAAACTGCCCTGTGAACTTTTTTTTATACGGATTTATCATTAATGGACCTACCATCCATTAAAATTAAATAAATAAGTTGGGGTTCACCCTGTATATAGTGTAATTATTTAGTGCCTGTCTTTTCACATCCAGTTAACTTTATCCAGCAGTTATGCATCAATAAAGTTGACGGGAAGATGAAAGGATCGGGCCTTAAAAATTTAGCTGTCAATGTCTACGTTAAATATTATTAGTTTTTATATACAGGGTGTCCCGAAATTAGTAGTCATCATTTTACCCGCGTATTCCTCAAGCAAAAATAAAACAAAAAGTTCCTACAAACATAGCCCCGGAAATGCTTCCTAAGGGAGCTACAACCCTTTAAAGGTACATCCTTGACGATGGTTTTTATTTAATATTTCCGAAACTAATAAATAATAATAATAATAACAATAAAATTAATAATAGTTTAATTTTATTATTATTATTATTATATATAATTTTATTATTAATTACTAAGTACCTAGAGAACTGTGCATCTTACTCGTTCAGTTGTGATTTTTTTGTGATTCATGTTTTCCAGAAACTCAAATAACTCGAAAACGGTGCGTCCTATCAAATTTCAATTAGAATACCTTTATTGTATAAAAGAATCTGGTATTCCATAATCAAAATATCAAAATCTGGAAAGACATACATGTGAAAAAGTTGTGGGGCATTTTACTCCACTCCCTCCCTGTTTGACCCTACCCTGAATGAAATTTTTGAATCATTATCACATCACCTCATTGCCCATAAAATAATCAGTAATTGATCAAAATTTCATGTTTTTATTTTTACCAGTTTCGGAAATATTAATAAAAACCATCATCAAGGCCAATCTTATGGAACCCAAAACATCCATTTGCTAAGCAAAAAATTATCAGTCTGCTTGGGTTGCCACGCAGAGGAAAATCGGAAGGACAGAAAACAGGAAATCAATTATTACATTGATCAAAAATTCCAAATTCTCGGAAAACATGCGAATGAAATTTTGACTTCTCATTTCTTGCTACTGCATGTCGATGTCGGCTAATAAACTGGATCCAATATACAACACCTACCGACTTCGATATAATGTGTGTTGTTCGCTATCGTTCGGACTGCTTCTTTTTTTTACAAAATGCATTAGAATGGAAGCTGCACTTGCAATTGCTATATTTTTTAAGTTTCCGCGAAGGTAGGAACGTGTGTGTGCGTAAATCGTTTCGCACAGATTTAGTAAGTAAGCAAGTAATTTATTGATGTTAAATACACAAAAGTGCTTACACACGTCAATGTTCTGAGAGAAGTTTTTAAATAAAATTTTAAGACATTAAGTAAAAGTACATTATATAAAAGTTAATTAAAATTAGAAACTTATAACATATAATTGTAAAAGACAAAATCACATAAAATATTAAAATATAATAGTATAATACATTACATCAGTAAAGTCTAGGAGACTGCATACAAACATACACAATTTTAATTTTCATTATTATTTTTTTAAATTTGAGATAAATCACTTAATAGAAAATCTTCAAGACTGTAGAATGCATTTGAAATTAGATACATTTTTAATCTGTTTTGAAATTTTGTTTCATTGAAAAGTTTTACTTCCGGAGGTAGTGCATTGTATAGTTGGATCCCATAATATCCAGTGCCATCCCTAGTTTTTTTAAGGCGTAAAAAGTTTTGGTGAATATCATTTTCATTTCTAACATTGTAAGAATGCATTTCATTAAGAAACGTATATTTGTTTAAATTGTTTTTTACGTACAGGATTTGCACGTAAAAATGTGTTCAAATGAATACGCAGCTTTAGGTACTTTTTGTAATTGTCTAGACGCGCTCCGTATTATAATCCTACTTGTGCTTTCACTAGCAAAATCAGCGTGTTACTACGTGTAATGAAATTGCTTCCTACGCACTTCCACACTAAACAGATGCATTGCAGCTCTAGTTTAATGTCTCGTAAAAAGTAAGACTATTATAAACTAATCCCATGTTAAAAATAATTAATAAAAACTATTTTAAATAATAATTTTTAATTATGAGAAAAATAAATAGATAACATTTTATTGTCTCTCAGACCTTAAAACTATTATGAGACCGTATCGTACCGTACTATCTAAATTTTTAATTATGAGTAAGTAAATAGATAACATTTTATTGTATCTCTCGTACCGTACTATTATGAGAGCGCTTTGATTTAAGCTTCTTATTTCGTTCCATTATAGTTTCATTCATGAACCAATTTATGACTGAGAGGCGGAGCCAAAGTTTAAATTAATCCAGAGGGCGCTCGTATCACTAAATATTTGTAGCAAAATTTACGCATGCAAAGGTACCGTGCACACCTGTTTTGAAGTAACTATTATGTTTTTTGGAAAAACAAAAATAAAACCATGAAGATTACATGCATGTTTGTATCGTCTTCTTTTTCCTATAATTATTTTCTAAAGATTTTTAAAAAAATGACAAAAGTACGCTAATTACCCTGTGTCTAATTAATTGCTAATTATTATTTTTAAAAAACCAAGACGATAGAAACATCTATTGACATGTTTTCTATCAGTTAATTTTTGTTTGAATTTCTAAATTGGAATCACTTAATTATAAATAAGCGCGAACGGTACGACGTTTTAGAAGCATTTTATCAGCGGCATACTCACTCTTAAGAAAAAATTAAAACCATGCTATTAAAACACAGCTTCTGTTCTTTAGAGGAATTCTTCTTGTGTAATCTTGAGCAAAACATATAGAACTCAAACAGTTCAATTGTATTTTTTTAAAAAGCCGTGGGACTCTGCATTTTAACTGTATTTGTAGTGTTTATTGTTTGTTGCTACTTGTATTCTAGTAGACTTAGATTAGATTAGGTAATTTTGTACGAAACTGATATCCTGTACTGTGATCTACAAGTGAATAAATGAATTATTATTAATTATTATTATTATTACTATTATTATGAGTATAAGTTGCTTTACTATTATTTTTATTTATAACTTATACGTTTTGTGGGTAATTTTGGACAAACAGTAAATAAAACACTTTACTTAGATTGACCGGTTTATTTTTATTACGTTTTAATTAATAATTCATATATGCAATTTTCTTGTTCTTAACAGCTATGCTTAAATAATTTTCCACATAATATTGCCTGTCATTATCTAATTTAGTTCTTAAATATTTTTCGTGTGCTTTATTCTTTAATTTTATCATTTGCTTTATTGTGAAAGTGATATACGGTTTGTTTGGCCCTTTAGGTTTAAAATATGTTAAGAGGTGCATGTTTGTCAAACAGTTCTGTGATACTTTGAGATAAACAGTTTACTTTTTCATTCAAGTCTATATTATTTATTTAGTTCCAATCAATTCTGCATCATTATTAAATTCTTCTACAGTATGTCCCAATATTCCGTGTAAATAAAGTTATCTTGGGTTCCTGGGATCAAAATAGATAGATTTAACTAAACTTACCTCTATTCCAAATTGCCTCGTTTCGCAGTTAGAGGGCATCAAAGTTGGTTAAGTTTTTTCCAAATAACTTCAAAACGCTCTGCATGATTGGAATGAAATTAAGTATGATAATGAATAGAATAGAATAGAATAGAATATATTTATTTTCACGTAAGACATACATGTGTGTGAGCGTCAGGCACAGATAAAAGATATAAAATCATAAAATTGCTAGTATATAAAACCCTAGTCAAGGTACAAACACTAGTACAAAATCGAACATCAATAAAACACAGTTTATAATAATTGAAACAAATTAACAAAGTTTAAAATAATTGAAGCAATAAATAAAGGGAAGAAAGTAAGAGTAATCTTAATTAATTAATTTGCATATTCCCCGCATGACTGCTCATGAGTTCATATATTCTTCTAATGAGTAAAAACAATTCTTAATTAGGAAGTCTTTAACCTGCATAATACATTTTCTTTCATTACTGATCTTCTTGATTTCTTCAGGTAGTTTATTATATAATTTAGTGCCTGCATACATTGGAGATTTTTCATATAGAGCTGTTTTGTGCTGAGCAGTCCTTAGTAAGTTACCAAGCCTAGTGTTATATAAATGGATTGCATAGTTTGTCTCAAAGCTATCTATGTTTATTCTAACAAATTTAATACAGTTTAAGATGTATATACAGTGGATGGTAAGAATACTTTTGCTTATGAAGTAAGGTTTGCAGGACTCTCCAATGTTAAACATCAGGGTAATGAGTCGCTTTTGCAGAATGAACACTCGATTAACACTTGGCCGAAGACCCCCAAGCTATCACATTGTATGTTAGATGTGAGAATGCTAGAGAATAATAGAGATTTATTATGGCTTCAATATTTAATAGACTACTTAACTGCCTCATAGCAAAATATGCTTTATTTAATTTATTACATATAAGTTCTATATGTAGATCCCAGCATAAATTACAATCCACAATGGTATGCGTCTTTCGGTATAGTTTTGATTAAGTTTTCTGGAGGCGATCTACGTTTAGCAAAGTATAGGCATTCAGTTTTGTCAATATTCAGAATTAAAGTATTCTTGTGACACCACTCTTTGTAAAGTTTCAAGATTCTGTCAACTTTTTCTTGGAGTTCTACAGGACTCGAGGCAGAGACCACCATTGAAGTGTCATCTGCAAACATCACTATTAAGCCCTCCAAAATGACAGAGGGGAGGTCATTCACAAACAGCACAAACAATAGCGGTCCCAGCCAATGCCGGATTAACCGGGGCGCAATGGCGCAACTGCTCCCGGCCCCCGAGTCTTGAGGGCCCCGTGCATCGTGGTAATGTATAATATTTTTAACAGGAAAATAAAAAAAGATCTACGAGAATAATTTTTTAATTTTTACTGCGCCCGGCCCCAATGATCCTTAATCCGGCATTGGTCCCAGCACCGACCCCTGAGGAACTCCGTGCTTCACTTCGTATTCCTCCGACATAGAATCTGCAACTTTTACTCAAAATTTACGATCTAATAGATTTATGAGTTCTAGAGCTAAACCCCTAATACCCAGTATACTTAGTTTGTAAACAATGAAATCTACATTTAGTGTATCAAAGGCCCGACTTAAGTCAAAAAATAGCCCTATCACGTGGTTTCCTTTATCCAATTCACCATATACATACTGTAGAAACTGATTGGTGGCTGTTTCCACAGATTTACTTTTTTGGAACCCATGCTGGTGCTTACTCACTACAGTAAATTTGTTTAAGAAAGCTGTAACCCTGTTTAGTATGATCCTTTCAATTACCTTGGATAAAATGCATAATATAGAAATGGGACGATAATTGTCGCTGTTGTGTTCATCTCCCTTTTTGTATATGGGCAGTATAGTCGCTATTTTAAAGATTGTTGGGAAGTGACCTTCCGGTAGGCACCTGTTTATAATAATAACCTTTATTTCAGAATAGGAATCACCTAATATACAATTCTTGTTTACAATACATATAACATTACAAGCAATATTACATAAATAATAAAAACAAAACATAAATAATAAAACTTAGTTGCTAGCTTTTAGGTAAGTACTTAATCTATTTTTAAATATATGTAAATTATTAGCTTCTTTAATGTCATCAGATAACAAGTTGTACTCATTAAATCCTCTAAAAAATAAATTGTTCATGCACTTATGAGATCAGCAAGAGGTTCTGCAATGGCCTCACACGCATACTTTATTGCTTTAGTAGATATACCATCTACTCCTACACTAGCTTTATTTTTAAGATTTTTAATTATATCTATAACTTCTTTAGCTGTGACTGGTTCTAAGAATATGGTATGATCAACAGGTGCACAGAAGGTGCATTTGGTTGATAAGGTACCCTTGAAGTGATCACCCATTTTCTCAGTTGTAACGCTGGAAAAGTAGTTACCAAAGTGAGTCGCAAGTTTGGCAGGATTTGAAACGGGTATATTATCAATGTTTATAGTTGTAATTTTGGATTGTACATTATTACCTAGTTGAGATTTCACCAGGGACCATGTTTCCTTAGTGGTATTTTGTGCATTTTCAATGCGATTAGAAAAGTTCTTTTTTGCATTTTTCAGACTGATGTTATATTGTTTTTTATTTATTTTATATGCATTGATAAGATTATAATCATCTAATTGAGTTGCTATCCAGTGTAAATTTTTTAGATTTCTACCCTCATTTACTAATTCTCTGGTCAACCAGTTTTTGCAGCTCACTTTATTAAAATTTTTGTTGGGATGCGTTACCAAAGGACAAGATAAATCTAGGCACTCCAAGAACAGTTCAGTGAATTTTTCATAAGCTTGGTCAATGCTTTCAATACATAAATGGTCCCAGGTTGCTTGATTCAATAGATATTGAAATTTCCCAACGTTTTCTGCTGAGAAACGTCTAGTTTGATATACAGCGTGTCCCACTTTTAATGGCCCCCCTTCACAACTCAGTTATTAGTTATCCGATTTCGACCAAATTTGGGTTACTATTAACGGCATTTGGTGTGATCTTTTTGAATTAAACAAAACTTATTTTTGTCAGTGGCGTGCATTTTTATTAAGAAAAACGGGGTCAATTTTTCGAGAAGTCATACTAGGCATTTTTTTACAGAAAAACTAATGCAATATTATTAATCAGCATGCTTTGGAACCCCCATGTTCAAAATTTTACTACATTTTGATTAAGGGTTTCCGAATAACGGGCCCAGTGAAAATACATTTTTTCAGTCGTAAATAACTGATAACTTGAAAACGGTTTGTTTCGAAAAAAAGTCATACGTCATTTTCAATTTAAACTGATTTACTCTATCACATCATGTGCTCAAAAGTTTGAAATGCCGCAGTCGTAAATAATTAACTTGACAACGGTTTATTTTTCGAAAAATAGTTTAATTTAATATCAGAGCAACCTTTTTTCTTTTGGTATAAAATTGATTTATTATCACATAAGATCATTTTTTATCACTTAATGCCCAAATAATACAGGACCGGTTAAAATATTTTTTTATCGTCCAATGAAAAATTTTTGCTTGCAGCTTTTGAAACGTTTGAAGACATGGGGAGATAGAGTAAATCAATTTAAATTGAAAATGACGTATGACTCTTTTTCGAAACACAAATCGTTTTCAAGTTATCAGTTATTTACAATTGAAAAAATGTATTTTTACTGGGCCCGTTATTCGGAAACCCTTAATCAAATTGTTGTGAAATTTTCGGCATGGGGGTTCTAAAGCATGCTGATTAATAATTTTGTATTAGTTTTTCTGTAAAAAAATGCCTAATATAACTTCTCGAAGAAGCAACCCCTTTCTTCTTAATAAAAATGCACGTCACTGACAAAAATAAATTTTGTTTAATTCAAAAAGATCACACCAAAGGTCATTGACACCGATCCAAATTTGGTTAAAATTGGATAACTAATAACTGAGTTGTGAAGGGGGGGCCATTAAAAGTGGGACACGCTGTATAGTGCTGGGGGTTTTTACAGTTATATTTATATTCTTACAACAGATGATCTGGGCTAGGTGATCAGCAATACATGCATTATGTACAGGGTGTTCACGCGAGATGTGAACCCCCCGCCTAGATCCTTCCCCTTTGACACAATTTGAAAAATAAAAATTCGTTCCCATACGATTTTTTCCGTAGTTTTCAAATATGTCAATCATAATTTCCTATATCTCGTCATATACAGAGTGTTGCATTTTTTTTCAACTTGTGGGACACCCTGTATCTAATTATCGTAGTTGGTGCAGTTTTTCATTCTGAACACAAATAAAAGAAAAAAATCTAACGGACTCAAGTCCGGACTTCGAGCTGGCCATGCTATAGGACCGCGGTTACCCATCCATTGACCATAGGTATTGTTTAAATAATTAACCACCGGTAAAGATTTTGTGGGGAGTGCTCCGTCTTGTTGCCAGATTACGTTGCCATATCTTCTTGGAAGGCGAATATCTTGCAGTAACTTATACATATATTTAATTTCTTAGAAAGTTAAAATAACGATGGCCTGTTAAAGCGCCATCGTAATATATTGGGCCGATTATTTGATAATTGATAATTCCGCACCATACGCTGAAAGTCTGCCCCAGCTTTAACCAGTGACGTAGACTGGTTAAAACTCGGGCAGTCTTTCAGCGTATCGTGTAGAATTATCAATTATCAAATAATCGGCCCAATATATTACGAAGGCGCTTTAACAGGCCATCGTTATTTTAACTTTCTAAGAAATTAAATATATAAGTTACTGCAAGATATTCGCCTTCCAAGAAGATATGACAACGTAATCTGGCAACAAGACGGAGCACTCCTCACAAAATCTTTACCGGTGGTTAATTATTTAAACAATACCTATGGTCATTGATTAAGGAATGAACAAGATACGCGACTTCAATGGTAAAGTGCGAGGCCTTTTTTGGCAGCGAGATCTCGGCAAGTTGCGGGCATTCCTGTGATTTACGTAGTATGCTTTTGACAAACCTGTGTCGTGTCTGGTTTTATATCATTAATAATCTAGTGGTAATAAAAATTTAATGTCCAGATTAATTTTAGTTTAAAATTATTAACGTATGTTCTCTCTGCGAGCTATTTCTCAACGATTGTTTGACTTTTAACCGTCACATAATTTTAAACTAAAATCAATCTGAACATTCAATTTTTGTTTTCACTAGATTATAAATTATATAAAACCAGACACGACACAAGTTTATCAAAAGCATACTACGTGAATCACAGGAATGCTCGCAACTTACCGGGATTCTCGCTGCCAAAATTAGCCTCGCACTTTACATTGGAGTCGCGTATCTTATTCATTCCTTAATCAATGCTATGGTCAATGGATGGGTAACCGCGGTCCTATAGCATGGCCAGCTCGAAGTCCGGACTTGAGTCCGTTAGATTTTTTCTTTTATTTGTGTTCAGAATGAAAAACTGCACCAAGTACGATAATTATTTGAATTTTGAATTTTTGAATTTGAATTTGAATTTATTCATGTTAAAGTATAAAATACATACACAAGTCAAAACATTATACATTAGATATACATACTGATAAAATATAAATTTGTAAAAAACAAAACAAAAGAAAAGTGTGACATACGTATAAATTTAAATGAACAAACATATTGTATATATATAATTTAAATTAAATAAAATCATCTTTATATATTTTTTATGTTGTTGGTTATATCTTCCACCGAGAAATATGCCGACCTTAGGAGAAACTCTTTAATTTTACTTTTAAATTTGGTTGGGGAGAAGTTTCTTACATTCTCAGGAATTTCATTGTAAAGCTTAATACCATAATAGGTGGTGCCTGTTTGACCCTTAGACAAACGGGTATATTCCGTGCACACATTATTTTTATTTCTTGTATCATATTCGTGGTTATCTGAGTGTGTATGGAAACTGTTTAAATGTTTATGAACATATACTAAACATTGAAGTGCATATATGCTAGGTAATGTTAATATTTTAAGGTTTACGAACAAAGATTTAGTTTCTTCACGGTAGCCAACACCTCCCACAATTCGGACAGCCCTTCTCTGCAGGCCAAATAGTCTATGTTTTCCAGCAGAATGCCCCCAAGCAACAATTGCATATGACAATCTGGAATGACACATAGCAAAATAGGCAGACTTTAGTGCTTTCTGTGAAACGCAGTTTGATAGTTGCCGTAATGCATAAATATTTTTTGATAAAATATCAGATATATAATTGACATGAGCATCCCATTTTAAAACGGGGTCTAAAAATACACCTAAAAATTTGGTGCTGGTAGGATTATTTTCAACATTACTCATATCTCGTGTTGCTGAAATCATTTTTATTGTTTTTGTTTCGTTTAACGATAGTACATTAGAAGCAAACCAATTTTTAGCAATCGATTCTGCTTCCTTGCATTGTTTTTCTAGTTGTTCCAGGTTGTGGTGAGACGTAGAAAGGGTCGTATCGTCAGCATAAAACAAACAGGTAATGTTTTCAAAAGCATTTGGTAAATCATTGATATACATCAAAAAGAGTACCGGGCCCAGAATTGAGCCCTGAGGAACTCCTGCCTTGACATACAACTCACCCGACATCTCACCGTCCAACCGAACTGACTGTTTTCTGTCTTCAAGATAGGAACTGAGCAGTTTTATACTTGTTGCGTTAAAGTTAAATTTTTCTAGCTTTCTTAATAGTATAGAATGCGACACACAGTCAAATGCTTTGCTAAGGTCACAAAACAGCGAGGCCGAGTACAGGCCCTTCTCAAAGCATTCCAAAGTGTGTTCGGTAGATCTTAAGATAGCATCCGATGTTGATAAATTTTCTCTAAAACCATACTGATATTTATTCAATGGCTTGTGTTCTTCCAGATAAGCAACTATTTGATTTTTTATCGCTTTTTCAAAAATTTTTGAAATAATTGGGAGAAGTGAGATGGGCCTATAATTTCCCAGTTCATCTTTATTACCCTTTTTAAAAATCGGTATGACACATGCTAATTTCAAAGCATCAGGGAATACACCCACTCTGAAACATTCATTTATGATTCTAGTTAACGGTATAATTAATATATTTTTTAAAACGTCTCCTGAAATTCCATTGTAACAAATGTCGAAATTATGACCTAGTTGAGCTCCTAAGAAATACTATTAAAGATAAAGAAATAATAATAAATGAAACAGATGAGCATATCAAACTACTTCAAGAAAAACTAAGATCATATGAGGAAAAGGAACAAACATACCAAATACCCACGTATTCAAATATTCTAGCGACAGAACATAAAAATGATAAACAAAATTTTGCAAGCATAATTATAAAACCTAAAAAAGCACAAAATGTATCACAAACAAAAAATGACATTACAAAGAAAGTAAATCCAGCTGATTTGAAAATTGGAATACAGAAAATGAGAACAACAAAAAATGGTACCGTAGTCATTAAATGTTCAACTAAGTATGAAAATGACGTATTGGAATCTACTATAAAGGACACACTAAAAACCGATTATAACATAGAAACGAGTAAAATGAGGACACCAAAAATAAAAATTACCAATTTTAATGAACAAATGACTATGGAAGATATCGAAAAAAGTTTAATTGAACAAAATCAAATAACAGGAATTAAAGTTACATACGTAAAAAAACGCAAATCTGGCCCTCAAACCATATTTTGTGATTGTGCTGCAGACACTTTTAGAAAACTGATGGGCATGAAGAAAATATTCATTGGTTGGCAACGTTACCCAATTTATGAAAATCTAGATATTCCCCGCTGCTTTCAGTGTCAGGAGTTTTACCATAAAACGAATAATTGCAAAAATAAAATTGCTTGTGCTATATGTGGTGAAGAACATTATGCTACTGAATGTCCGAAGCAATTAAAACACTGTGTAAACTGTGAAAATTCAAACAAAAAATATAAAACGGAACATAATACAAATCATGAATCTACTGATATGGAATGTCCAAGTCTAGAATACCATGTAAAAATACTGAAAAACAAAACTGATTATAATATTCAATGGTAATTATAAATGAAGAATATGTAATGGAGAATTTAAAAAAATTAGAGAAGGACCATAAAGGTAAATTTGTAGAAGCCACAAACTTTCATAATCTTATAACAGCGTCAAGTGAATTATTCAGTGTTTTAAGTTTAAATATTCGTAGTGTAAGGAAAAACTTTGATGAATTAATGGCAGTTATAGAGGCCTATGATTTTAATAATTTTGATGTCATTATCCTAAGTGAATGTTTTAGATTAGAGTCTATAACTTATTTTCAAATTCCAGGTTATACCACATTTTATAATGAAGCCACTTATAATAAAAATGATGGGATTATAGTTCTAATAAAATCTAAAATAAATGCTCGATTTATAAGAAGAGAGCTTATAGAGTGCGGGGTTACTCTTGGTATACTTAAATTTCAAATTAACGATACACTTTTTAAAATTATTGCTTTATATCGACCAAACCCAACCAATGAAAAATCCTTTATAGATGATATTGATTCTTATTTAGAAGAACTAGAAGAAGGCAGCCAAATTGAAATATTAACAGGTGATATTAATATTGATATTTTATCAAAAAATGACCATATAGTAAATGACTATCTATCAATATTAGCCAAACATGGATTCCAACCCTATATTCAAATCCCCACTCGTGTAACTGAAGATAGTTCTACCTGTCTCGATCACATTTTTGTAAAAAAGAAACAACAAAGTATGAATAATATTAAATTTTCGTCATATGTGCTTAATTGTAACATAACGGATCACTATCCAGTAACACTACACCTAACGCTTGAGAAGTCAAATGACAAAACTGATGTAAATGGCGCATTGCGAGAAATCGAAATTGTTGATAAAAATACACTAAAGAACTTATTTGAGAAACAAAAGTGGACTGATATTTTGACTTGCAATGACTCCCAAATAGCGACCGACAAATTCATGGACACTATCTTGAACATAATAAAACAATCTAAAATTACACGAAGAAAGAAGACTAGCAAAAAAATAAAACCATGGATTACAGACGGTCTTATAAATTCTATAAAAAAGCGAGATGGACTAAAGAAAAGACTATTAGAACATAAATCTGACGATCTTGAAAAGCAATACAAAAATTACAGAAATCAGTTGAACGTGCTATTAAGAAAATCAAAAAATAATTACTATAAAGAGCAGGTGGCAGAGAATCAAAACAACATAAAAAATATTTATAAAATCATTTCAGAAGTAACAAATGAGAATATTATCAAAAGCAAAGAAATTCTACTGGTAGATGACAATGGCGTAGCTTTTCAAAATTTCAAACAAATGGCTAACTATAGTAATGACTATTTTACTAACGTAGGAAGTAATATGCTTAAACATATTATTGAACCAAAAAATTTTAATTTTGTACTAGGCGACTCACTACAATCAATGTTTCTGGCACCAGTTACAGAAAATGAAGTAATAAAGCACATTCATAGTTTAAAGAACAAAAGTGCACCTGGAATAGATGGAGTTACAACAGAAATAATAAAATTAACTCACCAACAAATAATTCATCCTTTGACGCATATTATTAATCTTATATTTAAAACTGGTCATGTGCCCCAACAATTTAAAATTTCTGTTGTAACACCCATACACAAATCGGGAGATAAAACTTTAATACATAACTACCGCCCTATCAGCCTAATAAGTAACTTCGCCAAAATATTTGAAAAATGTTTGAAGGACCGCCTAACAAATTTTTTTAAAACTAATAATATTCTCAATAAGAATCAATTTGGGTTTGTTGAAAAACTGGGAACCGCAGATGCAATGAACGAGGTCATAACAGAAATAACAAATAACTTGGACAAGAACAAAAAATGTATTGGAGTGTTTCTAGACCTGGCTAAGGCATTTGACACTGTGAATCACGAAAAACTCCTTGACGTGTTATCACAATATGGAGTTCGTGGAATAGTGTTGGATGTCTTTAGAAACTATTTGAACAATCGTGAACAACTTGTTAGAATTATGAATAATTTAAGTGACCCGAAAGATATAAAAATGGGAGTACCGCAAGGCACAGTACTGGGACCAATCCTATTTACTATATACATAAATTCGTTGTTAGGGTTAAATGTTAATGCAAAAATTATTTCATATGCGGATGACACAGTCGTTTTGTTCAATGGTACTGATTGGGAAGACACAAAAAATAACGTAATTGACGGTATGACAATTATAAAAACATGGCTCGACAAATATCAACTCTCTTTAAACGTTGAAAAAACTAAGTATATTGCATTTTCGGTGATAAATTATAATAGACCACAGTTCAACACAATAGAAGTAAACAATCTGTTAAGTGAAATTCAAGAAATTGATAAAATAAAATACCTTGGCATTATTATAGACAAACACTTAAAATGGACACAGCACATTGACTATGTAACAAATAGGATAAGAAAACTTATATACAAGTTTTATCAGCTAAGAGATATTTTAAATAAAAACATATTAATAATGATTTATAAGGTATTTGTAGAATCACTTCTCCGATATGGAATATTGAGTTGGGGTGGTCTATATACAGTATCATTAAAAAAGCTAAATGTAATCCAGAATAGTATATTAAAAATTATGTTTAAAAAAAAAAGGGATTATCCTACACAATTACTTTATAAAAATAATAATATTCTTAATGTTAGATCACTATATATCCTCAATGTTTGTATTTACTTATATAAAAATGATCGATTGAAAATGTATGTTGATAATCAATACGAAACAAGAAGTACAACAGATCGCCATTTAAAAATTCCACATAGTGTAAAAAATTTAAACAGAAGATTCATCACATACCTAGGTCCCAAATTTTATAATATGTTACCAATAAAAATCAGACTAGAAAAAAACATTAAAAAATTCTCAAATATCTGTAAGGAATATATAAATATGAATTATAACCAGTTTATTAAGTGGTTAGAATAATTTATGTAATATATTACATTGCATTATTTAATTATTTAAAGGGTGTAATAAAATGCTATGTAGTGTAGATTAAATGTTTAATATTCCAAATCATACTTTTTTTTTTTTTATATAAATATAATATGTATATATATATTTTTTTTGTAATCATTTATCAATATAATCATTTATCAATAAAAACATATCTGATATTAATCCTTAATTTTAAGTTACCAAGCACATACAGGTGTTTAGTCACTTAGGTGCTTATTAATAGGTTTAAGATATTAATATAATATAATATGTTATAAATGTTGTATTTGCCAGTAAATAAATGTAATTATTATTAAATATTAAATAAATATATTTTAGAAGAGTGGTATTTAGACCATAAATATCTCTACTATCATTATTTTTTAAACTATCAATTATATTTACACTTGGAGTAGTTTTCCACACACACCAAAACACTTTTGCACACACTCGACGCGCGTTTCGCCAACCAAGTTGGCATCATCGGGAGATGATTAAAACTCAGTTCTGTAAATATGCGTTCCCCCGATATCTGCAGTATTTAAACCACTTTGAGCAACCGCAAGTGCATATATGTCTATACCAAAATGAAAATAAAAGTGTAAGCAATAATTTTTATTTAAGGTATCTTTTCTTTAGGACTGTGCGTTTTGAAGTTATTTGATAAAATTTAAAGGGGTTGCTCTAGAAATATTAGTTTTTTCAAAATATCTCGCTAAATATTAAAAATTTCAGATAAATGGTAATACACATTTTTATTCGTCTTTTAAATACAAACATTTTGGCGTTCGAACGAACTCCTTAGCTCAAACAGTAACAGAGATACAGTCATTTGAAAATTACACCCTTTGATGGGGTGCAGGGAGTAAACGACGCGTGTCTGAGTTGGCCAAGAAGTGATTTCACGTTCTACGGTAGAAGTACTAACAGATAAAATGGGTCGCTTGCTTCAATCATTCCAAGCCCACGAAAATACATAAGCGCGGCTACTAACACTCCTGTTTGGCCATTTTTTTCCTGTGCATCACCCGCCAATTTTCATTATCATTTTAATGTTTTTGTGTGATATTTTCACCCTGTGCCATTTGATTTTCTTCGAGATTTTCTTCATTTTCACCTAAATTAATTATGTCATTCATTATGTTTCTCTGATGGTCTTCTAGTGTAGTTAAGTTATTTTCATTAGAAGTCGTATCCTTTATTTTTAACTTAGATTGTTTAATAACATCTGTATATAATTGTTTGGGAGTCCCTGTATTTGATTGTTTAAGACTTATCACCTTTTTATTTCTAGGCAGTTTGTTGTTTTATTACTGATAAAGTTTTTTTGTTATTTGTAGAAATGTCTTTTTCTGCCTTATCTTTAGATATGGTTTCTATTTTCAACTCCAGATTATTTATTTTTTTTGCTAATGATTCAAAATTATATTCAAATTTTACTTATAGTGTTTGAATATTATTAATAAGTTTCTCATTTGAATTTAATGTTACTTTGTTTTTCTTATCCACTAATTCTTTTAAGTTCGAATTTTCAGTTTCCAGATTTTCAATTTTTTCTTTTAGTAACTTAATGTTTTCTCGTAATTCTTTATTAATTTCCTTTAGTAGCTTATTTTCCAATGTAATTGATTTTTCGTCTGAGTTGGTGTTGTCTAGTGAATCTAGATCTTCAAATGTTTCTATTGTTTTTTCTTCTATATAATCTTGCTTTTCGCAGCACTTTTTTGTTTTTTTATTTGAACAGCTATTATGAAACACTGCTGAACAGTTTGTACACTTTATTTTTTAATCACTGCTGGTTTCTTGCAGAAACTACAGAGCACATTTAAACTTTCACCTTCATCTTCCGCCATCTTGTTTTTATGTCTATAGCAATGTCATTTTATGATATTCTAACTGAGTTCATTAAATTCACAGAAGGGCGAGAACTACCCCAACACTTAGGCCAATCTACTAATAACTTTTTTTACGGATTACACACTTTATTCAATTTTTTTAGTTCGACATATTATTTATTTATTTGATAACAAAAATTATAACAATGAAATCTAATTACAGAAATTTGTGGCCCACTTTTCTTTCACAATAATTGTTCCAAAGATCACCTTTTTGGTTGTTGTTTTTTGTTTTTTTTTTTGTATAAAAAACAGAGTAGGCTAAAATGTCACATCTTTACGTATTCTGACTAGTTGAATTCGAATGCAGTCAGAATTGCTCCATCACCCTCCAGTTTTTTTTTAATTGTGTTTTTTTTTTTAATAGTCGTCCAAGTTCCCAATGGGTGCTCCACACCTATTAATTAACCTAGGTTAGTATCGGTTAATCTACATATGAACCCGTTTCTTGTTAGCAACGGTTCCGGGATAGAACCGGATCCAGGTAGAACCGGTTCCGGGTACCCGATTAGGAACCGAGTACCCGGGTACCTGCGTAGGAACCGAGTATCCGGGTATTGGGTAATAAATAAACCGGGGACCCGGTTCCCAGAATTTCGGGTAGTGACAGCCTTAGTCATTATGACATCTTCAGTGCAGAATTACTGCCCAGGAAATCTTGTAATAGATATGAAGACGAGTACCATCTATTTTGCAAGTGGCGCCAGCAAAAAGTAGTTAACACAGTAAGTGATGATACCCTTCTACTTTATTTGTCCGAAAAAGTCAAATCCATGAAAGCTTCAACTTTATGGAGCCGTTTTTCAATGTTAAAAAGTTGTCTGGCAGTGAAAGAAAATGTGAATGTTAGTAATTTGCCAAAAACTACTGCATTTCTCAAACGACAAAGTGTTGGCTGTACACTGAGAAGACCAAAATATTAATTGCAGATCAAGTCGCCAAATTCATACTTGAAGCACCAGATGAAAAGTTGGTATTTGGTATTTTCAGTGCATACCGAAGAGATCACTTGATTCGTTTAAGACAATGGCCGTTTTTTTGTGGTATTTCTTCGAGATGACAAAACTCATAAATCAAGAAGTTTCACAATGTCCCTTTGATCCATGCTGTTTTTATCGTAAATATATTAATCTAAGACCCACAAATATGAATAGTAGAAGATTAGTTATATCGCAATGGTAGATGTTACGCTCAACATGTAGGTTGCCATACTATAAATGGGACAACAAAACAGATTGCTGAATACCTGAACCTAAAAAATTCTGAAGAATATATTGGACACGGCTTAAGACGATCTTCATCATCTATGTTGGTCGAAAGCGGAAAGGATTTGCTTACTCTAAAAAGGCGTTCCTCAGCTGTGGCTGAAGGCCACATAGAAGAATCGGTAAACAGAAAGATCGAAGTTTCTGGTAAATTGTTCCATCATTCAAGAATAAGAAAACACACACGTCAACACCAGAAGAAATGAATATTAATGTAGCACCTTAGACTTCATCAACTACAATTCTACAAAATGAAGTGCTTGCTAAAGGGTTGCATTTTTACAACAACACAAATTGTGATATAAATGTATTATTTAGCAAAAATTAAATTCTGTCGTTCATATTTAAAAATAAAGTGTCTAAAAATGGGTAGATTTGTTTGCCTTATTTTTGTTTTCAGAGAGGTATAATGAAAAATATCGTTCATTACACATCCATAAATGCTTTTCCCGTGCTTGCATGAATTTGTCACGTGCGCACAGGAAAAGCCTATTTTCTGGACTCCTAATAAAATATACTATTAAACAAATCGTTCACCAGCTCTCATTCTATGATTTATCTTTATCCATAATTTAAGACAATAGTAATACTTATCTACCTGGAATAGAACTAGATGCAGACACGGACAGACCAAGTGACAATACATCAGATTCAGGACTAGTTGTACACTCTGTGCTACATGTAACAATATCAACACTTTCTGAACTATTCTTTCCACTCTCACTACTTACTACAGAAAGTCTATTTGTATAAATATTACTTGGTTTATCACATCTTCTAACTGTAGTAATATTTGCTATATTTTCCAATAGAGTATCATCTGCTGCATCTGAAATGAAAATAAAAACACATCATAATATAGGAGCGTTGGTGTACAGGGTAGTCATTTTATCTTGATAACATTTTGATCTGATATAACTTTTTTATTTTTGAAGTTATTACTATGAACCCAAAACCAAATTGCAGTCGCTTACCAAATTTTTTTTGCCAACAGAAAAAACAAAAGACTGTCAATTGTCAAAAATATACACGACTTGTTTTTTTTAAAATGAAACACGCTATATGTTTTTAACCAGTTGGATAGCATATTTTGTTTTGATTTCAATCATATAGCCCATTTTATATTTTGATCCAGCAGTTTCCAATTTATTCGCAAAAATGTAAAGTATTTATCACTCATTTCTTGAAAATTAAACTGATGGAATACCATTGTGAAAATAATAATCAATTTAAATACAGTCGAACTCGGCTATAGCGAACCTCCAAGGGACCCGTAAAACTATTCGTTTTATGCGAACGTTCGTTATAAAAGATCAACAAAAAAACAGCTTCAACTTAGAGAGCCCGTGATCATGGCAAATTTGTGCATTTGCACAGCCATTTTCCAGCTTGCGAATTATATTTAACTTATCCGACAAAGAAATAGATTTTCTATTTGCTTTGTCAACATTAGCCATTGTTCAAAAATGCAAATTCAACACGCAATTTAGCACCCACTCAAACAAAAGATTAATTGTAGGTAACTTGCGTCTTGCGGACTTGTTTGCAAATTCGTCGCGCGCTGTTCGTTCGACATTTAGTCAACAAACCACTCGCCAATTCGTTATAACCGAGTTTAGAGGTCGCCGGGCTAAAAATGCGGTATGTTATAACCGAGTGTTCGTTATATCCGAGTTCGTTATAGCCGAACAAAAATACATGCGCTTAATAGGGACTTCGGACGGGACTTTTCGATTCGTTCGTTATAACCGAGTGTTCGTTATATCCCGTGTTCGTTATATCCAAGTTCGACTGTATACTGATACTAGATACTGATACAAAAATTTTACTCTCTGAAACTTTGGTTCTCTCTCACCTAAACTATGCAGATGTTGTATATGGCCCATGTCTCTCACAGTATGATAAGTCTCGGTTACAAAAAATTCAAAATTCCTGTGTCAGATATTTTACAACTGTACCATATTCTAGTCATATAACCCCTTACTTACGCAGTTTTAACTTACTGAATATGTCTGACAGGAGATTTATTCATATTGTTGTATTTATTTTAAACATATTAAATAATAATAATCCTGCCTACTTATATAATAAAATAAAATGGAGGAACGAAATTCACACTAGACAATTAAGGCAAGTGGAAAATAGAATCTGCATTCCACCTCACAAAACTGAATCATTTAAAGCGACCTTTTCATATATGTCTGCATATGTTTTAAATAACTTGCCTGCTCAATATCGTACGTTCTCAATCGCCACTGTAAAACAAAATTTAAAAAAGGATTTACTTTCATCAAGCTTAAACTGTTTTAATATGCAAATGTTTTAATTTAAGCTTTATTTGAATTATAAAGCAATCTGCACATTTTTTTTATTTGTATTTTATTTTATATATTCCTTATGCTTTTTTCTTTTTTAGTGTTTATTATTATTTTTTTTTTAATGTTTATTTTTTATGTTTATTTAGAGTGTAAGGAAGTGTTGTAAATCAACTTTGTTGACACATTTTCCTTTTGGGAATAATGTACTTGTGCTTTTTCTCAATAAACTTATTATTATTATTATTATTATTATTATTATTATATTCATATTTCATACCATCCTGAACCACATATAGTAAATTGGGCATGCAATCCTGAACCAGTCTGACAATCCTGAGCCATATGAAAGGTTCAGGATTGTTTAACCAATAAAATGCACTCTAGTGGCCCCCACTAAACTTTTAACTAAATTTAAATTTGGTTCAGGTTTGATAGAATCTTTGAAATTTTAGTTCCTCCATTTGTCGTTTGGTAATGTGGGGGCGCTCGCGTCTGTCGCAAGTGTATGTGTATATAGAATATTCCTGACAATTCTGATCCAGAACATTTGGCATCGTTGGAGTTTGAATTAGAGCGGGATCTTAAATTCAACATATTGGTGTGGTATCTTTCGTAGATTCAATCTGAATGAAGAATTTTTCAAACCAACCAATACGTCCACTTCCACCAAATTCTAAATTATTGGATTATTTTATTTTCGGTGCAATTAGTGTCGAAGAAGCATGTGATCGATTCATTTGCGGTTTAAAAGTTATACTAGTAAAACTAGTACAAGATACATATACATTACATTGTAACAGCGGTAAACAGAGGACCAAATGTTAGGTATAATACCGATTCTGCCACATAGGCCCAAACCAATAACGAAGAGCGGTAGGAAAACATTTCATAGGAAACATTGGTACTTTGTTAACCCGCATTTATCCTCTTGAATTTGCTACCTTCGAGTCGTAAACATCGTGTATACAGGGTCATTCACGCAACTGGTTCGTTTTCCATAATCCGATGCAAATAAAGTTCTGAAGTACCAATACTTGTTTAAATTATTCTATTTTCAAGGTCATTGAACTTATCGAAAGTGCCTAGCACCTTTGTTATTTTAAATGGAATTTGATTTCCACTACTAATTTACTGCCGACTTTTATCAGAATTTTTGCAAATTCATTCTTGTATACATACAAGATGAACCTCGCTGAAGGTATTACGTTGACAGTAATTTGTTAAATGGCATATTCAGTATATTCCTCAATATTAGATTAAAACCTATCATTGTGAATTCAACCATGCCACATTTGTTATATCGATCGCAAAAGGTTACCTAATGACTAAGTATGTTGACAAGTATGTAATAAATTTAAAAGCCTGAGAAATAGACAATTTTCGATAAAATTGAGAAGAATACTTTAAATATTACTCATCTTTTATCATTTTCGGCAAGTCAATACCGAGAATAACAAAAATCACCTAAAGATAAGGGGTTCATTTAAAAAAAAATGTGGCTGGCATTAATAGATGAGGAATAATTTAAAACAAGTTTGGTGTCCCAGTTTTTTTTTTTTTTTCGAAAATTATATATTTTCCGAGATTAATTTATTCCACACCTTATTATCCCTTAGTGATGGGGTAATCTTTAGTGGCATATATACCAAATTAGGTATGGTTGGAATTGTAATTGCAAACTTAACCATTGTATTGTAGAATATACTGGGTGTGTAAAAAAATAGTGACTGTATCATATCTTCAACGTTGTTTGTACACAATTTTTAATAAATGTTGTTACCTTCACATTTTTTTTATTTTATATATAATTTTAAGTCTTTACATAAATGAAGATAGGGTTGCCCTCAAGATGAGAAATTCGCATGTCTCATCTCGTCTTTCCGAAATGACAAGGCGATTTTCTGTGGACAGATAGGGCTCGAATCGATAATAGAGAATGCTCTCTCTCTCGCCGAGCATATCCAGTTTCTCTCGAGATCGCTCATTTTCCCAAGCAATTAATTTTGTAAATAAGAATTTTCAAGTGTTTATAAGTAAACGGAAAATAATAATATTAATAAAAGCAAATGAAAAACGTAGATATAAAATGTTGTAGTAAAGAAAAATGTTAATATAATAAATAAATATCAAACAACTACATTCTTTACCTACATATGGTTTTATAAAAGTTAGAAATAAAATATTAAAGTAAACTACATAACATATTATGGAGATATACATGGTACATGGTACAACTAAACAAGTAGTAATAGAAACAAGGTAGCATTTTTTTTCTATCAATGATAGTTATTTATGTATCAAGAGTCTGGAATATGCGTTTATGGCCTTTGATCCGCAGCGTCAATATTATACCACGAGGAGACAGAATATCAATTTTGATGTTGAATAGTTCTGGAATAAAAAAACTATCAAGATTTTCTTTATGATATTTCCTTTTTGTTGTGACAATGGGATGAACCAGCTGATATTCAGATATGGGGCAAATTTGTCATTTAAATTATCGCATGTATTTGTCCAAATTCGTAAGAATGACTCTTTTTTCTTTTTGAAAACATATTGTAGTTATTTTTAGAAATAGCGAATTCATGAACCTCTAATATGTAAGTTCGTGTACGTCAAAGAAAATTCGACTGCGAATAAATTTAAATCATTTCATTTCAGCAATCATTGTTTAACCTCAAACAAGTTTGACGAACTATTTTGATTTAGAAGTGAAGAATATTTCTATTTAATTAAAAACGATTAAAGTTAAATATTATTTTCGAAAATTAAGTCATTCAAATTTATTTATGGCAGACAAGTTTTTATTGATATGCAGCAACATATTTGAAGGTTCCCATATCCGCAATATTTAAAGGTAATCACAACATGTATAGTGTGTGGGCAAAAGAAACCTGAAGTTTTTATTTTGTCTGTATAAATCGTCCAGTTTTGGGGTATGGGATATTCAATTTCTAGGTAAATTCTTAATATAATAGAAATTGAAATGCCCCATAGTTTTGGCTCTCCAGTAACATGTTCCTTGTAAAAATTGAACGATTAATAAAAAAGTTACAGGCAAAATAAAAACTTCTGTTTTTTTTGCCCACACATCCGTAGTGAATACAGGGTTTTCTTTCTTTACGAGTTTCGGTCTTAAACCACTGTACTGAAACTTGTGCTTATTGTACCCTCATGCTCTCTATACCATGAGATCCGTCCCTCCCAGGACGAAATAATTTAATTTTATTTAAATTTGATTTTTTTATGCCGAAATTGCCCAAAATATCATTTACGTTTTTATTATTGTCTTTTTTTTTATTGTGAAAGCATTGAAAACATTGAGCTGGGGTAGGGCTTAGGGTGCGCAAAAGCAGTTAGCTTGTATTATGAGTTAGTTACGGCACTGATTAAAACGGTTCTCGTCGTCAGAACTGGCATTCACATACGATGTGGTGAGATGTTTCCTACTCTCCACCACCCATCCTGCATTCCGGATTCACCTTTATGTTGGTGAAATGTTGATTTAGAGTATCCTGCTCGTCTGAACTGTTTTCTGCTCAGCTTCAGCAATGCGTTAGTTCTTTTATTTGAATGGATCACCAATGAATATACGTGATTGCATATTCCTAGTGCCTCTGCCCAATGCAAGTAGTGTTAACTGTTAAGACACTACTAAGGTATTTCCTTTACTGCACCTTTTGTGTTGCTGGCTGTATGCAATTCCACCAGTCGGTTCGGGTCCCATCAAAACTGCTCTTGGGCCTCCTTTGGCCAGTCTGTCTGTTTTTTCATTGCCTGAATTTTCCTAGTGTCCTCGAGTCCACTCAAATTGCACATTGTTGTGCTTTGCCAGTTTCGCCAGGAATTTCAGGTAGTTTTTTACTGTTTTAGAACGTATTTCTACTGCCTCCAGAGCTCTATGAGCTACAGGCTGTCAGTAATGATACGGATTCTTCTGTTAAAATATGACATCTGTAACATTTCTTGTGCACAAACTCTATAGCTGTGACTTCTGCTTGGAACACGGTTGCTTTGCCACCCAGTTTGTCTCTGGTTGATCTCCACCGATTCCTGTTCCGGTACTACAGGAGTGACTAGCTGTCTGGACTCTGGGTAAGTGGTACAAAAACTACCTATTTCCTATCTCCTTCCAGTGCTAAATTTGGCCGATTTTATAATATTATTTATTCTTTCGACGACGAAGAAGTTCTTTATACACTGCCCGTTTTGCTATATCATATGGTAAGTATGTTGATGCAACTACAGTTACATCTACAACATTCAGTATCACTGATCAATGTAGTATCGTAAGAAACGTCAATTTGAAAAAGTGCGGTCCAAAGTATTTTTCCATTTTCTTTTTCCTTTAGTTTAGTACCACTGGTACAATGTGATACAGCAAGAAGTTTGTCATTTTCAAGTACGGTACTAAATACTTTTGCATTTTTCTAGAAAACTATAACTTAGGAAATTGTTATCGACGCCAATGACAATGTTTGATAAAACTAGTATAATTTAGTAGAACAATAAAGAATCAGGTTTTCAAACAAATCGCCTCATGGTTCTCTACTCCCTGGCAGGCCAAATATTCGTATATTTAACACAAAATTATTTTTGTACATTTCGTACATTTACATCACTTTTAACTACTTGTTTAGCCGAAAATGGTATCAACTTTTAAATATTAAATGAAACATCCTGTATATTTTTGCATATTCCGATTCAGTTATAAGATTCTATTCTGTGACGCTTTTTACTTACGTAATCTGTACTGTTTGTAACTGGCTGCTTACAAACAGGACTCTCTGGCTTTGTAACACTTTTTAGACGGAAACTCGGACGCCAGTTCCTTATTTTTAAGTGCAAGGAACAGCACTTGTTAGTTCTCCAAGGGGAGAACGTTTAGGGGTAGCTAAACAGATGGAGATACGGTGATTTCCAGGACTCTTAAGATGATTGTCTTGTCAATTGGACTTGGACAATTTCTCAAACGGGTTAATTAGAAATAATTAACTGAAATATTAATAACTCGTGAATTTTACCTATGTAGAGCAGCGTATTTATTTATTAAAACAGTAATGAACAAATCAATTAATAGGATATTTCAGCGACTTTGCAGTCGAGTATGCAAAAATTTGATAACGGTAATAAATAGGCGGGCTGGCAATCAAGAGTATATACGCGTGAATACTATTTTATTTAGGAAGACGGTGAGTTTGGATAACCGGTGTCTGTTTTCGCGGCTGAAATTATCTCGGACGGCAAGCAAACGGAATTTCCAACAGGATATAGTATGAACGGCGGGCAGTCGGTTAGCTATAGATATTCTTATCTATACAGAGGGTTTTACAATACGGCAAACTACTGCCACAAACGTAGAGCTATTTACAAATGACTATTTTTCGTAAGTTAAGTTTTCCGGTAAAACTTTATGCATTGGAGCTTTAAAGATGGCCCGATCGAGCAAATCTAACCAGCCGATGCATATTTTATGAAACAAAAGACCAACGTAGGTATTACTAATTAGCTCTAGTTTGATTTAGTAGTATAATACAGCGGTACTCACGAACAATAAGATCTCTGAATATCTATACTTAACTGAAGGCGGTACGGACGGATAGTAGCGGACCACGATGTATTCTTATCAGTATTATTTTCAAGAAAATTTATTAATATAAGTCGGAGCGGCGGCTACGGACGGATAGTGAAAACGGTGACAGTTTCGGATTGATATGGACTGCTTCGGATTGATCTGCATCTGGAACTGATGCGGACTGTCTCGGACTTAACTCGGACTGAACCCGGACTGGACGCTCCTCCGGCGTTTTATTACTTTTATGACGTATCCAGACTGCGTGTAAAAGGGGCGGTCACCGACTTGAAACGAAGGACTCACAACGTGATGTCGAGCGTATTATGTAATTAGCAACATTGACTCGTAGCATCAATAACCGGAAATGAGTTATTTGTAATATCTAGACAATATTGCAAAAAGAAACGGATTAAAACGGACACGGATTAATATTTTAACCGGCTTTAGTAACTAATGATTTTTGTTTCCGACTCGGTCATTATTTATAATAATTCACAGATTTTAATTATACGGGGGATTATCGAAAATTAATCAATTAATTACTTGACTGCTTGTTTACCAGCGGCTTTTTTACAACTCAATACTAACTTAACTAAAACAGGACAGGGTGTACCCAAGTGACGGTAATATTTAAAGCAAAAACGGACATTCCTTGACTGGAAAAATCACTTCGTTACAATTCATATATCTTCACATTTTTGTCAATTTTAATCTATTTTATTAATTTTATTTAAAAAAAAATTCTGCATCTAGAGTGGCGTGATTTGATCAAAATAATTTAGTTTGCATTGCATAGTCATGGAAAAATTTTAATTGAATTGTCACTTCTTTGCTCCAACAATTATTATGTACTACATATCCGAAGAAATTTGAAACCGCTGGTGACAACACGTTACTCTTATTTCGGCAAGAGTGTTACCAATATCTGGAAATGATAAAACTAAACTGATTAGATGAGTCTCCCGATGATGGTAACATTGTTACCGAAATACGTATTTCGTTTGTTTCAATTATCAATAATGTAATCTGTAGTTTATTATATTTTTATATTACGAAAATTTTTATTTATTCCCGCTACTATTTTATGATATTCTATGACAAAATATACTATCTGTTTGTCATTTATTGTCTGTTTTATAATACGTATATTTCTAAAATTATAATTGGAGTTCACCAAAGCCCAAAATATCGAAATCTCGAGATTGAAAATTACTACAGAATAAATAATACATAACGAAAAGTGTCCGTTTTCTAATTTTGCTGATTAAAATAGAGGTTGGATGGATATGTTTCACATTTTAAATCATTCAATTATCATGGATAAGTTTGACAACACTGTTGTGTTAATAAATAGGATTATAGGAAACAACTACTGGACGGGCAAAGGCCCCGACTCCCATTGAATTATACCTATAAATCCAAAATTGGTAGCCAAATTTGTTATTTGTCTTTTCCCCACCAGACACAGACCGGTTTCGAACTCTTTATGTTCTCATCAGTGTGCCACAGGTAGCTGAAAAGACAAATAACAAAGGCAAACCAAACTGGTCTATGGCAGACCCAGCACATAGTAACTGTGAGAGATAAGTACATCCCTCTGGTGGTCAGTTGCTACTACCAGTCAAGACATCGAAGATGTCTAGTGACCGATAGCGGCTTGCCAAGCAAACACCAAGAGCGGCGACCTCTAGCCCTGATGGACTAAAACATGCTTAATAAATAGGATTATAGGAAACAACTACTGGACGGGCAAAGGCCCCGACTCCCATTGAATTATACCTATAAATCCAAAATTGGTAGCCAAATTTGTTATTTGTCTTTTCCCCACCAGACACAGACCGGTTTCGAACTCTTTATGTTCTCATCAGTGTGCCACAGGTAGCTGAAAAGACAAATAACAAAGGCAAACCAAACTGGTCTATGGCAGACCCAGCACATAGTAACTGTGAGAGATAAGTACATCCCTCTGGTGGTCAGTTGCTACTACCAGTCAAGACATCGAAGATGTCTAGTGACCGATAGCGGCTTGCCAAGCAAGCACCAAGAGCGGCGACCTCTAGCCCTGATGGACTAAAACATGCTTAATAAATAGGATTATAGGATTTTGGATTTATAGGTATAATTCAATGGGAGTCGGGGCCTTTGCCCGTCCAGTAGTTGTTTCCTATAATCCTATTTATTAAGCATGTTTTAGTCCATCAGGGCTAGAGGTCGCCGCTCTTGGTGCTTGCTTGGCAAGCCGCTATCGGTCACTAGACATCTTCGATGTCTTGACTGGTAGTAGCAACTGACCACCAGAGGGATGTACTTATCTCTCACAGTTAACACTGTTGTGGTTCAGGATTTACCGTCCATTTAATGAAAGTTGTACACGATGGTTCAGAAATGTATGCAATTGTACAGTGGTTCAGAAAATTACGAATTATGGGTATACAGTGTGTTTCAAAAGTACGCGTAATCCTCAGATAAAAAGAAGAGAAAAAGTTCCTAATCAACATGAGTCCGGAAATGCTTTCTGAAGAAGTTACGGCCCTTCGAATGGGGCACCCTGAAGACGGTTTTTCTGCAATATTTCCGAAACTGTTAACAATCAAATTTTATTGCTAGGCAACGAAAGTTTATTCATAGTTATTTATGGATGGCGTTGAACAGTGACAATTTATCTAGTTGTCAGTTTGACTTTGACATTTGAATATTTTGTGTTAATGTAATATTCTGTTCAATAAAATGTTAAAAAATCTATATAATTCGATCGTAGAAAAAATGTTGTGTGTAACACTTGCAAAAAGTGTATTTGTTGGACTCCTTAACTTCTTTATTTTCGAGTTTAGAAAAAAAGTCTTAAATAAAAGTTGTACAAGCTAATCTGAGGTTTGTAAGAGCGCTACACAAATGTATACAGGGTGTTCGAAGAAAGCGTGACCGACCAATGTTATTTATTTATTTATTTATTTATTTATTTATTTATTTATTATTTTTTATTTATTTATTTATTTATTATTTATTATACGGCTAAGCCATTTTGCAATTTACAAATAAGTAGATAGAATAAATTACATAAATCAGAAACAAGATAACAGGGAAAATATTACAATAAAATTAAAATAAACAAAATTAAGTTATAAGATTAGTTTATTTATTATATAACATGAGATTTGATATGAGATTTTACTTGGTTTTTAAATGAATACAGTGAGGAGTCAACGAGCTCTATATTTTTTTGGAATGAGTTTGCTGTTCGTAGTAATTTGCTAATAGGCTCATTTTGACCATAATTTGTTTGATGAAACGGTATTTTAAAGAGTTCTGAGTTTCTTGTTCTACGATCGTTTAGGTTAAAGTTAATCAATTGAAGTATCTCAGGGCAGTTCATATTAATCAATTTATGTAAAAAACATAAGTCAAGGACTAACCCTTCTATATAATATATAATATATAAGCAACAATCATTTAAAAAATTATAAGAGAAAATCATTTTAAATAAATTGACTTACACAAGTTATCCATGGAAATAACAACGAATCATGTTGTTTCTATAGATATCACCATGATACAACAACACAAGATATGATATCAAAGCGTTCAAATTTCGTCCGGTTTGCGCATGACGTCACACAGTGAGAAATTTTTAAAATCTATGTCACGTTTTCGAATTTAATATCAAATTTTGTTAGTTATGAACTCTGTTTTATGGCTTTTATTCATAATATGGGTTCACTGCTTATAGTGTAATATTAAGTTAATGACGGGTATTTAAATTATTACATTTTAGATGAAATTTATTAGAGCCCAGAGATTTATTTTATGCAGATATTCCTATATTATACGTGAATATAAGTATAATAATACGAAATTAACTCCCAATTTATATTTTTCGTAGGCATGTATTTCGATTTGTAATTGTTAAATATGTCTGGCCCTACAAATGAATAATTTTGGAGTTCTTGTTATTCGAAGTTTTCGAAATTACAAAAATGGCAAGTCAAATGTAAAAAAGGATAAATTAACCATATATACAGGGTGTTCCAAAGTTCATGTCTTGGGACTATATCTAGAGAATGAAAAAAGTTATAACAAAATCGTTTATGTGGTTTAATTTAGGGTGCACTAAGGTACATTTTACGCTAGAAAATGTTTTTTTTAGAAATCTGGAAAATGGCGAAACTGACATCAGAATTTTTTCACAGGAACATATACTTTTTTTGTGCTACCTGGAAAGTGCTATTTTTTCTGAACATTTTCTATTAATAAACATATCTTTTATATTTAAAAATACACAGGGTAAAATAGTTTGGAAAATACGAAAAAATTTTTAATTCATATTTCGAAAATACACCTTGTAATTAGTAAATGTGCAAAATATTACATTTTTTTTTCAACTGCTTCTCCCTCAAAATAAATAATGAAAATAGAGCGCTGTGACGTCACACCACTCGTAGCGGTCGGCCGCTCGCTTCTTTCCTATAGTTTCATACCGGCGGCAGTTACTACACACATGGCGGAAGTGGTAATTTCGTTCATCTTTTAAGTGCTTCGTCCTTGGTACAGCAAAATCTAAATACCATATATCCGCATAACTCATAGAACCAGTGGAGTCGGGTGGTGTGGCGTCATAGCCGTTTCAAATATGTTACGAATTTGAAATCAAATATTAGGGTTAATATTAACACTAGCGATCTAATTTTTTCACTATATACTTAGAGGATGAAATACTTACGGAAAATGCTAAAATAAATTAAAAAGCAAATATCACTAAATGAGCCCATTGCATACGAGTTAGCTGTGATGTAATCGAGTGGCCTATGGAAAACAATGAACTAGGACTGTTGACATAAGTTTGTTTAGTGAATATATTGTTTATGTCAAATAGTTTGCGAGTGTAAATTAATTTAAATAGCGCCGAAATGTTTACAAACAATGAAAAAGTAGATATGATTTTAATCGAGAGAGATATCCCGAATGTCGTGCCCCAAATGCAATGATTTTTGCGAGGTAATGAAAATGCATTTTCATCACGAAAAGGTAAACAGATAGCAAAATCAGTGTGCAATGATATAAATATAACTTCACCATATTTTTTTCATTGTTTGTAAACATTTCGGCGCTATTTAAATTAATTCACACTCGCAAACTATTTGACAAACAATATATTCACTAAACAAACTTATGTCAACAGCCCTAGTTCATTGTTTTCCATAGGCTACTCGATTACATCATGGCTAACTCGTATGCAATTGAGGGTATTTTCCAAACTATTTTACCCTGTATATTTTTAAATATAAAAGATACGAAAAAACTTTTTTAATAGAAAATGTTCAGAAAAAATAGCACTTTTCAGGTAGCACAAAAAAAGTGTATGTTCCTGGGAAAAAAGTTCTGATGACGTCAGTTTCGCCATTTTCCAGATTTCTAAAAAAACATTTTCTAGTGTAAAATGTACCTTAGTGCACTCCAAATTAAACAACGATTTTGTTATAACTTTTTTCATTCTCTAGATATAGTCCCAAGACATCAACTTTGGGACACCCTGTACATTAAATATATTTGATATTTAAGAATTTTGAAGAATGTTTTTACGTAAAAATACAGTGCGATCGCCAGACAGTATGCAGCATAATAGAAAACTTATTTATAATTAATTTCTCAAAAATTGTTTCTTGCCGAAAGTTAAGTATACTAAGAAAAACCAGTTTTGACGTCAAATTTTACCTTTAATATGTAGGAAGTTAAAAAAATATAAAAATGTTAATAATTAAGGTAGAAAATGTAAATAAACTTTCTCTAAAAATTTTCTAGTTACTAAGAGTATTGGTGCTAAATAGTACATTGTGTGCTTAGTAGGAAAAACTTAACATTCCCGGACGACCGTGCAGATTGCTTATCGAGGCACAAGCAACACGGAGTTCGGAAATATGCTGTTATTACGATGATACACATACTATTTTTTCTGAAACCGCGTTTCCATACACCCTGCACTTTTTTTATTTCAGGGAACTAAAAAACTTTATATCGTGCGTAGAATCTCTTGATTGATTATCAACATCACAATCGTACACAGCACATCTCGTTTTTGACGATTTTTTAACTTTTAAACCCAAAAATATCCGCAACAACTTGACAATTCTACCTGACACTTCTGAAAGCCGGACGTTTAATGGCGTCCTAGCTCACCGACTGACGTCACGAGCTGCGCGATATCTTATCTCTTATTTATTGTATCATGAGATATCACCTTATTAGAACTGTCAGATTAGAATTGTGAGAAAGTATTGTTGTGAATTTTCAAGTTTCTTACAATACAGGGTGTCCCAGAAATAAGTGCACAAAAAGAAACCACACATTCCCGAGGTCAAAATAAATCGATTGGACCAAACTTACCTCTATACCAAAATGCTTTCTAAGGGAGTACAGGCCCCTAAATGTGGGCCCCTGAAGACGGTTTTTATTTATTATCTCCGAAACTGTTACAGTAATGAAATTTTGCACATCCACTAAACTTTCTAAGCCTAACCAAATGAGGTAAATATCATCTCAAAATTTTTACCAAGGGTGGGTCAAGCTGTAGGGGTGGTGGGTAAAAATTACCGCAATTTTTTTATTTGTAAATTTTTTTGAGTTTTGACTTCAAATTATGAATTGTCAGAGTTTTTCACAAAGAAAATGCCCTCTTGTGCAACTTCGATCGGAGGCACCGTTTTCGAGAAAAATTCATTTTAATATTCAAATGCATGCTCTAAAATGATTAGATTAGTAAGTGGACTAATTTTTTCCTTTTATTTATTTATTTATTTATTTATTTATTATTTACGGACTAAATCCATTACAAATTTACAAGGAATGTACATACAAATTTGGTAATGAGCAGTTAAAGAAGTCAATGTTTTCATTTATGCAATTTGCATTTCTACACATTCGAGGAATGGGCGAGAAATATCCATAATTTGTTCGATGATATTTATTACAAAATAAATCATGACTTCGAGTTAATTTTTGTGGGACTTTGAAGTCTATTTGATTTAGAAGATAGCAACAATTATAATTTCTGTTTACTAAGTTAAATAGCAATTGTAAATCAAAATAAGTTCGCCTTTTTTCTAATGAGGACATATTTAAAAGAGAGAGTATTTCATCATAATCAATGTCCTCTTTTGGTATACCTAATTTATATGCAATATGTCTTAGGAATCTTTTTTGGACCTTTTCTATTTTATTGATATGGATATTGTAATGAGGATTCCAAACTGTGCTAGCATATTCCAGTGACGATCTGACGACTGAACAATAAACATTTTTTAAACAGTTTATGTTATTAAATTCATTTAAAGTTCTAGTTACAAAGCCGAGAAGTTTAAGACCTTTGTTTGAAATGTGTTCAACGTGACAATTAAATGATAGTTTACAATTAAATGTAACACCTAAATCTTTTATAGTACTTTTTTTTTTATTGGTTCATTGTCTATCAAATAATCATGTTGAATAAGCGATACAGACTTACTAAATTGAATTGATTTACATTTATTGGTATTTAATTCCATTTTATTGTAGTTACACCATTTGTGAAAATTATCTAGGTCATGTTGAATTTTCAGGCAATCTACTAATGATGTTACAGTTTTATATATTTTTAAGTCGTCAGCAAACAGTAGAATTTCTGAAAATTTTATATCATCTTTAATATCATTTATAAAACAATTAAATAGTAAAGGTGCCATATGTGCTCCTTGGGGAACACCTGATATCACATTTATGTAAGAAGAAAAAACATTATTAATTTTAACTAATTGTTTTCGATTAGAAAGATAGTCTTCGATCCATATTAATAATGAATCGTGTATTCCTAATGCATTTATTTTTTTTATTAAAAGTTTATGATTAACTTTATCGAACGCTTTCAAGAAATCAGTATAAATTGAATCAACCTGGCACCGATCTTCCAAGGCATTCACAATATAATTTCCAAAAACTAATAAATTTGTACTGGTAGAACGCCCCTCAAAAAATCCATGCTGCTCGTTTATTAAAATGTGTTTAAAATGAGGTGTTAATTTCGATGTAACTATAAACTCTAAAATTTTAGGAATAAGTGATAACTTAGATATGCCTCGATAGTTTTCGACATTAGTTCTATTACCAGATTTATAAATGGGTGTAATAAAACTTAATTTCCAATAATCAGGGAACCTTCCACTAGATAGAGACTTATTGAACAAAGTATATAAAACACTTGCTAGAACAAATCTACAATTTATAATAAATGTTACCGAAATTCCATCAGTACCAGCACTACTAGATGGATTTAAGTTATTGATACAATTTAACACATCAATTGAAGTTAAATGGCAAGAATTCAAATCCACACAGTTTTTAAAATCATAAGTTGTATGTAGGACTATAATCTACCTCTGCTTATACTGATGAGAAATATTGCATAAAATAATTAGCTATAACTGAAGGGTGATCAGATGATTCATCTTTGTAATTCATATATTTTGGTAAAACAAAACTACATTTTTTGTTATTAAAGTATTTCCAGAATAACCTTTTATCACCCATCATTGAGTTTTGAACATTTTCTATGTACTCTGAATAGTTTGTTTTAGATTGAATTTTTATATTGAGACCTTAACCTAGAGAAAATCTCCTAATCATCTTTCGAGTTTGTAATCTTATATTTCCTATGGGCTATCTTTTTGTCAAAAATACATTTCTTTAAGTCATTGCTGAACCATCTGGGAAACTTTGGGTTTTTTGACCTAACTTTTGGAACAAAAATTTCGATCGCTTCATAAACAACTTCATAAAAAGCACTTACTGCCATATCAGTATTTGTATTTAGTAATTTGTCCCAGTCAATTGATCCGAGGAATTAGTTTACATCAATATAATTTGCACGGTTAAAATCATAATAATAATAATCAAATTGCAATGGTTCAAAATGTCCTATTATCTTTATATCAAAAGTCAATGCTGGATGATATGAATCAATCGGTAATAATGGGTCTTCTACAATTTAATATCAATGTTTTTGTTATTTGAGAAAACTAAATCTAGATATCCATTTCTAACATTAGGTATATTGTTTAACTGATATAAGTTATAAGAAGCAAAACAGTCATTTATTAATTCCACTTGTGGGGTTATAACCCCTTCAGCTATAGCTCCGTAGTCATCATTACACCATATAATATTAGGCAAATTATAATCCCCACATAATATAACATAATCACATTTTGTAGATTCTAATATTTGTTCAACAGATATGCAATGATTAGTATACAATTCTATTGGTGATGATGGCGGTATGTAGGTATTTCCTATAAGTATTTTCTGCCCAACAGAGACAAGAATAAAAAGTTGTTCAACATTATTAATTTCTACAGATATTTGTTTAACCGATAATTGTGATTTGACGCCTACTAATACACCACCTCCACGTTTATATACACTTCATTTCGGTCACATCTGAATAACTCATAGTTATTCCAGCCAATTTCACCATTCCTTATATCGCTATGTAATCCAGACTCGGTTACCAATATTATGTCATAATCTTCTGCGGCGACTGATTGAAGGAAGTCTTTTAATTTAGTTCTCATGCCTCTAACATTTTGATAGTATATACTTAATATTTTAAAACACATATTATTTTCAATGTTATTTTCAATATATCGATTATGAGCCTTTAATGGCCATTTTGGATTATAGTCACTTCTTTGAATGTTTATTTTCTTAATAATTTTCTCGTCAAAACAAAATTTAAGAGCCAGATCAAACCAAGATTTTCTTATTTGTTTTAACAACTGCTCAAAATGCTTAAATTTTGTTTCGACGCGAAAAAAAAAAATTTGGACACTTACCTAATCATTTTAGAGCATGCATTTGAATATTAAAATGAATTTATCTCGAAAACGGTGCCTCCGATCGAAGTTACACAAGAGGGCATTTCCTTTGTGAAAAACTCTGACAATTCATAATTTGAAGTCAAAACTCAAAAAAATTTACAAATAACAAAGTTGCGGTAATTTTTACCCCCCACCCCTACAGCTTGACCCACCCTTGGTAAAAATTTTGAGATATTTACCTCATTTTGTTAGGCTTAGAAAGTTTAGTGGATGTGCAAAATTTCATTACTTTAACTTTTTGGTATAGAGGTAAGTTTGGTCCAATCGATTTATTTTGACCTCGGGAATATGTGGTTTCTTTTTGTGCACTTATTTCTGGGACACCCTGTATAACATAATTGAATAATCACGTTTACACACGAAGGAAAGGTAGATATGTTATTAATTTATGGTGAGTCGAGAAAGAATGCAAAGGTAGCTCTTCGCATATATCGTGAGAGGTATCCTGAGCGTCAAATGCCAGATTACAAAATTTTTGCAAGAATAGAATATAACTTAAGGCAAAACACTAATGTATTTTCATCACAAACTCTTTTTCTAATGGATTTTCCTTTTCTTATAGAGAAGAAACATGATTATTCAATTATGTTATATTGTAAGAAACTTGAAAATTCACAACAATACTTTTTCTTATTCTTATCTGACACTTCTGATAAGGTGACATCTAAAGAAATAACATGATTCGTTATTTTCATGGATAACTTGTGTATTAAGCGAGGGGTCATCCACTTCCGGAATCAGTGTACATCATGTCCGGAATACCCTCGGAATACTGGGAATACAATCGGAATACCCGGAATGCTCAGAATAATCCGGAATACTCCCGGAATACCCGGAATATTTTGGGAATACCCGGAATACTTTCGGAATACCCGGAGTACTTTCGGAATACGTAGGAATACCGGGCATATTTACAGGTACAGGGTGTTTCCTATAAAAATTTACCCCCCCTTATTTCGGTCAATTACCACCGATTTTAATTTTTCAAAAACCGGTCTAACACAGAATTTTCTGTAGATTTTGAATATGCTATTACTTTTTTTCCTACTTCAACCGTATACGAGGGGCAGAAAGAAGTATGTTTTTTTTTAAATGGAACACCCTATATATTTTTACATATTTGGATTCGCCTCATCTTTCTGATTACAAATATATATGACACTTATATATTTGCTATAAAAATGGCGTAAATAATTGAATTTAAATTTAGGGCGTTTCCTTCAAAACTATACCCCCCCCCCCCCTTATTTCGGTCAATTATTAACGATTCAAAATTTTCAAAACCTACACAGAATTTTTCGTAGATTTCATATTTGCTATTACTTTTTTTCTCCCTTCAACGGTATACGAGGGGTGGAAAAAAGTATGTTTTTTTTATGGAATGCCCTGTATTTTTTTACATATTTAGATCAACCCTACCTTTCTGATTATAAATATATATATATATATATAATACTTATACTATATGTAAAAAAATACAGGGCATTCCATAAAAAAACATACTTTTTTCCACCCCTCGTATACCGTTGAAGGGAGAAAAAAAGTAATAGATTATATGAAATCTACAAAAAATTCTATGTGTAGGTTTTGAAAATTTTGATCAGTAAATACTTGACCGAAATAAGGGGGGGTATAGTTTTTAAGGAAACGCCCCAAGTTTAAATTCAATTATTTACGCCATTTTTATAGCAAATATATGTGTCATAATATACAGGCTGTCTCCTAAAAAACGCCGCAAGCCATAACTCCGTTATTTATGATCCGATTTTTTAAAACAAAAAATTTAATGAAATGGCTCGAAATGCACTATAGAGGTAGCCTATTGCAAAATTTGTAAACTTTTTTTTTTTGAAGTGCGATAGTCAACTTTTTTTTTTTCAAATGGCAATATAGGTTTTTTTTTTTAACTATTGTGTAGATTTCCTTTCTGAATCCAACGATGTATAGCAAATTAACTTTTGTGAAACATTTATCATAGAAAAAAATATATGTCGATACTGCAATAGGCGCACGGCCGCTTAATTGATGACAAACGTATTTTGACTAATCTTGTGTGCTGTGGAAAACAAAAAATAATACAACAAAACGAATAAATGTCATTTAAGCGTCCGCGTCCCAGTTTTTTACGCATTTTGCTATTTCTGTGTCATTTAGTAGGTTATTTTTTGCAAAATAAGTTCAATAGTGTAAAATATGGACAATAATCAATTGACGGACATGATTCAGATATACTTTGAGTGTAATAAAAATCGTGGTGCGGCAGTACGCCTTTACAGAGAGAGGTTTCCTCACAGAGAAGTTCCAGAGGCACGTAAATTTGGAAGACTTGAAGAAAATTTAAGGAACTATGGAGCTTTTAAGAAACCGAAACGAGAAGAACGTCAATTTAATGAAAACACCGAGCTCAATGTTCTTCTTAGCGTTGAAGAAAACCCCAGAACTTCCATTCGGGAAATTTCGAATAATATTGGAGGGTCAAAACGAACTGTAAATGCAATATTGAAAAAGCACAAATTCAAGCCATACATTCCTCAAAAAGTACAAGCATTAGAAGTAAACGACAGAGAGCGACGACAACAATTTTGTCATTTTTATTTGAATTCAGTGCGACGAGACCCAGTTTTCCACACTAAAATTATTTGGTCAGACGAATGTACATTCAGTGTCAATGGTATTTTTAATAGAAATATCCACCGACATTGGAGTCAAGAAAATCCAAGGATTATCGTCGAAACAAATTTTCAGCGAAGGTTTAGTATTAATGTGTGGTGTGGCATTTTGGGTAATAGATTAATTGGACCATTTTTCATAGACGGCACCCTAAATCAAGAAAAGTATCATCAGATATTGACGGAACATCTTCAACTTTTTTTAGATGAATTACCTATTGCAGAACTCAATAGAATTTATTTCCAGCAAGATGGGGCTACCCCTCATAATGCCAGGATGAATACCAATTGGTTAAACACCACATTCAATGAAAGGTGGCTAGGAACTTATGGACCTGTTCGATGGCCTGCCCGGTCTCCAGATCTTACTCCACTTGATTTTTGGTTGTGGAGTTATATTCAAGATCATGTTTATTTAACACGACCAGAAAATGAAGATATTCTGAGGCAAAGAATTATACGTACTTGTCGTGAGATACCCCCCAATTTTATATTGAATGCAACTCATGCAGTAATTAGAAGATGCCAGGTGTGTCTTGATTGCGCCGGCGGTCAATTTGAGCAGCACTTGTAGGTGTGTAACTTTATTTTCTTTATTAATTTGTTTGTTTAGTTCTTCCGTGTTCAACTTTGTTGTACTTCGTTTAACTTAGTTTAATGTTGTTTGTATAATGTTTAATGTATTTAATCAATTTGTTTTTAATTGATATTCATTATATTGTCTTTTTCTGTTAAATTTTAATTCTGCTCTGGGTTTTATTCGCTTTCTTGTATTATTTTTTGTTTTCCATGGCACACATGATTAGTCAAAATACGTTTGCCATCAATTAAGCGGCCGTGCGCCTATTGCGGTATCGACATATATTTTTTTCTATGATAAATGTTTCACAAAAGTTCATTTGCTATACATCGTTGGATTCAGAAAGGAAATCTACACAATAGTTAAAAAAAAAACCTATATTGCCATTTGAAAAAAAAAAGTTGACTATCGCACTTCAAAAAAAAAAAAGTTTACAAATTTTGCAATAGGCTACCTCTATAGTGCATTTCGAGCCATTTCATTAAATTTTTTGTTTTTAAAAATCGGATCATAAATAACGGAGTTATGGCTTGCGGCGTTTTTTAGGAGACAGCCTGTATATTTGTAATCAGAAGGACGAGGCGAATCCAAATATGTAAAAATATATAGGGTGCTCCATTTAAAAAAACCATACTTTTTTCTGCCCCTCGTATACGGTTGAAGTAGGAAATAAAGTAATAGCATATTCAAAATATACGGAAAATTCTGTGTTAGACCGGTTTTTGAAAAATTAAAATCGGTGGTAATTGACCGAAATAAGGGGGGGTATAGTTTTATAGGAAACACCCTGTACCTTGGTAGAGTTTTGCAAGTAATTGATGACAGGTGTTTGACAAAATTTTTGAAGCAGGGTTTGGAAAATTTTGTATGGCCACCTCGATGGCCACGTAATGAAGATATATACAGTTTTCGTTAACAAAAAATTTATTTTCCATGGTCCAGTCACCCTGCTTGGAAGTGGGCCTTTCCAGATAAAACGATCAGATAAAAAATACAAGAATATAAAATTATGTCAGAATTAGGTAAATAAATAAATTTTTCCTATTAATGTATTTTATTTTCAAAATTAAATATGAATTATACTTACTTATACCGGGTGACCACGGATCATGATAAACCCCCGCCATTTCCACAATTTTTGAGCTATCCAAATGAAATTTTGCAGCAGTAATGTACGTCCAAAAAAACAAATTCACCTGTCAAAGTTACGTCTTTTAATTGTTTCTTCCATGACTAGTGTGATAAATAAGTAGTATATAATGACGTGTTGTGTTCGATGATTTTTTCCCTTTTTTTATTACTTGCACATTGCAGATTTATCAACGATGGGCACATCAATGGATTTCATACAAAATGTATTATTTTATGGTATCGGTTTACCATTATGATATCTTTTGGAAAATTGCGAGGGAAATTGGTCAAAATGGACAAAAAGTGATTTGGTCAAATTTGAATACACGCCAAGACGCCATTTTTATATTTTTTTTGTCGATCTAATGTTTTGGGAGTTATACCAGTACATTTGAACCAAATTAGACCAATCATGGCATTCTAGATAAAAAAATTAAATTGGCTCTAAAAAAATCAAGTGGGCTTAAAGAGTCCCCAAAATAGTTCTATCGTACTCAGAATTTTCTCAGTATTCCAAAAATGCAATAATATATAGGGTGTTCCATTTAACATTCCAAAGTTGAGGTCACTTCCGTCGAAACCGGACGTCGAAAAAAAATAGGATGGGCCAAAATGAGTCTTTTTGGACGTACATTACTGCTGCAAAATTTCATTTGGAAAGATAGCTCAAAAATTGTGGAAATGGCGGGGGTTTACCATGATCCGTGGTCACCAGGTATATTAAGAACCAGTTTTGTAGGTCACTCATTGCTGAAATAAGTGTACATTTTGTCCGGAATACTGCGAAATATATTCGGAATACCCGGAATACATTCGGAATACCCGGAATACTCGGAATAATCCGGAATACTCCCGGAATACCTGGAATACTCCCGGAATACCCGGAATATGTTCGGAATACCTGGAATACCTCGGAATTCCCTGTAGTATTCCCAAAACGGGAATCAGTGTACATTTTTTGGGGTAGTGGATGACCCCTCGGTATTAAGTCAATTTATTTAAAATGATTTTTGCTTATTGGGCATTTTTCAAAATTTACCGTCACATTTACCGGTTGAAGGAACCGGTTTAGAATATTTTTTTCCGGTGAATGTCCGGTTGCGTGTGTTTGGTTAATAATTTTGAAACGCTTCGGTTAAAGTTTTCGGTTCCTGTTTCCTGTTGACAACTTTGACATTTGTTTGTATACAAAACATTTAAAATAACATTTTGTGCTCGGAAAGTTTCGTTGTGCTTTCTGTTTTTTATCAGAATTTCGTTGCCTTTTCACATATTTGTATTATTTCAACATGGCCAATAAAGCAGTCAGTATGGTAATATTGCAGAAGATGAAAAAAAACAAACTAATGGCAGCAGTTCTAACGAGTCTTCTTCTGATGAGGAATTGTTAGAGAAAATTGCCAACAAGATTGAACTCAAAAAACATATAAGATTAAAAATTTTATTGAAAATATTGTTTTAAATTATACACCTTCTGATTTTCTAAAACATTTTCGGATAAACAGGACAAAATTTGATCAGTTCAACTTAATCAAAAAAATTACTTATATTGAACTTTTTTTAAATAAAATATTTTACCGTAACGGGCTACGATTTTACTTACTAAATACATTATGTCATACTATTATTTCCATTTAACATGACTCCTTTTTCGTTGAATACAGGTATTCCAGGACTCCATTTTAATAAAAACATGTACAATTTTCAGCCTTCACAAAATGACACAAAACACAAAATTATTAAAATTAAAAGTGAGGTTATTAAAACCACCGAGATATCAACCGAATTCCAACTCAAGAACCTGGTGGATGCGGTGCCTAACCGGTTGAAACAGCTGATTACACCGGTAAATTTAGAAACACCTCATTTTCGCTAATCGGTCAATTCTGAAACGGCTCGGTGAGAAACCGGTTGGACCGGTGTACTCACCGGTGAATATTGAAATATGCCCAATTGACTATGTGCAAGGGGGCGGGGCTATTACTAAATCCGACGCGAGCGTTTGCGGTGGCCATAATTGTAAATTTTGAACCCCCAATTTTCCCATTTCCCATTTGTCAAGATCATATGTTTTGTGTTGTCAAAAGTGTCAAATAATAATAATTGTTGTTTGAACGAGAAGAGTCGTAATTTAATAGTGTTTTTCGGTTATAACCGAAACATGCATGGGAAAAATTAAGCGACCTGCAAATAAATGGTGTGTTCTAGGTTGTCGTGTTAGTGACATTTTCCATAAAATAAAGTTTTATAGAATATTACAGATTTCCCGTGCGGAAACACAACCTTAAATAATGCGCGAAGTGGATCAAAGCTTTGAAAAGATTCAAGTAAAAGAATGTATATTTACCTCTAAATTAAGTTTATAAAGCGTATCTGTTGCAGCCCTTTGTTGAACGCACTTTGCTGTAGTTTTATTATTGCAGCTGATCTCAACATATTCTTCTACATGTTTCACATGACAAAATGTCAATTTCTTTCTTTTTTCTAATACATCTCTCACCTTTGGTAAATTTATTGGAACACGTAATTTGTATAAATTTGGTACACAAAATTATATTCGTCATTATTTTATATGTTATTCTGTCATGTCGTGACATTGACAATCATGTACTGACATTGACAGTTTAGGGGTACAAATATTAAAAACTTGACCACGAGCGGCGCTACTAGAACCCTTGCACATAGCGAATATAACTTTTTAAATGATTGTTGCTTATAACTTTTTCATGAAAAGAGATAGAAGAAAACATTTTTACAGTGATATACATAAAAATGAGAGCATTTTGAATATGGAAAAAATTAGGTATGTTCGTGGAGAAAATAATTTTGATGACGTCATAGTTTGTATTTCCGGGATTCCTAAAAATAATATTTTTTCTGCTAAATATAGCTTACATCATCCCATTTGAGGTACCTTTTTCAAAATTTCAATTGATTAACTTTAATCTAAACGATCGTAGAACAAGAAACTCAGAACCCTTTAAAATACCGTTTCATCAAACAAATTATGGTCAAAATGAGCCTATTAGCAGATTACTACGAACAGCAAACTCATTCCATAAAAATATAGAGCTCGTTTACTCCTCACTGTATTCATTTAAAAACCAAGTAAAATCTCATGTCAAAACTAATCTTATAACTTAATTTTGTTTATTTTAATTTTATTGTAATATTTTAGCTGTTATCTTGTTTCTGATTTATGTAATTTGTTCTATCTACTTATTTGGAAATTGCAAAATGGCTTAGCCGTATAACAAATAAATAAATAAATAAATAAAATAAAATAAAATAAAATTGTCTTTTCTCATCACGTTTTCACGTAATAGGCCTCAGGCGTCGAGTTTGAAACACCCTGTACAACAAGCTCAGTGCAATAGCTGCAGCGCTTAATGCTATATGTATGGGTCACATAAATTAACATTTTGATAAAAAATGTCACTTACTGCCCTTTTTTATCTTTTCAAGGCAGCATATACTTCATTAATTACCGATATACTTCATAAAAAATCTAAAATATGGAAATCATCTTCCTTTAACAATTAGAATTATTCAAAACACATACCCAAGTTTATTTCCACTAGTTCTTTTTTATCGTGCTTGATTGAGGAATCGCCTTTTTCTTTCTGCCCAGCCTTTTTTGTTTCAGTAACCGACAAAAAAGATAGGTTATCTGTATCATCACTATGCTGAACAACAAGTTTACTTTGATTAAAATGCTCAGTGCCTGAATCAACAATGTCCTCTAGACTATCAATGGATGGTGTTTTCACATTTCCTTTAGCCGCATCAAAAAAAGAACCTGTAAATGAACCCCAAATACTAGAACTCATTTTGGATTCTTTTACTGTTTCTTCGGGAATCTCTGGTTTCTCACACTCAATCTGGCCAGATTGACTAATGCCCCACGTACCAAAAAAGTCCTCAGGATTTGTATCCACAGGTGTATTTGTCACAATATTTGGATCTTCTTTAATATCTAGAGCTTTATCAATAGTTCTTTGAGCTTCTTTTAAAGCTGATTTTGCTATATTAGCTAAACCCGCTGCATCAAACCAGCTCATCTTTGTTCATTACAAACAACCTAATAAAATTGCTTTGATTGATATGGTTCTATGTACCTGTATTATTATAAATAATAAACCACTTCTATACTCACAAAAATTTAACATTACATGTAAAATTCTAACCATTGAAAAGTATTTGACGTTTTAATTTTAAACTTTGACGTTTCCGACCACCACGGAACATAAAAGTACTAGGGATTAGGTAATGAGTAATGACCACTAAACATATATTATGTGAGACAACCCTGAGACAGAATATTGGAGAAAATCACGAAGTGGGCGACATCTATCCAAAAAGTAATCAACAAAGCCGGTTGTATACAATTTTAATGGAGTTTTATCGTTACGCGTTAGTTCTTTACAGTTTGTTCTTATTTATATGGTAGGTACTTAAGTGATAAAACTAGTGCAAGTGTTTGGATTAATTGTTCTAAGGGCAAAAACAGGAAACGAATTCATAAAACGGTGGCCACTACGTCCAGAAGTATGATGTCCTGAACCTGAACCCGCAATTTAGTTCGTATTATACAAGTTAAAATTCTTTGCACAAATTTCCTATTCCGGATCAAAAATTTTGCAAGAAATGGAAAGATATTTAAAAAATTGGGAAACCAATTACTAACTAGACATGTTAGTAGAAGCATATTTTGGATACAGATTAGTAATGTACAAGGCATGGTAATTATTTCATGTCACTTATTGCATTTCGATGGGTAATTGTTGATATAACGGAACCTCCGATTATCGGAATTTTTTTGCTTTTAACATACGTAGTATTGCCTCCTGAACAATAAATTCTAATTAAAATATCGGCACTCGGCAACAGTTTTCGAGATATTTGGCCTCAAAGTCTCTGAAAGTCGTATTTCTCCACTGCCATAATCACTTATTTTCACCAAATTTTTCATTTTATGCTTATGAGCATCTCTAATACAGACTTTTAAACACTTTTAAATAGCTTCAACACATTTATTCCAATCAATAACTATTTTTTGAACCATTATTATAAAAGCCATGAAAACATAACCTAAAATTTCAAACAACATTAGGATCATCCGAGATTATGATAGTGCCGCGAGATCTAGGGTACGTTGTGATGTCGCCTATTTGTTACGGTGATTTTAGTCACTATACTTACGTAATCTTTTTATTTCTACGGAATTCTCGGGCGCCAGTCCTTCAATTTTTAAGTGCGAAGAACTACACTGTCTTTTTGGCTCTCCTAATTGGGAGAACAACCCTGAGTAGCGAGACAGCTGGTGATACGGAATTGCCAGGGGTCGGAGCTGGAGATCTATCTAATGGAATTCGATCATACTGCTCAAACGGGTTAATCAGAAATAAAATGACAGAAATAATAACTCATGAATTTTACCTCTTTAAAATAACGTATTTATTCAGTAGTAATTGGAAACAGAATAATTTATTCTAAACCCTGCACGACTGTATAGTCGCGTATATATAAAACTATTTCAAAATAATTACAAGAAAAATTAAGTCAAGCTGGCAATCAAAAGTCTTTACGCGATTTTGCGGCGGAATTTTTGGAAACGTTGAATTAATGTTTTGCTGTGTACGACAAGCAAACGTACCTTTCCACCAGGAAATATTATAAACGGCGGGGCAGTCCGTTAGCTATAGATATTTGAGGCTAGACAAAATATTGAAACACGCGATAAACTACTGCCGCAAACGTAGAGCTATTTGTTAAATAATTATGTGTACCCAAGTGACGGTAATGTTTAAAGTAAAAATGAACATTCCTTGAGTGGAAAAATCACTTCGTTACAACGTATAAAACGAATTTAACGAATATGTTCCTTCTGGTGCAGTATATTTTTATGTCAAAGAAGGAACATACCGTAAAACGGAGTGACTTGAAACGATTTTAAGATGTTTTATGTTGGTATTCGAAGATTTTTCATAATTACGTACAACTATAAACTGTCAACTAAACTTTGGACCTAAAGGAACTAATTTCGGATATAACCACAGATCTTATCCCCACCATAATTTAAAAAAAAAAAAAATAGCTCATGTTTCAAGTCACCCCTAAATCGGGGTGACTTGAAAATTGCTAGTTTTTAAATGGTAATTTCATTTCTGCCGGACTTGGGGTGTCTTGAAACATTATAATAATAATTTTACACATTTAAAAAAAAATCATCAAAAAGGCCTATTTAGAAAAAAGTTATGGCTCATTAAAGCTCTTTATTAAATAAATAAATAAAAAATACATTTTTCTTATTTAGAAACAGTAATTTAAACAAAATAAAACAAAATAACAGAAATTAAACATTATATCAAAACTGAAATAAATATTTTCTAATTTAAAAATAACATTATAGGTAACCAAAATAAAAAAAACCAATCGTGGCCTGGTCTGTTTTTGAATTTTAATATACGCAGTCCAGATCGAATTAAAAAAGAGAGTCTGCCAGCCATGATTTTTTGGGCACAGGTGCTTGCATTTTCTATATAAAGTTACGTATGGTATTCCGTATTGCTTATACCTATATCTCTTAGGTTTTCTTTTTTTTTTTTATAACTGTCAATTGCTTTCTGTAAACTTTCCTGGCTATAATCGATATATTTACTTCTCCCGGGCACCCTCGTGTATTTCCGTGGCATACAAAATAAAACACCACGCCACTGCTTTAAAAACAGTTTTTTGTTTAAAGTGAAGTTAGTAACATAATCACAAATAAATATCTCAACTAAAAAAAAATACCACCATGCCGTCAATTCTCCTAGTTCTTCTGCTCACTAAGAAGTAATCAAGGGTTTGAAAATGTGGTTTTTCTTACCTTTTTCCCCAACAGTTTCACACACTAAAAACAAACACCTGTGGATTCACTGCATTCCATACATTAATTATACAACCTTATAGAACACGATTTTCCATACTTCCCGTTTTTCTGACAGTTTAATAGATTTTGCTACCGGATCAAAGATGACACTGCAAATTGTTCACGTCACCCCAATGTTTCAAGTCACCCCGTTTTACGGTATATATTCGTTAAATTCCCGGCACCATCGTAATGTTTGAAATTTAGGATACACATAAAACTAATGTTCCTTCTTTGAGGAAAGACGATAAAAATATACTGCACGCCCTTCCGCAATAGAAAATTACCTTTGTTCTAAAGTATTGGAATAAACATTGGTGATGGTGGAAAAGTTAAGAAACGCCGAAAAAATAGCTTTTATGGCGATGGCGGAAATGTCATTTTTGGGGTATATTGGCCCCCATATCTCGAAAAGTACTGCAGAGCGGGAATTTTTTACTTGAAATTCCTGTTCTACGATCCTACGGACAAAAATAGGTAAGTACCTACTGAAAAAAAAATTCCGAAAATCGAAGGTTCCGTTATCTCAACAATTACCCCCATTTTAAATTACTCCAGCGAAAGCATCGCTTATTTTAAATTCATTCTTTTATAAACCTGTATACTATAAGCTGTACTATCTGATATTCACAATTTTAAATACAGAGCCTGGCCGAGCCAATTTCATTGATGTTTTAGCTCAAAGTTGCAGACGTTGCAATCAAGACGTTACAAACTATTTACACCACACCTTGATAAATGGGGTATTTTCCATCAATCGAAATGAAAGTGGAAATTTGCATTTTCCTAAAATATACATATTTTAGAGTTTACAAACCAAAAATTATTGAAAACCAATCGGTAGATTTTTTTTAATTTAATTTTGAAATTTTAATGTATATTCGTGACGTCATTAAGCGAAAATTAGGGAATTATTGTCTCAAATGTTACCGCAGATAGCAACACTAAGACAACACTGATCTGCCTATGGCTAAGTTCATGTTTGTTTGACATATTTGTTTTGTTGGATAAGAGGTGGTTGTTGATTGTTTTCATTTGTTGCAATTTTCGTGGTGCTTAAATTATCTTTATTAAACATGGAACAAGGTTTTGTAGAAGCTAAATGTAATAATTTAACAATAAAATATGTATCCTTAGGTAATCCTAAATAAAACCTCCTAGTTTCCTCATTAAATGGTAGGTACAGTTAGAAATATTTTGTTGGAGGTAAAAGACGTATTTTTGCATGTCGGTACAAAGCAATACTTAGCTGTCTTTTTCGACATCTTAGAAAGCAAAATTAACAGTACTTTTGCAAATTCAACAAAACAGTCGAACTCACCCCTGCAAATTACGATATTTACTCCTACTACTAAATATAATATACACTTGTAATAACAAAAATACTGTAAATAGAATTCAACAAAGAACTTCTGCCAAAGTCAAACACAAACAAAGGGAAGTATGAAACGAGCGTTGACATAATTTTAGCAGCGACACCAACCACACGAGTAGAAAGATCCTAGAAATTACTAGAAACTGGCGCGTTTTTTGAATTTTCGCTTAATGACGTCACATACATATGACACACTTTAAATAATTAATTTTTGGGTTAAAATAAACTCAAAATGAAAATTCCAGAGACACGTGTCTCATCTTTTTCTCTCTAATTTCCATATCTGACTTAAAAAAAAAGTAGGAAAATACCCCATTGTGCGTTTTGCCTAAATAAATCTGCTTCTTTTTAACCTAGTGACCAGGATATAATACCTAACCAGTGACTAAAAAGTTAAATGAATGTTGAGATAAAAAAAAATAAAGAAACAGTACACTACTCCAAACTTTTATTTTTTTCAATCATATTTATTTCCACATATACCTACGTGTAATACATAAAAAAATTTACGATAGGGTCCTATTTTATACATATATCATTAATATATTAAATATATGTAACTGTCCCAGAATTCACAGAAGATAACAATTTTTAAAAAACCATTCTCCTCTTTTAATTTTTTTTGTGGCATAGAATCTATAACTATATTAGAGGTAGCGGGTAATAACAAGACGTTACTTTTCACTAGGAGGTTATATTCAGATTATCAACAAAGCAGATGATCGCGGCCCTATATCATAGCCTAAATAAACATAGCCGCGACACTCAACTACTGCAGCGAAGTCACGAGACTGGCTGGCGGAATGTAGTTTCAGTGAAGCGAGGGCAGTTGCCTGCTGGAAATCATCGAGTCTTTACGATTTTTAGGTTGTTGTTTTGTCGTTGTTGACATTGTTGTACTTTATATAAAGGGCGAGTTGCTTTATTCACCGGTGGATCCATCAGTTGTGTTTTGTCTCGTTCTATCTCCGAGGTTAGAATGAGATAAAACACATCTGGTGGAACAACCGGTGAATAAAGCAACTCGCCCAAACTGATATTTTTTGTTTGTGTTGTTATTTGGTGAAATTGACAAAGGATCAAGTCGTGTCCTCCCCACTACCGCTTAGAGAAAATTGTCTTCCAAAGATCAAAGGTGCCGTGGGAGAGTGTCGCGGCTAGGTTTCTTTAGGCTATGCCTATATCTTATACAACACTGCCGAATCATATAACATGACATCCAACCAACTAAACCTATGGCGCGTGTCAACACGTAGTGTTATACATCACACGCCCCTTTTATAAAAAGAAGAAAAGAAAAGTATAACACTATAATATCTAAATTATAAATTTAACCTTACTGGTTGTTTCACGATACGACCACTGCGGGTAATAACATTACCAGTGTTGGGATGTTTTATCGCACTCGAATCACTACACAAATCACTGACATCACTGTCACAAGGGTCATCAATTGTAGACTAGTCAGGTGATGACGGAGGTTCATCTATAACAATTAAGAAATGGACCCATGATGATGTTCATCATGGGGTCCATTTCTTAATTATGTCCGAAGGTCGCTGTTCTCATGTGAGAGGTCTAAGATGAACCCTATTCCTACGATAGTCAACTGTCGCTGGTGCGAAATCGATAGTCATTTGGGCCTGATTTGTTTAAAACGGTAGCTGGTGTCCAGGCGCGTGTTCTTTCTGATCGGAATTTAAATCTGATAATGTTTTAGTAGATTTATTATGGTAGAAGGCTTGTTTATCCTGTCTTATTTTCAATTTCTGATGAACATTACCTAGCGGATATTTTGGTTTCAGTAAAGTTCTTGCAACTGGCAACACTCCACGGAGTTTCCTTCCCATTAACAAGTCACAAGGTGCCGGAATGTCTTGTTTTGGCGTCGAGTTGTAACTTAAGATTGATAGAAACGGGTTTTCACCTTCCTTCATAGCTTTGGTCAGTGTTTGTATAGCCCTCTCTATCATGCCATTAGAACGTGGGTAATGTGGACTCGATGTTGTTAATTTTATTTGGTACATGATAGCGAAATTCGAAAAATTTTCTGAATTATAGGGTGGCCCATTGTCTGAAAAAATTTCTAGTGGCAGGCCGTGTATTGAAAAAATGTTTTTCAATGTAGAAATAACGCTATCAGCCGTTTTATTACACAATTTGTTAACAATCACAAATTTACTAAAATAATCAACAATTATCAAAAAGTTCAGGCCATTATGGTACATAAAATCTATTCCTATTTTTCCCATGGTAGATCTGGTATTTTATGCGACTGAAGAGGTTCCCTTTGGTTTCTTTTAGCATATCTTTGACAAGTTTGGCAACTAAGGACAAGATCTTCCACACCATTACAAATTCCTGGCCAATAAATACATTCTTGTGCCAATTTTTTGGATGATAATAATAATAATAATAATAATAATAATCAATTTATTTGCCCAACAGGTTACACCCAATTATAGGACTATGATACTACACCTTGATGAGATGTGTGCATTAATTCCAAAAATTCGTGACGTAGACTTGACTTAAAGGAATAAGAAGCCGTCTTTGATAGAATAAGACATCTCTGTGTACATAAATGTCATTCCTAATGGTCCAGAATTTTTTTACTCGGATTGGAACATTACCTTTATGTTTAGGCCAGCCTTGAAGCGCATAGTATTTTACTTTGCTAAAGTGTGGAGTCTCCATTTATGGCACGAATTAATCGAGTTTCGTTTTCGGCCGAGGTCGCTATTACAGCATGCACTGATAGTTGCGTATCCAAATAATCCGTGTTGATTTTTTCCGAGTAAGGGTTCCTACTAAGTGCGTCAGCAACTAATATTTGTTTTCCTGTCTCGTAAACAAGGTCAAAATGATATCTTAAGAGTCTTATAGCTAAACGCTGTATCCGAGGTGAAAGTTCATCTATCGATGTTTTGAGCAAACCTAAGAGTGGTCGATGATCCGTTTGGATTTTGAAATTTTTTGCGAATAAGTAATAATGGAATCTTTCGCATCCATGCACTAAAGCGAGCAATTCTTTTTCTATATGGTTGTATCTTTGTTGGGTAGGGGTAAGAGACACTGTTGCGTCTCCGCTTAATTTAATTTAATTTAGTTTATTTAATTTTTATTTTTATGTTTATTGTTTACTCTCTCTAAATAGTCGCGATTCATTTGTATGACGGGACTTTGATCTGCGATGGTTTTATTGGAGATCAACCTTCCCTTATCCAGTCTTACTATCTACATGTGTGCAGACATTTTTATGCCTACAGTAGTATCTGCATTTTTAAGTATAACGGATTATTATCGCTATCGCTAATAGAAACTAGAAAGTGCTTCTATTTCTTAACAATTTCGCTATTATATATTCTTCGTTTGTGCCGTTTGTGTGTGTATGGTTTACCATTGGAACTGAACCACGAGGTATTGTCTACCTGTCGCCGAGAGGCCTCTCACAGCTTTTGCCCAAGATCTACTGATTTTACGACCAATAGAAGCAGAAATCCAGCCTCGTAACCTCGTCCTGGTAAGTCTCTAATTAACTATCCCAGTTCCCGCTTTTATTACCGCATCTCTAAGAAATATTACGTAAAGTCGGCTTCTTAACTCTCGCTAGCTAACCGCTACATTTATTGCTTCTTTTGCACTTCCGGGTGCTAGTATTATATCCCGGACGCTTCATTTCTGGTCCTTCGAGCCGGATCATTTACGTAATATTTCACTATTTTTTGAGAGTAAACTGTAAGAATTTTGAATTTAAAAATTTAGTCATTTATTTCAATATTTTATACACCGCCATTTGCTGGCCGGCAGTATCCTCAGTTGACACCGGCTACGCTCGTATACCTTATCTCTACTCCTTTTTTTGTAATAAGGGGAATCTGTGACAATTCATCCGTACGCACATATGAACGCCCACTTGTTGGATTCGTCGCACTTTATAATTTAAATTGAATTCTTCAGGTCACATTGACTGGCACGCCGCCAGCTGATGTTCTGTTTTGCTTACCTTTTTTACGCGCGCTCTGATAAACCAATTTTCACATTTCATATTTCAATTCTAATCCGCATTAGTGCTGTCATATACTTAACGCTCGCTTTTTAAAATATCCTGTAACTATTAATTTGACTAACATGGCAGATAAATTAAAAAAGATTAAAACACTACGTCATGTAGAAATAACTAAACTTGATGAGCTATTTGCAACAGCCCAAACTGCTCTGAATGATAAAACAGCATACAGCCTTTTTCAAGCTAGGTTCAGTGACATTGACGAAATCAAATTTGAATTCAATAAACAACATGGTGCTTTATTAAACTTAATAATTAATGAGGAAGAGGAACTCAACAATGCTCTGGCCGAAGCACGCAGCTTTGAGAGTACCTATTATAAAATTCGAGCTTGTTGCAATGACTTGTTTGCCTCCGTACCTGCGGATAAATTGCCTAAGGATGAAACTCTTACCACTATATCGCACGTCAATTTACCTAGACTTGAGCTGATCACATTTAATGGATATGTTCAATTCCTCAGTTCATGAAAATAATGCGCTTTCTCCCATAGAAAAGTTTCGCTATTTACTTTCATCTTTGGAAGGTCCTCCGCTTAAAATTGTTCGGTGTTTACCCATGACCAGCGACAATTATATAATCGCTTATAATACGCTTGTTAAAAGATATAAAAATAAAAGATTGTTGTCCCAATCTTATTGGTCTGCCATTGAGAATTCTTGTAAAGTAACGTCTGAAAATCCACAAGCACTTCGCGCCTTGCTGGATGTTTTCTTTGAGAATCTTGAGGCTCTTAAGGCCCTGGGATACGAGGTGGTTTCTTGGGATTTTATCCTGTCACATATGCTTCTTAATAGGATTGATGACGCCACTGCCCAACGTTTTGGGCTTTCTAATGACTCTTCAGATAATATGCCAAAGTATCAAGTCATTTTTGATTTTCTTGAAAAACAATGTACATCTCTTTCTGCCATGAATTTCTCGCCTAACAAAATTAAAGCTCGCCCTAGATTTGATTCGCCTAAAAATAATGTATCTTCAATTCGCCCTGTACATGCATCTAATTCCTTTTTAAGTACTCATCCTAATTCGAATAATCCATCTCCACTACGTCATTGCGTTTTCTGCAATAACAACCACGCCTTGTACAAATGCCCCAGTTTTAATCATAAAAATCCTCATGAACGCTTTCAGTTTGTAAAAAATAAAAACTTGTGTGTAAATTGTTTGAGTCACATGCATCAAACTAAGAATTGCAAATCAACTGTAACCTGTCGAATTTGCTCGAAAAGACACCATTTAATGCTACATTTCGAACGTGCAGTGGAGTCCGTCAACTCGACCAGCGTTCAGGCGGCTTTGCCGGAAACGCCGGCCGTCGCACCGCAAGCGGGAACATCGACACAGTTACTTGCTGGTTTCTATCCTGCGTCGACAACGGTTTTGCTTTCGACAGCCCTACTCGAAGTTCGTGATATTCGTGGACATTTTCAAAAGGTTAGAGCGTTGATAGACACTGGTTCGCAAAGTACTTTAATTTCTCAGAAATGTGCACATCGCCTTGGTTTGCCAAGAAATAAATTTTATTCTGAAATCCAAGGTATTGGGGAAACGGGTGTAAATTCACAGTTAGGTTCTGTTTCGCTTTCGCTTCGCCCTATCGATCAAACTAATTCGGACTTATTAGTCAACGCTATAATTCTACCTCGCATTTGCTCTGATCTTCCCAGGACTACATTACCAGTTGAAGGTTGGAGTCATATAACAAATTTAAAACTCGCTGACCCTGAATTTTATAAAACCGGCTCAATTGATCTACTATTAGGGGCCGATTTATTTCCGTTAATTATACGCTCCGGTCGCGTTTTAGGAAATAATAATGAACCTACCGCACTGGATACCATTTTTGGTTTTATACTAATGGGTAAATTGGAAAATAAGTCGTTACACTCGCCTCTTAAGTCTCTTGTATGTCAAACTCAATCTCCGCCGCTTAATGAAATTTTGTCTAAATGGGAACTAGAAAATGTTCCGCAAAAAACCGTACGTTCTCCTGAAGATCAACTTAGTGAAATAAAATATTTGAACTCAATCTCTAGAAATTCTGAAAATCACTTTGTTGTAGCTTTGCCTTTTCGCAACGAGGAACCTAGTTTTCCTGGTAGCAGAGATATTGCTTTAAATCGTTTTTTATCGTTAGAGCGCCGTCTGCTGAAAATTCCTGCACTTTATGCAGAATATTCTAACTTTTTACAAGAATATCTTGACCTTCACCAAATTGAATTGTTAACAGACCCGGTGTTCTCAGATAAGAGTTTTTATATACCACATCACTGTGTCTTAAAACCCGAAAGTATGTCTACACGCCTTCGTGTTGTTTTTAACGCATCGCTTAAAATTTATAATTTGTCCCTTAACGACACCCTATTAGTCGGACCAAAACTTCAAAAGGACATTGTGCAAATTCTGTTAAATTTCCACTTGCATGAGGTCGTATTAACGGCAGATATACAGAAAATGTATCGCCAAATTTTTATCGTTCCTGCACATCAGGATTACCAGGGCATTTTGTGGCGCTTTGATCCATCTAGTCCAGTTTTAGATTTCCGCTTACGCACTGTCACTTATGGTGTTTCCTCCGCTCCTTACAATTAGCCGAGGAGGAGAAAAATAATTTTCCCCGCGCCGCGGAATTATTAAAAAATGACACATACATTGATGACATAGTGACCGGATGTGCTTCTGTCAGTGATGCCATAAGTTTACAAAATGAACTTACTGCTTTACTGAAGAAAGGTGGATTTGAGCTACACAAATGGGCTAGTAATAAACCTGAAGTTTTATCGCATTTACCGTCTACATTAGTTAACCCCGCTTCGCTTTCATTAGATTCAGATGAGATAACCAAAGTTTTGGGCCTCTGCTGGCAACCATCATCAGACTTCACTTATAAAGTAACGCCACAAGCGACGTCTTGTACCAAACGGCATATCCTCTCGGACTTGGCGCGTATATTTGATCCGCTTGGTTTCTTAACCCCGGTTACGTTTTCTATCAAGTATTTAATACAAAAATTATGGGTTTTGGGTCTTGATTGGGATGATGAACCCCCAAGTGATATTTTACGCGTTTGGGAACGCTACAAGAATGAATTGTCATTACTTTCCAATTTTCATTTGCCCAGATGTATTGAGTCTTTCAAAACAAGTTATTCGATTGAACTTCACGGGTTCTGTGATGCGAGTGAACGTGGTTACGCAGCCGTAATATATTTACGCGCTTATCAAGATAACGTTTATCATACTTATTTTATTTGCTCCAAGTCTCGAGTCGCTCCGCTGAAAACTATTTCTATACCACGCTTAGAATTGTGCGCTGCAGTTCTATTGTCGGAATTAGTTGATTTTGTTCTTAAAACTTACACTGCCATAACTTTTCATAAAGTATATTGTTGGACTGACTCTACTGTCACGCTAGCGTGGATAACGTCCCATCCACACCGGTGGAAGACTTTTGTTAGTAACAGGGTGAGCTTTATACAAGAACGTGTTGCGCCGCAAAACTGGTACCATATCGTATCGTGTGAGAATCCCGCAGATGTCGCCTCAAGAGGAGCGCTTCCCGCTGAACTGTTAACCAATTCGTTATGGTGGGCCGCGCCAAAGTTTCTAGAGACTTCTAGTGTACATTGGCCTAACGCAAATGTTAGGTGCTCTAGTAATTCGGAAATACATTCCGAGGAGAAACAAAATACACTCATCGTCACAAACGATGACACTTCTAACTTTTTAGATACGCTCTTAGATAACCATTCATCCCTAAATTCAATAAAACGCATTTTAGGCTATATTCTACGCTTCATAAATAACTGTCGATTTTCTGACAAAAAAATTAACGGTCATTTTTCTCGTAAAGAACTTCATGGCTCTCTGTTAATTCTAGTCAAACACGAACAGCATTTATTGTTTTCTGATGAAATTCATAAATTAAATCGCAATCTAAAACTCCCTAAACCTTTCCAGAAACTCAATGCATTTGTGGATGGTCAACAAATTCTTAGAGTTGGAGGGAGATTGCATCATTCTGCACTTTCGTATGATAAAAACATCCCGCTTTGTTGCACCGTCAAAGTAAACTAACCTTTTTAATAATTGAAAGCCTACATGTAAAGCATCTCCACGCAGGAATCCAGACAGTCCAATTTTTACTTTGCGAAAACTTTTGGGTTTTATCCGCCAAACGTGCCATACGTCATGTCCTATCCAAATGTTTAAAGTGCTTTCGAGTGCAACCAAAGGCTTTTCAACCCCTTATGGGTAATCTACCTTCGTCTCACGTTATACCCAGTAAATGTTTCTCGCGCACTGGCGTGGACTACGCTGGTCCTCTCCAAATAACCTTAGGTAAAACACGAGGGGCTAAAACCTACAAGGCCTATATTTGCCTCTTCATATGCATGTCTTCAAAAGCCATTCACATTGAATTAGTTTCCGATTTGACCGCAGATGCTTTCTTGGCTGCTTTGCGGAGATTTATTACCCGTCGTGGCCAGGTTAGCCATTTATATAGTGACAACGGCACATGTTTTGTTAAAGCTAACAAAGACCTTATTAAGTTAACTCGATCAGCTGCTGAGACAGAGTCCATCGAATGGCATTTCATATCGCCTTCTGCACCCCACTTCGGAGGACTCTGGGAAGCGGGCGTCAAGTCGATGAAAAAGCACTTAATCCGAGTAATTGGTGGTCAAGTTTTAACGTACGAGGAATTATCTACTATCTTATGTCAAATTGAAGCTATTTTAAATACACGCCCATTAACACCTTTAAGTTCGGACCCAAATGATTTATCTGCACTAACCCCCGGCCATTTTCTTACAATGGATCGCCTCATTGTCGCGCCTGAGTCCGACTTAACTGATCTTAAAACTAATCATCTGAGCCGCTGGCAACTTCTGCAACGAATCCACCAAGACGTTTGGAGGCGCTGGCATCGCGAATACTTGCATACGTTGCAACAAAGAAGCAAGTGGTTGAATGTCACAGCTTCCCCCGAAATTGGTTCACTAGTTTTAATTGAAGACAATTGCTCTTCTCCGCTGAATTGGCGGCTCGGTCGTATCACTGCGCTATACCCTGGGGCAGATGGGGTGGCGAGAGTGGCAGATGTCCGCACTACTACCGGACTTATGAGAAGACCTTTAACTAAATTGTGTCCTCTCCCTGTTTCTGTCCTCGAAAATGCATAGCATTTTGGTGGGCCGAAATGTTGCGTCTCCGCTTAATTTAATTTAATTTAGTTTATTTAATTTTTATTTTTATGTTTATGGTTTACTCTCTCTAAATAGTCGCGATTCATTTGTATGACGGGACTTTGATCTGCGATGGTTTTATTGGAGATCAACTTTCCCCTATCCAGTCTTACTATCTACATGTGTGCAGACATTTTTATGCCTACAGTAGTATCCGCATTTTTAAGTATAACGGATTATTATCGCTATCGCTAATAGAAAGTGCTTCTATTTCTTAACAATTTCGCTATTATATATTCTTCGTTTGTGCCGTTTGTGTGTGTATGGTTTACCATTGGAACTGAACCACGAGGTATTGTCTACCTGTCGCCGAGAGGCCTCTCACAGCTTTTGCCCAAGATCTACTGATTTTAAGACCAATAGAAGCAGAAATCCAGCCTCGTAACCTCGTTCTGGTAAGTCTAGGCTCTAATTAACTATCCCAGTTCCCGCTTTTATTACCGCATCTCTAAGAAATATTACGTAAAGTCGGTCCTTCTTAACTCTCGCTAGCTAACCGCTACATTTATTGCTTCTTTTGCACTTCCGGGTGCTAGTATTATATCCCGGACGCTTCAGACACTGAAGTATATTCAATTGGGTGATTTTCTTGGGCTATAAAAGCACCTAGACCATATGGGCTTGCGTCCACAAATATGGTTGTTTCTTTTTTCGGATCAAAGTACGATAAGACTGGAGTAGTTACCACAAGCTGCTTTAAGTGATTAAAACATTTTTGTTCTTTTTCCGTCCACATCCACTCTGCATTATTGCTAAGAAGTCTTCTCAACGTACTTGTTTCCTGAGATAAGTTAGGAATGAATTTTGCTAAATATACAATCATGCCTAAAGAAGCGTTGCAAGTCTTTCTTATTCTTTGGCGATGACATTTCACTAATAGCTTGAGTTTTCTTTTCATCTGGAGCGATGCCCGATTCGCTAATAATATGTCCAAGAAATTTAACGTGCAACACACAAATTTTTGATTTTTGTAAGTTCAAAGTAAGTCCACTTTTTAAGATTTTGTTAGTACCATGACCAGGTTCAAATTGTGTTCCTCAAGAGTCCTGCCGAATACCAAAATATCGCCAAAGTATGCGATGACGCCGCGCACTTTGTCCTTGTCCAAGGTATCGTGGATGAATTTTTGAAAAATTTCCGGCGCCGACGAGATGCCGTACGGTAACCTTAAATAACGAAATCTGCCCTAGTTAGTAGTGATTGTGCACAGTTTTGAGCTGTCATTGTCCAGGGGTATTTGCAAAAAAGCTTGAGATGCATTAAGTAACGTAAAAAACTTTGCACCGCTTAGTTCACTGAAAATACAGTCAGTTGTCGGGATTTGAAAGTTCCCACATTTTGTACAGGGTGATTAGTTATAAATGCCACCCCCCTTAACTTCTTTATTTTTGAGTTTAGAAAAAAAAGTTTCAAATAAAAGTTGTACAAGCTGATCTGAAGTACTTAGGAGTGCTACACAAATTTATACAGGGTGTTTGAAGAAAGCGTGGCCCACCAAAGTTATGTTTTTTTATTGGAACACCCTGTATATTATTGGATTTTCGAAATCTACGACTTATTGCGCTTCCGGCGATATAAATATGTAATTAATTAAAACAAAAACCGTTGCACGTCTTCAGTCAGCCGGACCACAAGTTAGATAGAATTACAGAGGCTTTATAGCTGAGGCGACAATAGGTTGTCAGCATTTTGAATGGTAGTAATTCACGTGGTATACAATGAGGCTAAAATTTTTTTAAATAGATCATGTGCGTAATGTGTGTCCCTTGTCTTTAAATGTGTAGCCCCCTCCCGCACAAGGCTCAGCCTTCTGGGATAAAGAGGGTCGTAATTACATGTGGTGTATTTATTTATTTATTTATTTGTAAATTGATTTTCAATTTTGATTTTAATTTTTGTAGTTTCCGCTTCACCATTATAACATTTAAAAACTCTTTCAGACAGTAGATATATAAAGTTTCAATATTGTAAATTATTAAAAATATACTGCTAATTATAGGTTGAATTTCCAACCAACAAAAAGCATCTTATTTTATTAGATAAAGGTAATTACAACTTCAATAATAATGCACTGAATAAAATTTTACTTAAGTTAGGTAGGTTAATCCCATATGAGTAATTGTTTATATTGTGGAAATAAAGAATAATACCTACTCATAAAATTCCGTCCAATAATAGTTATTTATGTATCAAGGCATTAAAGTTAATCTTTTTATCATGAATGTGAAGTTTAGTAGTAAATAAACCACATGAGTGATAAAAAGGAACTTTAATGCCGAGGGGCATATTAAGTTTTTTTTGAAATCGAGAAATTACGAAATTAAAAAAGTTGTATCAACTGTTTAAACAATTACATATTTATTTAGCAATATTAATAGGTAGTGATAGTACAATTTTGGTTATTCATTATATTGACCGGTTGCAGTCGGTTATTTGAACTAACAACAAAATCAGTTGTTGATGACGAAGTTGATGCTATCGGCTCGGATTGTCCCTGGAGGATTCTTGTCGCGATCTCTTGCTTCCTAATTAAAGACGACTGTCGTGCTCCTCCATCCGCCGTGTTGTTTCAAGAGTTAGAACATCCGAACCTGTGTCTGCTAAGAGGGAGGCAGAGGTTCTTCGAAAAGCATGACCAGTGTACGTATTTGCAGTTGGTACTTTTAAATAAGTGGCAATTAGATTTGGGATCTTACCAAATGTGTGAATACCGATTGGTTGAGTGGTACATGTGCCTAAACGGTAAAATACGAATAGAAATTTATGAGTAGTGTGTGAAGGTCTCAAAGATCGATATTTTCTATAAATGTCTATTGGGTTCAAATCTTCTTAATCTGTTGATATTTAAGTACATAGTCTACCTGTGACTTGGTAAGACTAATGAGAAATGTCATAGTTACTGTTAAAAAAATAATAATTTTGTTTAATAATTGTAAAATATTTTTATTGAAGTATAGATATAAAAACTATTATTCGTTGCATTACTTGTTGCTTTCCACATAAATTCTACAGGTTATGGGCCCAGAGTAATAAGTTTGGAACTGGTAGATATAGTGAAAATAAAAATTTATTTATTTGAAATTACAAAGAGAAGAATGACATCTTTAAGTCACCAGTTCGTGAATGTGAAAGTTTTTGATGAAAAGGGTTATTCCAATTGGGAATTTCGAGTCAAATTAATTCTCGAACAGAATGGTGTGTTAAACATAATTTCAAGCGATATTCCGACAATCGATACTGAACTAGAAAACTTTAATATAAATGATGTAAATAAGGCACGGAATATTATCGTTTAATGTTTAGCCGATAATGTGCTGGAAATGATCAAAGGAAAGAATACTGCTAAGGAAATGATGGAATCGTTGAGAGGTACTTATTTAAAGAAAGGAATCGCTAAAATCTCTAAACACATTTTTTTCTGAATTTGAACAAACGATATCAGAATTAAGTAACTCTGGTGGAACAATCCAAGATAGTGAGATAATTACTCAGCTGTTGTCTGCAATGCCAGAAAATTATCAGGCGGTAACAACCGCTATAGACGTTTTATTTTGTCAAGATGAAACTAATGTAACTCTAGATTTTGTGAAAAACAAGCTCTTGATGGAAGAAGCTAGACATAAGAAAAACAGAGAGGAAAATGAAGAAGCAAGTAGCAGTACGTCGGCGTTGCAACAAAGTTTTCTTAGTTACAAAAAGAACTGGAAGAAAGAAAGAGGAGGGGGAAATTATTATAAAAATTATGAAAATAAAGACTTTTGTTATGAATGTTATGAATGTGGTGCTAAAGGACACAAGCGATCTGAATGTCCTATGTTGAGGCCAGTCCGGTTCTGGGCTATTTTTTGGAATACCCGCGATATGATATGCGCGAGCACTGCCAGTACGACGCGTGCAAGTAGAGTTTTGAAAATGATGGCTAACGGTCGAAGACATTAAGCGCGTGTAGTGATTAATCAATTCAATTAATACCGGTCAATCAAATTTGGACTGAATCATTATCTATTCATTAAAGTGATAAGCTCGTCATGGTGGTTATAAAATCCTAAGAATCCTTTGACTCCTTTTCCCTTAATCTTAATATCTCCAGTGCGACGAGAATATATATAGTGAGCTGAAACCTCGGCTGAAACCGGGCAAAGGTAAGAGGAAACTTATCATGATAAGAAATTTTTATCTAGTTTATATTTAGATCGGCTGTTAAGTTTTAAAAGTGTACCTAATAACAATCCTGGTAATTTACAAACCTTTTTAGAAAAATTCGATACCAATATTATTGCTTTGAAACGATTAAATTTAGAAAATTTAGGTGATTATATCTTGACATATATTGCCATGTCCAAGTTGTCACATGAAACTATAAATGCCTTTGAATTAATTCGTACTAGCCAAGATTTACCTACCTACGATGAATTGATAAAATTTGTTCGGCAGCAAAGTAAAGTAATTGTTAGAGAGGAAAAACCTCGTATAAACCAATGGAAGGCGAATTTTGGTCATAACTCTACTAAAATTACAAAAACTTTCCATGCCAATGCCGGTAGTAATGTGGAAAAAAATTGTATTTTTTGCCATAGACATATACATTTTTTAAAGGATTGCCAATCTTTTAAGGATAGTTCTCACGAACTAAAATTTAAATTAGTGAAAGAAAAAAATGTATGTCTCAACTGTGTTTCATCCAAGCATAGAGTGGTTTCATGTCCTTCTAAATTTAGTCAGATTCGTAAAGCTAGACACCATACATTATTACACCGAAATGATTCCGATAATAATAGAAATAATAGTTCCCTGAATTATTCAGCGAATTCAACGCCTGGTACAAGCCAAGAAAATCATACGCACTCGGCGACGCCCGAAAACAATCTTAGTTTATGTGCTAAAATTAATACGAGTGTTAATAAACAGCAAGTCGTATTATTAAGTACTGCCATTGTGACCGTTTTAGATAAATGGAACCGAGAGCAAAATGTTAGATTTTTAATCGATAGTGGTTCAATGTCGAATTTATTATCTATTGAGTGTTGCAAAAAGTTAGGATTTTCTTATTCCAAATTAACGTCCAACATTATCGGTATAGGCGGAGCAAAGAAACCCGTTATAGGTCGAACTAGTTTAACAATTCATTCTATTGTCAATTCTAATATTAAATATCCCATTGAAGTTTTGCTTGTAGAAAATGTGACAAATTTACTACCAGATGTCACTATAGATACCAACTCGTTTAACCATTACCGGAATTTACCATTAGCTGATCCTAATTTTCATACCCCTGGCGCAATAGACGGAATTTTAGGAGCATGTGTTTTTGCGGAAATCGCTGGCTCACACCATGTTACCGGATCGGCGGGTACTCCGACTGCGATCCAAACTGCGCTCAGGTATATAGTTTTGGGTGCAGCACCCCCTAAGGAAAATAAACAAACCTATTGTACCTTTTTGTGTTTATAGATTCCTTAGTAGAAAAAATGTTCGAACTTGAAAATTATACTTCACCTATTCCCACTAGTGAAGATGCCATTTGTGAAAATTTATTTGTAGAAACCGTTGATAGAAATTCAGACGGTCGGTATACAGTGGCGTTACCGTTTAAAGATGACCCTTCCAAATTAGGAAATTCGTATTTTTTAGCGGAAAAAAGGTTGTTTTCCTTAGAAAAAAGGTTAGATAAATGTCCCGAACTTAGAGAAATGTATGGCTCCATAATCCAAGATTATTTGGATCAGGGACATATGACTTCGGTTTCAAAAGAAATAATTAATATCCATTCCTATTATATTCCCCACCACTGTATATTTAAACCTGATAGCATTTCTACGCCATGTCGCATCGTTTTTGATGCTAGTATGAAAACTGAAAATGGAATTTCCTTAAACGACGTTTTATATACAGGGCCTAAGTTGCAAAGTAACGCAGTTACTGTTTTGTTAAATTTTCGCTTACATGCTATTGCTGACTTCCGACGTTAGACAAATGTATAGATAAATCAATATTCTAAAGACCCAAAGACCATTCCAAAGAATTTTGTGGAGGTTTAATCAAGATGAACCTATATTGACATACGAACTGAATACAGTCAGTTTCGGTGTCAAATCTTCCCCATTTTTAAGTCTTCGAACGGTGAAACAATTAGCTCTCGATGAATCCCAGTTATACCCCCAAGCCATTGTATATGTCAACCGGGACATGTATATGGATGATTTAATTTGTAGTTTGCCTGATCTTCAGGAAGCCTTCACCGTTCATTCTCAGTTAATAAAGTTATTTCAGTCTGGCGGATTTCAAATGGTAAAATGGATGTCAAATTCTGCTGAACTACTTACGAAAATTCCCGATACTTTGAAATTAACCCAACCTATTGAATTTGATAAAGGCAGTTTTAAAGTTCTAGGATTGCAATGGAATTCTTCAACGGATAAATTTAGTTTCAAGATAGATTTTTCTGTGTCACCCTGTACCAAAAGAAATATGTTATCATTGGTAGTACGTACCTTTGATCCTTTAGGTATGTTAGCCCCTATTACACTGTTCATAAATTTGTTGATAAAAAAATCCTGGGAACTCCATTTAGCATGGGATCAACTCGCCCCTAAAGAAATCGAAAATTTATGGAATAAGGTTCAACATGAATTTAATTTGTTGAATAGTCATTTGTTGATTTTTAAGAATAGTTCCCTGACTATTGTTGGTTTTGCTGATGCTAGTCCATCCGGATACGCTGCAGTAAGTTATGCTCGAACTGTCGATACATCCGGTCAGGTAAATGTTACATTTCTTTGTGCTCAGTCAAAAGTTACCCCTATGTCCAAAGTTACCCTCCCTAGATTAGAGCTTTGTGCTGCCGTCTTGTTAGCCAAAATAATCGCCCATATTCGAGATACTTATTCATCTAGACAGGAGATCGATGAAATTTTTGCATTTTCCGATTCAACTATTACGTTGAATTGGATTCACTCTTCCCCCAGTAAATGGAAAACCTTTATTTCCAATCGGGTTTCGAAAATTCAAAGCTGCTTACCCTCGTCCCATTGGTATTTTGTTGCCGGAAAGCAAAATGTTGCGGATTGTGCCTCAAGAGGTCTTACGCCCCTTTCCTTGATAAATAATATTTTCTGGTTTTCCGGCCCCTCCTGGCTACGGCTGCACGCCTCTGAATGGCCCATTAAATCTTTTGATGAAAGCATAGGTCAAATTACCGAGGAAGAAAGCTTAGTACATGTTGTTTCCAGAAGAATAGATTCTCCTTTGTATACTTTAATAGATTATTTCTCGCGTTTTACCAAATTTCTTAATGCTACCGTTTATGTATTAAGGTTTGCCAAAATATTACCATTGAATGATCAGATTAGAAAGTCCGATTTAGATAAGGCAGAATTTAGTCCAGGAAAGTTAGATATAAAAAGTCGGAATAAGCGAACTTTTTTAGGCTGAGATTTTTTTATAGAAAAGTGTAGGTTTTGAGGTCAGAAAATATATGTCATACACGCAACCACCAGCAACATACAGCGTTTGGAGATATAGATGTATATGTATGATTTTTCCCGTTTTTTGACCAAAAACTGCCAATATCTCTAAGAAGATGCATGTTTTTGAAGAAAAGTTTCAAGTAAAAGTTGTTCATAATTAAATTTCCTACAAAATTTCTTCTTTAAAAAATTTCGATTTTTCAAATGGTTTTCCCGTAAAAGCGGAAAAACCGCATGTAAAAAAAGTGATTTAGAGAAAAAATTGCGGAAAATTCTTAAATTTGGTCAACGTACTCCAAAAAATGTACAGTTTTATTACGAGGTTCTCTTTCTTCATTATTTATAAAAGTTCTGTAGCAACTACGATGGTATCTTGCTTTTGCAGCTACTAAATCTGTACATGATTCTAAACGCTCTCTGACATGAGCATATTTTTCAGAATTGGATTCTTTCATACGATCAAGAAGAATATCTCGCGTATTCTTAGCAGCAAAACTTATATTCATTTTCGGATTTTTTTTAATTAGTGTATCAGAACAATTTTTGTTACAGTAAAGACATTGATTTTCAAATATTACTCTCCTGCTGAATCAATTCTATTGCTTGTACTTGCTGCATGACCTGTTAATGCCTTCGAAGAATTGGAATGTCTCCGTGAAGAATAATATTTTTTGCAATTAACATGAACAAGTAATTCTGCTCTATCCTTGATGAGTTTTTCTTTGCCATCTTGCATCCTGATACTTGCTTCAATCATCGAAGTTCTTGCCTTACCTCCAACTCGCACACTATTATCACCTAATGCGGAATCGCAGAGTACGCACAAATCTTCCATATTGTTTTTTTTTTTCAAAAATATAAAAAATATAATGACTAATAATACAACAACACTTTCTATATTAATTAGTTTACTCACTTCCTTGGTAAGTGTATCACTGACAGATCGCTAATTTGACAACGTCACTTACAAATGTCTCAAACAATTTAGTAAAGTGTCAAATTGCCCGAGCGTACAAGAAAATATACAGTTTTTCCGCTTTTGCGGTAAAACTATTGGGAAAATCGAAATTTTTCATAGAAGCAATTTTGTAGGAAATTTAATTATGAACAACTTTTACTTGAAACTTTTCTTCGAAAACATACATCTTCTTAGAGATATTGGCAGTTTTTGGTCAAAAAACGGGAAAAATCATACATATACATCTATATCTCCAAACGCTGTATGTTGCTGGTGGTTGCGTGTGTGACATATATTTTCTGACCTCAAAACCTACACTTTTCTATAAAAAAATCTCAACCTAAAAAAGTTCGCTCATTTTTTCCTTACTTTCTTGGACTAATTAGCCATAATTCGAGTTGTACAACAGCGCCATTTTTCAGAAGAATATAAAATAATATCTGAAAACCAAATTTTGCGGTCTAATTTACGTCGTCTAAACCCGTTTATTAAAGACGGAATTATTAGAGTAGGTGGAAGATTGTCGAATTCCACTATTAGTTTTGAACAAAAGTATCCAATTTTATTACCAAAGGCCGATCCGTTTGTAAATTTACTCATAGACTATAACCATAAAAAATATTGTCATACTGGGGCTCATTTATTACAGTCTTTATTAAGACAAAATTTTTGGATTCTATCAGCTAGGAATATTATTCGTCAACGAGTCTGGAAATGTAATCATTGTTTTAAATTGAACCCAAAACCGAATTACCCCAAAATGGCCTATTTGCCTCATGAAAGAGTAAATCAAGCTAAAGCATTTTTGTCTACCGGAGTTGACTTTACTGGTGCATTTTTTATTACACTCGGACGCCGAAGAGGCGTAAAAAGCCAAAAGGCTTACGTTTGTCTGTTTATTTGTCTAGCTACAAAGGCTATTCACCTGGAGCTAGCTTCGGATTTATCTACAGAGTGTTTTCTGGCGGCATTCAAGCGTTTCTTGTCTCGTCGTGGTAACTGTGCCACTTTGTTTTCGGATTGTGGCACAAATTTCGTCGGCGCGAAATCGAAATTGGATGACCTCTACCAACTTACACAATCCAGGGAATATAAGAATGCTTTACAGCATGAACTAAATATTCACAAAATAAAATAATTTAACCCACCTTCCAGTCCTCATTTCGGAGGGATTTGGGAGGCTAATATAAAAAGTGTAAAATCTCATCTTGCAAAGGTCATTGTCAAATATTGACATATGAGGAATTAAGCACAGTGCTGACCCAAATCGAGGCCATTATGTAATTTTGGCAATGACCCTAACGATCCTGTTGCACTAACCCCCGCCCATTTTTTGTATGGTACTCCGTTGAATTCATTCCCTGCCGAAGATGTTTCTATCGAATCTCCGAAACTTTTGAATAGATATAAATTATTAGATGCCATGGTGCAACACTTCTGGAAGCGTTGGCATCTAGAATACCTGTCTACCCTTCAGGTGCGACAAAAGTGGAATTTACCGGTTAATCCTGCGCAAGTAGGCAAGTTAGTAGTTATCATGCAAAATAATATTCCTCCTTTACAATGGCCATTGGCTGTAATAGAAAAATTACATTTTGGAAAGGATGGTGTGGCTCGAGTAGCTACGATAAGAACAAAAAATAGTTCTTATCTACGACCGGTTGTGAAGTTATGCCCCAGTAATTAAGGTGAATTTGAACCTTAAGTACCTATGTGTTCGTCCGTCTATTTAATTAAGTATAGAAATTTTGGGGTTAGGTATAGGTATGTCTATTCAATCTAGAATATTATTTTTTTTTTGTTTTAAATTTGTTCCAATTATTTTTCCGTTGAATTTTCATTCAACCCTGGCGCGGCAGGATGTTGAGGCCAGTCCGGTTCTGGGCTATTTTTTGGAATACCCGCGATATGATATGCGCGAGCACTGCCAGTACGACGCGTGCAAGTAGAGTTTTGAAAATTATGGCTAACGGTCGAAGACATTAAGCGCGTGTAGTGATTAATCAATTCAATTAATACCGGTCAATCAAATTCGGACTGAATCTATTCATTAAAGTGATAAGCTCGTCACGGTGGTTATAAAATCCTAAGAATCCTTTGACTCCTTTTCCCTTAATCTTAGGATCTCCAGTGCGACGAGAAGATATAGTGAGCTGAAACCGGGCAAAGGTAAGCCACCCTTCAATAATTTCAACTTTTAATAAAAACCCATACAGTCCACTGCCAAAATAGCGTAAATCTCGTATATGCAAAGGAAGTGCATCACAAAATAAATGTAGCTAAATTAGGAGAATCAGTAATAGCTCGAAGGCAAGAAAACTTATATCTTCAAACTAGTGAAGGTAAACAAATTCAAAGAATATGACGCAATGGTGGAAGCCAAATTCAATAATAAAATTGAACGACTAAGGTGTGATAATGGTGGAGAATATGTTTCGAAAGACTTTCAAACCTTTTGTTCACAAAAAGGAATAAATATTCAACATACTATACCACGTAACCCAGAACAAAATGGAGTTGCTGAGCGATTTAATAGAACTGTCATGGAAAAAGTGAGGTGTCTGATTTTTGACACAAACATGGAGAAGGAACTCTGGGGAGAAGCTATTAGAACAGCAATCTATCTCATAAATAGAACTGAAACTTCTGTATTACCAGGTAATAAGACTCCAGCTGAAATTCGGTATAGACAAAAACCAAATCTAGAAAAGATTCGTGTTTTTGGTTGTGATACTTATTCGTATATTCCAAAGGAAGAAAGAATTAGCAAGTTAAATCATCGCAGTAAGAAAATGTATATGATGGGTTATACAGACAATGGATACCGCCTATGGGATCCAGATAAGAGAAAAATAATTATGTCACGAAGTGTTATATTTGAGAAAAGTAAAAATAAGATCACAAAAATAATGTTCAAAGAAACCGATGAAAATGATGGAAAAGAAAATTTTGAATATAAAACTGAAATACAAGAAAAAGAAATAGAAAGGGAGAATCAATTACAAGATGATATAGAAAATGAAAAAGAAGTTAAAATATGTCCTAGGAAAAGACAATTGCCAAGACGTTTTGATGATTACGAAATGAATTTAATGGTAGCATTGTCAGTCGAAAATTTAAATCCTGGAATTCCTAAAAGTTACAAGGAAGCTGTCTCGATAGGAAATGGATGGAAGGAGGCCATTAAAGAAGAACTTCTCGCACATGAGAAAAATATAACTTGGAATTTGGTACCTACTCCAGCAAATGAGAATATCATCGACTCAAAATGGGTTTTTCGTGAAAAGGAGGCTGATAACAAAATAATAAAGAAAGCTCGTCTAGTTGCTCGAGGATTTCTACAGTCAAATCTAAATGAAGAAGTATATGCCCCTGTAGCCAGAATGATGACTATTCGAATCCTGCTGTCTTTGGTCGTCGAAGAAGATATGAATATTCAGCTACTCGATGTCAAGTGTGCATTTCTGAATGGAATTCTAAAAGAACCTGTCTATATGCAAGTACCAGAAGGACTTGAGGGAGAAACATCAGGCAAAGTATGCAAGCTGAAGAAGGCGCTCTATGGTCTAAGACAGTCGCCCAAGTGTTGGAACGATCGGTTAAATGAACATTTAGTAAAATCGGGTTTTATCAGGTCACAAGTAGATCCTTGCATGTATTATAATGATAGCATTTATTTATTGATTCATGTGGATGATTTAATCATTGTATCAAAATACGTGTCTCGATTGCATGAGGTGAAAGAAAAACTTATGAATGATTTTGAAATGAGAGATTTATCAAATAATAACAAAATGCAATTTCTAGATTTGAATATTACCAGGACAAATGATGGACTAGTAATAAATCAGAAAGATTTGATTATAAAATACTCAAAGTTTTTAATATGAGTGAATGTAAACCTACGAATGTCCCTATACAGCCCAAATTAAATTTAAAAATGAATAAAAGTAATGAAAATCTTCTAAATTTACCTTATAGAGAGTTAATAGGTTATCTTATGTACTTGATGCTTGGCACTAGGCCAGATATTAGTTTTGCTATTACCTACTTCAGTCAATTTTAAAATTGTTACACCTATGAACACTGGAAAAATTTAAAAATTGTTATAAGATACTTAAAATCCACTAAAAATTTTGGCCTAAAATTTGTTAAAAATAATCGTAATAATATTTTATCAGCTTTTGTTGATGCTGATTTTGCAAATGACGTGAATGATAGAAAAAGTATAAGTGGTTTTGCATTAAAATTTTACAACAATGTTGTGTTCTGGGAAACGAGAAAACAAACAACTGTGTCACTATCTAGTGCAGAGGCAGAATATATAGCTCTGGCTGCATGTATAACTGAATGTATTTTTGTAGCACAATTGCTGAAAGAAATTATGAGAGTGGAAGTATTTCCTGTTGAAGTATTTGAAGATAATCAGTCGTGTATGAAAATGGCTTGAACCCTTGACCCTTGAAACAAAGCGTACTGTAACGAAGTGATTTTTTCCGTTCAAGGAATGTTCAATTTTGCTTTAAATATTACCGTCACTTGGGTATATCAACGTTTAATAACTAAACTAATTTGCTAAGGCTGTGCCAACGTTAGTTAACCATTCGTTATAACCAGTGATAGTGGGAGGGAACGACCGATATTCGTATTAAGTCAACCAACCGCTGTCACCACATCTGATTTAACTCTTGGCCGTTGAATTCAACGCAGGTCGTGGCAAACCCTTAATATATCGAAGTCTCGAAATCGATAGATTAACGGCAACTGTCGACAATGAATGCTTCCTCGTATACAGGCTTCGCAACGTCCTGAACTAAAGATACAACACTAGCTAAACACTTTGCACAATACACAATTCACTTCTGACACCTGCCCAGACAGGTCTTGCTCGTTCACTCTTCTTTGGCTCAGCCGAATGGTCAAACCGACGCAATTGCGAGGGTCGTTAGCTATGGGGTCAACACAGATACTAGACTAATACTAGAACGCAATAAGAAGACATGGATAATAAATAAGGGTATATATTAAACAATCATCATAGTACATATAGAGCCTCACCTAGCAAGGTCTGCCACCATAACCACGATACCCCCACAAGGGGTCAGCGACCGCGACGGCCGCGCTTAAAGACGAGTGATCGATTGCCGAAAGAGAATTATTACATGGACGTGACTGGCAATTTAGTGAGTGGGTTTTATAGATTTACTGTTAGAATTATAGACTAAAAATTTAAGGTAATATTCTCCAAAAGGGGTATATGCCGTTAGACGTCTGTGGATATTTCAGAAAGGGGAAATCTCTTCGAATGCTATCTCACAAGGCGGTCACCTGGTAATAATGGGGAAGTGCCCCGGTACCCGTGCGTACCGCACTGAGGCTTATCCTGGCTTGATTGAACCAAAAATACCTTATTTCCATTTTGTCTCCCACTATAGATATGGAAAAGACCCGAGACCACTTCACGTCGCCACGTGGCGTCGCAAAATTCCGCAATTTCACTTTTTGATACAGTTCCTAAAATTTCAAAATGGTGCTATCAGACACGATCCCGGTAGAGACGATGACCAATGGGTAGGCGAGGCCAGCTCAACCATCCTTGGAAGCCGTAGGTCACGGACTCACTAGGAATTCCAGAACGCGAGGGTAGAGTGAACCTATGGTTCCGTAGATCAGTGCGACCACGAAGGTGGATCAGTCTATGATAGATCAGATCAAGAGCTACCGATCTACGGTAGATTCACTCTCGCGCCTTTGTGGAGTATTCCTGTGATCCGTTAGACCGGCTTATGACAATGATCATCTGCGCTATGATCATTGTTGCGGCGCAGTCCGTCCTTCGAGGAATCGGTACTGGCTGAGGACAATGCATGTCCTTGGTCGTCTCTACATGCTGCATCGTGCCTGGATGCGTTCGTTCAAACATGAGATATGGGCCGAAAAAGATAAAGGGAATTTTGGAAAGTGTACTGAAAATCGTCTTTAAAATTTTATAAAAAATCCTGATATGCATGGATTCATGCATATCAGGCAAAAAGAAGGAATTTTGGGTTTAGGAACTGACTTGAAATTCGACATATTTTTGATAAAAAAAATGGTGTACATGGAACAGATGTTCCACATACACCATTCAAGCCTTAGCTTGTGTGCTTACGTCTAATTGGGATCTTTTACTTAAAACTACTTATACAGCTTCTCCTGGGTACGTTAACAGGTACACCCTGCCGCTATATTAGTAAGTAAGTCCTGGTTTAATTAAGTTATTAATGAGTTGTTAAAAAGTCCGCTGGTAAACAAGCAATCAAGTAATTAATTGATTAATTTTCGACAATACCTCGAATAAGTAAAATCCGAGAAATATTATAAATAATGGCCGAGTCGGAAATAAAAATCATTCGTTACTAAAAATGTTAATCCTTGCCCGTTTTAATCCGTTTCTTTTTGCAACATAGTATAGAAATGGCAAGTAATGCATTTCCGGTTATCGACGCTTTGAACGAATACTTCTAATTGCATAATCCGCTTGCACTTTGCAACGAACGTCGTGTTGAGCACACGATCCCATCGTGTAAAGTCGGTGACCACCTCTCTTTTAACACGACAGATACGTCATAAAAGTTTACAAAAAGGGGAAGCACAGTCACTTCACTCTCATTTCAGCAGTAGATTCATTCCGAAATAGTCCGCATCACATCAGATCCGATCCACCTTCAGAAGTGCCAGATCGAACCAAAGCCGTCTACAGTTTCGCGCCGCCGCTCCGAATTAAATAGTAAATCCTGTCAGAACGTTATTCTGAAAATTATTTTTGGTAAGAATCCATCGTAGTCCACTGCATTTTGCAGGTACTGCTTTCAGTTAAGTATAGATATTCAAAGGTTTTTGTGTCCGCACGTATTGTTGTATTATACTACCCAATCAAACCAGAGCTAATTAGTAATACCTCCGTTGGTCTTTTGTTTGTTAATATATGCAGCAGCCGCTGAGGTTTGTTCGCTGGGGCCACCTTAAAAGTTCCACTGCATAATAGGTTACCGGAAAACCTACGATAAATCTAATAGCCATTATATGCATCAACTGAGAGGAATTGTTCGCTAGGGCCTTCCAAACGGGTGATCTGCATAGAACTGGCTCGCGAAACGTATGTAATAACATAAGCATTAATAAATAGCTCTACGTTTGTGGCCGTAGGTTGCCGTGTATTTCAAAATTCTATATAACTTAGAATATCTATAGCTAATCGATTGCCCGCCGTGCATAATTCATCCTAGTGGAAAGGTCCGTTTGCTTGTCGTACATAAAAATTCCGAAAATTCCGACGCTAAGAACACGTAAAGATTCTTGATTGCCAGCACGACTTGTTTTTATCATTTTTGAAATAATTTTATACACACTTGACTGTACAGTCGTGGAGGTTTAGAGTAAATTAATTTGTTCATTATTATCCTTGAATAAATCCGTTATTTTAAAAAGGTAAAATTCACGAGTAATTATTTCTGTCCAAGAATTTCTGATTAATCCGTTTGAGTAGGGGTTGAAGTCCTTTAGACAGACCCCCAACTTACGACCCACTGGCATTTATCTGTATCTCCATCTGTTAGCTACCCCGGATTGCTTTCCCAAATAGGAAAGCCAAAAAGTGCTGTCCTTTGCACTCAAAAGTTAAAGGGCTGGCGCCCGAGATTTCCGTATAAAAGATTACGTAAGTATCTGGAAAAGCAAGCATCATTACAAAATGGCGCCCTAGAGCAGGAACTTTATTACGTTACTCAGAAATCCGAAAGTGTGAAATTGTCCAGAAAACGGATCCGCCGAAAAAATTGCAAGTCCCGTGAGAAATACGCGTAGAATTAAATAAATACCGAAACACCAGAAATTTGCAATTAGACGCCGATTTAAAATAAAATAAAATACGTGAAGCCTGTTTTTCTTAGTCCGTCGAAAGTTTTTTTTTATTGATAAGAAATAAAAACTTGTTGTTTACCGTACACGAGGGTTTTATCAATTTAAAATTTATAAAACCAAACAGTTTTATTTCCAGTAAAGAAATCACATTCTGTTATCAGGCGATTTAAATTAAATATCGTCTGTCCGTCTGCTGAAGAATAAAAACATTATTTACTGAACTGAGGAATAAAAACATTTCCTATTTAACTCGGAGGATTTAAACATCGAAATAAACTTGAAATAAATTACTAGTAGGTTTCATATCTGTTTGTCTGTCTGTAACCTAGTCAGGTGATTGCAACTTAACTTGTTAATACATCCGCATTGCAATCACATCCGAAGGTGGTTTATTTTAATTTTGCGAAAGCTGCTGCAGACGCACTTACGTCCGGAAAAACACTGAAACCGCTACTATTCGTAATTATTGAATCGTTAGGGGATTTTTCAAATTATTTTGACTTTGCCCTTGGGGTTAACTCCCGCTACTCTCTGCCAGGTTGAGTGGAAAGGCAACGTCAACATAATTGAACCGATATTATACAGGGTGTGCCTACTTTACTGATACAGCATACCTCACTGTTACCGTCTATTAGGGATTTAAATAATTTTAGCATTATTTTGTTATTTTTGACGCTGTCATAGGGGACAGATACCGCTGTTGCCCTATGCCGAGTTGTTAAGCAACTCAAAACCTGAAAATTATTAACAGATAACGTGTTGTTAGGTACTCTAGCTGACAACAAATTATTTTGACGTGATTAGGGTGTGTTTTCACCATTGTTGCTTTATAGCAAGTAAGTAGGCGATTTCCAAAAATCTGCAACGCAGATTTACCGTCTTCTGTTAGCATCCAACTGCCCATCCGCTGGGTAGGGCACCGATCTGTTAGGTTTTTTTGTGAATTCGGCACGCACCGAACGCAACCAGATTTTTACCAGCCGCGGTAAATAAGCTTGCGACGTGTCGACTCTGATCAAATCGAACCTGAAGAACCAATTGCGACTAGTTTTATACCGATGCAAACCCTAGTAAAGAAGTTACATATAACTTCTTGACGCTGCACAACTTTGAAGCCTGACCGAGTTTTACGTTTCTAATTTACGTGGAGAGGAACTACGATTGCAAGTTCCGAATCGAATTACCGTCAGTTGTATCCAAGGTCATCCAGAAATACCCAGGTACAAGCTAGCCTTGTGGGGTATCCTTTTTAGAGTAATCGCACCATAGAAACCGATTGGTGATACTTGCAACCCGATCTGAAGCACCGTTGCTGAAAGACGCCTACCATCGCGACGCCTGAGGTTAAATATCATCCTGCAGTTTTCCGTATCCGTGACCGCTATACAGCAGCCGTGACGCCTTTTACTATTTCACCGGAGTTTCACCGGAGTATTTCGTGACTCCGGAGTCAGAATTTTCCGAGGGTGTGACCCCTCATTTAATAGTAAACCGAGGACGCTAAAGCGATTGCCGATAGTTTCGACGCGATATAACCAGCCCTTCCAGACTTAGGATTTTCCGACTCGTATCGTTTGTTTGATTCGACTTGAACTCGTTTTACTGACATCTTTGGGAGGTAACACAATGCCTACCGAAGAAGATAAAACCGACACACCCGTATTACCCATCGACGATGCCGCGAACGTGGATATGGGAGATATTCGGCTAAGCTGGATATATAAATTAAAAAAGGAACAAATAGATGATCAGTTAGGGAAGTTTGGTCTACCCGTAACCGGTACCGTGGAAGAGAAGAAGCGCCGTTTGGTCAAGTTTATCAAAGAAGGGTGCTCTTCGCCTAGACCAAATACCGCGCCACCTGTTTTTTCGCCGCCGTTACCACCGTTGATGATACCCCCGGTAATGAACAACCCCCTTGAACCCACCGTCAGCCTGCCACGCGTAACGACGCTCACTGAACCAGTCCGTCGGATGACAGTTAGCATCGTATGCGAAACCGTCAGAAAGTGGAATTTACACTTTAACGGAAAAACCGACGCCGTGGAGTTCCTAGAAAACTACAAGAATTCCAGGAACACGGTGACATCCCGACAACGGACTTGCTAACCGCCTTGTACGAAATTTTTCAAGGCAATGCGTTGGCCTGGTACCGTAATAACCGCGACCTGTGGTCAAGTTGGGAAGATTTCCTCTCTGACTTTAAGCAATTCTATCTACCCACTAATTACCAATCCGTCTTGGAGGACCACATCCACAACCGCCGTCAGCTGCCGAATGAGGCGGGGCGCGACTACGTCGTGGCCTTGCAAACCTTACTGCGCCGGCCAAGCGTTATATCGATTGTATGGGAATTTAAGACCGGAATACCGCCAGTATATCCGGAGGAATGACATAACCAGTCCGCGGGATCTGGTAGCTCGGATCGACGAATACGAGGCACTCTGTCTTGAGCTCGCCCCGGCGCAACCTGTTAGCCTATCCCCTGTACCTGCCGTCACCCGGAAAAAGTACGATTATGTGACTAAACCCCAGCATCCCGGTGCTAGAGATCGTACTTCCGAACGTCCGGCGCGGACATCGCCTCCGACAGTTAAGGAGCGACCAAGTACTACGCCGCGATCGGAAAGAACGCAAGAGACGCGAGAAGAGTCTCGAGCACCCACCACATCCGCAGCCGTTCCCATTGACCGAAGTACAATCTGTTGGCGTTGTGGCAAGACCGGCCACTTCCGCAGTGAATGTCGCTCACCACCCCGTCTGTTTTGTTCACGCTGCGGCCGTCAGGGCACAATGACCCGCGACTGCCAATGTAACACAGCGGAAAACTAAACCGGAACCGCACCCGTACCGAGGCCAGTTTGGTTCCGAAATATTACCGCCTCGCACCAGGAACTAGCGCCTGATCATGACAACCGCCCACATATCCCCGTACGCATTCGTAATAAGACCTTCTTCGCCCTTGTGGATACCGGCGCCGTCCGTTCGTACGTCGGTAACCAAATACATGAATTTTGTACGCGATTGGGGATTAAACCGCAAACTGTTACCGCACCCTCTGCACGATTGGCCAATGGCAACTTGGCTACCGTCACCCAAGCATATTCGCTAAAATTTACCATCGGCCGAACACAATTCGCTGAAGATCTGTTGTATCTGGAAAATCTCTCGTCCGACATTGTCCTGGGAATGGACGTAATGAGCAAGCACGACTTTCTCATCACTCCAAGAACCGCTTCCGTTTCACTGAATGGTCATGTGGTCTTGCGACCACGAGTCACGTCCGCTAGCCCGTTAGGCACAGTTTCCTTGACTCTCACTACAAGTGAGGAGCATCGCCTGCAGAACTTTCTTGATAACGAATTACCAAGTTTTCAAGAAATCCGTGGTACTACCGACCAGGTACAACACCACATCCATCTGTCGCATTCCGAACCAATCAAGCAGAGATACCGCCCACAAAATCCGAAAATGCAAGAGATCATTAACCAGGAAGTTGATGAGATGCTTAAAAATGGGATCATCGAACCATCTCACAGTCCGTGGAGTTCACCGGTAGTCATAGTCAAGAAGAAAGATGGGAAACCCCGGTTCTGTATAGACTTTCGGAAAATAAACGAAGTTACCGAAAAAGATGCATACCCGCTACCCTACATCAACCATATTCTCGACAAGTTACGCCGAGCCCGATATATCTCTAGTATCGACCTGAAACAGGGATACTGGCAGATACCTCTCTCCCGTTCCAGTAAACCCATCACCGCGTTCACCGTTCCGGGCCGTGGACTGTTCCAGTTTAGAGTAATGCCTTTTGGACTGCACTCCGCCCCCGCCACTTTCCAAAGACTACTCGACAGCATTATTGGACCCGACTTGGAACCCCACGCGTTCGTCTATCTGGATGATATAATCGTCCTAGGAGAAACGTTCGAGGAACACCTGACCAACCTGAGAGAAGTTTTTCGCCGTCTCCGAGCCGCGAACTTACAACTGAACCCTGCACAGTGTGAATTCTGTAGGAAGTCACTGAAGTATCTGGGACATGTCGTTACGTCCGAAGGAATAAATACCGATCCCGACAAGGTGGAGTCAATTCGTCAAATTCCGACGCCACGTAACGTCCGCGACGTACGCCGATTTTTAGGAGTTGCATCCTGGTACCGTCGATTTGTGCCTGCATTTTCGCAAATCGTAAACCTTCTGACGCGACTGCTAAAGAAGAATCATCGATTTAAATGGACTGCCGAGCAAGAGGAGGCCTTTAACCGTTTAAAAGGCTTTCTGACCGAGGCCCCCGTCTTGACGTGTCCGGATTTCTCTCAACCATTCACTCTGCAAACAGACGCGTCCGACCAAGGCCTTGGGGTAGCGTTAACCCAGGAAATAGAGGGTCATGACCGGGTGATAGCATACGCTAGTCGTACTCTCTCACCCGCGGAGAAAAACTATTCTGTCACAGAACGAGAATGTTTAGCGATTGTCTGGGGAGTAGAAAAGATGAGACCCTACCTAGAAGGCTACCGTTTTACCGTGCTAACCGATCACCAATCTCTCCGTTGGTTGCACTCGATCAAGAGTCCGGCAAGACGCCTCGCTCGCTGGAGTATCTTTTTGCAACAATACGATTTTGAGATTAAATACCGAAAAGGCACCTTGAACCGAGTAGCAGATGCCTTATCAAGACAACCGTTACCGGGACCGTCGTCCGCCCCAGATTCCGAGGAATTGGGAGCTCTAACTGAAACAGCTGACTGCTCCTGGTACAACCGAAAAAAGGCCGAAGTGGAAAAAAATCCCGAAGCCTTTCCAGATTATTGCATCCGAGACAACCGTCTGTTTCGCCACTTCTAGGATGCACATGACCTGACTGAGCCGGAGCTGTCTGACCCCTGGAAGCTATGCGTACCCACGTCTCTCCGTCCTACTGTATTGGCCGAAAACCATGATGCTCCGTCCGCTGGACATATGGGAATAGCCAAAACTGTGGCACGCATGGCTCACCGGTACTATTGGCCTGGTATGTTTCGCGATATCGCCAAATATGTCAGAGGATGTCTACAGTGTCAAAGGTACAAACCGTCACAACAACAGGTTGCAGGGAAAATGCAACCTTCCGCAAACCGAAACCCGTGGGAAACCGTCAGTACAGATTTGGTCGGCCCCCTGCCACGATCCAGTAAAGGGAATAATTACCTTGTGGTTTTTCAAGATCGCTTTACTAAATGGGTCCAGTGCATCGCTCCGAAGTGCTACAGCCCGTACTGTAAGTCAAGCACTGTATGACGAAGTTTTCACCCGTTTTGGTTGCCCCCGCACCCTTATAAGTGATAACGGCTCTCAGTATGATAGCCGCCTGTTCCGTCGCACCCTGGAAGAATTGGGAATACAGCACCGTTTCACTCCGCCGTATACGCCGCAAGCCAACCCCGTGGAACGAACCAATCGGACAATCAAAACCATGATCGCCCAATATTGCGAACAAGACCATCGTAAATGGGATCAAAACATCACCGATTTCCAATTGGCGATAAACAGCTCAAAACACGAGTCAACCGGATTTTCGCCTGCGTTCCTCAATTTTGGGAGAGAATTGGACTTACCCAAGTCTCTGTATCGAACTGAAACCCGACAGCAAGGGGAAGAAATAACCACCGACTCTCTCAAACCCGCTGACCTGAGTAACCGGTTAGAAAAACTGCGTGAAGTTTTTCAGCTGGTTCGAATAAACTTAGCCCGCGCGTTTTCTACACAAAGTCACTATTACAACTTGCGTAGGCGGGAATGGCGCTGCCACCGTGGCGACCGCGTTATGAAGCGAGAAAACCCGTTGTCCTCGGCCGTTCGCGGATTTGCCGCTAAACTAGCTCCGAAATTTTCCGGACCGTACACTGTCACCCGAGTCATTTCACCCGTCGTTTACGATTTGAAAAGTGATACCGGCAAGCAAGTGCGACATATCCACATAAAGGATTTAAAACCAGCCTCGCACGCGGCCCCGCCGCTCGTTAATGTGTAATTTGACTTTATGTTACAGTACTTCTTCCACATGGACAGTCCCGTACTGGAACTCCTCGGCAAGCCAGCCTCGAGTGGGAGCTGATGGAGGCCTGTACTGAATCCCCCGAGAACAACAGGAACGAGGAGGAAGTAGCCCGTTCGAGCCGTCCGGAACTACTGGAAGTAAGAAGCCGTACACCGCCCCCTTTGGTCCGTAGCCAGACGCCGATACCACCTGCCACCGACTCCGAACCCCTGCGGATGACTCGTCACGAGAGCCCATCGAAGACGCCTCAGTCTGGGTTATGGAGACGTGAGCCGTATCCGCCGCAGACATACCTACCGGTCGAGCAGGATCTCTGCTGGAGGTGTGGTTATCCGGACCACAGCAGAAACCGTTGTACGCGGAGGAGAATCCTATTCTGCTCCAGATGTGGGCTCGTGGGAATACTATCCCGCGATTGCCAGTGTAGAACCGCGGTTAGACCTCCTACCCCCACTCCGAGGGCCACCCGTCGACCGAGCCTCCCCCGCAAGACCCGGACCCAGGGGATCCTAACCGACCCGCTGTATTTGCGAAATAAGCGAGCTTGTCCCGTGTGTGACTGCCACTGCCACTACAAGGCCTGAGTTCGCCGTCTAAAAATTCCGCCGACGTTCTACATTTACCGCCGTCAATTAGCTTCACCATAGCTATCTGTTTTTTGTATTTTCAGAATGACCAGCCAAGGAGTTTTGACCGTCCAGGAATACCTTTGGCCCAGCTGGTAAGAAGCACCGAATGAAGACCCCCAGAGGTAATGACACCAGTCCCGGGAGGCTGTTTAAAATTAATTTTGTTTTTTATACTATTTTAGAATTTAGGCCTGTAAATACTAGATTAGGGAGCTTTCCGTTTTCAATTAATTTTGCCTGTTTACCTGGAGCCTCCCAGGGAGAAAAAAAAAAAAATTTATAATGAATTATTATTTTTTTTTACCGAAGTAAGAGGGGGGTGTAACGAAGTGATTTTTTCCGTTCAAGGAATGTTCAATTTTGCTTTAAATATTACCGTCACTTGGGTACACCCTGCCGCTGTATTAGTAAGTAAGTCCTGGTTTAATTAAGTTATTAATGAGTTGTTAAAAAGTCCGCTGGTAAACAAGCAATCAAGTAATTAATTGATTAATTTTCGACAATACCTCGTATAAGTAAAATTCCAGAAATATTATAAATAATGGCCGAGTCGGAAATAAAAATCATTCGTTACTAAAAATGTTAATCCTTGCCCGTTTTAATCTGTTTCTTTTTGCAACATAGTATAGAAATTGCAAGTAATGCATTTCCGGTTATCGACGCTTTGAATGAATACTTCTAATTGCATAATCCGCTTGCACTTTGCAACGAACGTCGTGTTGAGCACACGATCCCATCGTGTAAAGTCGGTGACCACCTCTCTTTTAACACGACAGATACGTCATAAAAGTTTACAAAAAGGGGAAGCACAGTCACTTCACTCTCATTCCAGCAGTAGATTCATTCCGAAATAGTCCGCATCACATCAGATCCGATCCACCTTCAGAAGTGCCAGATCGAACCAAAGCCGTCTACAGTTTCGCGCCGCCGCTCCGAATTAAATAGTAAATCCTGTCAGAACGTTATTCTGAAAATTATTTTTGGTAAGAATCCATCGTGGTCTGGTATATGTAGGGATAATAATTATCATTACTGCAAGATATATAGTACTTTACCAAACACTGTTTCTTTAGAAAAACCACTTTATAGCAGAAATATTTATGTACAGTATGTTCGGTGCCTATTTGGGCATGGGACATTTAAGTCTCATTTGTTTAAGATGAATTTGGTCGAAAATCCATTTTGCGAATGCGATGGCAGTTTAGGTGATCTGAACCACTGGCTGTTTGGCTGTCAACATAATAAAGTAGCAATAAAATTTTTAACGAACGCACTTATAAACCATGGCATGCATTTGCCACAGAACAGTACATCACTTTTATATGCCGTAGTTAGAAATGAAAGCCTAGAAACGAAATTCATTAAATTTATTAAATTGTGCAAGACAAAAATTTAGTGTTTGTATTAGGGAATTTAGATATCTAGTTGGCGTTCCTATGTAACTATCCTTTGTTAATCCACCTATTTTCCGTTGCCTACCTTGTTTGTTAGATAAAGACGTCATGACTGGCACCTTGACGTGAAGTGTGCCCCATGTACTCCTGATTGTTGTCTTATACAATTCGTGGCTGAATGGACGCAGTCCAAAGCCATCAAAAAAAAAAAAAAAAAAAAAAAAAAAAGAATCCATCGTAGTCCACTGCATTTTGCAGGTACTGCTTTCAGTTAAGTATAGATATTCAAAGGTTTTTGTGTCCGCACGTATTGTTGTATTATACTACCCAATCAAACCAGAGCTAATTAGTAATACCTCCGTTGGTCTTTTGTTTGTTAATATATGCAGCAGCCGCTGAGGTTTGTTCGCTGGGGCCACCTTAAAAGTTCCACTGCATAATAGGTTACCGGAAAACCTACGATAAATCTAATAGCCATTATATGCATCAACTGAGAGGAATTGTTCGCTAGGGCCTTCCAAACGGGTGATCTGCATAGAACTGGCTCGCGAAACGTATGTAATAACATAAGCATTAATAAATAGCTCTACGTTTGTGGCCGTAGGTTGCCGTGTATTCAAAATTCTATATAACTTAGAATATCTATAGCTAATCGATTGCCCGCCGTGCATAATTCATCCTAGTGGAAAGGTCCGTTTGTTTGTCGTACATAAAAATTCATTAATCCCACGTATCCGAAAATTCCGACGCTAAGAACACGTAAAGATTCTTGATTGCCAGCACGACTTGTTTTTATCATTTTTGAAATAATTTTATACACACTCGACTGTACAGTCGTGGAGGTTTAGAGTAAATTAATTTGTTCATTATTATCCTTAAATAAATCCGTTATTTTAAAAAGGTAAAATTCACGAGTAATTATTTCTGTCCAAGAATTTCTGATTAATCCGTTTGAGTAGGGGTTGAAGTCCTTTAGACAGACCCTCAACTTACGACCCACTGGCATTTATCTGTATCTCCATCTGTTAGCTACCCCGGATTGCTTTCCCAAATAGGAAAGCCAAAAAGTGCTGTCCTTTGCACTCAAAAGTTAAAGGGCTGGCGCCCGAGATTTCCGTATAAAAGATTACGTAAGTATCTGGAAAAGCAAGCACCATTACAGTACTAAGCATATAGATGTACTCATTATTTTATTAGAGATTGTATACAACGAGGTGAAATTAAGCTAAATTATATACCCACAACAGAACAGATAGCAGATACTTTTACTAAAGCACTGCCGGCTGTAAAATTCAAATATTTTAGGGAAAAATTAAATATTGTTGTGTGTTAGTAAAATGTTTATATTATTACAAAATTAAAGGAAGGTGTTCATATTTAACTACATAGTCTACTTGTGACTTGGTAAGACTAATGAGAAATGTCATAGTTACTGTTAAAAAAATAATAATTTTGTTTAATAATTGTAAAATATTTTTATTGAAGTATAGATATAATAGTATATTATGTTACAAGGAGTAGAAGGCGACCATTATTGTTGAGCCCAGAAGTTTGCTCAGCCGAGGCGCAAGCCGAGGCAGCAAACTGGGCGAAACACATAATGAGCCTTCTACTCCGAGCGACATATACTATTTTTTCTTCAAGCGTTAAAATCAAAAATATCAAAACTTTACTTTTGAAAAATTACATCAGGTCAAATGCGTTCAACCTTAGTAAAAAAAAATATATGTAATACTAACCATTTTATTTATCAATGAAACATGTCATAGGTGAATTTGCAATTTCAAGTATTTCAGGTGGTATGCACTGCATTTCTTCAGACATTTTCGCTTTTAAATTAAAAAAAACGGCTCGACGCGCGACGTCAACTTTTAAAATGACAGTTTATGACAAGTCATAAATTAGATTTTTAATTCGTTGCCATGGATACATTACTTCATATTTGTACTAGGAAAAAAATGAGAAATATTTGTACTAATACAATAATAGGCTCTTTCTACAGGACGTGTTGCATTATGTAATGTAAGTATTGTTATACGCTTGAAGAAAAAAACTATTATTCGTTGCATTACTTATTGCTTTCCACATAAATTCTACAAAATCTTCACACATTTTGTCTGTCACTGTAAATGTTCGACTTTTTCCCGTTTTAGATTCGGGTATCGTAATTATTAATATATTTCCTTTATCCTTTACATCATCGATAGTCGTTTGTTTTAATTCGTCCATTCGGCAGGCACCGGCGACACCAAAAATTAAGCATATCTAAAAATAAGAAAGTTAGTATTAATATTGAATGAAATTAAAATCACTATAATACCTTCCACATAAGATAATTTTGATCTGGTGCTCCAATAAAAAATTTGTTTACATCATCCCTAGTAAATATTGTTAGGCAAAACGTTAAAACACAATAGATAATATCATACCAACGTATTATCATGATATAAAAAGGTTATAAGTGACGCAATTTTATTAAATAGTAAAAAAAAATGGAAAATTTTAATTCTTAATATTAGACACTTAGCTGTCGGCTTCGGTATAACTTAACATCTCCGGATAAGGCCATTCTGGTAGACTCAGACTTCTATTTCATAGCATCCCTGCATTATTCATTCATTTCAAGTGCGAGGCACTAGCTCGCAGGAGATATAATATTTACGAACAGACTCAAACAGAACCGGAAACTATCCAAACTCGTTCAGTTACGGATCTGTATCACTTGATTAGTGGTACAGAGTTACTGAAGTGGGTGGAGTAGACTAACGAAGGGAGAGCACAATAAGCCCAGGAGGCTGCAGGGCCCTCGGTGTTTAAACAGACCTCCTAGATGGAAAAAAATCCCTGCATCATCACCCCAGAAAAAAACTGAATATTCTCGCAACTACATCAATGAAAAGGTAACTTCAAGTTCATATCATAAAATATGAAATGTAAAAAAGAAAATCCATATGGAAACATCCAAACCCATATAATACATATGATAAGAAAGGCAACCAAAATTTCTAGAATAGAAACGTGTTAATGGCGGTATTAAATGGCGGATTTAAGCGTCTCGGTGACATCTTTAAAATTATAAAATATTTTCACTTACTTTCCCAACGAAGTCCGGTAGGTATTCAATAATGTAACTGGAGCTTTCCCAAAGAATGCGAGGTATATGAAACGCCTACAGTATCATACTAGACTCCCAAAGACTATAAAAAACAGAATTTTAAATTACTGACTGTAAAAAAAAGAATTTTTAATTTCGAAGTAACTCACCAAAATCCAAATCACTCAACACAATAAACTTCCAGAATATCCTACCGCCCATTAATACAAATCTGGTAGGTATTACTAAATTTACGACCGTTCGACTTGGCAGTAAAGCAACGACAAACCTTTTTTAAATCCACGCGTGTTTAATTCAATATCGACCACGCATGACCAACGCTAACCTTTTTTATCGTACATATTATAAGTAATGTGAATTGCATACCCTTAAGTGTCCTAATTGAAATTAATATAAATTACATATTTAACTGTGGCGGCCAAAAACGCTACAGTATTATTCTTTATAGCCAAAACGCTACAGTATTATTCTTTATTTCCACAGTATGAAAATTTTAGTTGATAGTACACAGCAATCAGGCAAACTTTTTGATAAAAGCGACATAATATTCTAAAACCTTACAAAATTTTCGAGGTTAGTTGTAATAATAAGGGTGTCTCAACAAGAGCGCTGGATTTGAATTTGCTGTCATTTGGTTTGTGCGATTCGTTCCGTGTTCATTTGTTGTCAGTTGTCATGTACAAACTACGTGATTAGGGCTGACGGAGTGATTGGACCGTATTTCTTCCAAAATGCGGCTGGTCCAAAATGGGTCTGGAAATGCGCTAACTGTTAATGGTGTGCGGTATCGCGAAATGTTAACCGAGTTTTTGTGGCCCGAATTGGATCGAATTGATGTGGATGATATGTTTTTCCAACAAGACGGTGCGACCTGCCACACAGCTTTCCAAACAATGGAGTTACTGCGGACCAGGTTTCCACACCGTGTCATTTCTCGGTTTGGCGATCAAGATTGGCCACCAAGGTCTTGTGATTTAACGCCGATGGACTACTTTCTTTGGGGTTATCTGGAGGACAAGTATATCAAATTGGATAGGTTTTTGTTATTATGCTTGAATAAAGCCTAAATAAAGTCATTTATAAACAATGCATATCAAGCAAAGAAAGAGAATTGTAAAAAAGATAGGAATAGGCCTTACCCAAAAGAGAGTGATATGATTTTATTATTAATTAATTTTTGATATCAATGTCAGGGTAGAATGTAACTAGTTTATTTTGATTTATTTTTGACATCTATGTCAATGTTAGAATGACATTGGATTTAGGTTATATCGATTTTTTCATTAATGTCAATTTGACATTAAGAGGTTATGTTATTTTTTGAACGTCAATGTCAGAATAAAATTAAAACTAGGGAATTTTTAACGTCATAATATCACAATCGAACTAAAACTAGATTGTATTAATTTTTTATGGAGATTAATAATTTTTATTTAAATGTTTTATTTTTTTATTTGAATGTTATGGATTTTGTGATTTAATTCAATGCTGTATGGACATATTTATAGTCCTGCAGAGTATTTTGTTTTCACATTATTCGACAATAATAACGTTCTAAAATGTTTTCAATGATTTTCTTTGAATTCAACATAATTTATATTTGTATGGTCAGAAGTGGAACATCAATAATTATATTAGATAATTTTGTTATAATAGGGCCAGTATAAAAAAACTTAAATAAGTTTGTTTATTAGCAATGCGTCTCAAAAGAGAAAGTAGAGTAGATTACAATGGGATGTGAAAATATAGTAGAAGACATATCAGTTAATCAGTAATTTGTTTGTTATGGTTACAAAATGTTTTATTAATGTCAATAAATACAATTTTGAGTATAAGTTTTCAAGATAAAGGTAGAATTTGAATTTGACGTGATTTGGGGTCTCCCTGAAGAGCCAGATAGGCGAAAGAACATGTACATCTTCTTGGGGACATCGTTTTTTGGTTGGTGACCATAATGAATGAATTTTTGTGTTGAGTTAAAAACAATTTTTTGCCATAATTTATTTTTAGACGTTTTGAATTTTGTAATTTTTAATTCAATTTTTATCATGCATTATAGAAGATTCAATAAACTTAATAATTGTATGTTTAGAGATGAAACATCAATGTGAGACGTGAGTATATTAAATTGGATAGGTTTTTGTTATTATTGCTTGAATAAAGCCTAAATAAAGTCATTTATAAAAAATTGTCAAGTTGTTGCGGATATTTTTTGTGTTTAAAAGTTAAAAAACCGTCGAAAATTGTGATGTTGATAATCAATCAAGAGATTCTACCCACGATATGAAGTTTTTTAGTTCCCTGAAATAAAAAAAATGCAGGGTGTATGGAAACGCGGTTTCAGAAAAAATAGTATGTGTGTCATCGTAGTAAAGGCATATTTCCGAACTCCGTGTTGCTTGCGCCTCGATAAGCAATCTGCACGGTTGTCCGGGAATGTTTTAAGTTTTTCCTACTAGGCACACAATGTACTATTTAGCATCAATTCTCTTGGTAACTAGAAAATTTTTAGAAAAAGTTTATTTACATTTCTTACCTTAATTATTAACATTTTTATTAAGTTTACGATCCAAAAGTAAATAATGATTTATTCAATATATTATAATGAAATATGACAATGACAGTAGATATATTTATGAACTGTATAATATGACATATATATCCTTTTAGCCTACTGTACCACATACACAACAGTCCTCCCTTTCATAGAATTACAAGTTGAGACGTTGAACCTGCTTAATGATTCGAGAGCTTCGCCGAATTGGAACAGCAGAATCCTCCGACGGAGTCTGAAGCACAGGTACGCCAGCATTGGTTGGGGCGACATCAACAACTTTTTCAGTATTTTCCACTGTAATCCCCTCTGAGTATGGCACCTCCACGATCTGTTCTTCAGAAACTCCCATTGGTTCTTGAGTTTGTTGAATTTTGTAATTTTTGGGTCTAATTGTCAAATCCGGCAATATTATGTCCCCATAATCAGTTTCCTCCAGAAGAACGTTAGTTTTGGCTATTTGGTCTACATGTCTACGCCAAAGTTGACCGTGAACATTTATTAGGTATTTCATCGACCCCTCTCTTTTTACGATCTAACCATACTCCCATTTCTTACACTTGGAGTAGTTTTCCACACACACCAAAACACTTTTGCACACACTCGACGCGCGTTTCGCCAACCAAGTTGGCATCATCGGGAGATGATTAAAACTAAGCTTAACCTAACAATGGGACCTATTTATACCTAAAAATGCGTTACGCTTCGACGAACAATTACCGCGATAGTAACAAAAAAGGCGGGTAAAATATTTAGCTTCGTTGAAGCGTTAACGCTTGACTAACATGAAAAGCGGGCTATTTGGAATGGGCCCTCTGTCACTATTCATACTATGTTTACATTAGTTAATTTCCAAGCTTTCGAATGCATCTAGTTGTCTAGAGTTTGTTACATTTCTAATCAACCTTAAATTATTAATATCTATTTTATGATTGTTATCAAAAGCATGTTGGGCAACGCTAGACTTCTCTATTCTTCCGTATTTTAGATGAGCTATATGCTCCTTAAATCTCGTCTGAATAGAGCGTCTTGTTTGTCCTACATACTTTTGGTTGCAGTCCTTACAGCTAATTTCGTAAATCCCCGACCTTTCGTTCATTCCAATTTTATCCTTAGGGTTGCCTAAAAGTTGTTGTAGTTTATTTCCTGATCGATGGACTACCGTCATATCAATGTTGTTGAAAATTCTACTAAGACCTCGGGTAAACCGAGGTTCATATGAAATTGATACAAATTTTGAATTTTCCTTATCAATACGAAAGGTCGAAGAATTTCGAAGTGCCTCCCTAAATTTACGCTTCCTAATTAATTTATCAATCAAATTAGTAGAAAAACCATTACTCAAAGCTATATCCTTAATTAACTCTTTTTCTTTTTCAAACCTCTCTTTAGTTAGCGGAAAACTTAATAATCGACTAACCAAAAAATTAAAACTTGCCATCTTGTGTTGGTCACAATGATGAGAATCATTAGGAATATATCTAAGAGTGCTGGTTTCTTTCCTATATACATCGAATTCTAAATTATTTTCATTATTTCTAATTACTAGTACATCTAAAAATGGTAGTTGTTGTTTTCAATTTCATATGTAAAACAATCAATTCAAGGAAGCTAAATATTTTACCCGCCTTTTTTGTTACTATCGCGGTAATTGTTCGTCGAAGCGTAACGCATTTTTAGGTATAAATAGGTCTCATTGTTAGGTTAAGCTTAGTTTTAATCATCTCCCGATGATGCCAACTTGGTTGGCGAAACGCGCGTCGAGTGTGTGCAAAAGTGTTTTGGTGTGTGTGGAAAACTACTCCAAGTGTAAGTTCTACACCAAAGGTTCCAACCCCTCTTCAGGAATCCCATTTCTTATTTTTGTCATTATAATTCCTAACTCGTACTAAATCCCCGGAAAGGAATTTTTTACCCTTATAACTTTCCACTGTCTGTTTCCTGCGTATCCCTTCCATCAAATTTGGTTTAACTAAATCCAAAACAATTCTAATGTCCCGGTTAAGGAGCAGCATGCAGGGTGCGATACCAGTAGTAGCATTTGGTGTCTTCCTATAACGAAGTAGAAAATTTGATAGCTTTAAGTTAAGGTCTCCTGCATCATTCATAACCTTTCGCAATGCGTTTTTCATACTTTGAACATATCTCTCTGCTTGACTATTGCTGGCCGGATGATATGGGGCAGACAATTTATGAATAATTCCATTCGATAATATGAAATTTTTGAACTCTTGGGAAATAAATGTAGGTCCATTATCACTTTCCAATGTCACGGGAAGTCCAAAACGGGCAAAAATTTCTCTTAACACTGAAATAGTTTTGGATGCAGTGATACTGTTCATGATTGTAATTTCCGGCCACTTCGAATGCGCATCAACCACTAACAAGAAATATTTCCCCATGCAAGGTCCTGCAAAATCCACATGGATGCGATGCCGTGGTGAATCTGGGAATTCCCAAGGGTGATTTGTTAATTTAATTGGCTCTTTTTGTACATTTGACATGCCTTACACTTTTTATTTAGTTCGTCGATATCATCGTTTAATTTCGGATTGGCTCTTTTTGTACATTTGACATGCCTTACACTTTTTATTTAGTTCGTCGATATCATCGTTTAATTTCGGCCACCAAATGTAACTTCTTGCTAGCGCTTTTGTTTTCACAATACTCACATGAGCGGTATTGAGTTCACTTAGTATGCGTGGACGTAAAGATGTAGGAATGACAACTCTGGAACCATAAATCACACAACCTTGTTCTAACGAATACTCCAATTCTTTCCCCATAAAAGCCTTTTCTCTAATGCTTTTACCCAAACGTAAACATTCTTGGATTTTTGCTAGAATAGGATCCTTAAGCGTTTCCTTGGCGATTTCTTTACACACGTGATTGGTAGAACAGCCATTTGTTGCAGTTGATATGCTGTTACAGCATCACAGCTCTTGGATTCTGTATAAGGTAAAGGTAAACGAGAAGGGCATCTGCGTTGCAATGTTTGTCGGTTGCAATGTAGGAAATTTGAAAATTGAAACCTTGTAAAAATTGTGTGTAACGGAGCATCCTTGATGCAACCATGTTTGGCATTTTTTTTTCTGAACTAAAAATTGATACCAAAGGTTTATGATCAGTAAGTAGTCTAAAATTTCGGAATTAACAGTAACGGATAAAATGGTTAGTCAGATGTGTTTTATCTCGTTCTATCTCCGAGGTTAGAACGAGGTAAAACACATCTGGTGGATCAACCGGTGAATAAAGCAACTCGCCCATTGCTGTTGCTTCTTTGTCAATCTGACTGTAGTTCCTTTCAGCAAATGTCAAAGAACGTGATGCGAACGCAACTGGCCTCTCTTCCCCGTCTGGCATGGTGTGAGAAAGTACTGCTCCTATCCATAGGGACTAGTATCTGTAGCAAGAGTAAGCGGCAATTTAGGGTTGTAGGCACTTAATACTTGATCAGATATAATTTCACATTTGATAAGTTTAAAAGCTTCTGCACACTGTCTTGACCAAACAAAAGGCACATTTTTCTTAAGTAAATCATATAGTGGATGTAATTTTGTAGTCAGGTGCTCAAGGAAACGCCCATAGTAATTTACCATACCCAACCAGCTTTTCAATTGAGTAATATTTGTTGGTGTTGGTGCATTAGTTACAGCTTTAATCTTATCAGTAGTCTTCTCCAATCCTTTGTTTGAAACTTTGTGACTCAGGTAAGTATAGAAGATTTAAAAAAAACACATTTTTCCTCCTTAACACGAAGCCCCTCATTTTGTAAACGTTCCAGTACTGAACTGAGTCGTTGGCAATGTTCTTCAAAATTTTCTCCTTGAATTTTGATGTCGTCTAAAAAGACACAAACACCTGGAATACCATCCAAAGTTTTTGAAATATAACGTTGCCAGATTGCAGGAGCTACTTTCGTACCGAACATGAGCCTGTTCACCTTGTAGTCGCCCTTGATTGTTAAAATCGCCTGAATTTCAGCACTCTTCTCATTCATGGGCATATGCAAATGAGCCTCACGGATATCAAATGAAGTAAAAAATTTTCCACCGGTTAAAGTTGTTGCAAAAATATCCTCAATATTAGGAATCGGATAGTGATCATCTTTCAATAATTTATTGATGGTGGCTTTGTAATCGGCACAGAGTCTCATTGAGCCATCTTTTTCTATAATAGGCACTACAGGGGTACCCCATTCACTGTAATCCAATTTTGTGATAATACCTACTCCTTCTAGTCTATCAATCTCCTTTTCCATTTTCTCTTGTAATGCATAAGGTATTTTTCTGGCGGGAATATAAATAGGTAAAGAATTTTTCTTTAAACTTAATTTTGCCTCAAAACTTTTAATCTTTCCAACACAAGATTTGAAAACTTCAGGAACTTTTTCTTCAAAATTTGTAACCATTCTCTACCAAAAATGGCGTCGACATCCCCAGGCATAATATAAATATTGGCATCCGCCTTTTGTGTACCATACGATACTGACACGGTTGAATAACCAACTGGTCTAATAATTTTCTCCCGTATACGTTTTCAACGATAAGGTTGTTGCATAGATAACCTTCTCGGGCAGCATATTTTTGAAAACATTTTATGAAATTGAAGATACAGCAGCACCAGTGTCCAGTTCAAACTTTGTAGAAATGGGTTAAAATTCGATATAACGGAAATGTGTTAGGGAAACGGGGTTGTCACGGTAACAGTTGTCATGGTTACCAGTATCTGACAGCACCCTTCCCAAGGTGGGGAAATGATTGGTTGCAGAGTTAGGTACTCCAGAATAACGGAAATGTGATTTAGAAAAACTGTTGCTATGGAAACAATTGTGAAGGTTATCACTACATAATGGTACTTTTCCCATGGTGGGGACTCGCTTAGTTAAGGAGATAGGTACTCCAGAATATTTTGTAATTCGGGAACGTGTTACGGTATTGGGGTTAAAAAGGTTGCTATGTAAACGATTGTCAAGGTTACCAATAGCTAATTAGTTAAGGAAATGGTTTACGAAAATGTGGTTGCTGCGTTTAAACAATTGTCAAGGTTACCAATAGCTAATGGTACTACTTCCATGATGGGTACTAGCTTAGTTAGGGAGATAGGTACTCCAGAATAGTGGAGGTACTCCACAATAGTGGAGAATTACTAAAAACCAGTTACCACGGCAATGCTTACTATTGTAGTTTGAAAAGTTTAAAAGGTTTAAAACAAAAAATACAAATATTAAATCATTATATAACATAACCATGTTGGCACACCTAACCTAACGTCACGAAATCCGTATAAAGACGTTGTAATTTAATCATTTTAATATGTCATTCAATAACATAACCAAATTTCGAACCGTCGATCGGAGGCGCATTGTGAAGGAATTCTAAAAACGTTACCTTATTTCTTGATGTATTCCATGGGAAAAGTACCATTATATAATGGTACTTTCCCATTTTATATGACTGATGGTCGAGATGGTAGCGTAACTGCCTCTCATCCAAAAGTCCCGGGTTCGAATCCCGGTCGTGGCAATGGAAAATACTGTGAGAGGGATTTTTCCATTATACACAGATATTGGATGTGTGTCCCTTGTCTTTAAATGTGTAGCCCCCTCCCGCACAAGGCTCTTCTAGAGCCTTCTGGGTTAAAGGGGATGGTAATTACATGTGGTGTATTTATTTATTATAATGATAACTTTGAGAATTGTTTCCATAGCAACACTTTTTTCTAAACATCTCCGTTATTCTGGAGTACCTAACTCCTGCAACCAATCATTTCCCCACCTTGGGAATGGTACTGTCAGATACTGGTAACCATGACAACCGTTAAAAAGAAATCCGGATATGTTTAACAGCTTTTATTTAAATTTAAGTACATATCTCCTTAACTAAGCGAGTCCCCACCATGGGAAAAGTACCATTATGTAATGATAACCTTGACAATTGTTTCCATAGCAACAGTTTTTCTAAATCACATTTCCGTTATTCTGGAGTACCTAACTCTGCAACCAATCATTTCCCCACCTTGGGAATGGTACTGTCAGATACTGGTAACCATGACAATTGTTACCGTGGTAACCTCATTTCCCTAACACATTTCCGTTAAATCGAATTTGAGCCTAGAAATGTTATCCAGTTGTATTTGGAGCATTATTTTCTTGGGTTTTTTAAATTGTTCAGGTATACTCTGTCTGTCCAAAAGATAGAATTACACTCCGCCCCAAAAATGTCCGCTAAATTTGAATGGAATTTCTCTATTGGTCGTATTTATATAACCCAAATTACAATGCAACTTCAAGATTTGACTGAAAGACCGCCTCTACAAGAACTTGCGTCACACATTAAACTTTTACGTATTTTGCAACAGACCAATCAGCAATTAGCTTATGTTATGGATGGTCGCGAAACGCATTAAACGTACGAAAAACGCGAATAAATGGGGAGCCGGCCTGCACTGTCAACTGTCATGCAGTATGCACAGGTTATGAATAATCGAAATAAGATGGCTGAAGGGGGTGCAATTTCTCCACCGAGAAATCGAAAAGCAAGGCATTTTTCAGTGGAGAATAAGGAAAACATGCTGAATATCTTCAAGGCCTACGATAGGGAGAATCCGGAGAAGCCAAAAATGGAATGCGTGAAGTTCACTGCAACGGCAGCAGGTGTGAGTGACAGTGAGTGTTGCAAGTGTTTACAATATTCTTCATGAATACAAAGAAACACACCAACTCTAACCACCAAAAGTGTGCCACCGAAAGAATCATACGATAGATATTAGTAAATAAATATGTAAGTACAGTGGTGGAAACCGAAAAGTAAACGACTCAGATTTGGCTATTTTTGAGTAGTGTACATTGTGGTCATTGGAGTTTATCCAGTAAAGTAACTATGTGAAACTGTTACAGTAAATCACAAACTAAACTTTTTTGCCTGAAATAACCACATACGTTCTCTTAAGTATGTGGAAATTACTCGCAAAAGCACCTAACCTAAAAACGAATACAAACGTAAACAACCCAGCAATCGGCAGGAAATAAACAAAGTATCGTGAGTTTGCGCAGTGCGAACTTAATAAAGAAACGTCGTTTAAACTTTCGAGGGAATAAGTATTATTTTTAAGTCCAAAATTGCAAATGTATAATAGAAACTTTAATGGGAATAAACATTATAAAAATATAACATCGCTGCAGTATACAATGTAACACGTATAATAAACAAATTTTGTTGAAGCTATCACAGCTTTCATTAATTCCATCGTGTAAAACTGACTATTGCGTGGACCGTTCTGCGCTGCCATAAAATTAATGGGGCGGAGTCGAGCTCTATGTTTTGAACAGATCGAGTATAGTATGCATGTTTGTAGAGTATTCATAAAGAATTCAGAATCGCTATCACTAACAGAGTTCTCCTGTACTGGCTGTAATTGCTTTTGACTTCGTGTGGCTTGATTCCTGTTATATGTACTGACATTGATGTATCGGTTTGTTTATTAACTGTAGTCATGCAGACGTTTGCCAAATGTCCTTTTTTTCTACAGTTTAAACATTTACTATTCACATGTAAACATGCATTTGCTAAATGATTTGGATTCCCACATCTGAAACAATGTAGCTGTTTTGAAATTGATGGTTGTTGTCTTGACGTATTTGGCTTTTGCTGTTTACTATGAAAATTCTGTAGGTAATTGATTTTGAAAATTCGGAGCGGTTGACTGTAGCTGTTGAATTTCTTTGGAATATTTTTGTGCAGATTCCATAGCCAAAACTGTCGTGACACAATCAGCAAAAGCATAATTTCGTTCTTTCAATCGAATAAGTTTTTCTAACCAATGCACATTTCGTAGACCACTTATGAATTGTTGACGTAAATGAGCATTTGCAGTTGAGGCATTACAGGAAGAGCATTTGAAATTATCTTTACTAAGTTTCTTTAAATCAGCAACAAAATTTGAGATACTTTCTCCTTCTATTTGTACTCGTTTTGCAAAACGAATTTGTTCAGCAATAATACTTGGTGGAGGACGTAGATGTTCTTTCACTAAATTTACTAATTCGGAGTACTTTTTCGATTTTGGGTCATCTGGACTGGTGAGATTGCATAATAATTGTAATGTTTTAGTACCCATAGCATGAATTAACCAATTTAGTTTAGATTCCTCGACTTCCACAACTGAGCCCGTAAACTTTTTCATGCGCAAACCGGACGAAATTTGAACGCTTTGATATCATATCTTGTGTTGTTGTATCATGAGAGATATCAATATAGAATGCTTTATTCATAATAGAATGCTTTATTCATCATTCCAATACATTTGGTAGTTAAGTCAATAGAATAAAAGAGATTTTAAAACCCATACATATACATAAATTTGTAAATATACATATTAAAACAACGATAACTAATAAGATAAACGTATATAATAATAATATAATTGAAAAAATAATATATATCAGATGAGGCAAATAATCATCTTCATGCACCGCTGCTAAAATTTTGTTTACAGTTGGTGGTTTATTTCTTTCAAAAAGGGAATGGATTATACGCTTGGGAGCACTTTTAGTTCCTTCATCGATATTGTCCAAAACTGCCCTTTGTCGGTGGTACACTGTTGGTGGCTGAAGTTGGTGTGTTTGTTTGTATTCATGAAGAATATTAGAAACACTTCGATTTCATTTAATTTTAAAAAGTACACCAACGATTATTATTCTTTCTCATTGCACTTGTATGTCCTCAGTGTATCTTTATTATGATTATCACACTTAGGATTGAGAAATAATGATGCTTTTAGGGCATAAAATGCAGAGAAGAAAATCTACACGCTGTTCTACTCGTTATTTTATACATTTTTAAATACTTTCATTTGTACATAAGTAGGTAGGTATATCAAATTCTAATTTCATATAGAAGTAGAAGACAAAAGATCGTAGCAAATTAAGATAAAACTTGGCTTTAATCAGATTCAGTTATTTTTCTAACGTATCATATCCAGTGCAATACTTACGATTAATTATTCTTTGCTTGCACATGACTCACAAATATAATAATTTCACAAAACATGTCAATAAGCTTCAATCAAATTTAACTAAATTTTTAAATAGAAAACGGGTAAGATTTCTTAAAAGTTGTCTGTCAATAATACTGATTTCTGAGCAGGACAAAATGCTTTAATCCTATTGGCTCTTTTATGATATGTGATTATTAGTTTTTAGAGTCGTCTTTCTGGTAGCTACCAAGAAAATATAAATTATTCCTTATTATGTCAATTCTGTAAAATTAAATGAACACGGAAAACAAATAATGAATGTAAAAAAGCATTATTTCCCACACAGCAAAATTATATACAATTTATATACATATCATATGCCTTCTATGGATATGTATATACCCAGATGGAGTTAGTATATTTTATGTATATCTGATGGATGTGAAATTAATATACATTAAATATTGGTTTGTCGTCGACTTCCAGATTCATTCTATATCCATAGAATGTACATGCACTTATAAATAATGTAAAACGTACATCAAGTACATGATTGTATAATATATGGATATACATTAACATTACATATCCTGTACATCTAATGTATATGAAATTTACATACACAGCATATGTCGGGAGTGGGGGCGAATTAGATAATTAGAATTGAATCTAACTAAAATACTAAAATGCACCAGCCGGCAGCCGTAATTTTTATTAGTATTATAGCGGCTCCTATTTGTATGGAATTGGACCCGTCTGCGAGTGAGTTCTCGCACCATCTGTTCGCAACGGGGAAGACCAAAATCACAGCATGACAAGATATCCTGTACACGAAGTTAATTTTAAGAAATCCCGACATCATCCTATACAATTATTGTCAAAATAGAGACAATTCGGCATTGCTATTGGTCTCCAATAAAAGGATAATCATGATATTAAAATGTATTGCCTTTGGGACTTCCTAAAATAGGACATCCTCAAAAATTTCTCTAGTGATTTTACATCGTGGGATATCCAGGTATTTTAATTTGTTATCACATATCCCACTTGTGCTGTGTACTACTTATATGTAAATACATATACTTTTTTTATGAAATCATAAAATTTGGGAGTTGCTTTTAAAATTTTATAAATACGTGTAAACTGCAATTTTTTTTATATCAGTACTATTTTAAATAATATACCTTAAATAACATATTATGTATATTGATGTATGTATATACATTCAAATATATACAGGGTATATGACACTGGTGGATATACATAATATGTATGTTTAAAAATGACATTATGCAAATTCTGATATGTTATGTATATGTTACGGTAAATGTTATAAATTGGTTAATATATATAATAGCCGGTCATTATTCATATTCACCAGAAGCGTTGGTGAATATAAGAAATATTTGCAAATTATTTACTTTTACCGGTAATTTTATATAGGTAGTTTCCAAAGTAATTTGGTTAATTTAATAAATACAAGTAAATTTATTACTTTTACTAGTTTTTTTATAATCACCCATGTTTGTTCGTTAAATTACCTAATTAATAATTTGATAACAACATTGTAAGGTAAATATTTTATTATTGAATTTAAAAAACACAGTACAAGCTGGTAATTTTACAAGTATGCGAGTATATCATAGGCATGCTATAGAAAATAAAAATAAAAACCATTGTTCGTGGAGCTTAACTGAATAACTTTCCACTTAATTTTTCATACATTTATTTCCAATAAAATAATACAACTTTTGTAGACGAGTTGACATACGTGTCATCGCCACAATTATTTTTCTGTCACAATCCAAAGCCTGCGCGTAAATTAGTTTAAGATATTACGCACCAAATGGCATTGTCAAATGTACAAACATTAAACATAAACTCAAACATGCCCCCCAACTTGAAAGGGTAGACTTTCAAAACAGAAATAACAAATATAATGGATTAACATAGTAAACATTATTCTGTGTAATCTAACATTGCATACATTAAAAAAAATTGATGACTAACTTATAAGCTAGATACAAGGCACACGCACTGTACAGAGACGCACTTCTCTGCAACTACCTGCTTGGCTACTGGTCCTCCTCTAATGGTAGGGGACAGATCCTGGCACAGGAACGATTGATAAGCCCGGTTTGCGTGCGAACTGTTGCAACGCGTGCAACTCCATCTTTTCCTGGGTGTATCTCTTCAACTCGGCCCAGCCTCCATTTTAGAGGAGGTTGGTTATCCTCTTTTATTAATACTAGGGCTCCCTTTTGCAGTTGAGCGTGACTAGTTTTCCACTTAGATCTAGTCTGAAGCTCGGAAACGTATTCTTTACTCCAGCGATTCCACAAGTGCTGGACAATTTGCTGCATGTGCTGGTATAGCGACAGACGATTAATAGGAACAGTAGATAAGTCATGATCAGGAACTATTGTCAAAGGTCGGCCCACAAGGAAATGCGCAGGGGTGAGAGGGGTTAGGTCTTCAGGAGAATTAGAGAGAGCAGACAACGGTCTGGAATTTAGGATCGCCTCTACCTGAACTAGAATGGTGTAAAACTGCTCGAAAGTAAAATGGACATCCCTCATTACTCTTTTCAAATGATACTTCACACTTTTTACACCTGCCTCCCACAATCCTCCGAAATGGGGAGAATAGGGAGGAATGAACTTCCACTCAATTCCCTCTTTCTGCGACAAAAGCTCTAAATCATTGGAATTATATTTTATAAATTCGCTCAGTTCACGCAGCTCGCGACAAGCTGCCACAAAATTGGTTCCATTATCGCTGTAGATTAATACAGGTTTGCCTCGTCGGGAGGAAAACCTGCGTAGCGCAGCCATAAAGGCATCTTTAGTCAGTTCATGCACTAATTCGAGATGAACTGCTTTTACCGTAAAACAAACGAACAGGCATATGTATGCTTTTGACAACCGAAAGCCTCTACCGGATTTGCTTTTAATTGTAAACGGACCAGCATAATCAACTCCCGTGACTTCGAATGGATATTTAGGACTAAGACGCAGCTCAGGTAATGGGCCCATAATTGGGGTTACAGTACGGGCTTTAAAACGGTAGCATGTAATGCACTTTGTTGCACAACCGCTTGCCACCTACAATCCAAAATTCCTCCCTAATATTAGCCAAAACATGTCTCGGTCCTGCATGTAGTAATTTTACGTGAAAAGTTTCAATTATGAGTGTCGACAAAGTACAATCAGATGGCAGAATTATCGGGTGCTTCTTTTCAAACGAAAACTTAGCTTGCGCAAGTCTTCCGCCTACCCGCAATACTCCCGTTTCATCAATGAACGGATTCAAATTGATTATGTTGCTACCTTTGTCCAAGTTTTTATCTGCATTCAACCTGTTTATTTCCCTCGGAAATTGTTCTCTTTGAGTTATTTTTATTAACTTAAAAAATGTGTTTCGATTTTCTTGCAACGAAATTGAGCCCATCAGGCGCTCTTCTTTATTTTTAATTTTGCAATTTTCAATGAATCGAAATACCCACGAAAAAACTCGTTTTAACCTATTTAGATCTGAAAATTTCTTAAAATTGTCTTCGCCGACGTTATTAGCGCTGCGCGACTTTCTTTACGCACATCTGGTAAACCAGAACAAATTATTTTTTTATTTGGCCAATTTGTCGGGTTTTGTTTTAGCCACTGTGGCCCATGCCACCAAAGACCGCAACTTACAATTTCTTTAGGCGCGACGCCTCGCGATAGCAAGTCCGCCGGATTGTCACCGCTTGACACGTGACGCCACTGATCGCATCCAGCCAAATCTTGTAGTTCACTTACTCGGTTACTCACGAATGCTTTCAGCTTGTGCGGCTGAGTTTTCAACCAACCTAAAACGATCATCGAGTCTGACCAGAAAATGCATTCATCAAACGAGATCCTAGAAGAATCTTTTACCTTTTTCGCAAGTCTTGCAAGTATCACGGCGCCCAAGAGCTCTAATCGAGGTAATGAAACCGTTTTAAGTGGAGCCACCTTGCTCTTGGCGCACAGTAAGTTTACAGAAATTTTCCCGTTTTCGTTAACCGATTTAATAAAAATACAGCCCCCATAGGCCGCCTCCGATGCGTCACAAAACCCGTGCATTTCGACACGCTTTGGAGAATCACATAGTACGTGTCTATCTATGCGCAAATCATTCAGCGACAACAAATTGTCAGTGAATTCCTTCCACCGCATTTGTATCTGTGAAGGTACAGATTCGTCCCACGATAACTTTTCTAACCAAAGCTTTTGCAATAGGATCTTTACCACTATCACGCAAGGACCAAGCAATCCCATGGGGTCAAATATTTTAGATACTTCTGATAGTATTGTTCTCTTTGTTATTTTCACATTAGTAGAAATCCGCACGATTTTATATTGCAACAGATCGGAACTAGGACACCACATAATGCCTAACGTTTTTGCATTTTCATGCTCCCCGAACTCAATTACTCGGTTATCAGAACATTTGTCATCAACATATTGAGAACTTCACTGTTATTCGAATAAAACTTTCTTAAATCGAAACAACCCTGTTTTAATATGTCGGCTACACCCTTACAAATGTTCGCAGCATCATCTATAGTATCGGCCCCGGTCAGGAGATCATCTACATAAAAATCGTATTTGATAACGTTCGCTAAATCCGGATACCTGATACTGTTTTCCTCAGCCAACTGAAAAATGCACCGAATTGCCAAAAAGGATGCAGAAGTCGTGCCATACGTGACGGTTTTTAATTCCCATGTCTCTAGCTCGCTTTCGGGATTTTCGCGCCAAAGTACGCGTTGCAAACAGTGCTGCGCAGGATGCAGTAGTACCTGACGGTACATTTTAGCAACGTCAGCCGCAACAACATATTTATGCTTCCTGAACCGCAATAATATACTAAATAAATCATGCTGAATAGTTGGGCCAGCAATCTGCAAATGATTTAATGAAAATCCTGAGGACGTCGGAGCAGAACCATCAAATACCACGCGAAGCTTTGTCGTTAAGCTGTCTTCACGTAGAACACCCGCATGAGGCATGTAGTAACATAGCTCGTCCTCTGAAACCTTTACTTTTTCCATATGCCCAAGTTGAGCATATTCCCGCATAAAATCAACGTACATTTTTTTAAATTCAGGCCTTTTCGCAAACTTAGACTCAAGAGACAAAAATCGCTTACTTGCTCCTTTAAAAGATTCACCTAATTTAGATACCGGTACTTTCAATGGCAGCGAAACCACAAACCGCCCCTCTGAATCACGCGTAGTTGTCTTAACGAAATGTTGCTCGCATACGTTTTCATCATCGGACCACGACGGTTTTATGTCAGTTTCCTCCAGTTCCCAAAACCTTTGCAAATCAACCTGTACCTCAGAAAATTCGCGCGTACCCTCGGTATACTCCAAATTTTGAGAAAAATAACAATCTACCTCGGAAGCTCGTGTTTTTTGCCATATCGGGCCTTTTTCTAGCGTAATCATACCAACACAAATAATGTCATAATACAGATCAGCCCCAATGAGCATATCAACCATATTTGATTCATAAAATGTAGCATCAGCCAATCTCACATTTCGCGGAATTTCCAACTCGCCGGGATTAACCCCCTCCTGTGGCAAACATCCGGTTATAATATCAAGCACAAAACAATGCAAATCGGCCTCATAATTTCCCTGAACAGCCTGTAGTCTCACCTTACACTTGCTACGAATGCTTGAGGCTCTCTGATTTAAACCTCGAATCAAAAACTTAATTTTTTCGGTAGGTAACCGTAATTTCTCGCACAAACCTAGCGTAATAAAGCTAGACTGTGAACCATTGTCCAACAGCGCGCGTATTATGTGTGATCCGCCATCTTTATCAAATACTTTAACTTGAACTGTTGAAAGAAACACGCGACTAACACCGCTGCATGCTGATAAAGCGACTGTGTCTACAGGTTTTTTAACTACACCATTTTCCGGGATTGTAGCTATATTTGAATCACCTGGAACGTTTTGCACCTCCCCCGTATTCACGCTATTTTCCCTAGAGGTCCGCCAAGATACGCTGTTTTCAAAATTTGCACTATGCAATAAAACGTGATGCTTTTCATTACATCTTTCACACGTTTTCAATCTGCACACTCTGCTGAAATGCCCCCTCTTTAAACAGTTTAAGCATAAACGTAAATACCTTGCTTTGGCTAACCTATCATTGACATTCAGTTTCGCAAATTTATCACAAGTCGATATAGTGTGCCTTCCGCTGCACATAGCGCATCTTATGTCTCGTTGGTCCCCTGTAGATACAAAACCTCGCGAACTACCCCGAGTGTCATCTCGCGAGCCCGAGCCCGAGCTACGCTTAACGTCGCTTTGCGCTATCGCCTCTAACACCTCTGCACGCCCCTTCAGAAAAATTTTAAAGTCTTCAAACGACGGATGCGAATTTTCCGATTTGTAATTTTCCCAGTTTTTTAATGTGACATTGTCTAATCTGGAAACGACTAGATATATTAATAACGTGTCCCAGTGTTCAACGGGTTCTTTTAACTGTTCCAAAGCCCTAAGATTTTTAGTGACGTCATCGAGAATCTTTCGAATACCCGTTGCGGATTCTTTATGCATTTGTTCCAGATTGAACAATGCACGCACATGGTTCTGCACTAGCAACCTATCGCTATTATATCTCTCTAAAAGTGCATTCCATGCTACGTCATAATTAGCTTCAGACAATTCGAGCGATTTTATAACCTGAGCTGCGTCTCCTTCTAAGCTTGCACGAAGGTAATGAAATTTTTGCACTCCGGAAAGCATACTATTTTTATGTATCAATGATTGAAAAATATCACGAAATTCAAGCCAATTTTGATACGAGCCACTATACTTTGGTAGTGAAATCGTCGGCAAAAGTACATTAGACAGCTGACTACTTGTCGCAGCCTGCGTCTGAGCGAGTAAGGCTTTAGCAGGAGAGATCTGAGGGGAATGGCCATCATCATTTATAATTTTTCGAGCCAAGGCGATATTTAAAAAATAGTTATTATCAAACAACTCTCTCTCTTTTATTTGATTTTCCGATTCACTAGGATCGTCCGTGCATTCCTCTATTTCCGACTGAACCTGATCAAAATCTACTTTACAGTCTTCTAAATTTGCGACTCTTTCCTTTAATTCAATTAATCTAATTCAACCAATTCTTTTTTCGCCTGTACACGATCTATAAACTTTGAAAATAAGGTCAATTTACCTTTACAAGTTCCTCTCCTTTTAACTAGCTGGGCCAAATCCATTTTCTTACGTAACTTTACAGTAGTTTATACGTGAAACAATGCAAATAATATTTAACAAGGGAACCCTAAATACAGACGGATATGCGAGGTATTCAAAAAATAGGAACTGCGCTGGCCAAGGTACAGTGGACCGCTACAACTTACCTCGCTTCTTCTCGCACTGCCGCCGTCCTACCTCGTCCGAATACTGGTTGTTTGCCTGGTCCGCTCTGCACAATGCACAAATGCAAAAATCATATGCTGCCGGCCGGTCTTCTTTGACGCCGCTTAGCCCTACGTTCTTCTTGTCACCAAAACAAACAGGAACCAGTGGAACTGTTATCGAACCCAGGAGATGCTGTAAAAGTAGTTTTAAGCAAAAGATCCCAATTAGACATAAGCACACAAGCTAAGGCTTGCATGGTGTATGTGGAACATCTGTTCCATGTACACCATTTTTTTATCAAAAATATGTCGAATTTCAAGTCAGTTCCTAAACCCAAAATTCCTTCTTTTTGCCTGATATGCATGAATCCATGCATATCAGGATTTTTTATAAAATTTATAAGACGATTTCCAGTACAGTTTCCAAAATTCCCTTTATCTTTTTCGGCCCATATCTCATGTTTGAACGAACGCATCCAGGCACGATGCAGCATGTAGAGACGACCAAGGACATGCATTGTCCTCAGCCAGTACCGATTCTTCGAAGGACGGACTGCGCCACTACAATGATCATAGCGCAGATGATCATTGTCATAAGCCGGTCTAACAGATCACAGGAATACTCCACAAAGGCGCGAGAGTGAATCTACCGTAGATCAGTAGCTCTTGATCTGATCTATCATAGACTGATCCACCTTCGTGGTCGCACTGATCTACGGACCCATAGGTTCACTCTACCCTCGCGTTCTGGAATTCCTAGTGAGTCCGTGACCTACGGCTTCCAAGGATGGTTGAGCTGGCCTCGCCTACCCATTGGTCATCGTCTCTACCGGGATCGTGTCTGATAGCACCATTTTGAAATTTTAGGAACTGAATAAAAATTGGAAATAGCGGAATTTTGCGACGCCACGTGGCGATGTGAAGTGGTCTCGGGTCATTTCCATATCTATAGTGGGAGACCTTCCAATGATCTCGCAAAATGGAAATCCGGTATTTTTGATCAAATCAAGCCAGGATAAGCCTCAGTGCGGTACGCACGGGTACCGGGGCACTTCTCCATTATTACCAGGTGACCGCCTTGTGAGATAGCATTCGAAGAGATTTCCCCTTTCTGAAATATCCACAGACGTCTAACGGCATATACCCCTTTTGGAGAATATTACCTTAAATTTTTAGTCTATAATTCTAACAGTAAATCTATAAAACCCACTCACTAAATTGCCAGTCACGTCCATGTAATAATTCTCTTTCGGCAATCGATCACTCGTCTTTAAGCGCGGCCGTCGCGGTCGCTGACCCCTTGTGGGGGTATCGTGGTTATGGTGGCAGACCTTGCTAGGTGAGGCTCTATATGTACTATGATGATTGTTTAATATATACCCTTATTTATTATCCATGTCTTCTTATTGCGTTCTAGTATTAGTCTAGTATCTGTGTTGACCCCATAGCTAACGACCCTCGCAATTGCGTCGGTTTGACCATTCGGCTGAGCCAAAGAAGAGTGAACGAGCAAGACCTGTCTGGGCAGGTGTCAGAAGTGAATTGTGTATTGTGCAAAGTGTTTAGCTAGTGTTGTATCTTTAGTTCAGGACGTTGCGAAGCCTGTATACGAGGAAGCATTCATTGTCGACAGTTGCCGTTAATCTATCGATTTCGAGACTTCGATATATTAAGGGTTTGCCACGACCTGCGTTGAATTCAACGGCCAAGAGTTAAATCAGATGTGGTGATAGCGATTAATTGACTTAATACGAATATCGGTCGTTCCCTCCCTCTATCACTGGTTATAACGAATGGTTAACTAACGTTGACACAGCCTTAGCAAATTAGTTTAGTTATGAAACGTTGATATGGCGCCCAACGTGGGGCTGTGCTTCGGTTGACCTCATCTCTTGCATGAATCGTAGTCATGAACGACAATCCTTTGATATCTTCGACCCCTAGTGGCTTCTACGAGCAAGAGACCGGGTTGATGGAAGATTCCTCCGTAGTGCCGGAGCGGCAGCCCGAACTGATCAGTAATGTTTCTCCCTCGTTGAGGACCCCTGAAAATCCTCCATCAATGGAAGATCTATTCGCCAAGATGGCGCAAACTTTTGTAAACGCTATGCAAGACGCAGCACAGTGCACAACTTCTACCTATGACCGACCACGTAGTCCTAACGTGGAATATCATGGCTTAGATCATGAGAGTCCCGAAACTTTCATCCGAAATTTCGAGGACTATTGCCACAGAGCAAGAATTAATAACAGTACAGACCGATTCCATTTAATAACTGAGCAACTAAAAGGAGAAGCCCGAAAATGGTTTGATCAATATCGAACTCTCATTACTTCGTACGAAGTATTCATTGAACGTTTCCGCAATAGATTTGATTCAGGCGATATCTACACCCAGGCAATCACAAAACTTTATGGAGAGATGCAGCATGCAGGTGATTCATCAGCGGTATTCATTACCAAGAAAATATGTCTTTTTAATAGGGTCGACCCCTTCAAACCGGAAGCTCTGAAGGCCAGTATCATACTGGACCAACTCAGACCGGAGATACGTTCTCGCTTACGCGGAACACATATTTTTAACACTGAGTCACTTGTATCGATAGCATCTAGGGTAGAGCGAGATATAGCTGATGAAGGATCTGCGGCACGTTCAATCGAAACCAAATCTAAAGCAAAATCAAATCAAAATTATAATCAACCATCTTCTGGCAACTCCTATAATGGCCGTGTTTGGCATACTCCCCAAAGTGAGAATAACAATAGAGACACTCAAGACGTCAGGAACCGACAAGTCCATTTCCAAGAGCAGGCAACCTCTAGCAATCAAAACCGTCCAAATTCCAACAACCAGAAAATTCCTCCTACACCATGTCGATTCTGTCCTGATGTCCAATGGCATTACCATTCCGATTGTCCAAACAATCCTTATAAGAGACGACAACAGGGAAACTTCTCAGGGGTTCGGGAACAGGGCAATTCCCGCAATCCACCTCCAGTCGGCCCTACGAGTACGCCTCGTCGTCAATAGACCTATCCCAAACTATAAACCCATTTGACCACTTACCTGACCTGACGTCAGAATACCCAGAATATGCCAAAGACCCTGCCAACTTTCAACCTATAATCCTATCAGAAGCCATTAACCATTTATCAAATTTTTATCCTTTGCCTCGAATCAAAATTATCGTTAATAATAAACTTGTGTTCGCACTTCTTGATACCGGTGCTACAAGGAATATCATTCATCCGCAATTTCTCTCATCGATGAATAATCTATCAGATCCTCAAACTTTCGCTCTTGCTTGTGGCGATCAAGTTATTGATTCGCAAGGCACTACTTCTCTAGACATCTTTATATCGGATGTTCGTTTCCATGTACCATTTCAAGTTATCGAAGAACTGAACGAAGGAATCATATTAGGAGCTCCATTCCTTTATTCTCAACATGTCGTATTTGACTATCACAGGAAATGTGTGTATGTGGGAATAGACAGACGTATAACCGTGTTCTGGAATCAGGCAACCGATAGAGCATCCAATGAAGAATTGCCGGAAACCCTCAAAATTTCTAACTCAATTTTCAATTCACTTTTCAAAGAATTTTCTGATCTATTTACGGTGGAATTGACTCAAGCAACCACCGTAAGTGTTAAACACAAAATTATCGTTAAGGACCATCGTCCATTCAATGTAAAGCCATATCCCATGTCGCCTAGTAAAAAGAAGATCATGTATGATCAAATAGAGGAAATGTTAAAAGCCGGTGTTATTGAATCAAGCACATCACCATATAGTTCACCCCCAGTCATCATTGAGAGACAAGATAAGAAACCGCGTTTCTGTATCGACTATCGTAGATTAAACGAAGTAACGCTTGACGAAGCCTCTGTTTTACCAAAAATCTATGAAAGTATCAAGGACCTGGGGAAAGCTACAGTATTTACTGTACTTGATTTGAAGAGCGGATATTGGCAAATTCCTTTAGATGATTCATCCAAAATTTACACAGCGTTTACTACTCATGATGGAGCTGCCTATCAATTCAATGTTATGCCGTTCGGCTTGAAGACTGCCCCGTGCACATTCCAAAAATTCATGGCCAAAGATGTTCTAACAGGATATTTGCACCATTTCTGTAAAGTCTATTTAGACGACATCATCATTTATAGTGAAGATTTGGAAGGACATGTGGAGCACCTCAGGTTGATTTTTGAACGACTACGGCTACATAACTTGAAGGTTTCTCCGGATAAGTGTGTAATCGCTACTAATGAGATTACCTATCTTGGGCATCAGATTACTTTAGATACCACTAGACCACTTGATAAACATAAATTGCAGCTTCAGAACTATCCTGTTCCTAACAATAAACGACAACTTCAGAGTTTTCTCGGTCTATGCAACTGGGTAAGAGAATACATCCCTAATGCAGCCCTCATTACCAAGCCGCTAACCAGACTACTCGCGAACGACGTCCGCTATAAATGGACAAAGGAGGCCCAGAACGCATTTATGAATATTAAGCAGATCTTAGCAGAACCCTTGGAACTTCATAGACCAGATTTGGACAAAACTTTTATTCTTCAGACGGATGCTAGTCTACTAGGCATGGCAGCAGTTTTATATCAGTTCGGCGATGGAGGTGAAAGACATATTATATCTTATGCAAGTCATACCTTGTCTCCTACAGAGAGAAAATATCACATAAACGAGCTAGAATGCCTAAGTGTGGTTACTTACGTTAAGCGATATAAGATTTACTTAGCAGACAAACCTTTCATCGTCCGAACTGATAATAGGGCTCTCCTGTGGTTGGATAAGCACCGAGATGAGAAAACGAAGTTTACAAGATGGTCGTTGTTGTTGCAAGAATATTCTTTCAAAATTGAACACTGTCCAGGCAAAGAAAATCTTTTGGCCGATTATCTCAGTAGGAATCCTCAAAATTCAAGTTTGGAGCATCTCGATGAAGAGCGAATGTTTCCGCCTAAATTCAAATCAAAAGAAAATATTTTGGCTATCACCCATTTGGAACTTTATCAATCAATTATAGAAAGTCAACAGGATTCTACGAACATCAGGGAGAAAGTTAGTCGTTGGATTGAACTCAGTCAACGAACTATAAATGAGAGATCGGTTAAAGACCAGAAATTTTACTCAACTCATCAAGTGAGAAATGGCATACTTATGAGATTGATTTCAGACAAAATTTATTTAGTGGTTCCTAAACGTAAGATCAAAGAAACTATTTCACATTTTCACGACAAGACTGGTGTCGGCCATCCAGGAAGAGATGAAACCTTTCGGACCATATCTAGAACTTATTATTTTAACAACATGTCCAGGCTAGTAGGCCAATATATTCAAAATTGTTTAGTGTGCAAATCTGTTAAAGGACGACAAGTGCAGCCGGAAGCCCCATTACGGTGTCATGAACCTCAATACCCTTTTGAGGTGATCAGTATGGATATCTTGGGACCATACAAACGCGCTAAGGACACTGGTAATCGATTTATAGTCATGACGGTCGATCTATTTACTAAGTGGACCGAAGCGCAAGCTTTCGTAAAGGTGAATGGTGAAACTTTAGTTCGATTTCTGGAGGAGCACTGGATATCTCGGTTTGGCTTGCCGAAGACTATCATATCAGATCAAGGAGGACATTTCCAAAGTGGATGGTATACTCAGTTTAGTAAACGCAACCATATTCAAAATTTCTATACGCCCATTTATCATCAACAAGCAAATCCAATAGAAAGACAGGTGCAAGAAGCCAAGAAAATTTTAAAATCTCTTATGTTCAATCAGGCAACAGACACATGGGATATGTACATTGTACAAATGCTTTACAACCTTAGAACTAGAAAGAACGCTTCCACAGGATATACCCCAAGCTTTGCAGTTCTAGGCTACGAACTAGCAGAAGCAGGCGACTGGCAGATAGAAAGCTATTTTCAAGAAAGGCAACCCACATTAACCAGACCAGCTATCGTTCAAAATATAAGTCAAAATTCACAGCAGTATAGACAAAAATACGCCCCTAAGGAAGCAGTCACTCCTATTGTTTTAAAAGTTGGAGACAGAGTTATGGCTAAAAATATGCGTAAAGATAAACAGGCATTTATACCATCGTGGACTGGGCCACATAGGGTGACAGAGAAAGTGTCAAATGAGGTTTATATTATCCAGAAAGACCAACATCTATCCCGATTACATGTGAACGATCTGAGACTTGTGAAACCAACGGAGGAAGTAGGATTCGCATCCAGTGAAGACGATTCCGATGACTCTTCAGTGGGAGATCCGCACGATGGACCAGAGCATTCCAATGATCCAATTCCCGTCCAAGTCCAAATTCATACCCCTAATACAGCCAGCGTAGCTGTCTCGAATGTAAGGAGGCATCCTGCGTCGAAGCAGACAAAGGGTAGCGTTTCCGAAGGGCCGGAAACCAGTTCGCAAGCAGCTTCGCATGCTGATATTTCCATTCATGATCCAGATCCTTCCACACTAGTACATGACCAAAATTCTATTCGAACCAATGATTCCAAGCAAACCACTGACCAGACTATTCCGCTTACAGAGGGTTCCTCTGAAGCAAATATCCTTTCTGAAAATATTCCACAAAATTCCTGTAATCCTTTCAATCTCGAGAGAGAGCGAAGACTCATAATTCCTTTGACAAATGTTAAACAACCAAATTTAAGTTGTATTTCTAAAGACGTTCCATAGAGAAGTCTCTCCTTTCGCTGTCCACACGCGAGGAGAAAATAAGAGTGATGAGATTATGTCCAGAAATTTTAAAGTCCAAATTTACAGTCGGATACTGCGGTATCCTTTGTTTCAATTTTAACTAATACGTACTGATTTATGTTCACAGCCTGAACATAAATAGATGCATGCTGATCCTATCCTGAGATCCAAACCATAAATTCCCAATGCAATGATTCACCAGTCCCAATGGTATGTTGGCAGATTCCAGACGAACGAGCCAAGCAGTGGAGTGTAGCATTCTCCAAGAGGATGGACTCCCAAGACAGAAGACGAAGACGAAGACAGAAGACGAAGATCGAAGAGCAAGACAGAAGATTCAGAAAACAGTGCATAAAGACACTATCATGTTTTCCATATATGTTCATTCGATAATTATGTTAAGTCCACTTTTGACCAATAATCCTATAAATTACCAAAGATATGATCCATTTACTTTTAAAACCTATGAGGCCAATAATTTTATAAATTCCTATGTTAATGTCCAACTACCTTTCGGCCAAGAATTGTATAAATTATCCTAAGTGTTATATCTATGTAAACCATACCACCACCACCATATTCCCACAAGAGTCGTTAATAAATCCTATGATCCATATATCCATTCCTTTTATTTATTTCCTGATGGAAGTAATTAATTTAAAAAAATATTATTATTAAGTAATCTTAAGCAGTGACACAGTGTAATAGTGATCGATTCCAAAAGACGAATTTTCAAAAGGAGGGGAGTGTTATCGAACCCAGGAGATGCTGTAAAAGTAGTTTTAAGCAAAAGATCCCAATTAGACATAAGCACACAAGCTAAGGCTTGAATGGTGTATGTGGAACATCTGTTCCATGTACACCATTTTTTTATCAAAAATATGTCGAATTTCAAGTCAGTTCCTAAACCCAAAATTCCTTCTTTTTGCCTGATATGCATGAATCCATGCATATCAGGATTTTTTATAAAATTTATAAGACGATTTTCAGTACAGTTTCCAAAATTCCCTTTATCTTTTTCGGCCCATATCTCATGTTTGAACGAACGCATCCAGGCACGATGCAGCATGTAGAGACGACCAAGGACATGCATTGTCCTCAGCCAGTACCGATTCCTCGAAGGACGGACTGCGCCACTACAATGATCATAGCGCAGATGATCATTGTCATAAGCCGGTCTAACAGATCACAGGAATACTCCACAAAGGCGCGAGAGTGAATCTACCGTAGATCAGTAGCTCTTGATCTGATCTATCATAGACTGATCCACCTTCGTGGTCGCACTGATCTACGGACCCATAGGTTCACTCTACCCTCGCGTTCTGGAATTCCTAGTGAGTCCGTGACCTACGGCTTCCAAGGATGGTTGAGCTGGCCTCGCCTACCCATTGGTCATCGTCTCTGATAGCACCATTTTGAAATTTTAGGAACTGAATAAAAATTGGAAATAGCGGAATTTTGCGACGCCACGTGGCGATGTGAAGTGGTCTCGGGTCATTTCCATATCTATAGTGGGAGACCTCCCAATGATCTCGCAAAATGGAAATCCGGTATTTTTGATCAAATCAAGCCAGGATAAGCCTCAGTGCGGTACGCACGGGTACCGGGGCACTTCTCCATTATTACCAGGTGACCGCCTTGTGAGATAGCATTCGAAGAGATTTCCCCTTTCTGAAATATCCACAGACGTCTAACGGCATATACCCCTTTTGGAGAATATTACCTTAAATTTTTAGTCTATAATTCTAACAGTAAATCTATAAAACCCACTCACTAAATTGCCAGTCACGTCCATGTAATAATTCTCTTTCGGCAATCGATCACTCGTCTTTAAGCGCGGCCGTCGCGGTCGCTGACCCCTTGTGGGGGTATCGTGGTTATGGTGGCAGACCTTGCTAGATGAGGCTCTATATGTACTATGATGATTGTTTAATATATACCCTTATTTATTATCCATGTCTTCTTATTGCGTTCTAGTATTAGTCTAGTATCTGTGTTGACCCCATAGCTAACGACCCTCGCAATTGCGTCGGTTTGACCATTCGGCTGAGCCAAAGAAGAGTGAACGAGCAAGACCTGTCTGGGCAGGTGTCAGAAGTGAATTGTGTATTGTGCAAAGTGTTTAGCTAGTGTTGTATCTTTAGTTCAGGACGTTGCGAAGCCTGTATACGAGGAAGCATTCATTGTCGACAGTTGCCGTTAATCTATCGATTTCGAGACTTCGATATATTAAGGGTTTGCCACGACCTGCGTTGAATTCAACGGCCAAGAGTTAAATCAGATGTGGTGATAGCGATTAATTGACTTAATACGAATATCGGTCGTTCCCTCCCACTATCACTGGTTATAACGAATGGTTAACTAACGTTGACACAGCCTTAGCAAATTAGTTTAGTTATTAAACGTTGATAGAACCACGCTCTGCTACCAATGTTCGTGGAGCTTAACTGAATAACTTTCCACTTAATTTTTCATACATTTATTTCCAATAAAATAATACAACTTTTGTAGATGAGTTGACATACGTGCGTCATCGCCACATTTATTTTTCTGTCACAATCCAAAGCCTGCGCGTAAATTAGTTTAAGATATTACGCACCAAATGGCATTGTCAAATGTACAAACATTAAACATAAACTCAAACAACCATTTTAAATAAATATTAGATAAATGATGAGTACCTATTACAAATTGGAAATTTTAAAAATACCTAAGGTGAACGATTTCATTTTGAAACAGAAAACTATGTCCAAAGTAGAACAATACATAGGCAACAAAATACGTGGAGTGTAGGTAATTTGACAAATAACACTTCTGAATTAACATTAACTAGTAGTAATTAACAAAATAAGCAAATCAATTGTAGTTTGCCAATTTGCTACAAAACAAAATGTACTATTATTTCCTATTATTTATTATGGCATGCTAAACTATTGTGACATTTGGAGTTACATAGCTTTTTATTTTTCTTGCATTTGCATTTGTCTGAATTGCATTTTCCCTTGCATGCATATCGCTGATACCCCTGACCACCAGACAGAGATAATTTCCTAACACATTCTCGAAGAGACACGCTCAGATTTGGAACGTTGTCTATCGAAATAAATTGTTCTTCGCAAGTTGTAAATTGGTTTCTGGTATACAATTGCGACAATCGACCTATTTTTGTCCCTAGCTGATAAAGTTCATCATTTTGAACTTCTAATATTACTGCTAACATATTTCGTGGATCGCTTCTTGCTCTATCAACATCCGGTACTCGTAACTTTACTGTGTCGCCCACTTTACCAGGAGGAAATTTTAGATTTGAAATTTTCTGCATCTTCTTTGCTTGTGCTTCTAGACCTTCCTTGGCGCTTGCTCGTTTCTTCTTAACAGCTCCTTGTCTATTTATAATGGCAGACATAGTTGAAGGACCTGCAATATTTTCATATGGACGTCCGTTAGAAGGTGTTCTGTTGCTCTCTGAACCCGTGCCGTCTACAGCAATATTGTTGTCTGAAACATCCTCATGGTTCACTGTTTCAATTAGGACCTGAAGGTCTTCTTCAGTGTTAACTTTTTCTAGGGCATCATTGGGAAGAGAAGATGTTTTTAAACCTACTTTCACAGGTGAGCCAAACATTGCTTCATATGGGCTACACTTGATGCCCTCATGAAAGGCTCTATTTTTCATCAGCTGTACAAAGCGCAATCCCTCAGACCACTTATTAGTTTGATTGCTTTCCAACCAAGAACTAAGCATGTTCTCTATGTCTTGATTTGCACGGTCGACAGAACCTTGGGATTGGCTATGTCTAGGTTTACCATGAACGATCTTAAGCTCTTGCCACATTGAAGACGCCTCTTCTATGATTCGGTTGCTGAATTCCCGGCCATTGTCACTCTGTAACACACTAGGGGCTCCAAATATAGTAAAAATGTCAATTAATACATGCGCAACTTCTTCCGCACGCTTACTTTTTAGCGCACGCAATTGCACAAATTTTGTTAGATGATCTTGATACACAAGTATAAATTTAAAGTTATGATCTGACTGAGATTGCATATCGATTAAATCTACTTGGCACCTTGAATTCATTTCTTGAAACACCATTGGCCTAACTACAAGTCCTTTTTTGGGTACCTTGGATTTTTTCTGGCAACTTTCACATAAATTTAAATAAATCATCACTTCCTCGGTAGTAATATTTTTGTACTTCTTTTGCAATTCTTTTAACATCCTGTTTCGTCCGCCATGACCTATCGCGATATGTGCTTCATGAATTAAAGTAAAAAGTTCCTCAGTGTGTACGTAAAATCTAATGCCAGAACTCTCTTCATTTACAGGATAAATAAGTTTGTCAACATCACCTACCCTCATAATATCATATCGTTTTAGTCTTTGATAGTTCTCCGGTTTTTTGCCACTAGTTTTGGATTTACTTTCCTTCACTTTGTTTACTAAATCACGGTATTTTTCCTTACTAAGAAAACTACTGTTTTGTTTTTTATTCCTCATAATTTTTGACAACTTAGAAGTAAATCGTTCAAGCATACACTCAGACATTGTGTAAATTACAGAAGAACACGGGATGGGCTAGGAAAATACGTCCGAATGACATAAATACAGCTTAACTACTAAAATAAGAACTAAAGAAAGCAGCAAGTAGACCAAGTCGATTCCTGTTTGCAATGTTATTTATTACTCTTTGCCTAGGTAGAAATTGAGCAGTACGCATAGGGCTCTCCGTGCTGACTGTTATCATTTGAGGCCATAAATTGGCACATGGTGCACGAATGTACACTTTGAGTACTGTGTACTTTCTAACTGTACTCAGTTATTGTTCCTGATCCTATTCATCGGATCCATCATTTAAGCTACGCTGATGGGCAGCAATAACTCCGAAACACGTGTCTGAAGCTGCATCTTGTTTCACTTTCGGGGTCTGCGGCACTATTAATTTTTCTTGTTATTTATTACATTGACCTGTCTGTATTGGATGTTGGATACTTTGTATATTCACCAGTGAATGTGATAAATTAAACAAAATTTTAAGCTGTTTATTACATTTACCACTACGTACTAGCTATTATATATAATTGCCGGTTACTGTAATAAATTTAAAGAAATTTCTTACATTCACCACATTTACTGGTGGTTATAAATAATTACCGGTTATTATGCATAATTCCCGCATTATTTACTTTTACCGTAACATATATACTATGAATATACATATCCACAAAATGTTATGTGGTTTGTAATCCAAACTTAAGAGCAAATTACAAAACGGTATGAAAACAGTTGCGACCGGAGTGGGCGTGGCTTTGGCATGGGAACCGGATTCCAATTTTATTTTTACCGCGCTTGCGCAGTTCTGAAATTTAAGCCCAGGAGTTTCTACGTTCGTTTGTTCTATTCATAATAAATTATGTTCATTTGTCAGGCAGGCTGTACGTTTATGCATTCGGTGTAAAGGTAAGTTCATGCACTCGCGATTTGCGATTAGCGATTCTACAACGAAAAATAATGTTCGTTCGTGCACAAACGCGGAAACTAGTTACTTTTAAATTTCAAAGAGACTTGTCATGTCAGACTTATTTCTGTTGTTGCTGTTAACCAAAAAATTACACATACAAGAAAAAACGAAAAAACCTCTTGATAACAAGTAAATACCATTGTTTAAATGTTATTTGTGGCATTTCATAAATTATTTCTTTCCTTTCTTTTTTTTGGGATTTATTACCACATTCCTTGAGATTCCTATCCAAAAAAATTCGATTTATCTAAAAAATATTCAAATTAACCAGTTTAAAACTGGAAAAAACCTCTACGCCTTTGACGTAATGTCCGAGGATCAGTTAGAGGGTGTTTTTTGACAACTAATAGGAATTAAACTAATACAAAAATACTGCGCTGACGTTTCGGAAACTATATCTGTTTCCTTTTTGAAAGTTTAGGCTTTAAATTTTTTATGTAACGTGTAGAATAACACGGCATAACATAAAATTGTTTATATCATTTCCATAGATACTTACCATAGAAATGTTGAAAAATATAACTAAATAATATTAATTTTATTGAGTTCTTCTCTCAACATTGGTAACCAAGTTGAACAAAATTCTACCGAACAATTTGATACGCATTTATCTTCATTAAGTAAAATTATTGCAGATTCTTTGATTTTTCTTTTTTTGGTCAAAATTTTTGCTGAATCCCATTTTATCCTGTGATCGTTTTCCTAAGCATGTTCACAGGATAAAATGGTCGGTGGCGTCGAAAAAAAGGGTAGTACCTTTTTCGGACTCGCGAGGTTCACTTTAGTCTAATAATAATAATAATAATATATGTTTATTTACCAAATTACTTTTACACAATAAATTCTTAATACAAATTTCAATAAACATGTGGAGAGAATCTCACAAAATACATTGTATTGAATGTGAGGAAACCGTCGAGTGAAGGAACCGTACCTTCACTCAACGGTTCCATACTTTTTGTTTGGTTTGGATAAAAAATACTTTTTTGATCCTCTTGTTCAGGGTAGAGGTCAGGCCGGGCGCCCAAAAAATTTTTCGACCCCTTAAGTGTAAACGTCGTCGGAAAATGAAGATAAGTAGTGAAAAACATTTTCGAATTTTCTCCCCGTTTTCTCTGCAGCGCCCCTTTTTTTCGACGCTACTGACTTGGAATTTTTTTAGTATTTTTTTCGGACTCGCGAGGTTCACTTTAGGCGGTCCCCATACTTCTTGTTTTGTAAGAGGAAAACAATTATTGCTTCGTCCTATCGTTTATGGGTTGTAGAAAATGTAAATTTTATCAAAAACCATAAGGATTTCGAAAAAAAGCCCATTCGTGAAAATATCTCACCTTACGCACTTGTTGCATAAATAACTATTATTATGGAACGCCGTTTTAATATTTACTCACTATTTATTCATTTCTGCTGTTAATTAGAGATATCACTAATTTAATTTCAGATATCTGGAATTAATTGCTGATATCAGAAATTAATTTCAGATATGAGAAATTAATTTCAGATATCTGAAATTGAATTAGAGATATCGCTAATTGAATTTCTGATATCTGAAATTAATTTCAGATATCAGAAATTGAATTAGCGATATCTCTAATTCAATTTCAGATATCGAAAATTGAATTATTTATATGCATATAGATATAATTAAGTAATTAGTAATATGTATATACATATAATAAAGTAATTTTAAGTATCAGAAATGAATTTACAGGTACATTTACAAATTGTAATTTCAGATATCAGAAATTAATTTCCGATATCAGAAATTAATTTCCGATATCAGAAATTAATTTTCGATATCAGAAATTAATTTCTGATATCAGAAATTGATTTAATTATTTCTATATAGATATAATTAAATGATTAATAATATGTATATACATATAATAAATTAATTACAGATATCTGAAATATAATTAGAGACATCTCTAATTCATTTTCAGATATCGCAAACTGAATTATTTTTATGTATATGGATATAATTAAATAATTAATAATATGTATATACATATAATAAATTAATTTCAGATATCAGAAATTAATTTCAGATATCGGAAATTAGCGCCATCTAGTGACCAGTAGCATAGATAGGAGATATCTTATTTAATCTGGCAACACTGTACTCTGACTAACTGCAAATAGTGCAAATTCTTGGCGTAATATAATTTGAAAATACTGTTATAAATAGGTATTCTTTGTTTAAACTTTTTAAACATTACACGGTATTTTATAACACTGGGAAGAAGATGATAACACAACCGCAAAATCGCTTAACAGCGCGCTCTTTTATCATCATGAAACAGTTAAGAATTACGGTGTTGCCAAGTATTTATTTTATAGTTGTTAACCTATTGATCAGTAGATGGCGGCATTTTCTGATATCGGAAATTATTTTCTGATATCGGAAATTATTTTCTGATATCGGAAATCAATTTCTGATATCGGAAATCAATTTCTGATATCAGAAATTAATTTCCGATATCAGAAATTGATTTAATTATATCTATATAGATATAATTAAATGATTAATAATATGTATATACATATAATAAATTAATTTCAGATATCTGAAATATAATTAGAGACATCTCTAATTCAGTTTCAGATATCAGAAATTGAATTATTTATATGTATATAGAAATAATTAAATAATTAATAATATGTATATACATATAATGAATTAATTTCAGATATCAGAAATTAATTTCAGATATCAGAAATTAATTTCAGATATCAGAAATTATTTTCAGATATCTCAAATTGATTTAATTATATCTATATAGATATAATTAAATTATTAATAATATGTATATACACATAATAAATTATTTTCAGATATCTGAAATAGAATTAGAGAGATCTCTAATTCAATTTCTGATATCTGAATTAGAATTAGAGATGTCTCTAATTCAATTCCAGATATCTGAAATTAAATTAGTGATATCTCTAATTAACAGTAGAAATGAATAAATAGTGAGTAAATATTAAAACGGCGTTCCATATATTACTTTATTCGTATTCCAACTATTTGTTTTAATGAAAAATCGAAAATATTTTTCAGTGTCCTGACCATAGAGATGGAATATAATAGGGAGACGGCATCACGTGGCAAAAGTGGTTTCATGTCCGCCATATTGCTACGACGTTTTTGTCAAAAATGTCAAACTGTAGTGTCATTGTCAGTTTATATTGAGCAATATTTAGAAGTTCATTTGTGTTTTGAGAACTATATAAGTGTTTTTTGTTAGTTTCTTAAAAACAATTATGGTGTCTTGTGCTGTGCGTAGCTGCTGTAGCAGAGACCGCGTGGATAAAAATATGTCGGGAATAACATTTCATAGGTTAGTATAAACAATAAACAGAACCGTACCTACAAAATTATGGTACATAAATGCTATTATTAATGGTAGTGTACTTTATACATGCTACAGCGTAGGACAAAGGGCGGCGGTAGACAAATACAAGCAGCTTAGAGGGGAAGAGAACGCGTATACCTACAAACGAAAGAAATGGGAGAAGGAAAACCAACTTTTAGATTAGCTTGAAAGTCACCAAAACGAGAATGGCCCTAGAAAATTCTATCAGGAATGAAACGCGACAGGAAAGGTTTTTAAACCAAGAACTAATATCTGTAGAGACAAAGGAGGAAACTTAATAAGCAATAAAAAATATATTCTATCTGGATGGACAGAACATTTTCAAGAGCTGCTGGCGGGAGGACCAACCTAAATGAAAGACTGAAATCATTCTCTGAAGCCCACCTTGGAGAATATCAGTCAGGATTCAGACCAGGGCGCTCAACTACCAACCAATTGGTACTATATTGAACTAATTCGCCATTTTGAAAACCGCCGCCATCTTGCTCCTACGGGTTCGAAATATGGGTCATGCGGGTCAAATCGCTTATAATTGCCTAAAAAGCACCTGTACCAAATTTCATGCTTTTATCACAATTTGCAAGACTTTGCCCTTTTTTCCAAATACCCGGTTGGACTAAAAGGCAAAATAATGGTATTGAGCAGTTTCTTACCGATGACATCATCAAGATTTGAATATTTTGTGCAGGCTGTGCCAAAAATTAAATTAGATTCTCTATTTGCTTTAATAACACCATTGATTATTAATTTTTTTGAAATATGTTGTTGGTGGCATAAAATCGAATTTGAAAATGCTATCTGGCAAAACGGGTTTGACGTCATGACCACCATGTTCTGACGTCACTCTATTTGTTTACTTTTTTGACATTGACAACAGCGGTGTCAAAGCGACAAGAGCGTGATTGTTTACTGCCCGTTTACTGTTTATTACTCGTAAATTCGTTTTAACTTTTGATTTACTATGGAAAAACCTGATTTAAAGTGCTCTAAATACTGCTTAGTGCCATATAATGTGAATCAAATCTATTAGAACACCGGAAAAAGTATTTATGTCATTGCCAGTGGGGTCAAGTGTTAGCTAAACAGAAAGAAAAAAGAAAATTGTGGTTGCGAGCCATGATAAAATAAATTACAAGATATGATCGATAGCCGTCCGAAATTCGTCTACTTTGCGCATGACGTCACCTGGAACCACAAATTTAAATTAATTGCATTGTAGTTCATGATAGAATGTTTATTGTATCATGATTATAAGCGTAGGATCTTCACTTTCCGATAGGTAATAATGTAAATATGATTAGGTTCAATTTGTGCATCTCAAATTTGCGGCATTTTCGAATTATTGTTAAATAAAATTGCAAAAAGTATGTTTTCCGGTCTTTAACTTGAAACGCTGCCAAAATGAAGTTAGATAGAGGAAAATTGCTCAGGACCTTTTTTGTAGAGCATTAAATTTCCTACAAGAAAGTCCCGATGCCATACCTGTACAGACCACCTTTCACCGGTCACCGATCAAAATCTCGCGTTGATTAGCTGTTACCTGTTACCGCACCTTTGTAATGGCCGCGTGATAGACGAGTTTAAAATAATCCGATTCGAGGTGCATCGCAATTTGATTTTACCTTCGAAAACGAGCATTTTTCCCTTAAATCATTTAATACTTTACAATTTTATTAGGTTCATGATATAAAAAAAAATGTATTAAGTTTATTTATTTATGATTTTAATTAATTATAATATATTAACGGTGTACTATGCATGTACGCCATCAACAAGATTACTTTTAGAAATCTTGTGCCGTCAAGGCTTCTTTTGTAGGGAATTTAATGCTCTACAAAAAAAGTCCAAAGCAGTTTTTCTCTATCTAGCTTCATTTTGGTAGCGATTCAAGTAAAGACCGGGAAACATACTTTTTGCAACTTCAATTAACAATAATTCGAAAACTCCACAAATTGAACTTAATCATAAGTTCATTATTACCTACCTACTGGTAAATGAAGATCCTATGCTTCCTAAACATACCCGGAAATTTTGGTTTGATTTTGTGTCTAATCCTGCACTTGTACCTTATTTAGATAAATAACCTTATTGAATATTTCCGTATTTTTTTTGTTTTATGTCTCTATTTTAATAGGCCAGTCAATAAAACCATCATACATCGCAAACGCGCATGTATCTACGATTGTTTTATATGTTATTAGGATCCCTGAGAGTAGTTTATACCCAAGTTTGCAACCCTGAAAACCCTGTGCTACTCCCGTGGTGCTCGAAAAACTGCGAAATTCTGGCACTTGTTGCATTTGTTTTGAAAATAATAACTTAAGGAAGCGTTTTTCGGGTATCAAATTTGCTACAATTTAAGCCCAACCAGAGCTCTCTAGGTCCATTGGTTGCGGAGATACAGCCAGTGAAAGATGGGCAATTTTTTCTAAAAAGTGAAAATTTATCGGTAGGGTCATTTTCTAAGACACGTGCCGGCTAAACTAATGCTCCTAGAGAAAAGTCATGACAAAGGAATTTGTAGAAAATTGAATTAGCTTCAATTTAGTCCTAAAATGGGGCCTCTAGGCCTCATAGTTTTCTCAGAAACTAAAAAATAGTAAAACATCGGATTTTGGGAAAACGATGAAAAAATTGTACTGATTAATGTATTTATTTAAAAGAACTTGCAAGAACTTGAATTTAACATAACGTAAACATAAAATAAACAACGTAAACATAAATGTAAACTATAAAATACTATTTACACAGTCAAGCACAAACACCTCAGTAGTTTAAAACTTCGCCCTTTTGGAAGGTCGGGGTCTCATCCAGTCTGCATCATTGGGAGAGGGAGGAGAGACGAGGGTTTCCGGAGGTGGAGGCGAGTCGTCATATGTTGTTGGGTCATCCACATCCTCGTCCTCCCCGTCCAGGACGATAGGGGTGGCGTTGCTGGAACTTCGACCTTGGCAAAAGGAACATAGGATAAAGCACTTAAGCCCTGCCTTTCTGCAAGTGCACTGCCCTAAGCACCCTTTCTTGCATTTGCAAGCCACCAATTTAAGCAGGGTTTTAGGAGCGGGCTCTGCGCACATTGTGACTAGCATGAGACTTTGTTCGCTGGTAGCCCATCCCCAGTCACACGGGTTTTTATCGACCCCCCAACCATTTTTGTACCTGGTGATAGGTCCTCCAAGAATGATATTTTGCAGCTTTTGTGGTGGCGGGGAGGCGGCTGTAATATTAGGGTTCTGTGATAAATGATACAACGTGTTTGGTGTCTAGTTGGCAACTGCCGTTTATTCACAATTCACATCCGTCTGTAATATTGCATGACCTTTGTAGGTTCTTGGATACCTATACAACACACCATACACTACATGTGTATTGTGTGTACATGACATCTCCCTTTTTATTTTTATTGAAGTGTCTTAATCAAAATACACAATACATTTTGTTTGTAATTTCCTAAACTAATATCACAGACTTTTAAATGTTATGTATGTACACTTTTTACAACACTGATTATTACAAAATACAATACCATGAGCTACATTTTCCTTACACTAACAAATCTCAGACACAATCTATTTTTGTAAATAATTATATTTTTAACAATGAGGCAGTGAAATATACTTTGTAGTCTTTATTTTTTTTTCTCTCTGTAGATATCACGTAGTTTAATAACTTATTTATATCTTTCAGGTAAGTTGACTTTTCGACCTGACCGAGTTTTAAAATCTCTGTTAAACATACTAAAATTAAAATATGAACTAACACTACTTAAACTACTACTATCTTGTTCTATGTACATTTCGTGGTTACCAACTTGCCTGGTACTTTCATCCATTATAACATTGGAGTCGTTATTTAAAACAATACTATTATTGTCCTCGTCTATGTTGCTACTGCAACTATTTTCTAGATTGCCTCTAGAAAAGCTTTTACTACTTGAATGTGGGATTTCCACATTCTGACTAATTTCACTCTCTTCCTCATTTTCCAAACTTTCGTCATTATCTTCTACCCTAATTACTCTAAAATTTTGTATATTTAACTGATTTTTACATGATTCTATTTTATCCCCTGAAATTCTGCTATTAATAGATTCGGTCGATTGACGCCGAATGAATTTTCTATTCCGTACATAAAATCTCCCATTTAGTAAAATTTTATAAGATCTAATGCCTACTTTTTTAACAATTTTTGCACTCTGCCACTGACCATTTGGTTTTAATTGCACCCTAACTAAACAATTGTTCTCTAACTCTTCTAAAGGTTTACTGCCTTTTTTTGTCAAAATAAATTTTTTGCTTCCTCTGTGAGTTGTCAATAAATAAGTCAAACTTACGTTTATTATATCATTTTGGCTGTAACTTACTATATACTTGAGGAAGTAACGATCTTAAAGTTCTACCCATTAGAACAATTGCAGGTGTAGTTTCTCTATCAATAGGAGTATTTCTTAGATTTAATAGAGCTAAATAGGGATCTTTGTTGTCTACGAAACATTTTTTTAAAACATTCTTCATAGTTTGTACAGCTCTTTCAACCGCGCCATTGCTTTGAGCATACCTTGGTGAAGATGTTACATGCTTAAATCCATATTCTTTTGAAAAATTCTGAAACTCTAAACTTGAAAATTGCGGTCCCCTATCAGACATAAAAATGACAGGGATTCCAAACCGACAAAAAATACTTTTTAATTCATTTATTACATTGTGACTAGAAAGATTCCTATTTAGCTTAACTACTTCAACATATTTGGAATAATAATCCGTCACTATAAGATATGTTTCATTAAAAAGTTCAAAAAGGTCTGCAGCAACCTTGTAAAATGGAATTTTAACAATCTCATGAGGCACCATAGGCTCTGGTCTATTAGAATTTTGAAATCTTTGACAAACGTGACATGACGATACCAAATCCTGTATCTGTTTATTCATTCCTAACCAGTAGAAAGAATTATTAGCTAATGAAATACATTTATTTATGCCTAGATGACTATAGTGAATTTTTTCTAATATCTCTTTCCTACTGTCTCTTGGAACAATAAACTTTTGTCCCTTATACACAAGGTCATTTACTATATTCAACTTATGTCTAAACCTATGATAGAATTTAACATTCTCTGGAATATCTGAATATCGTTTAGGCCAACCACCTTGAATAAACGCTTTCAATAACACTAAACAGGGGTCTTTCTCTGTATTTTTCTTTAGCTCTCCTATTTTTTCAGATGTCGCGTTTAACTGCATCGAAATTAAACATACTTGAGCCTCTATCTCTATATCTATATTTTCATTAAAAACTTTATCGCTCTCAAAGGCTCGACTCAAGGTATCGGCCATTATAAGTTTTTTACCTGGCTTATATCAAAGTAAAATCATATTTTCTTAACTGAATTAAAATACGCTGCAATCTAGCTGGACATGAATTGAGTGGTTTCTTAATAATATGTATAAGAGGTTTATGATCAGTTTCTACTATAAATCTTTTCCCATATACGTATTGTTCAAAATGTACTATTCCAAAAAAACAACTCAAAAGCTCTTTCTCTATCTGACTATACCTTTTCTGAGCCTCAGTGAGGCTATTAGAAGCATATGCACAAGGCATTTGATCCTGCAGTAGTACTGCTGCCATACCATTTTGACTTGAGTCAACAGATATGGTGGTTACTTTATTTAAATCAAAAAATTTTAAACATGGACTTTTGCTAGCTATAATTTTAAGATTATTAAATGCCCTTTCTTGTTCTTGGTTCCAGACAAAAACAGATTCTTTTTTCAAAAGAGCGCAAGGGTGCTGTTAACTCTGATAAATTTTCAATAAATTTCCCAACATACGTGATATAACCTAAAAATCTCTGTACATCGTTTTTGTTTTCGGGACTTGGCAAATTTTTAATTGCCTCAATTTTAGATTCATCCATATTTAAACCATTTTCTGAAATTTCATGACCCATATATTTGACTTTATTGACTAGAAATTTGCATTTACTCTGATTAAATCTGAGGTTATTTTCAACAGCTAATTTTAAAACTTTTAACAAACGTTCAGTATGTTCTTTTTCGTTTCTACCCGTTACTATTATGTCATCTATATAGACACTGCACCCCTCTACATTACCAAAAATTTCCATCATTCGTTCCTGATAGACTTCAGGACTACTTACTAAACCGTATGGCATTCTCAGGAATTTATAACGTCCAAAAGGCGTTGCAAATGTACAAAGTTCAGAGCTTTCTTTATCTAATTTAATTTGCAAAAACCCTTGAGTAGCATCTAACGTTGAAAAATATTTAGCACCTGCAAACTTTATAGTCAGTTCTTCTAACGTTGGGATTCTAAAATAGTGACGTTTAATTGCTTTGTTAAGATCGGCTGGATCTAGACATAACCTTAAATCCCCGTTTTGTTTTCTGACTATAACTGATGCATTTACCCAGTCTGCACTTTTATTAGATTTTTTAATAATATTTTGCTTTTATAACTGCTCTAATGTATGTTTAACTTTTTCATTCAATGCAAATGGAATCTTTCTAGCAGGGTGAACTACTGGCTCAACATTGTTTTTTAATTCAATATGATAAGGTTTTTCCAAACATCCTATACCTACCATTAAATAAAAAACTGTACTTATTCAAAAGCAAATTTATATTACCACTCAAACCTTCAAGGTTATTGTTATTTATACTTTGTACACTTGCAAATAGACTTTTTTCCTCATTTTTTCAACTGTTTCTAGCTTTTTAATCAAATTAAATTCCACACTAGCCTTTAATCCTAACAAAGGAATATTTTCCATGTCCACAACAAAAAATACCAAATTTTTAATAACATTTTTAAACTTGCATACTAAATTGAATTGACCTATTACAGGTAATTGATCTCGTGTATAAGAGCACAGCTTACTTGAAACATTTTTTAGATTATTAAAATCGAAATTAATTTTACGTAAACCACTTACAGGAATGATGGCCGTGGACCAGCTCGCGACTCACACCGTAGACCGCTTAGTGGCACAACGACCCTCTGTTCTGGCTTATCAGACAGAGGTACGTGTCTCTGGGGGGCACGGGGGTTTTGGCTTAACTGCCTAGACCACGTGGATGAAGCACCACTATAAAAACTTCCCCAATCTCAAGGTATTGTGCGCGCCGAAGAGATGCATGGTTGGGGGTAGCTCAATCACTAGCGACTAACCTCGGGGCACGTGGCGCACCCCGATGTATAAACGCCTTACCACGGTAATGCAGGGCTCTGCTGTGGCTGACCACCCTTTCCATAGCTTCTCGTGGGAACTCTATGGAGGAAAGAAATAAAAACCCAAACGGGGGGGGTAAAACCCCCGATCTTCTTAATGAAGAAAAAATGGAGCTTGGGGTTAATCCTACTCCACAAAAAGAATGCCCGATCTCATCGGATCAGGAAAGGGAGCTGTTAAAGTCCCCGAACCCTGAGTCTGGAGGAGAAGGCAAACTAGAGGATGAGGCATCCAAAGTCATGGAAAACCTCACCCTCAAAAGAAGACGATTAGGAGGAGCTGCAAGAAAGCACCTCAGTCGTCTTATCAAGAGCGGAATCTCTTATGAAACCGCTTTGAACACGGTGCTGGAGCAACGCAAGACTAAACAGCCACCCAGAGCGAGAACAACAAACCTCCTCTGGGCAGGCAAGTTTGGGCAAGCGGGTGCGTTCAGAAGGTAGTACACCAGATCGGCAGGCGAAAAAGCCCCGAGAAGGTGTAACTGAAAGCAAGAGGCCATCCTTCAGGGCGGTAACAGAAGGAGTCAGGGTGGGAATTATCCACCCTGAATACCCTGAGACTGCCCTGACGAGCGTGCAGTTGGGAGCCATACAGAGGGCAATAATGAAGTCTGTGGAGAAAATCCCAGACGAAAGCCCTCAAGTGAGGTTCCTGGGCTGCGCGCATCGACCTGGATGGCTTCTTGTCACCTGTGCGAGTGTTTCTTGGATGGAGAGCGCGACAGAGTGCCTCCAACCTTGGGAGGGAGCTCGCTTGAAACTCGTACAGGGCAGCGAATTACCAAAACCGCATATCTGCATGGCGTACATCCCGGATGATGATGCTGACAATCGGCTGTCACCCGAGGAGGTGCTCACCAGACTGCGGAAGATGAACCATGGCCTTAGCACTCGGGAGTGGAAGATACTACACCGAGAGGCAACAGGGCTAGGTCAAACATGGACGTTCACGATAGATGAACTATCCATGGAAACATTGAAGGAGCTGGATTATCGACCCTTCTTTGGATTTGGGAAGATGCAATTCCGTCCAAAAGTAAGGGGAGAAAAACCCCCTACAAAAGAAAAACTGCCGGGAGCGGCAATGGCGACAGAGGGAGGCAAGACAAACTTGCCGACCACAAGCGCCAAGCAGCCCCGGCAAACAAAAGGGAAAGGAAAATCCCTCCCAAACAAGCCTTCTCTTAAGAAGAGTGGAAAAAACCACCTTTGAAAGAGAAGTACAAACCAGATTCGCCCCGTCCCCCTCCCCCTCCCAAACAAACCTAACCAACCCACCACCCAACCCACCCCAGCTTCGCCCGTCCTACAACTCCTTTCAATCCCAAAAACACCCCACCTGATGACAACTCACATCAGGTGTCTACAGGTGAACCTACAACATGCCAAGGCTGCTTCCTACATTCTTGGCAAAAATTTCAAGGAAGGAGGAATTGACCTAGTTCTCATCCAGGAACCTTGGACAGCAAATACAGGTCGAGTAACCGGCCTAGGTAATATCCCTGGCAAAGTAATATTAAACGGTTCGGGGGAAAAACCCCGAGCCTGTATTTTGATCAGGAACAATATTGACTATTTTGTACTTGCAGGTTACTGCACCCGGGATGTTGTGGCCATCCGACTCTCTATACCGGTGGGGAACAGCAGGATGGACATTATTGCCTGTTCTGCTTACTTCCCGGAAGATAGGGATGCAGATCAACCTCCTCCAGCTGCAGTAAGAGCATTAATCGACTACAGCAAGAGGAACAACATGCAACTGGTCATAGGATGTGATGCAAACTCCCACCATACGGTGTGGGGAAGCATGAACATCAACCAGAGAGGTGAGTCATTATTTGATTACTTATTAGGGGAGGGGCTAAGTGTGAATAACATTGGTTCCGAACCAACCTTTGTCACCAAAAATAGGAGAGAGGTTTTGGATTTAACGATCAGCTCAGCCTTTCTGAGCAACAAGATAACCGGTTGGCGGGTATCTACTGAGCCATCATGCTCAGATCACAGACATATTCTGTTCAACATAGAAGTCGGCCCAAGGCCGGTGGTGAGTTACAGGGATCCAACAAAGAGTACAAACTGGGAGGGGTATAAACAATCCCTCCAGGAACATCTTCGATCCACCCTCACCACTATCAGGAATCATGATGAAATAGAAATTGCGGCGGCACAAATCCAAAACGCAATTATCTCAGCCTATCATGAAAACTCTCCACTAAAATCAAAAAAAGATAACAGAGGGGCATCTTGGTGGAACAAAAAATTAGATAAAATGAGAAAAGAAGTTCGACGCCTCTTTAATCGAGCTAAAGTTTCAAGCAACTGGGAACAATATAGATCCGCATTAACGGACTATAATAAGGAAGTTAGGAGGGCAAAAAAAGAATCTTGGAGGAAGTTCTGCGAGAGTATTACTGATTTACCTAGCAGTACTAGGATCTACAAGATTATTTCTAGAGAACCAGTGAAGGATCTCGGTTCGATAAAACGACCGGATGGTACTTTCACTGAGTCCGGAAAGGAAACCTTGGAGCTCTTAGCACAAAATCACTTTCCAGGGAGCTTGACTCTGGATAACCAGGAGCTGCCAGCTACGATAGGGCGATTTAAACGACCTTGTAAGAACGACTGGCTGGTAGCTAACAAGGTTATCACAGTATCAGCGATTGAATGGGCCATCAAAACTTTTCAACCATTCAAATCGCCAGGAGAGGATGGCATTTTTCCAGTTCTGCTACAAAACGGACTGGAGATACTGCTACCACTCCTTATTAGACTATTCAGAGCTAGCTTGGTATGGAATTACATCCCATCCAACTGGTCGGTGGTCAGGGTGGTATCCATACCTAAAATAGGTCGGATAGACCAAGACCCCAAATCACTTAGACCAATCAGCCTGACATCATTTCTGTTGAAGGCCTTGGAAAAGGTGCTGGATGTGTTAAGGGGTCTCTCTAATTTATTTTTTATTATTTTAGGATGCGACGTGTCGCACGTTAATGGTGGAAGCGAGTTTCGAATGCCTGGATCGTCAATTGATAATTGATACGCCTGGCAGACTTTTTAGAGAGGCACCTAATTTATTTTAATCTCTTTGGATTCTTTTACAGGTTCAACCCTTAGCAAAAAGGTCAGGGCTCAAAGTTTTAGCCCGAAAATTATTAAAAGATTAAGATATTTTATAAAATAAAGTAGTTTATTCAACATTTACTGATAACAAGTATAAACATTGACCATACATCTTGGTTTAGGAAAACTATGTTCCAAGTGATGGTTTCCCTGTATGAATAAATAGGATACTAATATTCAACACTAAAATAAATTCTTTTTTAGAATATTTCCTCGATCACAGGTAAGTAATCAGAGTAAATTTAGTTATAAGGAACAAAATTAATAATAATTTTTATTTCTTTTCTTTTAGGTTATCTACATAAGTCCGAGTGGGAAGATTATGCAAGATAAGGTAAGTAACGTTAATATTAATTATTATTCAGTAAGATAACTAAACATAAAATTTAGAATAGAGTTAACTACATAAGTTGAAATTATTAATAAGTTAAATTTCTCTTGCAGGTTTCTTGAGCAAACTAGTTAAAGTAATCGTTTTGGTTTTTTATTTCAATAGTGACTGAAATGACTTATTAGCGTTTGAGCCCTGATAAGTGAAAATGCAAGGATTACCTTTGATGTCGTTGACAGTGATGTGATGGGTCGAATTGCAGCGTTAAAATTGGAAATATACCATCCGCTGGTAACTCCTAGGCAAGGCTAGTTCCTTTTAACACGTACAGTATGATTTATAACATAAACTTGGGGTTCTTTACACTTAGTACTGGTTTTTTGCTTTTTGACAACCTTAATTTTTTCGTTCTGACAGCGACGACCCAACTGCGATCATCTCGTTTTTTAATTTTTTTTACCTTTCAGGTCTGTTCGCGCTACAACACCTCCTCCCTTTTGAAAGATTACTTTTTACCTTAGTTTGCTCTATTAATAAAAATTATTTTAACATTAAACTAACTTAATTACTACTTAACCTACACTGGCACTTACACTCAGTATTTACACTACGAGTCTCGCTCATCTTTTCCTGCGTCTAGATTTTTGTCGTGCATCTGGAATCGCCTGGGATGATGTTTGAGCCTCTTGACTGCCACCTGCTTCCATCTCATCTGGTTGGGTCAGCGTTTCTTTGACAGGAGTCTCCTCATCTGATTCAGTATCTGATACTTCTGGCTGGCTTTCTACTTCCTCAGGTGGTTTTGAGGGCGGGGGTTCACTTCCGCTTGTTGAACCATCCTCATCCGAGGATGATTCGTCCTCATCACTCCCTCTAACGTCGACTTCGTTCTCTAGCCTGTTTCCAGCAGGAGCTGGCGGAAGGTCATCGACGTGTAATATTGTTAACTTGCCATTTCTCTCCAATTCGTAAATTTCATCGGATACCTTGAGAGTCACTAAATGGGGTCCGGTCCACTGAGGGCCAAAGTGTGATCGGTTCTTGTTGGCGTGCTTCAACTTTCGGGCCATAACCATGTCGCCAGGGTTGAAGGTTAATTTTGTGGGTCGATTTTTTGGTGCGTATCTCTTCTGATAGGTTTTCTGTCTGCGGTCTATTTCTTCATTTGGGATCCGGTCGGGGTCTTCCCGTGTAAGAAGGTAGGCTGGAATTTCCCAGCTTCCCGGAACTGATAAATCATACCCAAGTAGGGCCTTACTTGGAGTCGTTTGAAGGGCTGCATTGTTTCTTCGTCGTAATGAGAAAATGACTAGATGCACGTATTGATCCCACGTATTTTCGGGCTTATTTTCGAGTGCTATCCTAAGCAATTTTTTTATATCTTGATTTCTCCTCTCGACTGGATTCGCCCTCTGATGTTCGACAGCGGAGAACAGGAGTTTTATATGAGATTTCTCGCAGAACTGTTGGTATTTGTTGCTAAGGAAGCACGGCCCGTTGTTCGAGATTATTACTTCTGGGCAACCATAGCGTGAGACAATTTCCTCTTCGATGAATTTCACAAGGGTACTTCCATCAGCTCTTGAATATGGTTTGGCTTCTGTCCATTTCGTGAAGATGTCCTCAGCGACAATAATGTATCTGTTGCCTTGTCTAGTGGAAACATAAGTCCCAGAACATCGACACTTATTTTTTGAAATGGTGTTGCAGATTCGTGTGCTCTTTGAGGAGCGGTTACTTGGATTTGTCTGGTTTTATTGGCAGCGCAAGTCATACAGTTTTTGAGGTACCGGGCTATTTGTTTATACATTGAACGCCAATAGTACGTTTCTTTTACCTGACGGAGAGTTTCATCTCGTGCCGGGTGCAACCGATGGTCTAAGTCATGATGGGCGTGGATCACCCTGCCTGTAAGGGTCCTCGGAACGAGTAAGAGTAATCGACCGTTCAGCTTCTTCCACAGTAGGTTGTCTTGGACTTGGTGCTGTTCATAGAATTTTTCTTCTTGCGGATTTTGAGGCCCTTCTCTATCTATCTCTTCCCACCGAGTCTTATCCTGTCGCAATCTTCGAAACCTCTGTTGGCTGGTTATAATCTCTTGGTATGTAGATAAATGATCAATGACTTGAATGGCAGGAGTTTGTTTCGGAACATCAGGCGGAAGCATTCTGCTTTCATCAATCGTTGGCCGGGGTTCGTTTTCATCAATTGGGTTTCTGCTTAAAAAATCGGGCAATTGGTTGAGTTTTCCTTGACAATGTTCAATAGTGAACCGGAACTCTTGGAGTAGCAGTGACCATCTGGTCAGTTTGGCTTTGGCGTCCTGATTTTTATGAAGCCACAAGAGTGCCCTGCTATCAGTACGAAGGACAAAATGGACATCTTCAATTATATGACGGTATCTTTTGACGGCCCATATCACACAGAGAGCCTCCAGCTCGTTAATGTGATATTTGCGTTCGGTTTTGGTTAATGTTGCGCTGGCATACGAGATGATGTGCCGTTCTCCTTCAGCTGATTCCTGATAGAGGACACATGCCATCCCTACAGTACTCGAGTCTGTTTGTAAAATGAATGGTTTCTGATAGTCGGGCCGATGTAACTCTAAGGGCTGCGCAACTTTGTCTTTCAGGAGGTCAAATGCCTCCTGGCAATCGTTATTCCATCGAAAACTTACGGACTTCTGCAAAAGTCTTGTCAATGGTTGAGTAATACTGGATATATCCGAGATATATTCCCTGACCCAATTGATCGTCCCTAAGAAACTTTGTAACTGTTTCTTGTTTTTAGGAACAGGGAAGTTTCGTATGGTGGAAATGTGCTTCTCTTGTGGCTTGCTGACCTCTCCGTCAATGTGATAGCCCAGATAATCCAGTGAAGTGGTTACAAAGTTACACTTTTCTGACGATATGTGTAAATTATGGATTTGAAGGCGTTCGAGTACTAAGTGGATATGCTTGATGTGTTCGTCAATGGTCGGGCTGTATGATTGACACAATTTGGGTGTTGGCGGGGGGTAGGCACCACGTTATTTATTGGGCCTGCCGAGTGGTTGGTGGTGTCTCCGGTGATCCACTGGCCCTCCATTCGTTTCCCGATCTGCGATTCTTAGGACAATCCTTGAATAGATGTCTGTCATCGGGACAACGGCGGCAGATGTTGGCTGTGTTCGAGTAAGTATAGTTTTCTGTCTTGGTTGTTAGTTGGTCTCTCATTTTCTTTGTTATTTGCGTAAGGTGCACTTCTTTGTTTCTTTGCTGTTTCTGTTAGCTACGGCAATTTTTTCCAAATCATTTTCAATTTGCGAGCTTATTCTGATTAGTCTGTCTATGTCTTCACATGGGTTGGTTCTTATTCTCGATCTGATTTCTCGCCTAAGTTGTTCTAGAATTGTGTCAGTCATAATTCTTTCGGAAATATCGGGGTCTAGCCGAGTGAATAACCCTCTCTTTCTGGTGATGAATAAGGTCACTTGTTCATTTTCACGTTGTTTGTCACCATAAAGTTTGGACCTAACCATTGCTAACACTGATGTCGAGTTAAATTGGCTTAGGAGTCGATCTTGGAAATTTTTAAAAGTAAGTGGTAATGGCTTGTACGGTTCATACCATCGAGACGCCTCATCCTTCAATTCAATTGGTTCGATGCGATGCTTACTTTATCGCTATCTTCTTCGATTCTATCTCGTCGAAAATATTCCCTCAACTTGTGGATAAACGTGTTTGGGTCTTCATAGTCGTAACCAGAAAACACAGGTAGCGATCTATAAGTCGGTGTCCTATTGCCCATAACATTAGTTAGCGCATGCGCAAAGGACTCGGCTAATTGTCGTCCAAGTTGGTCCATGTCAGGTGTTGTCGTTGACCTCGCCTGGGCTTGATTTAGCCTTTGTTCTGGAATCGGATCGTTTGGTCTTATTGCATCCCGATTTGGGTTGGGCCTGACCTTGAAGGACCATTCAGATTCGATTGTCTCGTCCAGATTATTTAGTGTGTCGGGGGGTAGTTGCCTAGATAAGTCTAATAGTGCTGATGAGTTTGACATTCTATTCCCCAGGTCTTCTCTTCTGTCTTCTTTCCTTCCTCTTCTTTCTTCCTCCCTCCTAGTGTACCCTTCCATTCCTGTGCACACCCTGCTCAATCCAAGTGTACACAGAAACTTATTGATCCACTAGTTCTTCTCTCTTCTTTAGTGGTTTACTTCTCACAATGGGTCCTCAAATTTTTCCAATCTGACGTGCTATTTTTTCTTTTATAGCACTCGAGCCCCACGTTGTTGGTGCGCCATGTTAAGGGGTCTCTCTAATTTATTTTTTATTATTTTAAGATGCGACGTGTCGCACGTTAATGGTGGAAGCGAGTTTCGAATGCCTGGATCGTCAATTGATAATTGATACGCCTGGCAGACTTTTTAGAGAGGCACCTAATTTATTTTAATCTCTTTGGATTCTTTTACAGGTTCAACCCTTAGCAAAAAGGTCAGGGCTCAAAGTTTTAGCCCGAAATTTATTAAAAGATTAAGATATTTTATAAAATAAAGTAGTTTATTCAACATTTACTGATAACATGTATAAACATTGACCATACATCTTGGTTTAGGAAAACTATGTTCCAAGTGATGGTTTCCCTGTATGCAAACAGGGTAAGAATAAATAGGATACTAATATTCAACACTAAAATAAATTCTTTTTTAGAATATTTCCTCGATCACAGGTAAGTAATCAGAGTAAATTTAGTTATAAGGAACAAAATTAATAATAATTTTTATTTCTTTTCTTTTAGGTTATCTACATAAGTCCGAGTGGGAAGATTATGCAAGATAAGGTAAGTAACGTTAATATTAATTATTATTCAGTAAGATAACTAAACATAAAATTTAGAATAGAGTTAACTACATAAGTTGAAATTATTAATAAGATAAATTTCTCTTGCAGGTTTCTTGAGCAAACTAAGTTAAAGTAATCGTTTTGGTTTTTTATTTCAATAGTGACTGAAATGACTTATTAGCTTTTGAGCCCTGATAAGTGAAAATGCAAGGATTACCTTTGATGTCGTTGACAGTGATGTGATGGGTCGAATTGCAGCGTTATGGAAATATACCATCCGCTGGTAACTCCTAGGTAAGGCTAGTTCCTTTTAACACGTACAGTATGATTTATAACATAAACTTGGGGTTCTTTACACTTAATACTGGTTTTTTGCTTTTTGACAACCTTAATTTTTTCGTTCTGACAGCGACGACCCAACTGCGATCATCTCGTTTTTTAATTTTTTTTACCTTTCAGGTCTGTTCGCGCTACAACAGATGGACATATAAGAGGAAACATCCTGAGCACACAACCTCTTAATGTACATCAGTATGCGTACCAGCCGGGCAAATCAACAGAACTAGCGCTTAATAACCTAGTCGGAAAAATCACCCAGTCCCTCCAAAGGAAGGACACTGTGGTGGCAATTTTCCTTGACATAGAAGGAGCATTTAATAATGCACTGCCCGATTCCCTATATACAGCGACAACTGCAAGGGGAATCGAACGGACCATATCAGACTGGATTCGGGCTATGTTAGAGAATAGAACCATAACAACATCTCTTCAGGGTGAAACGGTCAGGTTCAGGGCCGCGAGAGGGTGTCCACAAGGTGGGGTTCTCTCCCCCCTGCTGTGGTCACTACTCGTGGATGACCTACTGGCTATTCTCACTCTGTGGGATGTTGAGGTTCAAGCATATGCAGACGACCTAGTGATTCTGGTAGGAGGAAATTCTGAAGGGATGATCTCCAACACCCTTCAGAATATACTAGATACGGTACATAGCTAGTGTGAGAGGGAACAGATGTCTGTAAACCCTCACAAAACAACTATAGTACCATTTACCAGAAAACGGAAGATGGATAACTTAGAACCATACCTTCCCTATTAGGTGAAATCATTCCATTTGAGGAGGAAGTGAAATATCTAGGAATCACACTAGACAAAACACTAAACTGGAACTCCCATCTGGAGAAGGTGATCAACAAGGCAAGGCTATCCTTGTGGATATGCCATAGAATTTGCGGAAAATCCTGGGGCATTGGCCCACAACAAATATACTGGATTTACGTCACAGTCATAAGACCTATGATAGCTTATGGCTCCATAGTTTGGTGGACGAAGGGGCTACAACGGACGGCCAAAACCAAACTCCCTGGACTACAGAGACAAGCGTGCCTGGCGGTAACTGGTGCAATCAGCACCACCCCGTCAGCTGCTATGGAAATCCTCCTGGATTTACTTCCTCTTCACATTCATCTGGAGAGAGAAGCCAGGTGGGCAACATACAGACTTCAACAAGCTGCTATTAATATGCCGCAGGCTAACATCATGGAACACAATGGGCTGCTGGATGACGTGGAAAGTCACAGCATCTTAGGAATGGTCTCAGATGTTATGCCTACCAGGACCAACACCGAACTGCCCTTCAACGTCCTATTTCCTGGAAGAGACGAATGGGAAGAAAATAAAATCGACCTATTAAGGGCAGACAGCTGTTGGTTTACTGATGGCTCCAAAACACCTGAAGGAATTGGAGCCGGAGTGTATAGTTGCAACCCAGAGGTTAGAATATCCACAAGCCTGGGGTTCTATGCAACTATATTTCAGGCTGAAGTTCACGCCATTGAGCTGTGCTTGTGGAGGCTTGAACAATCGCATCCCAAGCGCAGATCAATAAAAATATTTTCAGACAGTCAAGCAGCTCTCAAGGCTCTTGAATCATATCGGTGTAATTCTAAAACGGTATGGAACTGTCAGAAACCCTTAACCCAACTGGGAAAAAGCAACAAAATAACTCTGGTCTGGATACCTGGACATTCTGGAATGGAGGGCAATGAAATTGCTGACTCCTTAGCCAGGAAAGTTGCAGGATCACAATTCATTGGACCAGAACCTGTACTCGGCATATCGTCAAGTACTGCCAAGACAGCAATCTCAGCCTGGGCTGAGAGTAAAACACTCCAGCATATAACGACTTTTAGTCCCCGTTAATTAAAAAACGAAATCTTTAGAAGAAATTTATTATAAAATTTAAGCAGCGGTGAGCATAACAAAGAGACTTTTCTCCGGGGGTGAGAAGCAGAGACGATTTGTCTAGGCCTCCATTTGTAAACATATGAATTCCACTTAAAACTTAAAACTAATAAAGTTAAAATTAAAATTAACAATGGCCCAAGCGGCCGAAGGCAAATAAAATTTTTACGCTTAGCGCCTTAACTAGAAAGGTAGCCACACGGCTAAAAAAACATAAGTAAAGGCAAATCAAGCCAATTCTTAACAAATAGGCATTAAAACTATACAGTTCAACGAAAATAGCTCGCAATAAAAAGTAACTCAAGGGTAAGCGGGAGTACAACGTAACGCACAAAGTTAAAGTATCACCATTGACATAAACGGCATAAATGCAAAGTTTAGGGCGCCACTGATTTTACATTCCAAACAGTAGAAAACCAGAAAGATCTGTAATTTGTAATTTATATAAATGCATCCATATACCATCTTAGCAGCATGGACAAAATAGCTGTACACTACATAAAGTTTGTTCAACTGAGCCGAGAATACATGGCACAAACGTTGTAATAGCACATCGGGTTCATTTGGTTAATAATAAATTAGGACGTTCTTACTTTCTCCAGGAACTCCAAGACCATAGGGATACACTAAACACTTTACACGTCTCTCTTGGCAAACTCGCCCATAGAAGACCACAGACACCAAACAACGTCCTTTCATCTTCGTGGCTCAGACTCATCTCCTCTTTAGTCTTTACTGCCCGCACCTTCTTCCCTACTGCAGCCTTTCTCACCCGATCTCGGTTCGCGTAAGGACACAACACTTTGCGCACCAATACAAAATGACACAGGGCCGGTCTAAGGCTAATTTTGGACATAATTTATTTATTTACCAGTATTTACCTTTGGAATTCAATTTGAACCACAGATAATAATATATTATTAAATTCTGAATATCATCAAACCAGCTTAGGCAATAAAAACGAACCGTTACACTCACTCTCTCCTCCAATAGAGGTTTTCTCAATAGAAAACCGAGAATTAGTCGAGCTAGAATAACTCCTATAATAGTAATCAACTTTATCAATTAACTCTTTAGCTGCTATATCATTCTCTCACACATGTATGTCTCATTCATCAACACAAACTAAAGAGATAATTTCTTTCTTCCAAAGATAAATTTCTTTCACACAGGTACCACGTGGATTTCAAACATACTATACTCATACATACCAATTACTGTTACAGGAACAGATTTTTAACATAGGAATATTGTCGGAGTTAACGAATGTAAGGTCATTGTCAAAGTTTAATATAAGAATCGTTAGAATCATTAAAGATAAGTAAAGTAGTTTCATTTCAAAATTCATATAGTCTCAATAAAATATCAAAGGTAGCAACAGATGGAAACCAAAAGAAACTGAACCCATGGGTAACATAGCAAGTTAGCCGGGCATACGTCAAATTAAATATCATTAGCTTGCGTTAATACACTGTTACATTAACTGAAAAGTAATAAGACTATAAAAAAAAACATGTAAAACAGAAAAGGAGTAATGGCGGCAACAATGAGTACACTGTACCTAAGCCTTAAGAACAAGTAAATAAACGGGGCGCCAGAAATTTTAAGGAGAAATTTCAACCAGGGGTTTAACTACACAGGGAGTTATATTTAAAACTTAAGAACTTAAAAAAACATACGATGCTACATATTCTAAGATAAGCTAAGAACATAAGTTCTAAAAAAAAATTGTACAAATTGAAAAATACGATAAGGTTTATAGAAAATTTAGGAGGAATCTTCCTCAACGTCACCTTTATTGGGTTTTAAATCCTTGATATGCCATCGGCCAAGGGTTTGACCATTCATATCTACTAGTTCGTACACTAAAGGGGAAATCACTTTAGTTACCTTGCAAGGAATATACTTTGAAGCTAATTTTTTAGAAAAACCTTTTGAAGCATCCGATTGGTAATAAGTGCGTTTCCACACCGTATCACCTAATTCAAAATGTAGAGGCCGTTTACGTAAATTGTATTGCTTAGCATTCTGTTCATAAGCTTTATGTAAGCGTTCTTTTACTTCAGAATATAACTCTGGTAATCGGGACATTTCCCTTGCCCAAAATAAGCTATTCTTAACTTCAAAATCATTTGAGGTAGCCGTTGACGAATAAAAGTCTCCGGAAACAGGAACATGCCGTCCAAAGACCAAATAGGCAGGGGACACATCTGTGGTCTCATGCTTGGCCAAGCGCAAAGCTTGAGCTATATCGGGTAGGTTCTCGTCCCACACACGATGATTGTCTCTAATATAAGAAGATATCGCTGTTATTAGCACTCGGTTCACACGTTCGGTTGGATTAATCTGCGGATGGTATCTAGTGTTAAACCAAATTTTAGGAATAGAAAAAGACTTCAAAAACTTCTGAAATTCCTTGGAAGTAAATTAAGAACCATTGTCAAAAATGACTATTTCCGGAATGCCGAAAATAAGGAACACTTGTTCCCGTAGAAATTTAATCATAGGGGCAGTAGTAGCTTTACGCAAGGGTTGCACTAACACAAATTTAGTAAAATAATCGGTGACAACAAAAACAAATTGATTTCCTGTTTTGCTCTTGGGAAGGGGGGCTAGTAAGTCCATTGAAATGGCTTGGAACGGAAAACTAATGTTTTTCTCATTACCCATAAAACCTGGTCGCGCTACATTTTCGCTCTTTTGAGAAGCACAAATTTTACAGTTTTTAACGTATTTACTCACTGATTGTCTAAGCTTAGGCCAATAGTAAAATTCTACTATTCTGGACATAGTTTTAGATACGCCTAAATGGGCGGAGGTAGGGGAATCATGCATTTGCTGCATAATAGATAATCTATTAGGGGTGGGAATTACTAATTTCCAATCTGGTACATTAGATTCGTTAGGCAGTATTGAAGGTAAATGTTTATAAAGACAGTTATTAAGAACCTTAAAATCTGGATATTTATCTGGACAAGTATTTACTTTTTCAATCATGGTCAAATACCATGCGTCGGGCTGCAAAGTGGTCACATCCACTAGGTTTATGCTACGAGATAATGCATCTGGAATCACATTTTGTGTCCCAGGCCTATGTTGAACATCAAAGTCAAATTGTGAAAGTCGTAAACACCAACGGGATAATCTTCCTGTGGGTTCTCTAAGTCGGTGCAACCATGTTAATGAGGAACAATCTGTAATTACCGTAAATTTGGTGCCTTCTACAAAGCCGCGGAATTTCTCTATTCCGTGTATGATTCCAATTAATTCCCGCTCCGTCGAAGAATATTTGCGCTCCGCGGCAGTTAAAGCTCGGCTGGCATAAGCTATAGGGTGCTCAGCACCATCAATTTTTTGAAAAAGAACAGATCCAACCCCTACATCTGATGCATCGGTCTGAATAAAGAACGGTTTACTAAAATCCGGGGAAGCTAAGAGTGGGGCCGTAGTCATTCTTTCTTTTATTTCAACAAAAGCTGACTCTGCCTCATCATTCCAAATTATAGGTTGTCCTTTCTTTCTTCCTTTTAGGAGAGAAGTAATCGGCGCTGCTATTATCGAAAAATCCTTAATAAATCTTCTATAATAGGAGACCAAACCAATCAAGCGATTAATTTCCGTAGTGTTGGTTGGGGTTTTAAAATTTACAATCGCAGACACCTTGTCTGGGTCAGTTCGTAAACCATTTTCGTCAATAAGGAAACCCAAAAAAGTTAAAGATCGGCAAAACTCGCATTTCTCTAGGTTAATCTGAAAACCTGCTTTGGATAAACGTTCACAAACCAAATTTAAAGTCGCAATATGATCTTCAAAAGTGGCCGACGCGATTACTATATCATCCAAATATACAAAAACTGGACCATTTAAAAGGTCAGGCCCTAAAAGACGTTCCATGGTACGTTGAAGCGTTTGGGGACAATTAGAAAGACCGAATGGCATTACTACAAATTCAAATAACCCCATACCTGGTACACAAAAAGCTGTTTTTTCCCTGAATGATTTTTCCAACGGGATTTGCCAAAAGGCTTTCCTCAAATCTATGGAGGAAAGATAGCGAGAATCACGTAATCGATTTAAAATAGAATCTATAAGCGGAAGAGGATATGCGTCCTTAATGGTAACGGAATTTAACTTCCGACCGTCGAAGCAAGCACGTAATTCACCATTTTTCTTTTTAACTAGGAGAACTGGTGAAGACCACGGAGAATTAGAAGGTTGAATTACCCCTAATGTAAGCATATCATTTACTTCTTTATGCAAATGTTTTTGCATAGCGGGGGATAGCATATACTGTCTTTGTTTAAAGGGGCGTGTATCACCGGTGTCAATAAAATGTTCGACCATATTGGTTTTTCCTAAAGAACCAGTCGATAACTGTTTAAAATTTTCTACTGTAAGGTTCAAAATAGACTGTTGTTCAGCAGACAAGGACTCACGAGGCTGAATAGAATTTACCGCATAAACCGTAGGTATATTTGCAAAAGACCAAGTATTATTAGGAAAATTAAAACATATATTAAAAACGGTACCGAAATCAACACCTAATATAAATGCGCTCTTTACCGATGGAACTACCAGACATTTAATGTCTTTGGTTATATCACCAAGACTAATAGGCAAACTTACTTCCCCTAAAACATCTTGCAGGGCTCCATCAGCAGTAGTGACGGCAAAAGGTATATTATTTATTTTATATGGAATCTGATTTTTTTCTAAAAAATCTAACCCGTCCCATCCTACATCAGTATTAGAGGCCCCGCTATCAAGTAGGCACGCAATAGGAACTGAAGCGATTTCAATCTCAAGATAAGGTCGCGTATCACCAGGTATAACATTGCATAATGGAGACAACTCCAAGGGAATATAAAAATCGCGAACAATAGCTAACCATTTGTTCCATTCATCCGCTGTAGGCATGAAGGAATTGTTAAGTTTCGCACAATTTTTGTTTAAACTGCCCAGCTCAACATGAACATCCGGAACATAATGGTAAACTACAAGATTTAAATCTAAGTCGGAGAAACATAAGAAAATTAACGATTTAACTTTATGCTAGGACAATCCATCCAACCCGCAGCCCAGGGCTGGCATGGCTAAATTAGTAATATTATTGTTTCTTAAATGTTCCTTTAGATGACACAATGAACTAAATAAACTTTCATAAGTGGGTTTATCAGAAAATAATTTTTTAGTCACTAAGTAATAAATAAACCGATTGGACTCAGGCAAAAACGCAAGACCTCCCGGTTCTTGCTGCTGTGAAATTAAGAAATTTATAGAACTAAATCTCTTTTTAAATTCGGTTGCAATACCTGCATTCATATAAAAATCACTAGAGACACAATGAGCTATAGAATATCGGGACGGTGCCGAAAAAAGGTCACCCTGTATCTCAGAAAACCGTAATAATGAGCCATCTGGTAAATCAGAAAGATAAACAAAGGGAAAAACTAAATTTCTTGACTTATTATTAGCAACTTCACTACCTACTTGTTGTTGCTGGACGCGCCTGACAGATTTTCGGGTCGCTTGAACTGAACAAAGGAAGCCGCTTTCGGACTTGCGCCCGTCATCGGAGTATTTATATTTGAATTTGGATTGTTCGGAACGGAAGTTGTTCGTTTGGGAATCATATTTTGAATTTGAGGTATCGTGCTTACTGCGGATGAACTCCTTGCCCTGGGCGCGATACCTCTTGTTCCGTTTTTTGACTTACATTTCTGGCAAGAGTTACTATAGATTCCTGGTTCACCACAACCAAAACAAAACATGGTTTTATCAGCTGTACATTCTCTATACGAATGCCCAAACCGTTGGCAATTCCAACACGTAATCTTGGAAATGGTATTAATTGTTCCTTTTGTAGGGGTTGACGTCACTGAAGGTGCTACATCGTGAATTGATAGGCAGGCAAGATCTGGTTCCAATAACCCTTGTTTCTTAGTTGTAGGGGGATGGTATTTATCGTTTCGCGTTTTAAGCTCCTGAACTACACGGCATTTATCTTTTAATTCTCTTAATGTATTAATATCGGTTAAAATTAATTTATCAGAAAAAAACGGGTTAAGATTACGTCGTATTTGCTTAATTATTTCCTCCTCTGAACGAGGCGTTGGAAGTCGGTTAAACAAAGCTTCCACGGCAATAATATAAAAAAGAACATTTTCGTTAACTCCTTGAGTGCGTACCTTAATTTCGGCTAATAAGTCATCTTCATAATCTACCGGTAAGAAATCGCGTTTTAAACAGCTCACTAATTCTTTCCAGGATCGAACTTCCTTTTTTATACTCCTAAACCAAATAAGTGACGAATCGCTAAATAAATCTACTCCGGAAATAAATAGATCGTCCTCACTGACATGCCTGGCTTCACAAAGCTCATTAATTTTTTCCAAAAATGCCATTACACTTTCGGTTGAGGTAAGTCCCGAGAATTTAATTCCCCATTTACTAACCGCTACTTGTTTAGCTATTACCGGCAATACCGAAGAATCCAATGAATTTGAACCCCGAACTGTAGATGACGCCGCTGGAGTTGGCAGACTATTATCTTTAGCCTCTATAAAAAATTCCGAAATTATTAACAAGTTGGCCTCAAATCTATCCATAATCTCAGCTTCTTCATCATTACTAGATTTAAAAAAAGAGCAACGACGCCTAACATGGGTTAATCGAGACTCTATACGACGTATTTCCAACTCAGTAAGTAAAACATCAACCCGAGAAACTAGATTTAATAAATTAACCAACGTAGCCTCGATTTCCGCCGCTTCTTCTTTAAAACTGAAGTCCGTCTTATTTACAAACTCAAAACCAGCCTTCTCTTTAGCTAACACGCCCCTTAATTGTGCCCTCCGCAATATTTGCGTACTCTCTGGTACTATATTACGTGACTTAAGTTCAAAAATTATCTCTGGGGATAATAAATCGTTTGGTTCCATTTTGCTTCCCATCTTTTTAAGAGAAAACGTATAATAAAATGAATTCTCCTTTATACCTACTGTACTTATCTTAATAAAACTTCATAACCAAAAGATTTCATATTTACTCATAAAATAAAAAACTCTAATCAAATCTCCTTCAATACGCCTCTGTTTACTACTATAGTTAAATTCATAAAAAATTCGCAACCTTGTTTTTTTTTTACTACAACGTGCTTAGCGACAGCCAGTCTGAGGCGGGTATATTTCTATTAGTCTACATACAAACATCAAATAACACACTGAAATTACGTTAAGATATACGGGAATTAAAAGAACATGTAAAAAAAACAGTGAGCAAAAAGAGATTAAACTCAACTTATACACAAAACACACAAACACCCAACGATATTCAGTATTCAGGTAACTACCTATAAAAATTTGGCCGCAAAAAATGCCACAAAAAATGTAGGGTCTAGACGGGATACGCGATACGACAGTACTTAAATTCCAAAAGGAACTACTTCACAAAACGCAGTACATATTACACATAATCATAACCATATCTAAATAAAACTTTCAAGTAAATAAATGGACTCATAAACTGCAATACAAATACCTAGACAATCGTTTACTTTAATTAAAATTAATCAATCGGCCTCGCGTTAGGGCGCCAAGTATAACGACTTTTAGTCCCCGTTAATTAAAAAACGAAATCTTTAGAAGAAATTTATTATAAAATTTAAGCAGCGGTGAGCATAACAAAGAGACTTTTCTCCGGGGGTGAGAAGGAGAGACGATTTGTCTAGGCCTCCATTTGTAAACATATGAATTCCACTTAAAACTTAAAACTAATAAAGTTAAAATTAAAATTAACAATGGCCCAAGCGGCCGAAGGCAAATAAAATTTTTACGCTTAGCGCCTTAACTAGAAAGGTAGCCACACGGCTAAAAAAACATAAGTAAAGGCAAATCAAGCCAATTCTTAACAAATAGGCATTAAAACTATACAGTTCAACGAAAATAGCTCGCAATAAAAAGTAACTCAAGGGTAAGCGGGAGTACAACGTAAGTTAAAGTATCACCATTGACATAAACGGCATAAATGCAAAGTTTAGGGCGCCACTGATTTTACATTCCAAACAGTAGAAAACCAGAAAGATCTGTAATTTGTAATTTATATAAATGCATCCATATACCATCTTAGCAGCATGGACAAAATAGCTGTACACTACATAAAGTTTGTTCAACTGAGCCGAGAATACATGGCACAAACGTTGTAATAGCACATCGGGTTCATTTGGTTAATAATAAATTAGGACGTTCTTACTTTCTCCAGGAACTCCAAGACCATAGGGATACACTAAACACTTTACACGTCTCTCTTGGCAAACTCGCTCATAGAAGACCACAGACACCAAACAACGTCCTTTCATCTTCGTGGCTCAGACTCATCTCCTCTTTAGTCTTTACTGTCCGCACCTTCTTCCCTACTGCCGCCTTTCTCACCCGATCTCGGTTCGCGTAAGGACACAACACTTTGCGCACCAATACAAAATGACACAGGGCCGGTCTAAGGCTAATTTTGGACATAATTTATTTATTTACCAGTATTTACGTTTGGAATTCAATTTGAACCACAGATAATAATATATTATTAAATTCTGAATATCATCAAACCAGCTTAGGCAATAAAAACGAACCGTTACAAGCACTGGCAAGACTTACCAGGATTGATCCATTCAAAGGCGTTCATACCGTACCCTTCGAAATCAAGAAGTAAGAAACTATTAGAGCTTAACAGGTGAAACCTAAAGACTCTAATTGGCCTGTACACAGGGCACTGCAGACTAAATCACCACTTACACAGAATTGGACTGGCGGAAAACGCCGAATGCCGTCTGTGTTTGGAGGATGATGAAAAGGCAGAGCACATTTTATGTGCATGCCCCGCTGCAGCTAGAATTCGGTTCTTAATGTTCGGCAAAGGGGAACTTTTGCCGGAGGACCTGGACAAAATATCACCCAACAAGGTTATCAGCTTTATTAAAAGACTGAACCTGTTGGGTGAAATATAATTTGGAGTGAGCCACAATAGACCGAGCGGTCGCAGTGGAGGGTCTGATCAACAGCCCACTCACAATTTACCAATTACCAATTACAGGAATGATATTCGCCATTGCGCCAGTGTCGATTTTAAATCGAACTGGTTCATTATTGAGAGATAAAGTCACAGACCATGCCTCCTCTGAGATTGCCTCGACTCCATCCACCTGCTGCTCCACACTACCTACAAACATAAAATCAACTTGGTTTCTCTGTACATTTTCATCTATAACATGGATACCCCTCTCTGCACTGTAATAATTATTTATTTATTTATTTATTTATTTATTTATTTATTTATTTAGGTTACAACTGCCCAGACAGAAATCCATTTATAGGGCAGGGAAATTTACAAATATATATATAACAATAATAATACTAGCATTATAAAGGTAACATCGAGTATACAGGGTGAATCTTAGAGTGGCGGCCATATTTTTGGGGTTAATAGTACTAGTCGTCATGAACATGAATCCGAACTTTTTTTTTGTAGGTTGTAAAATGGCCGAGTTATGAATTTTTTTAAAAAATTCGCGATTCATTTATAATTCCTGTAATTCCGGTGCCGCTGGGCAAGCACTTGCTGCATTACGTGTGCCCGGTCGACAGTGTTGCCAAGTGTAGATGATATAAAACCAATCGATTACATTTTACATTTTCACTTTTCATTAATAATTCAGAGATACCCAATCACGAGAGAGAGATAAGGGTACCTAGTGAAAATGAAAAATTAATTAATTCAATTGGATAAACAGGTTTATTGAAATACGCAGTTTTAACTTCCACAATGAAAATTGTAATACAAAACAAAATGAAAAAGCCGGCTGCATAGTCTGCATAATTATTATGACACAAAATGAAAAAGATTTTAAAAACAGAATTAGTTTATAGGATAGGACATTTAAAACCACCTATCAGCTGTTAGAGTCGCTGAACTGTTTACAAACTATGACACTGACCTAGTTACTGAGCAGGTGCATTAACAAAAAAGGGTGATAAAAAAAAGGTTCTCCTGAAATGCAAAAGCCTCGCACGGCGGCGTGCCAGTTGTTTTTCTATGTTTTAGTTTTAGTTTTTAGTGTTAGTGACCAGTCAGACAGCAGCTAGTGTGGTTTATTATGGTTATAAAATTAAATTGTTTCAGTTTTTAGTGAAAGAAATTTATAAAAGTGGAAGTTTTGCGTTTGTGTTTAATAATTGAGTGAGGTGTACCTTCTACGTGTGTGTAGTTTTATTTTAGTGGTGTTTTAGAGGCGACTTTTATCTGTGGGGGCACATGAAAAGTTTGGTGCACCGTACAATGTACGGTGGTTTGGGGTACACGACTCCTGTCAACAACGTTGAAGAATTACGGGAAATAGTAGAAAACGCTGCGAATCACATAAGGCAGAATACGGACTACAATAAAGTTAGATTCTATGATGCGGCGAGCTACAGCGTGTTTGGAAAATAACGGAGGACAGTTTCAACACCTGCTATGAGAAATGCCGATCCAAGATAAGTAAAGATTTATTGCTATTAGAAAAAAAAATTTTCTGTTCATTATTTGTTACTAAGTATTAAGTTTTTTAGGTATTATTTTTTTTATTGTTACACTCACGGAGAATAGTTTTTACTTTGTTATTGTTTAGATAGTTCATTTTATTTAGTTTCTTGTTTGCTTTACAATAAATTCCCCGTATTTTATTTCAGTCGTGAAGTTTGGCAACAACGCACTGTTCTAGACAGGCGTGTGCGTCTCAGTTATTAGACGTTACTCTCGCTAGCGCATTCCACTGGCGGGGTACCCAAATTCAAATAAAAAGGGTTTAAACAATATTCATTTTTCATAGCGCGTTAAAAAAAAAAAATTTGTAGTTTTGTGTTCCCATAGTTGAACGGTGTCGCCTCATATAAATATGGCCGCCACTCTAAGATTCACCCTGTATAAATACAGAGATAATAATATTATTGATAATATTAGTTAATACAAATAGACATCAAGATAATAACAAATACCATATTACAATTAGTCTTATAACAAGGGAATGTTTAGGCATCATAAAACTATATTTGGATCTGTAGGTTTAAGAACTATTTTTTTATTTCGGTTATTCTTGTATTGAAAATATCTATGTTATTATATAGTGAGTCATAATTGGAGCACATACGATGCAAGGGAGAGAACAATAGCAAATTTGTTCGTGGCATGGGTAGATAGAATAGAGACGAATGCGAGCGAGTCTGCGGATTTGGAACATGAAATTTAATGTAACTAAGAATTTCAGGGCAATCAATTTTACCATTTAAAATCTTATAAAGAAATATAAGAGAGTAATATATACGGCGTAAGTGAAGGTCATGCGTTCCAAATTTATGCAGCAATTCATAATGTGGAAAACCTCTGTCTGGGTAAGTTCCCAAATTTTTAAACCAGAGATATTTAAGAAAACGCCTCTGAGGCTTTTCAATGTCAGCTTTATGAGTTTCATAACCAGGACTCCATACTACTGAAGCATATTCAAGTTTAGATCTAACAAACGAATTAAAGAGAGATTTTAATGTATTTTCGTTAAATTCTTTACAGTTACGTAAAACAAAGCCTAAGTTTCTGAAGGAACTAGCAGTAATTTGGTTGATATGGTTAGCAAAAGTCAATTTAGGGTCGAACAAAACACCGAGATCTTTAAAGTGATTACAACTTTCCAACGCTTCATTGTTAATTAAGTAGACAAATTTAATTGGATACTGCTTACGCGAGTATGTCATTGAATTGCATTTTGATATATTTAACTGTAAGTTATTCTCACTGCACCAGGACCATAGTTGTACAAGATCATTTTGCAATTTTGCACAGTCTTCCAGACCAGTAATAGGCGTATATAATTTAAGATCATCAGCATATAACAAAGTGCTACAATGTAGATTATCAACAATATCGTTTATAAAGATATTAAATAGTAGAGGTCCAAGGACGGAACCTTGGGGAACACCTGACGTTGCTGTAATATCGACAGACTGGAAACCACGATACTGCACAGTCAATCGCCTATTTACCAAATACGACTCAAAAAAATTTATGAAGTACTCAGTTAGTCCAAATTCGGATAATTTGCGTAGCAAAATACCGTGGTCAAGTGTGTCGAAGGCTTTAGTAAAATCCGTATAAATAACATCCACCTGATCTCCAGAATCTAAGTGTTCAGCTAAAAATTGAGTAATACATACCAAATTACTAGTAGTAGAACGACTGGGCATAAATCCATGTTGATTGAGACATATTTGAGACTTAACATGATTGAAAAGGATATCATATATTATGCTTTCAAAAAGTTTGCTAAAATTACATAAAATTACTATAGGTCTGTAGTTTTCAACAGCTCCTCTATCATTTTTTTTGAATACAGGACAAATTCTAGATATCTTCCATACTTCAGGAAAAGTGGCTGTTTTAATAGACAAATTAAAAATTACAGCAAGTGGCTTTGCAATTAAAATAGCACAATCCTTAAGCAAAAAAGCTGGAATTCCATCAAGTCCTACAGTACACTTAGGTTTGGTTTTCTTGAGAGCTTTTAATACATCTTCTTCAGTTATATAAGGGATGTATAAACTGGGAGCATTACTATGAGTGCTATCCGTATCATAAGAAAAAGTCGTGGAGGTGGAGTACGCATCATGAAAAAAATTAGCAAATGCATCAACTATTGCTTGCGGTTCGTTCAATAAAGTATCATTATGGGTCATGACGTTGGGAATACTGGATACGTTTTTTTTAGAGTTTAGATACGACCAAAAACGATTAGGGTTAGAATTTATTTGATTTTCAATATTAATTAGATATTCTTTATAGGCATTGTCTATGTCTATTTTTATTCTTGCTCTTAGAATTTTAAACTGATCGAGGTCATCTGTGTTGCCATTCTTTTTGAAATTGCGTGCATGTTTAGATTTCTTTTTAATATTACGGATAATCTTTCCGTTAAACCGTTTATTTGATTTGGCTAGAGTTTTTGGCACATTATCAGCAAATACAGAATCTAAGATAGAATAGAATACATCACATGCTTCATTCACATCTTCACATTGTTCAATACCAGAAAAATCAGTGTTAAGTAAATCATCGTAAAGCTTGCTAAAGTTAGCTTTCCTAAAGTTGTACATAGGAGATGAGTTAACGGAGTATTTTTTATTTTTTTGAGGTGCTATTAAGGAAATGTCTAAGGGACGGTGATGGTCATCCACGGGTAATAAGTAATCGACAGATTTGGCTACCTCAACATCGTATCTACTAAGTACTAAATCTAATATACGATTATTTATATTCATTTCGCTATTATACTGTTTGAGATTCGAAAACTCGATAAAATTAGTGAGGACGGAGATGTAATTATTGTTATTGTGATTATCATTAATAAGAGAGTTAGCATATTGAGGAATGTTGAAATCACCCATAATGATAAGTTGTTCATCACCAGTGACGAAATCAAAGTTAGCCATTTCATCAAAGAGAGCTTCGTAAATATGGACCCCAAGATTTGGTGGTACATATAAAACGATAACATACAAATGATTACGTTGAAGAGCAATTTTTACCCCTATCATATCAATATTAGGAATGCTGCAGGTAAGGTTGAGTTGAGTGGCTGTATATAAGCTCCTGATAGCAACTAATACACCTCCCCCTCTGGTTAGGTTTGTTAGATCAAATTTACGATCTGCTCTGAAAATGGTGTAGTTAGAACTAAATAATTCAGCATCAAAGATGTCCTGGTCCAACCAGGTCTCAGTTAGGGCTATTAAGTCATAATCGCATGCCAAAGAGGAATTAAACAAACAGGGGGTTTTTGTTCTTAAACCACGCACATTCTGGTAGTAAACAAGTAATTGCTTACTATCAGAGGACGTGTTAAAACAGTGATTGTTTAACATGCTAATAGACTCGCTAGCATTCTCATCTAGTTGCTATTTAACCATAAATAAGGATGATTTGTATTGCTCCAGTTTATGTCTATAAACCGGACAACTAGTCGAGTCCCACGCGGCGTGGTTACAATCATCAAATTTTGCATTAAGACAATTAATACGTTTAAAATCTACGGATTTACAATCAGAGACACAATGACTAAGATAACACAATTATGTTTATTGTGTTTAACAACTTTGTTTGGAAATCTTTTATCATAATTAGGTTTATGTGACTTTACATTATTCAAATTCAAATTTCAAATTCTTTATTGTGCCTTTTTTGCCATATACAAATGATACAGATGAGGGTCGTCAGCAGAGGTGGATAATCACCCAAACAGATATTTAAAATAGTTTAAAATAATATATAAAAACATTTAAGTTAAAATTGTGTGACTAGATAATATTGTTAAATACACAAAATTATTTACAGAAAACATCTAATTACAACGTAAGTACAAATAGAAAAACATAAATTGTAAAATGATACATAGTTTACAGAATTCTAACGGCTATTATGATAATATGAAAAAATTAAGGTTGTAGAACAAGTACAACTAGGTACCTACCAAAAATATAGAAAACAAACTTAAGACTATTTTTCACATAGAGGAAATAAATTCTTATTACACAATAATTCAACGTAAAATACTATTGAGAAGATTTCTAGTTTAGTTGAAAATTAATCATTAAATTAAAGTTCTTTTGTTCACTGGAAACAATAAGAATTGTTAGTAGCAAACAACTGGTTAGAGATAATGCTAATCTTATTGTGATATTCCCGCAGGATATGACCAATCTAAAACACATTTATGATGAACATGTAAACGACAAGATTTTAGGGAACTTTGTTCATTTTGTTGAAAAGATAAATACGGATTTGTTGTAATAGATGAAGATTGTGCCATCAACTCTGGAAGATATAGATAAGGATTTGATAAATTTATTCATATATAAAAGTGCGAACATTAAATACTACCAATCAATCGCAGAGCTGTTAAAGACGAGAAAGGCGCTAAAGCAAAAATATCATAACTTAAAGCATGATATTGCCGAATCATAGTTTTTGTTGGAGAAAAATTATAAACCGATAACACAACCGCTTAATGAAATAGTATCAACTCTCAAAGTTCTTCCAAAATTAAATTTGAAAGAAAAATTAAAAGAAGAAAGCATCAGGGATAGTTTAAAGCCTCGACCGAGTACCCAACCACCGCATGACTATTATCGTCTGCAAGGGCGTCGATATGGGGGGGGGTAATGGGGGTAATTACCCCCCCCCCAAGAATTGTTGAGTAATTATTTTATTTAGTAATTTAGATAGATTTGCTAAATTAAAAAGAGGTATTTAGATTTGGTTTTGTAAATAAACTTTCTTTTTTTTTGTAAGTACTTGCCAAAGAATATTACTATTGTTTCTTACTTATAATAGGCGTTTATAGTTGTTTTATTTATGATTTGTTTGTCCAAAGAAGTTTAGATTTGTTTCTAATATATGTTACTTAACCATTGAGTAAAAAATAATAAAGAGGCGCAACTATCAAGGTTTCGAGATTTTAATGTTGTATTTTTTTATCCGTAGCTTCATGATTGTCTTCTACTTAAGGGCTATACAGCCACATTACAAATACCTTCCCGTAACACTAACAATTGTTCACAATCATGAAGTTATTGGCAAAAAAATACAATACTAAAATCTCGAAACCTTGACAGTTGCGCCTCTTTATTATTTTATACTCAATGCTTCTACAGAATGCGAAAGTCCTCAACTTGACTTAGGACCTAAATTTGCCGCTTAGTTTTGTTTAGTATCGCAGCTCTAATGTGTAAACAGTTCGAGACGCTAGCATACGGCGACCAAGGACGGACATGTACGAGCAGTAAACCACTTGTTTCTAGGCAGCGGCACTTCACGTCGTATGTATTTTGAGGTTGGTTGGCTATGTCAAGATGGGAACTTTCGCAATCTGTATATATATATATATATATATATATATATATATATATATATATATATATATATATATATATATATATATATATATATATATATATATATATATATATATATATATATATATATATATATATATAAAAAACTAAGGGTAGTCTTGACTGACTAGTTAAGATAGAAAATTATAATTTTGAGGATGCAGTCATTAACAAGGGCACTTAGAAAACAAAAAGAAAACTCTTTGTTCTTTGTCAAGCTTTCGGAAAAATCTTTATTCCTTTATCAAGACATCTAAAATACAAGAACATTCCTTTTATTAAAAAACTCATAAAAAGAAATCAAAAAACTTACAAAACGTTGAGATTGATATTGAAACTGCACACCTAAATATGAACATTTTCTTGTTAAAAAACACATAAATTATAATCAACCATGTGTAAAATCAGAAATACAAATAACACAGTTAATAGTTTAAAAACAATTTTCCTATTACATTTACTCTACATTTAAAAAAAATTTTTTTTTAATTAAAAACAAATCGAGAATATAACTACCACGCTTGAAAATGACATGGTCGGTATTTAAACCAAGCCAACAAGTAAATATGAATAAAAAAGCAGGTGGACACATGCTCAGCTGCAATTGGTCCAAAGTTCTAGTTACAAACTAGATCCTAGGGAGAATTACTACCAACATAAGTGCCAACTTAATATTTGAAATAAAAATTAATTTACGGAATATGTCTAACCAAAAAACGCTTAGCTTTCCAGTCGAGAGGAAAACGACGAAAAAGAATACCAAGATGATAAAATAAACACGGCATTATTAAAGATAATAGTCTAATGGGAACTACCTCTTTTCAATGACGTGAAAACAACCATCTTACTATTCAAATAACCGCCATTTTCCTCCCGACCAGAAAACCAACGTCTAACCTTAAACAGTCGAATTTTGTGAAAAATTCCTGAAATTTTCTTTTTCTAATTTTAAGATATAAGTATAGATGTTACTTAAATTTTGTATGTCAGATCTCTTATTTAAACATTCTGTTTCATTGTTAATATGTATCATTTCTAAGAAAGTTCTTTTTTTAGTGTTCTTTTCAACCGCTAATACTTTTACGTTTTCAAAATTCATATTATGTCCTGTATTAGTAACATGTTCTGTCAAAGCACACGATTTTAAACTCCTTCTACAATCACTTTTATGAGAGGTTATTCGACCGTTTAATGTCCTAGACGTTTGTCCTATGTACGATTTATTACAATTAATGCAATCAATTTTATATACAACGTCTGCTTTCTCTTTTGTTTTTAATGGAGTTTTAACTTTACTATATAATTCTGATATTGTTTTCATATTTTTCATTGCAAATCTTATATTTAAATCTTTAAATAAATTAATTAATTTTGGGGTTAAATCTTCCAAATAAGGTAATGACTTATATACAATTACTTGGTTCGTGACTTCGTTAACAATATTACTTCTACCCTGTATATTATTATTAACATTTCTATCTAACCTAGTATTAGCAAGTTAGTTAATAGTATTTTATTTAATACTAGGTTAGATAGAAATGTTAATAATAATATACAGGGTAGAAGTAATATTGTTAACGAAGTCACGAACCAAGTAATTGTATATAAGTCATTACCCTATTTGGAAGATTTAACCCCAAAATTAATTAATTTATTTAAAGATTTAAATATAAGATTTGCAATGAAAAATATGAAAACAATATCAGAATTATATAGTAAAGTTAAAACTCCATTAAAAACAAAAGAGAAAGCAGACGTTGTATATAAAATTGATTGCATTAATTGTAATAAATCGTACATAGGACAAACGTCTAGGACATTAAACGGTCGAATAACCTCTCATAAAAGTGATTGTAGAAGGAGTTTAAAATCGTGTGCTTTGACAGAACATGTTACTAATACAGGACATAATATGAATTTTGAAAACGTAAAAGTATTAGCGGTTGAAAAGAACACTAAAAAAAGAACTTTCTTAGAAATGATACATATTAACAATGAAACAGAATGTTTAAATAAGAGATCTGACATACAAAATTTAAGTAACATCTATACTTATATCTTAAAATTAGAAAAAGAAAATTTCAGGAATTTTTCACAAAATTCGACTGTTTAAGGTTAGACGTTGGTTTTCTGGTCGGGAGGAAAATGGCGGTTATTTGAATAGTAAGATGGTTGTTTTCACGTCATTGAAAAGAGGTAGTTCCCATTAGACTATTATCTTTAATAATGCCGTGTTTATTTTATCATCTTGGTATTCTTTTTCGTCGTTTTCCTCTCGACTGGAAAGCTAAGCGTTTTTTGGTTAGACATATTCCGTAAATTAATTTTTATTTCAAATATTAAGTTGGCACTTATGTTGGTAGTAATTCTCCCTAGGATCTAGTTTGTAACTAGAACTTTGGACCAATTGCAGCTGAGCATGTGTCCACGTGCTTTTTTATTCATATTTACTTGTTGGCTTGGTTTAAATACCGACCATGTCATTTTCAAGCGTGGTAGTTATATTCTCGATTTGTTTTTAATTAAAAAAAATTTTTTAAAATGTAGAGTAAATGTAATAGGAAAATTGTTTTTAAACTATTAACTGTGTTATTTGTATTTCTGATTTTACACATGGTTGATTATAATTTATGTGTTTTTTAACAAGAAAATGTTCATATTTAGGTGTGCAGTTTCAATATCAATCTCAACGTTTTGTAAGTTTTTTGATTTCTTTTTATGAGTTTTTTAATAAAAGGAATGTTCTTGTATTTTAGATGTCTTGATAAAGGAATAAAGATTTTTCCGAAAGCTTGACAAAGAACAAAGAGTTTTCTTTTTGTTTTCTAAGTGCCCTTGTTAATGACTGCATCCTCAAAATTATAATTTTCTATATATATATATATATATATATATATATATATATATATATATATATATATATATATATATATATATATATATATATATATATGAAAATTTTAATTAAAATTGGGGTAGCAGTCTAAGGCAAGAAGTAAAGAAAACTCTTTATTTCAGTTCTAGCTTTCGAGGCTTTATTGTCTCTTCATTAGGAACGCTACAATTTTTTTAATAAATTAATAGGCTATATAAAAATCTAAGTTAGTACTTACGAAAAATTGAGGTTAAACTGAAGTAGCACATGTGAAACAGCAAAATACAAAAATATGCACCAAAATCATGGTTAAACACAAGTCTATTATTAAAACTATGATTTTGGTGCATATTTTTGTATTTTGCTGTTTCACATGTGCTACTTCAGTTTAACCTCAATTTTTCGTAAGTACTAACTTAGATTTTTATATAGCCTATTAATTTATTAAAAAAATTGTAGCGTTCCTGATGAAGAGACAATAAAGCCTCGAAAGCTAGAACTGAAATAAAGAGTTTTCTTTACTTCTTGCCTTAGACTGCTACCCCAATTTTAATTAAAATTTTCATCTTTAACTTAGCCAGTCAAGCTAACTCCTCAAAATATATATATATATATATATATATATATATATATATATATATATATATATATATATATATATATATATATATATATATATATATATATATATATATATATATATATATATATATATAATATATGTATATATGTATGTACATACATATATGTTAATATATGTTTTGTTTCTATATCACATGATTTTTTTCATTAAACCAAAAAGCCTTTAAGAAAAAAAGTATCGACGCCCCTGATCGTCTGACAGCTCCTATTGATTTGGGAGAGCAGACATTTCAGTTTCATTCAACTCAAAACCAACCCGAAATTGTAGAGAGTTTTTTTGATGAAACTTTTCCTTTGACAATAGCATATAGTGAAACAGAACATCAGCGTTATTTAAGCCAGTTTAACCTCGAGCGTATATTGAAGATAGAATTAATGATACTAACGGAGATTTTGATGATACCTTTGGAGTTCACTTTGACCCTTTTAGAAAGAGCTATGCAATTGGTGATTCATCCGTTGATTTTTAGGGAGCTGACTTTATCATTAATGGTGAATTTAAATACACTGGTAGACCAGGATTATATGAACTAATGTTCAAAAAGCATCCAGCAGGTTATCGGTCAACAGATGTAGATCGATATATTGATATCATTAAAAGGACGAATACCCAGTTTTTAGGTTATAATCCTCAAAGAGGTCTATCTACATCAAATGCAAGTAAATTCATAGATATTATCAAACCGCTAGTTACGAATTTATATTCGATGTCACAAGAACGGAAGAGAAAACCAAGCGCATCGAGTGTGAGATCTACCTCAGAAGTAGAGCAAAGACCAAGAGCGAAGTCGATTCCTGAACCAGTGAGGAAAACAAAGAGTCAAAATAAGACAGGTGGAAAACTAACAATGATGGAATTCAATAACAAAAATATTGAATATAAATATTATGATGATTATAATGAAATTGTAGATCGATCGATTAAAGCTGCTCATTGCATCACAGTTAGCAGGGAATAATGGACGTAACAACGAAATAGTTTCGATAATAGAGGAGTTAAAGGAGGGTAAAATAATTAGATAAATAGTGTGCATGGGAAAGTTAAGGCTTCATTTACTGTGCTACTATATTGATCGAAAGCATACTGATATCATCAACTTTCTATTATTCTACAATATGACCGACATTAAGAAGGAAATAGTAAATGAAATTCATAAACCAGTTAGAAGATATTTCAAACGAAGAAGAGTAATTGTTAAAGGTCTAAATGATCTTCTTCAAACAGATCTCGTAGAGATGATCCCTTACGCTAAAATAAATAAAGGTTATAAATATATTTTAGTGGTCATTAATGTATTCTCAAAATTTGTTTGGTGTGAACCTGTGAAAAATATAAAATTTGCAACAGATATGGGAAAAGAATTCAAGGAATTAATGGATAAGTGGAAAATTAACCATTATAGCTCTTACACACATCTTAAATATAGCGTTGTTGAAAGAGTGAACAGAACCCTAAAAAATAAAATGTGGAAACTGTTTAGCTTACAAGGAAATTACAAGTGGTTAAATCTTTTACCAGACATTGTTGCGGAATACAATGACACCAAACACAGAACGATCGGAAGGAAACCGAAAGATATTAAAAAGAAAAATGAAAAACACTTGTTGCAAACTGTATATAGTCATTTGAAAATAGTCCATCCAAGGAAGCAAAAATTTAAAGTAAACGATTGTGTGAGGATTAGCAAATACCGCAAAGGATATACTCCAAACTGGTCTAATGAAATTTTTAAAATCATAAAGGTTCATAAAAGTAATCCTAGAACTTACCATTTAGAAGATCAGGAAGGTGATGAAATTCAAGGAGGATTCTACGAACAGGAACTTCAGAAAGTAAAACATCCCGATATATATCTTGTGGAGAAGGTTTTAAGAGAAAAAGGTGACAAGCTCTATGTGAAATGGTTGGGATTATCCAATAAATTCAATTCATGGATTTCTAATAATCAAATTGTATAAACATATAATAGAAATGAAATCCAAAGAAGTCAGAAATCCATAGAGGTAAACTTTAATAGAATAAAATAGCAAAATAAATTTTACTATTCAGCCTAAATCCTCTAATGTCTTAAAAAGACATAAATACTCTTTTCAGAGCTTATTTGCAAACTATCTACATTTAACTGATAAAAATTTGGTCAGTACTACGAATGTAGAAAGCAAATAATTTAATAATTGCAATAAGCCCCACCAGACGGATTAATCCAAATAAGGACTCCCTCTGTTACCAGGCAGTGCAAGTCACCAACCCATGGACCGGTTTCTGGCTTATTAGCCTTCATCAGCATGGTATAGGCAACTCACACTGCACGATAACAAAGGGACTCCAGATCTTGTCAACATCGATCGACATGAAGTCGGTAAGATGCGAATGTGGACCGTGGGGCCCTCTGGTGAAACTTATTGCAATGTGGATTTTGCCCAGACTATTATTGCAATTATTAAATTATTTGCTTTCTACATTCGTAGTACTGACCAAATTTTTATCAGTTAAATGTAGATAGTTTGCAAATAAGCTCTGAAAAGAGTATTTATGTCTTTTTAAGACATTAGAGGATTTAGGCTGAATAGTAAAATTTATTTTGCTATTTTATTCTATTAAACATATAATATATTATAACTTTTGATGTACTCCTTTATCTGTATAATATATTCACCCTTAATAAAACAATTTTTAAGCAAATATTTCTTTTATTTGATCACTTTAATACAAATACATGATACATAATAGGTTTCGCTAACATTTCATTTAAATCTATCATTAAATACGTTACATATATGATTATTTTCTAAAATAGGACTGATAATATTTGAAATTTTTTCTACTCTTCTAGTAAACCGCATTCGGTCAATGGCTAATAACTCCCAATATCGCTTCCTTGATGATTGATATGCGAAATTCCATGTCACCATGAAATATGTTTTATTATTTTCTGTATTAAATGTTACTTTCTTCATTATTAAGGATGTTCAAGGGTTTCGCAAAAATGCAGAGAAGTCGCTGAAAGTTGTATATGTTATTTTTGATATAGAAATGAACCAGTTCCTGTTTTTTTATTACCTTCTTGTACGTAGTTTTCGAGAAAATCGAAAATGAAATCTATGATTTTAACATGGAGTCTTATGGAGATTGCATGTTCCCATGTTCGCAGAGTTTCTCAGAGTAAAATATAGAGGAGAAAATGCAGAGAAAATGGAAAAAACTATGCAATGTATAGAAGAGACTTCAGGGAAGATTTTGTCTATGAAAAAGGGGACGGTTGCAATGCATTCTGATTAATATACAGCCTTTTTTTCGGAAATGCCGCGCCTCAGCAGACGCTTATGAAGTGTAACGACGGCATTGTCGCATCCTTCCTAATTCAAAATAATTTATAACGTCAATCGTCAAACAATTAATTAAAACTTTTTCATTAAAATAATTTACTTTTTTTATCATGTTTATGTAAAATATCAAAATATAAGTACCTATTTCATGCAAGCATGTCAGATAACAAGAACAAATAGACTTTCATACATAACAAGAAATGTACAATATTCTTATCGGAGAATAGAACTACTAGAAATATTCGAAGTGAAGCTGAAAATGAAGTTCTTGAATATATTATGGCAAACTTTTCAGGTACTCTAGAATGCTTTTTAATATTTTCTTTGTTTTGATGACTTGTGGTTTTCCATCACATTCACCACGCAACAGTTTGATTGCTTGCTCTTCTTCCTGGGTTTTGTATGTTCCGACCAAAGTACCGTAGGTGATTTTTTATAGGTTAGCCACTTTGTCGCAACACCAGCAGAAAGAAAACGAGAGCACAGGAGAAATGTGCGGTGTTGCCTCTAACGCCTTCTCCCACCCCCGCGATCTCCCCCATCCCACTACTCCCCTCTGCTCCGTCGATGAAACCCCTGAACATCCTTAAAATCTACCACAGAACTCAACTTCAAATAATTCCGGGTAAAGCCTCCAAAAAACTTGAACGTATAAAAAACGTACTAACAGTGGTATCTTGTGACGCCAAGACAATTAATTAAAGTTGAAACGGATGGATCTTCATAATCACGTGGAAATGTGAATTAAATATCTGCATAATACCTCGATGACTCCCATTATTAACGGTTATAAAATTTAAATCACATTAAATAATAATACGAATAAGATTAATAATACGAATTAGATGAATAAGATGATAATTACTGAATACTGATAAGATTAAACATCAATTTTGACGCCTAAAAATAAAATTTAGATATTAGATACCGGTTTAACTAAATAAATAATAAAGTATATTACCATTTGTGACGAAAATCCAACAAAGTAATTGAATAAAATCACTAGAGCAATAATATCGACTATACAGATTGCGAAAGTTCCCATCTTGACATAGCCAACCTCAAAATACATAAGACGTGAAGTGGCGCTGCCTAGAAACAAGTGGTTTACTGCTCGTACATGTCCGTCCTTGGTCGCCGTATGCTAGCGTCTCGAACTGTTTACACATTAGAGCTGCGATACTAAACAAAACTAGTGGCAAATTTAGGTCCTATGTCAAGATGAAAACTTTCGCATTCTGTATGTCTTCGATGTGATATCGAAAAGAAGCTTGGATTGTCCCGGCAGGCATGCGGCGTTTCGATATGCGCAGTAGTTTCTCTATCAGGTAGGCGGTGGTTAATTTAGCTACACGTTAAGCCGGCGCCACACATGCGGCATTCGGCGAAAGGCGAAGTTTGGCTTTCGTCGAATGACATTTGGCGAAAGGTGAGCGCTTTGATACAGACATTTGTTTATTTGTCGAATGACGAGCGAATATGGGAAACACGAATATTTGGGTAGATTTTTGTTATTTGTCAAAATGGACAATGATATGTATATTAATTGGAATAGCAGTTTCTGTTATTATGTGCTGTGCATATAATTATAAAGCTAATGAAAATAAAGAAAAAAGTAAACTTGAAGGAAGGAGATGGTGGATGGTTTTACTTAATCCTAGCAGAAACGTGTAAATATTTTGCAATTCCTGCTACACTTTTTGAGACTTAACTTTGTGCAGATGTGTTCGAAAGGAAGCCAATAAAAAATCTTTCTTTTTCTTCATTAAATCCGTATTTTCTCCCAAAATTTACTTCTATGACTTTCCATGCAACAAAAACTAAATTTCTTTTTTTATGTGAAGGATTTTCTGGATTCCATATTATGATTTCGCTTTTGTAGTGGTCTAAAAATACCAGGACCATTTCGTTTAACCACTCCATTTTATTAAACAACTGTCGAAAACCAACACAAACGCTGTCAAGTGTCAAGACTGTCAAAAAACAATCCCAAACATTTGGCGAATGTGTGTGTAACGCGCACAGCCCGTATATCAAAAAAAAAAAAAAAATTAAACTTTACTCTTACTTACTGGCGATACCTATGATATCGAGGGTGCGTTACTTAAAAAGAGGTAGCGTGTCGCTGCCACCAGATCGGGATTTATTTTAGTTTCCCCCCGATCAGAGAAACACTAGAAAGCACCTATAAAGCAAAATCAGCTGATAGGCCACTGGTAAAAGAATCCTTCCAAAGACTAGGGTCCGGCCACGGCTTATATGCGTGGTCTTTTGGCAGGGGTGAATAGTGGTGAGAATAAAAGACTAGCAATTAAGAAAAATAAAAGCGAATATATTACTCAAAATTATAAAATCAAAACAAGGCAAAACAGAAAAATGAATGGTAAAATTTTAGAATAATTGGTACTTTATCCACACATACAAAATTACAGTAAATATTTTCCAAAATAAGCAAAACAAGTTATTACTTACAAAATTACAGTACTTTAATTACTGCAAAACAAAACAAATCGTTACGCTCAACTATAGTAATTTACTTCCAAAACAAACAAGACGTTACGAACCAAATTACAGTACTTAATTTAATTGCTACAAAACAATGCGGGTTATCACCCACCGATAATACGCGCTTTAGGACCTCTAAAATTATTAGCAAAGAAGTCTTACGTACCCTATCTGGGTCTCTCTATATAAATATATTATATGTAAGTAAGCCACCCTTTCACATTTAGTGCCAATACCAATTAGGTATTTTCTAAAACCAGAGACCCTATTTCAGGTTCACTCGCAAAATGAAACGTATCTGGGGTTAATAAACTTATAATAACTTACCCAAAAGCCTCTAAAATTCAATAATCCTATTTCACAATTACCTTCATCAAAATTATACGCCGAACTCTCTGTATCACTTTCGCACTACGCGGCGCTTATCTAGCCCCTAGGAAATTCGCAAATTGTCGCGACGACGTCCCTGACATCGGCCGGTCAAAACTCTAGTTCCGTCTCTATATCGTGACGTCCCGACGCTGCGCTGCCCGAACAACTTTCGCGCTCGTCGAACTCTCTGACTCCCCTGCTTGGACCAACTCTGCCTTGGACTCCGTCGAACTGTCTTTCGCGCTCCAACTTAGTGGTTCCATCGAAATTTCTTAACTCTCGGCGATCAGATAAAGTTATTCTAAATATGAATTTCCTGTTGCCGCAGACATAAGCAAAAACTCAACCAATTACTTCTTATATAAGTAAGTAAGTAAGTAAGTAAGTAAGTAAGTAAATCGTTTATTTCTACAGAGTAATACAATACAAAGATGTTTATTGGTCTGAGAAATACGTCAAATGTTCAAAAAGATTAAACAGTACACAGAATAAAATATTATTACAAACAATTTTACACAGAGTTCTAACATAACAATTAAAATGGTCGGTATCTATTATTTGGATTAAAAGAAAAGTATTCATCCAAAGAATAGGGTTCGATATCACACAAAAAATCACGAGCATGTTTTAGGAACATTTTATCACACTGGATATTATTTATATCAGATGGCAGATGATTATAGAACTTTAAGCAACGGTAGTACGTCCCTTTTTCATATAGTGTTCTTTTATGTATTGGAAAGGTAAAGTTTTCTCGAAACCTGGTGCTATAAGTATGGGCACTCAAACAAGAGTCAAACTTACTGCGATTCTTAAGTAGAAACTGTAGGCATTCATAAATATAGACGGCAGTAACTGTTAAAAATTTATTAGCCTTGAATTTGCCTCTGCATGTTTCCATGGTTTTCATGTTAAGCATAAGCCTAATAACTCGCTTTTGACATATAAAAATTCTACAAAGCTCTGAAGAACTTCCCCAAGTAACAATACCAAATTTTATTAGTGAATAAAAATTAGCATAGTATAATGTTTTTACTGTATCATAGTCTACTTGATCTTTCAAAACTCTAATTGCGTAACAAATAGAGGACAATTTGTTTGTTAAATAATCAATATGAGTTGTCCACGTCAAAGTATCATTAATGTGAACACCTAAAAATTTGACAGATGTGGAATAATCTATTTTTTGATTGTCCAAAATGATATCTTGGGGAGTTCTAATTAAGTTGTTGGTTTTAAATAAAATAGCATCCGTTTTTCTTTCATTTAGAATTAAGTTATTTTCGGAAAACCATTGTTTGATTGATTTCAGTAATGAATTTCCTGTTTCCAAAATTTCCATATAATCCTGTCCTTTAATTAGCAAATTTGTATCGTCCGCATAGTTTATAATAAGTTGTCGATCTTTATCCGATACTATATTTGAAATATCATTTATAAAGATTATGAATAATAGAGGACCGAGAATACTCCCCTGCGGGACTCCCACGGACATTTCCAAGACATTTGACTGAACTTTTCCTTCTCTATGTTCAAGTTCAACTAACTGTTTTCGCCCTGTTAAATAAGAACGAAACCAATTGTGAACATTTCCCCTAATACCATATTTGTGTAACTTGTTCAGTAATATCTCATGATTTATGCAATCAAACGCCTTAGAAAGGTCCAGGAAAATGCCGCAAGATATATTTCCATCCTCCAACTCTTTCAACGCACTATTGATGAAATCAAATAGAGCGGTGTCTATCGATTTTCTTTTCAGGTAACCATGCTGGTTTTCAGAAAATAGGCCATACTTGGTAAAAAACGAAGTTAATCTTGTGGATACTACATATTCGAATATTTTTGAGAAGCAAGTTAGAAGACTTATGGGTCGATAATTTTCTAAGGAATTAACATCTCCTTTTTTAAATAAAGGTTTGACTATTGCAGTCTTTAAATCATCAGGAAAAATACCCATTTCAAGTGATAAATTTATTAAATGACTTAAGGGTTCCGCAATCTGATGTGCACAAGCTTTTAAAACACTAACTGGAATCTCATCTATACCAGTACTTCTCTTGTTTTTCATGTTCCTTATGATTGCTAAAATTTCACTAGGTGTAACGGGACTAAAAAATAATGACTGATCCCTACTATGAAGAAGACCATTATAGAAACAAGTATTGTTTAGAGGCCGTTGGGATAGTAAATTTTGCGCCATATTAACAAATTGATGGTTGAAATCGTTGACAGTACTTTCAGGATTTTCTGTCTGTAAGAAAGTTCTTGAATTGTGTGGCTTTGTTATGTCATCAATTGCCTGCCACATAGCCTTAGATTTATTCTCAGCTAAACAAATTTTGTTTCTATAATATCTCTTTTTGGTGTCAGCTATCAATTTATTATAGTGCATTTTTGATTCATTATACCCCGCGGCACAAATTAAAATTAATGTTTACATTAGTAATAGCTATTTCCCTTCTTTTATAAAATCTATACCCCCAATTTGCTACAATACTTCACCCTTTAAAAAAGTTTTCGCCGTAACGATAGGCGAGCGTCAGGTACACACATGCGGCTTTCGCCGAGTAACCACTCGCCTTTCGCCGAGTAACCACTCGCCTTTCGCCGAATGCCGCATGTGTGGCGCCGGCTTTATTAATAAATGAACATTTCGAACTCTTACAAAGTTTGACATTAGGTTTGTATTGGCTATATGTCTAATAATTTAAATGCAATTTACTTGTAACGTGCATTGATAAATGGACCGTTACAACACTTTATTTGTCTTTTTATAGTTTTTATTAATATTGTTTAAATGTTATTTGTGGCATTTCATAAATTATTTCTTTCCTTTTCTTTTTTGGGATTTATTACCACATTCCTCGAGATTCCTATCCAAAAAATTCGATTTATCTAAAAAATATTCAAATTAACCAATTTAAAACTGGGAAATGTCAGACGTAATGTCAGAGGATCAGTTTAATACAAAAACACTCTCTAACTGATCCTCTGACATTACGTCAAAGGCGTAGAGGTTATTTCCCAGTTTTAAATTGGTTAATTTGAATATTTTTTAGATAAATCGAATTTTTTGGATAGGAATCTCGAGGAATGTGGTAATAAATCCCAAAAAAGAAAAGGAAAGAAATAGTTTTTATTGTTTTTTTTTCTACTTTAAAAACTATATCAACAACCATTATTTAATTAAAGAATACCAATGAACTATACTTCGCTGGAATAGGCATGAATTACAGAAGTTTTTAGTATGCTGGTTCACTTTTTAGTGGTAATTATTTTTGAAATAAACATTCATATCTTTTTGTGAAAAAATTTTCAAAAAACTTATATTATTGTAATATGTAAGATAAGTTCTGAAAACACGTTCACTATAAGGACACATCAGTAGTAAGCACAACAATAACTAAAAAGCCTAAGCAACTTGTCAATTTTTTTTATCAACTTTTTCGAAGACGGAGTCGGAATTTCTTAAAAAAGAACGGAAAAAGTGTTGTAACTTTTAAACGACTAACGATTGGATGACAACATATGGGGTTATTTTGATTGTAAATGACCTCACCTATCGAACACTTTCGTTTGGACCACAACTTCTGGGACACCCTGTATAAACCTGATTTATAAATCATATTTGGTTGCACTAATTATCAAAATTATCTATTGGTTGTCCCATAAAAATTCCAATTTAAAATTATAAATATTTTCAGATAAAAATACCTATATATATTTTTTTATGTACCACTGCAAACACGGCTCTTAGTTTATGTTTCGTGAGCTGGGTCGTGAATTCGTATATAAAAATGTAATGTGAAATATTTTCTTTATCTCTTCGATTTAGGTATATAATAAAAAATTACAGAGGGGCGCCAATTGCCTAAAAATTTGATTGTCAAACGAAAGTCTATATAGTTAACCAACTAATAAGTTTAACTAAAAATGTGGTACTGATTTAAAGAAGACGAAAAAATTACAACTTGTGAGACTAATATATGTATTACCAAAATTATAAAAGTATGAGTACTTAGGAATTAGATATACACGATGGTTCAGAATTTACCGATTAAACTTCGGGAACTAACAGATTACGTTAAAATAAATGGACTTTCTTTAATAAACTTATATCTAAAAACGCATAGTTTCTGAGATACAGGGGGTCAAAGTTTAATTAAAAAAAAATATATTTTTTTAAATATAATCTTAATTAGTTGAGGTAAATTAACAGTAACAAGTAACGTTTTCAAAAAAAAATTCGACTCGCTAATTTATACAGTGGCGGAGTATTCACTTTTTTAATTTTTTCTTGTTAAAAAATGATACGCCACTGGATAAATTTAAAAAAATTAACATTTTTAAAAACTACAAGTATTTCTTAATAAAAAAGTATTCTTGATATTTTTGTCATAACCCAAAGCTTTGTCCAAAAAATTGGTTCAGAAAACGTTCTGCAAAGCTATAAATTAGATTCTTAAATACTCCGACACTGTATAAATTAGCGAGTCGAATTTTTTTCGGAAAAAGTTACTTGTTACTGTTAATTTGTCAAGCAAGTTTCGTAAAAATACCTCAACTAATTAAGATTATATTTAAAAAAATATTTTTCTTAAATTAAACTTTGATCTGATCTCAGAAACTATGCGTTTTTAGATATAAGTTTATTAAAGAAAGTCCATTTATTTTAACGTAATCTATTAGTTCCCGAAGTTTAATCGTTAAATTCTGAACCACCCTGTATATCAATACGAAAGTAATTCAAGTACCTATAGTAGTTTATCTTATAACACTACTATACAAAGTAATTTTGCGCTGCATACATGTATATGCCGCATTACACGAGATTAATTATATAAGAAGTACTATATACACACGGTATTCTCGATACTCAATATACAAAAACCGGAACTTAAATCTTATTTCAAATGTCTGTTTTCATCAATAATTTTGCAACGTGGTGGAAAATATGTTGTTCATCAATAGGTACAAAAAAAAATTACATGACAGCATACAACCTGCATTTATGGAGAGAGTTGCAAATAGGGGCTCAAAGGATGTTTCCAAATTGCACATAATACTGCATGCACAACGTTACCATGCACCTAGGTTGAAGAGGGCATCCATTTTATAGCATGAAAATTTGGCAGTAGAGCTGAATGCTTCTCCATAAAAATAGAGTTTGGTATGCACCAAAAAAAAATTATCAATCCAATTTCGAGTTTGGCTAATATAGATTTTGGTATACTTAGGTATATATTTCATATAATATACTATACTTAGTAAAATGAAATATTTAAAATTACAGGCCTAAAATTAATAGAAAATCTAAATTAAATTATGTATAAAAATTAATGGAAAAATTTACTGACCGTAGGTGTTGTGTGGCCTCACAGTAAATACACAATATATTTTCTTGTTCGTACTGAACAACCACAATTAATAATTATTTTAATTCTCAAAGAGTTATTTTAATTAATTGTATAGATCTAGTTGTGTACTCAAGAAAACTAAACGTGTTCCCTTTAAACACAGTTCCACTACCCTTTTTCTCGTCTTTTTTTTGAAAGTCTTCTTCCTTCTTTTAAAGGCAGGTGGCATCCCAATCAAACCATACATTTGCATGTTGCGGTATTAAACTGCAGTGATCTGTTAAAATTGACAATTTCTTTATGCTGATTTTTCTTTTAGTTTACCTTATATTATAATTATTCTATATAGTTATGTTTGTTTACCAGATTGCACCACACATTTACACAAGCAAATAGTAGGAAATTACCAAAATTTGTGAAATTTATTAAAAATTTACAAGCGTCATCTATTAGCCAATTATTGCTTTATTGATCCACGCTTTGATCAAAGATTACAGAATTATGCTGGTAGCATTTTTCAGATATTGTAGCAATTTAATTGCTACATGGTATTTAATATGTATTCAAAAATTAGTAGATTTTTCTGGTGCACCCTGAGTGTTTGTATATGTACAGTGAAAACCAATTAGGTAATTATTTCTAAAGGGAAAGAAGAACCTAGAGAAACTTAGGGCGGAGTACCATGCATCGATACGATAATCGGACAATGTTCCCATTGGTCAACATATTTTGGCGCGAATTTTCATCCGAATACTTGGAGAAACGCACGGAGTGGGCGACATCTATCGATAAAATCTGAACTATCCAAAACGTGAACAACAAAGCCGGTTGTGTACAATTTTAATGGAGTTTTCTCGTAAGGCATTAGTTTTTTACAGTTTGTTCTTATTTGTATGGTATTTAAGTGATTATTTCACTCAGAAATTATTAACCAATGAAACTACTACAATTTTTAAATTTGGACCAATGACAGCAGTATTATATCGATAAAATCCCTGAAACAGTTTTATCGCGATAAAATCATTCTTTATGTCAACTGTCACTTAATACGTTACTTTGACATTTCGTCGTTAAAGATATGTTTTTGTATTTAAATAATTTATTCGTGAAATATTCTCCACAAATACCATTCGTGCTTGAAAATTTTACCTATAAATTTTTTCTCGAGCGATATTGCCGCCAACAGTAATATTACTCGTGTAAATTGGTCACTTTATTATCAAAAATTAAATCCCTCGCGCTAAAGCGCTCGAATTAGATAATAAAGTGGCCAATTTACACTCTTAATATTACGAGGCAATATCGCTCTCGAAAAAAATTTATCGATAAAATTTGAAGCACCTATGATATTACATACGATAAAACTAGTGCTAGTGTTTGGATTAATTGTTCTAAAGGCAAAAACAGGCAACAAATTCATAAAACGGTAGCCACTACGTCCAGAAAGAAGTATATGTCCTGAACCCTCAATGTAGTTCGTATTCTTTCCACAAATTTCCTGTTTCGGATCAAAAATTTTGCAAGAAATGGGAAGATATTTTAAAAATTGGGAACCAATTACTAACTACATGTTAGTAGAAGTATTTTTTGGATACAGATTAGTAATATATACAAGGTAATAATTTCATGTCGCTTGCATTTCGATGTTACTGGAAATCAATATGCATTTTTTGTGAATTGTAAATAATTTATTATTAAATATTATTGTATAATGTAATCAATGTATTTTAAATAAATGTTTTGTTTTTAACCTTTTATTCAGCCTTATTCTGGTGGCCGTTGAAAACAAAACAACGTTCAAATGTTTCCAATAATTGCGTATTTCTCAACGTTGTGGAACATTTCCTATTCAGATGACCAAAATGCATTGAATAATGGTCAACGTCTTTTTAAGTTAGCGTTGAGTATTTGGCAATAAGCTTTACGACTTGCCACGGCACTTTTCAACGTTGTTTCGCTGTTTATAGGATAAAAAGTTAGGTTAAAATTTAAAATTACAAAACTAAAGATCAATATAACTTCTATTATTTTATATACATATAGGTAGATGCTTTTAATGTTCGTAGGCACCTAGGTAAACAGATTTTCGGTTTTAATATAATTTTATTATATTTTAAAAAACTTTTATTAGATTTTTTTAAATCATAGTGCCTAATGGTGAACCATGGGGTTCGTTTTATTAATTAATGCTGACATTAATGAGGATCAGCGGTAAGTATCGGGTTGTTCTGAGGCTGAACAAATTAATAATTATAGATTATTCATTTCCCTTTGTCTTGGGGACTTCTTCTGACGGGCCCATCGCCGCTGGCATTCAGTTCTGCAGTCATTTCATCCCAAATTTTTATTATTTGGGTCGTCTGACTGTTTTAATTTTCCTGTTTTTAACAAGTCGCTGGACCCTAGGTATTTCACATATACAGCGTGTGTAAAAAGTATTAAAATATGACCATAACTTTTAAAATATTGATTGAATAAAAAAACCCTTGGATAGGTCGATTTTAATTTTCAATTACGCAACTTTTGATGGGATTTATAATTTCTAGTTCTACACACCCACTCCCCCAGCCACCCCAACTTTTTCTTTTTTTAAAATCTACTTATCCAAGGGTTTTTTCATTCAATCAATATTTTAAAAGTTATGGTCATGTTTCAATACTTTTTACACACGCTGTATTTGAAATTGTTTCTTGGATGTTCTTTTTTTTTATCCATTATTTATTAAAGAAAAGACGATTATCTAATTCTAACATCCAACTCTCTGAACTGAACTCATCAGAATCACCCAGAATTACGTCGTAGAATTAGAATAGAAATAAATATTAATTTTATAATAAACTGAAGTTAACTCCTTTACAAATTATAAGAGGCCACAAGCACAGAAGCAAAGATTCTTTGCACAGAACAATGGTTATGTCAAATAAATTGGCAACTTCACAGGTATGTCCTTTTCAACGTTGAAAAAATGTAAACATTGAGAATTTGATGTCACCTGAATAGGATTAAATACTCAACGTTGGTAAACGGCATTGAAAAGTAATTGAAAACTTCTCAACGTTGTCTTATTTTCAATGGCCACCAGAATAAGGCTGATTATCTGTTCTGAAGTTCCCCATTTTAAACTAGGTACTCCAGCGAAAGCATCGCAGGTTTATTTTAAATTCATTCTTTTTATAAACCTATATGTATACTTACTTAAGCTGTTCTATATGCTGATGCTGATATCTACAATTTCAAATACACAGCCTGGCTGAGCCAATTTCATTGATGTTTTAGCTCAAAGTTGCAGACGTTGCAGTCAAGACGTTACAAACTATTTACTTACCTTGATAAATTGTGCGCTTTGCCTGAACAAATCTGCTTCTCTTCAACCTAGTGACCAGATGTAATACCTAACCAGTGACTAAAATGTTAAATGAATGTTGGGATATAAAAAAATGAAGAAATAGTATACACTACTCCAAACTTTTATTTTTTACAATCATTTATTTTCACATATAAGTAAAATATTTATCAGAAATTTTTACCATAAGGTCGCATCTTATACATATTTCACTAATATATTAAATATAACTGCCCCAGAATTCACAGAAGTAAACAATTTTGAAAAAACCACTCACTTTCCATTGTAAACAATTTGTTGTTCAAGTTTTCGTCATATTTTGACATTAGTCACAGCGCCATCTAGCGAGTCGTGAGTTTTCCCAATAGGTTTGTTCCAGCAGAAAATCACAAACAGTTTGATGAACTTTTTGAATGCGCATGTATAAACATTAACTGGTTGAAAATATGTTGGTAATTTATAATAGTCCGGGAGCCAGCGACAGTTTATAGTTAGTCATTTCGCAAAAGCTAAAAAATTTTTCTACGCTCTATTCGGCCTTCCACATAAGGGAATGAACCATCATCTTGCGCGGTTCGGCGGAGTTTAGCTGCGGCGGCCTCCCACACACGTAAAATAATGATGAAAAAAAACTAATACAACAAAAGTCGAGACTTCATGTCGACATGTTCATAATGTTGAAAAATAACTAAAAAACACAATCAGCTGACTTTGGAGTGCGGGATTGTGCTTCAGCTTTCCACGTAAACAAGTGAAAAATATGCGCTGAGTAAACTGATACCACAAAAGCTCAAATTTGGCAAAGTAACAGCCAATGCAATGAGTTACACGTAAAAAATAGTCAGCTGATTTTTTGGCGGTGGATAAGTGCTCAGCTGACGAGTCAAAGGCGCAGCGCATCGTTATCCGCGCGGGTGCGTCACACCCTTGACTGCATCAGCTGAGCACTTTTCCCTCGCTCAATACGAAGCGGAGTATTTTTTTCGTTTAACTTATTAACTTAGCTGTCGAATTATAAAATTTCAGCTTTTGCGGTATTAGATATCTATGGTTTTATTGTCACTAAGGGTAGTGCGTGATTAATAAATGGAATCGATTATCGATCACGGCAATTATTGGTTCTTATAATACATCAATATAAGTTTTGTAATTTCAAATGATATACGTAATGTATATACTAAATATTTACAAGTGTTAATATGAAAAAAAAAAATAACGATACATGAAAATAAATAGTAAACGTTTACAACTTAAAATGAAAATAAATATTTTTCTCGGCTGACGCTTTCAGAAATTTTGCGATGTATCAAATAGCCCATAGAAATTTTGGCAGGTTCGAAATTTCTACAGACGGGCGGTTATAATATGAACGCGTCCTATTTCCCCACCAGTACGAATCTAGGACCCAGCATTGAATACCTGCGCATGATAGCTGCGAACCGACGCTACCCCTTCTTTCCTCAAATTCGGCGTCTCTCTGCTCCGAAATGGCTATTGACTATGTGCAAGGGGGCGGAGTTATTACTAAATCCGACGCGAGCGTTTGCGGTGGCCATAATTGTAAATTTTGAACCCCTTTTTTTCCCATCTGTCAAGAAGGTATGGTTATGTTTTGTGTCAAAGATGTCAAGATTGTCATCAAGTAATAAATATTGTTGTTTGAACGAGAAGAGTCGTAATTTAATAGTGCTTTTCAGTTATAAATGAAAAATGGGAAAAATTAAGCTACTTGCAAACAAATGTTGTGTTCTAGGCTTTCGTGTTAGTGACACTTTCCATAAAATAAAATTTACAGATTTCCTGCGCGGAAATACAACCTTAAATAACGCGCGAAGTGGATCAAAGCTTTGAAAAGAGTCAAGTAAAAGCATGTATTTACCTCTAAATTAAGTTTAAGGCGTATCTGTTACAGCCGTTTGTCGAATGCACTTTGCTGTAGTTTTATTATTGCAGCTGATATCAACATATGCTTCTACATGTTTCACGTGACAAAATGCCAATTTCGTTCCTTTCTCTAATACGCCTCTCAGCTCTGGTAAATTTATTGGAATGCGTAATTTGTTTAAATTTGGTACGCAAAATTATACTGGTCATTATTTTATGTTATTCTGTCATGTCGTGACACTGACAATCATGTAGTGACATTGACAAATTAGGGGTACAAATATTAAAAAATTGACCACGAGTGGCGCTACTAGAACCCTTGCACATAGCGAATAGTAGCCAATATAGACGCCAAGCCGCTTCAGTTTCTATCATGGGGGTCTAACTAATATCCGAGTATAAGATACAAAATATTTATATACTCAGTTCAGGGTATTCGACCACCAAAACATACTGAATTGTATTTGTGTTTTAGAGTTAATTGGTCCATGGTGAATGTATGCAGCAATCTTAGTATTAGTTGTAGTTTTTCCGAATACCCGTTTATACAGAGTATATTGTATGCGAAAAAGTGATAAACCATAAATTAATGAATTATAACTTTAATTCATCAGTGACTAGAATTGTTTTCATTGTAAAATTATTTCTATTTTTGTATAATATAAATGTTTGTTTAATAGAAATTTTGTTTTATTCTTGCGAGTTTCTTATTTCCTGTTAAATTTACTCCATAGATAATTTCCCGGAGCACAATTACATACAAAATTGTCTCCGTGGGATTTATCTATTGAGTAAATTTAGCGGGTAAAAAAACTGGATATTTATTATAGTAAATAAACGTTTAAAAGGCCCGCTTAAAGTTTAGTTCTTGCCAGGATCATCCGCGGCGTATTGTCGCATGCTTGTCACAGATGATTCCATGTAGAAGTACGGTTTTAAGATTTCTTCCTTTATATATTCTGTGGTTTCTGTTCTGTGTCAACTCATGCAGTACGACCGTTGAACTTACAGCAGATGTATACTCGGGCCAAAAAGAGTAGTCAGTAGAGCAAAAAACTTACCGGCAATTCTTCAAAGGATTTAGCTGTTATGGAATACAGAAGCGGCAGCTCGTTTTACCATATAATCCCATATAATTCAGAGAAATATATCCAGTTTTCTCCGCCTACCAGAGATGAAAACCACAACTAGGTCATTATGTTTAATTGGTATAGTCAACCAAATAAAGTACATGCTTGAACGTGCCGCCCTTATACCCAATAATTTGTTCGACTATTGTAAAGGTCGTCGAGAGGGCTTAGATAGCGCATTCAGTGGCGTCACATATGCTGCAACGCAAAGGATGTGCATTGTTCAACTGCGTTGCTATACCTAATTCGTGGAGATAATGTTGCCAGATGTAAGCATATTATTTAAAATTTAAGACATGGTAACTCATACTCATGCATAATTAACACAATCCGCTTTCATTTGTTCGAATTATGGAATTTATGAAATTCGTAAATCCGTACGCCCCTGGCTCTACTGACTACTCTTTTTGGCCCGAGTATAGCAAACATGTCTAACGTTCGTCCTTTCTGTGTATTTTGTACCAAAAAAAGTGGAAAGTTAAATTTGTTCGAAACGGAAAAGTTAAATAAGTGCATAGCTATATTACAAACCCTTAAAGACGGAGGATTGAGTTATGCAAACATTACTTTACCAGAGAAAGTAAATGAATTTCAACAGTATCATAGTCAGTGCTATGCTCGGTTTACGGCTTTGCCGCCAAAACAGAGAGGATATGATCCGAAAAAAGAAGCGTCCTCATCTTTAAGTAAAGAGTAAGTAATTTCTAATACGATATCAATTAGTATAATCTATTTCGGCGGCGGTTCGAAAATTCGCTGACTCACTAGCGATTTCAAAAACGTGCTATTTTGCCGGCAGCTTCGAAAATTCGTTTCGAAATAGCGCGTTACGAATTAATATTGACAGATTAGTGCGTTGTCCGCGCAGTTGTCGCAAATAGTATTTTTAAAACAAATATTCCAAATTTTTTTAACTTACTGCGCGTTCGCGTTATTAAAACCTTTACAATAATCGTACTATTTTTTATACGGTGTATGATTAATTATGAAATTGTTCTTCAGTCAAAGCGACAGTCCGGTTGAAGACGAGCATGCTGTTCAAAATAAAGAAGTTGTTGAAGACGAGATTGCTATTGAAGAGAAGGATGTCAATCGGGGCGATTGTGATGGTACGGAAAGCGACAAGGGCGATCGAGGTGACAATGTTGCTGGAGGCGAGGATGCCAATCAACGCGAAGATGTTGATAATATCCAACAAGACGACGTTGCTGTATCTGACGGAGTTGAGAATGTCGAACAGGTATCGGAAATTCCTGTTTGTATATTTTGCAATAAAAGTCGCAAGAGGCATCAAAGTCGAGAGCAGCAATTACATATATTAGAGAAGGAAAAGGCTTTTACGAGTATACAGCAATTTGCACTGGATTTGACCGATACGGTGTTTGTTCAAACATTGCATAACTTTCAGTTAGAAAATAAAGTAATGTTTTATCATGCCATATGTCGTAAAAAATACGAGAATTCTGTTGTATCGAAGAAAAGCAAAGAACAAGAAAAGACGCAGTGGCATATAGCTCGTGATCTCCATTCTAAAGCGTACGAGGAAGTGTGCCAATTCGTATCAGAGAATATTATTGGAAAAAAGCAGTCATTTTTCATCTCGTTTCTTAATACAATATTTATTGATTACTTAGAACGACATAAGGAAAATGCAGATATGTATACATCAAAGCCATATCATTTGGAAAATCGGCTGCTAGCTTCTTTTTCCAAAAAATTGCTATTGTCACGTTTGATCGAAAAAAACTTGTGAAGCCATATATGGGCGTTGTAGTGGAACAGCAATTTAATAAAATCGAAAAAAAAAGAAAAATTGTTAACTGCGACATTAATTTTGAGGCAAGAAATACAAAATATCGAAAAAAATAGACTACCAGATAACCTGAATGCCACCGATTTGATTAAAGGAGAATGTGACGTTCCAGAGTGTTTAACAGAGTTTTATTTAAATTTACTGAGTGGACCAAATTATCGTCGTAAGCGCAGCGAGAATGCCAACAGATTAGCACAATCTTTTTCCGAGGACGTGATATATGCAGTTTCGAATGGACGAATCAATCCTTCAAAGCTAATTAGCCTCGGTATGACTTTAAAAAGTTTAACGAATAGTAAGAAAATCGTCAATATTATCAACCGATATGGCCACTGCTGTAGCTACACGACTCTGGAAGGTATCGAGACAGAAGCCACATTTGCTTGCAGCCAGCGTTCTGATATTTGCCCTGAAGGTATCGATCGATCAACAAATCTATGCACTGGTTTAGCGTTTAATAATTTTGATCGATTCGTCGATACGACGTCTGGCAAGGACACACTACATGACACAGTCGGTATCATTTTCCAAAATATAGATAGTTCTACTGAGTGTACCGATGAGGATAATAGTATCGATATAAGTACAGCAGGCCCTTCCGAGAATAGCAAGAAACGAAGGCGGACTTTTGATGCTATTACGCACGATTTGCAACCGTATGCGAAGACACCAAAACTTCATGAACATTTGCAGCCTGTAGATGCTTCAACAATTCCGAACTGTTACAGCAAAATAATTTTGCTTTAATGCTTTCCCATTACCTAAAAGTGCCCGTTACGCCAATGTGGGTTGGTTTTAATAGCCTCGTTTACAACGATACAGCTCCAATGCAAAAGCTTTGTTATTTAACCACAGTTAACGCCTCACCAACGAACAAATCAGTTGTTCTCGAAACTATGAAGCAGAGTCTACAGGTTGCTAAGGAATGCGGCGAAAAATATATGCAAGTTACGTATGATCTCGCTATAGCAAAAATTGCATTACAAATTCAGTGTACCGAGAAGCCACTTTATGATGAATTATTTATTCATGTTGGATCGCCATACCATGATGTCTTTTTTTAAGGCTGTTGGTAAATTTATTGACAACTGTGGTATTACAAATGTAATGGTAAACGCGCAAATGCTGGCGAACGGGTCTGTAAATAGTTTTATTGCAGGAAAGCATTTTAATAGATGCAAACGATTGCATCCAATGGTATCACTGGGTTTGCAAATTTTGCATTTCGAACAATTTTTGTGTCTGGAAAATATTGAATGCAGCGAAGAAATTAAAACATACTTGATTAAATTTACAAAAGAAAGATCAGATAAACCTAGATTGCTGCCCCGTGAAATGCAAGATTTATTAGACAAATATCAAGAATATAAGCAAAAAACTCTACAAGGAGAGCATGGCAAAACTCCCCAGTTTTACATGATGTATATTATTTAACACTAAGTACAAGCATACGAACTGGAAATTTTGAACTGTTTACATCTGTATTGCCGAAAATATCAAACTTATTTTTTGTTTTCAACCAACAAAATTATGCACGTTATTTAGTAAAATATCATAATAATTTGCTTAAAGTTGATCAAACTCATCCAGGATTGAAAGAGCAACTAGAAAAGGGATCATTTGGTGTGAAGAGAACGGATAAACAAAATTCAAGACAACCGATAAATTTGACACTTGAACAAACAATTAATGCAGATGCGGCTAATAAGCTAACATGCGTGAGTCACACGACAATTTCGATTTCTGCTAGACAGCGATGGTGCAAAAGTCACACTTTCAGATCGACGATCATTAGTTTTATAATGGAGCAGACAGGGCTGAGAAAAGCTCAAGATATTACTGCTGACTTGCAGAAGAGCAGAATTACTAAAAATTCTAATCAGCTTCAGAATTTTATTGCTAATATCGAACAAAATATTAATCCGTTTGCTGCTGATTTGGATAAGAATTTTTTATTCAATATTTCAACAGGTCAAACAGTGCAGGAAAATATCGAAAGCTTTTTGCTTAATGTCGAAAAAATGGGTAACGAACAACGAGAGAAATTCATCTTAGAATGCACTGTAGACGAAAACAGATTTGAAAAACCCATAAAACAAAATAAAGTGCTTAACTTCACGAACAATATTCAAAAGAAGAAGATGGCAGTCGCAGGAAAAGTTGTTGAATTGCGTATGCAACGTGATTTGTTTGGTCAATTTTTATGTATAGCATTGAAAAAATCTCTAGATATAGATAAAGTGCTAGCATACCCTCTAACACCGGTGCCGTTATCAATGTGCCACATAGATGGATCTATTTGTAAAACAAATAAGGCAGCTTTGTTAAAAGTACTCGAGCAACAAATTGAACCCCATACGCCACAGCGTACCAATGTCAAAGTATTTGATGGATTTTTTGTGTTGCATTTAATGAGGGATATTCCAGCTACGTACGGAAACATATCAATAAAAATTTTGACTATGCTTTGTTCAAATGATGCGGAAGTTATAATTTTAGTTTTTGATCGGTACGTGTTTCCTTTAATCAAAGATAATGAACATGCTTTGAGAAGATTGCAACTTGCACAATTTCACATCGAGGGACCTGATCAAATACGTTCATCTGATTTTAATAACGATTTGAAAAATGTCAATTTTAAAGAAGCACTAGTGAATTTTCTAATACAGCACTGGACACTTGATCATATAGCGCCTTTAATTGGTAATAAAACTATTTATATTAATTATGATGAATGCTACAAATATGTTGTGAATAATGGCCACATAGAGAGGACGGTCGAGCGCGATTTAACCTGCCTAGCACACGAAGAAGCAGACACGAAAATCGTTTTCCACGTCTGCCTAAAATTACGACGCGCATGTCACAATAAGATGCTCTGATACTGATGTGGCCGTTATAATGTTAGCTAATATGAGTGCCTTAGCTAACGCAGATGTTAAAGTTTGTATGGAAGCCGGAGTTGGTAATAACCACCGTTTTATTAACATTAGCCAACTGTATGAAACTTTAGGCCCGAAATTAAGCGCAGCCCTGCCGGCATTTCATGCCCTGACAGGTTGTGATTATAATCCATCATTTTTAAAAAAAGGAAAAAGCCGGCCTTATAAACTATTACACAACTACAAAATACATGGATAGTTTTATTAAATTAAGCAACCCACCTGAAGGAGACTTGTTGAGTACATTTGATGTTATTGAAGAATATATTTGTCGAATGTAAGGTTTTAAGAAAATAAACACAGTTAATGAGGCACGAGTTGCAATATTTATGAAGACATACAATATACTACAAAACGACGACATATTCCGTCTACCAAAAAATAACATCGACGGATCAGCTCTGCCGCCCTGTAAAACTGAGCTGTACCAACATTTGCTGCGAACCACCTATATTGCAAATATTTGGTCACACGCGCATCTTCGGATTCCAACGGGATGGCATCCAACAGATACTGCGTTCGGTTTTTACATATCTGAAAGCTCGCTTTGCTCGTTTACCTCATCTGCCGTTCGGTAATAGACAATGCATGCTCTTTTAGATCTGCTCTGCGTTCGGTAAGCATAAATACGAGCGGTCAGCGCTACCTCGTTTAGCTCGGCTTCAAGACGTCGAGCAAACAGATTTTTTAGGATTCTTCTGTGATCTGTGTATCAGACACTATCTAAGTACAACCAAGAAGACTGTTCTCTAGGTTTCTTGAGTACAACATAACAGAACACATTGATTAAATAAACTGCATTGTTTTTTCTGAGTGATACACCAAAATAAAAAAATAATAATAATTTATGGGGTTATGTTTTATGTTCCTCCTTGGTATCCGTTCGGTAATTAAATTAGGCTCATTTGCCTCGGTGATCACGTGTGATAAATCTGTATCTGCTCGCTCGCCTCTGGATTTTTAAAACCGAACGCAGTAAGAATACGGCTGGGAACACAAGGACGGCAAATTTCTTTTTCAATGGTTTGAAGGTGAACAGCTGCCCTCTACCCTTGGAGATATTGACGACGTCTTCGGGACACGAGAAAAAAAAAAAAAGAAAAAATTGACTGATCCGTAAGGAGATTTCTCCCGGACTAGGTATGGTCATGAACTACCACGATGAAGTTAGGTTAAAAGGTTGTTGGGCGCCAGTGATAGTTCGTTCGCGGATCTCGTTCCCTGGCCGTGCTAGGCAAAGTTTATATCTCAGGGTGAGCGGTATTGGGAGTGAGGATACTTGCACTTACCTGTACGACGATTTCTATGGTCAACTTAGAATCTGAATGTACACTGATTGCGGGCTTTAGCAAAGTATTGATTATTACGGGGGACCAGAGGGGTCTCTAGTGAACAACAAAAATTAGGTAAACACTAGCCCTAGTATGTCACTGTTTGAATTTGGCCGGAGCCACCTAAAAGGCGGGTAGGTAGTTCAGAGTAATAAGCTGTGTCACATTTACAAGTTTAATACACCAATTCAGTAAAATAAACGAAAACAGTAGTAAGCAGTAGTGAGTAACCAGCCCCAAAATAAACACAAAGTCAAAATAAAAATATAAAAATTAAAATAAAGTATCCGCTCAGTGTATAGAGCCACGGCCAAAAAGAAATGGGCAAATAAAATAAAAATAAAAATAAGCCAAATCACAAATAAGGACTTAACAGTACACGGCACAAGCCCACGTTAATATGAACAGTACATGCTATGAGTTAGTTTCCACAGTCAAAATCACGTGAGTCTTACCCTCCAGTAGGCGGGCTGCGTTTCTTCAGGTATTCCAATAGACACAGAGGGCCCACCAGGTTTAAGCGCGATGAATCGTGATTTAGCACTATCCCAGGCGCACACGGCGAATACGGGTACGGTTAGTCCGGTAATACCCCGGGCACACACGTGAATACGGGTACGAGATAAAAAGTAACACACCGGGCACACACGTGAATACGTGTACAAACGTAAAAAGTAACACACCGGGCGCACACGTGAATGTGTGTACGAAAGTAAAAAAATAACACACCGAGCACACACGTGAATACGTGTACAACAGTAAAAAGGTAACACCGAGCACACGCGTGAAGACGTGTACGAAAGTAAAAAAAAAAGTAACCCCGGGCACACGCGTGAATGCGTGTACGAAAGTAAAAAAGTAACATACTGGGTACACACGTGAATACGTGTACAAAAGTAAAAAGATAACACACCGGGCACACACGTGAATACGTGTACAAAAGTAAAAAGTTAACACACCGGGCACACACGTGAATACGGGTACAACCGTATTAAAATAACACACCGAGCACACACGTGATTGCGTGTACGAAAGTAACAAAGTAACACACCGGACACACACTAGAACACGTGCACGAATAACAGTGAACACCCGAGCACACTCTAGCACTCGTAACTATTTGTGTAAGTACTCTACTCCGGGCACACGCGACCGGGTACGTATCGCAAGCAGTGACGTCACAGAGTGACGCGTTGAGGTGTTGACAACAGACGAAAGTGAGAGGGGCGAGCTAGACGAGGACAGAGCGACGCCGACGCGATAGGTAGCGCGGGGCTCTGTAGCTGCTTGCGACGAGGTGAATGCCAAGAAGTCCAGGAACTGAGAGAGCTCGCCAGCAAGGCGAGTTAAGTTTCGTAAATTTAGGTCGGACGGACGACTGGGCGGCGGCCAAAGGGCCCCTGTAGCCATGCACACGTGAAAGACCGGTTTTATTAACGGCGTACGAGGCGTGGGTTCTCTGTCATTTTTGAGCTTCAATTTAACTAGGGCGTCCTATAACACCCCCCCGCCGAGATTGGCTTTTGGCGATGACGTTTTTTCACTGTGGTTAGTTGAGAGAAAAGTGGCGAGTTTTAAAAAGGCACTTATCGCTAAGCTTAAGACTACCTATCTCTTATACTACTTCGGAGCTAATAATTGAGGCCCTAACTAATTAAATTTTCCTAACTAAAATTGGACTAGCTAAAAATCTTAACCCTACTAATTAATATCACCTACGCGGATATTTTATATGTACACTGCGCGTCATATATATGTGGTACAGCAGTTAACAGTTGTAACCTGAAAATCAGGTTTTTTTAGTTGTGTATGGTGATCTTCCTGAGCTTGACTGATGCAAACTGTCATTTAAGAGCTTTGTAGGTTATGATCAAATCAGAGACGTCAGAATTGCAACGTCTCCAGTTCACGTTATAAGTATCTGTGACAGATCTTATAATGTCAAATTTGACAAGTTGAGCCAGATTTACATTGATAAAATCATAGTGTACCACATATATATGACGCGCAGTGTACATATTTACAACCGAACAATTCGTTACTCGGAATCGGATGATCGTCGGCTATCGTCGTCCTTGACAACCAGACGGGTTTGACGTCGTCTGCGGAGGGGCAATTTGAACTTCGGTCTTGCCCCTACGGATGGGGGTCGTCCTGGTAAGCGGGCCATTGGAGTCTGAGTGATTGTCTCCGCGGTCTTCTGGACTCTGCTACTTCCTTCCCCGAGAAAGGGTCGGATAAAGTCGGGAGGAGTGCGGCACGGTGGAGGGGGTCTAGGCGAACGTCGCCTTGGGACAGGAGGAGGGGTGCTCCGCAACTCCTCTGGAAGATCGGGTATCGAAATTGAACGTTCCGACTCGGAAGGTGAGTCGGATGATGTCGTAGTTATAGCCCGTTGGGGCGTGAGAGGTCTATGGGTAATTTCCGGGAGAGGGTCAGGTAGAGGTTCTGACGATGGAGGCTCTGGTTCTTCGCCGGAAGCCGCGTCTGTGGAACTGGTCTCCGTGGAACTGGTCTCCGTCTCTCTATGAAAGGCGTGGTCATTGACCTCGGGAGCAGGACGCAGGTGATCCACATGGACATCAGTGCGGTACCTTCCCTTTTGCACTGTGTATATTTCGTTTGATATTTTGCGGACGATTTTATGGGGTCCGTGCCATGCTGGGCCAAACGTATTTTTGTGCGGCCTCAGGTTCTTGACCATAACTTGGTCATTTTCTTTGAATTGCACCGGCGTGTCCCTGGCGCGGGGTGCATATTTCTCCTGATAGGCTTCTTGTTGTCGTCGAGCTTCCTCGAGTCGGTCATGGGGTGAAATCCGGGCCAGACGTTCGCGTTCTTCCATGTATATCGGCGTCTCCCAGTCTCCTGGTGCGGGAGGCTCAAATCCGTACATGAGGTAGGCCGGTGTCTTCATGGTGGCCGCGTTTTGTCGGTTTCGGATTATTCTTAGGGCTGCAGCGACGTACAAATCCCAGGTGTTCGGTGGTTTATCCAGTAGTAGAGTTTTCATGACCTTTTTTAGGTCCTGTACTTTCCTCTCTACCGGGTTGGCCCGTTGGTGGTACACCGCTGTGTATTGTATCTCAATGCCTTGTTGGGCGCACCAGAGCACATAGTCTCCACTTTTAAAGTGTCCCCCGTTGTCTGATATGATTTTCTTCGGGGTGCCGTATCTGGCCACCAGGTTTTCCAAGAAGTCCACCACGGTAGAACCGTTGACCGACGGATAAACCGCTGCCTCTGTCCATAGGCTAAGGATGTCCTCGCTCATGAGGATATATCGGTTCTTTCGGTGTTCGGTTTCCTGATACGGACCTAATATATCCAAACTTAACGTCTCGAAGCAGTGCCGTGGCGTAGTGGTTCGAAAGGGGGCGTGGGGTTGTAGTTGTCTGCCTTTTACCTTTTTACACACTAAGCAGTCCCGTAGTTGTTTTCGTACATGGGCGTCCATGCCTCTCCAGTAATACCCCCTTTTAATCTGCCTCAGCGTCTCGCGCGCGCCTGGATGGGCGGCTGCCTCGCGGATGTGGTAGTGATTGATTACCTCTAATATGGCATTACTGGGCACGACTAGGCGCTTCCCTTCGGGGGTCTGGCGCCAGAGAAGATCGTCTTGTACTAAGTAGTGTTCAAAAAACGCGCGCCCTTCATTGCCCTCGGGTTCACGCTCGTCGTCGCGGAGACGTTCCCATTTTTCTATGTTTGCACGAACGCGTCGCGAGCGTCCTTGCGCCACTGGACACTTCTTCCAGTAAAGCGGCGTGATTGACGGCGTTCAATGTCAAATTTGGAGAGTGTGCGTTCGAATCCGTTCGAACACAAGCCGAAGGTGTGCCAGGTGTTCTTCCATGGTCGTACTATAGATGAGGATATCATCTAAATACACCTGGCAGAAATGGTGTAGATACCCCGTGAGCACGTCTTTGGTCATCAACTTCTGAAAAGTGGACGGTGCGGTCTTTAAGCCGAAGGGCATCACGCGGAATTCGTACGCCGCACCGTCAGGGGTCGAAAAGGCCGTATATTGCCGAGACGCGTCGTCCAACGGAATCTGCCAGTAACCGCTTCGCAGGTCTAGCACGGTAAAAATCTTAGCCTCGCCAATGTTTTTCAGCGCTTCGTGAATTTTCGGCAGCACCGAGGACTCATCCACTGTGACTTCGTTGAGGCGTCGGAAGTCGACGCAGAAGCGTGGCTTCTTCCCCGGGCGTTCGATTAAAACCGGCGGCGACGAGTAGGCAGATGTTGATGGGACTATGACTCCCGCCTGTAGCATTTCCTGAATCTGGTCGTATAGGATTCGCTTTTTTTCCGGTGACATCGGGTATGGACGGATATTAACGGGCGCATTTTCCTTGAGGACTATTTTATGCGTGGTCGTGATCGTCGTTGCTTGCGTTGGCACTTCCGCGAACAAATCCGCGAACTCGTGGAAGAGCGGTTCCAAGATATGCGCGTGTGCGGACGGTATCTGGAGGTCCGCGTGCAACGTGGTCTCAGTTGGGGCCCGCAGCGCAGCTTGGTTCCAATACGCTGCTTGCGTCCGACATACACGCACTGCCGAATATAGTCGATGATTACGTTCTCGTTGCGCAAAAAGGGTCCGCCGAGGATGACCTCTTCATTCAGGTCGGGTAGCACGAAAAACCGATGCGTCAGGGTGTGCCCTTGAATGATAACGTCTAGTTCGGTCTGCCCTCCCGACACTAGGGGTTTGTTTCCGCAAGCCAATGTTATGATAGGTCGAGATTCACCATTAATGACGGCGTTTACTAAGTTCGACCGAATCACATTGCCAGCAAGTTCGTCCAAGCTTTGTAAATGATGACCGCGGAGACGAGAGCGGATCTCTGGCAGCAACTGGTCTAGAATCACCCCGAGCTGCAGGACCTCGGGCTTGCAGGGGTCCATCCTTTGAAATAGATTCGCCTTTTTAGTAATGAACACGCCCGCGGGTTCGTCGCGAGCCTGCTTAGTGCCATATAAGGTGGTCATGACACGGGTGACGCGCGACACAGAGTTAAAGTTTTCGATAAATCTCTCCTTGAAAGTATGATAATTAGGTAGTATAGATTTGTATGGCTCGTGCCACTTCTTGGCCGCGCCGCACAACAAGTCAGTGATAATGACTAATTTATCCCGGTCCTCGCGCACGCCAAGCCGGGCGAAGTGTTCCTCAGCTTGCCTAATAAAGTCTTCGGGATCCTCGTGATCCATGCCCGAAAAACTGGGTGCGGTCATTACCCGATCGTTACGGACGGATGGAAGCGCGAGGTTAGCCATTTGCCGCTGGAAGGTAGTTGCCATCGTTTCGGCCATTTGCCTGAAGAAGGCTTCAAATTGGGGTACGAGTGCGTCCATAATCGGTATATCTTTGGCGCACGGACGCACGAGTGGCGTTGTCGGTTCGGGGAGGGGCGCTGGCGTCGCCGGGGCCGGTCTTCGTCCCGCAGAGACGGGTGTGGCCGCCGGAGTCGGGGCCCGCGCCGGAATACGTGGAACGTTGTCGATCAATGGTGGATGAACGGTCGGCTGTAGAAAATCGATGAAGTCGGTGCTCCAGCTGACGCGTGCCGGTCCTTGAACGCGTTCGATGGCGGTATAGTGGTAGTCTTCCATGAGGGTGGCCGTTGTCCGCTCGGTGCTGTCTGACGATGCGTCGGACGCGAACGGGGTGTCATTACGGAAGGTGGAGTGCGCGGAATCCATTGTCGCAACCGCACAATGACCCGCACTTAGGGCGCACACTACGCGAACATTCGGTACTCAACTTAAAAGTACTTAAACTACTTAGTCTACACCTAGTTTGATAGGGAAGTGCAAGTACGTCTACCTTACTCACTCGGTTCGGTGTCAACTCTCAGAAACAGCAGGGCCCCACGTTGGGCGCCATGACGACGTCTTCGAGACACGAGAAAAAAAAAAAAAAGAAAAAATTGACTGATGCGTAAGGAGATTTCTCCCGGACTATATAGGTATGGTCATGAACTACCACGATGAAGTTAGGTTAAAAGGTTGTTGGGCGCCAGTGATAGTTCGTTCGCGGATCTCGTTCCCTGGCCGTGCTAGGCAAAGTTTATATCTCAGGGTGAGCGGTATTGGGAGTGAGGATACTTGCACTTACCTGTACGACGATTTCTATGGTCAACTTAGAATCTGAATGTACACTGATTGCGGGCTTTAGCAAAGTATTGATTATTACGGGGGACCAGAGGGGTCTCTAGTGAACAACAAAAATTAGGTAAACACTAGCCCTAGTATGTCACTGTTTGAATTTGGCCGGAGCCACCTAAAAGGCGGGTAGGTAGTTCAGAGTAATAAGCTGTGTCACATTTACAAGTTTAATACACCAATTCAGTAAAATAAACGAAAACAGTAGTAAGCAGTAGTGAGTAACCAGCCCCAAAATAAACACAAAGTCAAAATAAAAATATAAAAATTAAAATAAAGTATCCGCTCAGTGTATAGAGCCACGGCCAAAAAGAAATGGGCAAATAAAATTAAAATAAAAATAAGCCAAATCACAAATAAGGACTTAACAGTACACGGCACAAGCCCACGTTAATATGAACAGTACATGCTATGAGTTAGTTTCCACAGTCAAAATCACGTGAGTCTTACCCTCCAGTAGGCGGGCTGCGTTTCTTCAGGTATTCCAATAGACACAGAGGGCCCACCAGGTTTAAGCGCGATGAATCGTGATTTAGCACTATCCCAGGCGCACACGGCGAATACGGGTACGGTTAGTCCGGTAATACCCCGGGCACACACGTGAATACGGGTACGAGATAAAAAGTAACACACCGGGCACACACGTGAATACGTGTACAAACGTAAAAAGTAACACACCGGGCGCACACGTGAATGTGTGTACGAAAGTAAAAAAATAACACACCGAGCACACACGTGAATACGTGTACGACAGTAAAAAGGTAACACCGAGCACACGCGTGAAGACGTGTACGAAAGTAAAAAAAAAAGTAACCCCGGGCACACGCGTGAATGCGTGTACGAAAGTAAAAAAGTAACACACTGGGTACACACGTGAATACGTGTACAAAAGTAAAAAGATAACACACCGGGCACACACGTGAATACGTGTACAAAAGTAAAAAGTTAACACACCGGGCACACACGTGAATACGGGTACAACCGTATTAAAGTAACACACCGAGCACACACGTGATTGCGTGTACGAAAGTAACAAAGTAACACACCGGACACACACTAGAACACGTGCACGAATAACAGTGAACACCCGAGCACACTCTAGCACTCGTAACTATTTGTGTAAGTACTCTACTCCGGGCACACGCGACCGGGTACGTATCGCAAGCAGTGACGTCACAGAGTGACGCGTTGAGGTGTTGACAACAGACGAAAGTGAGAGGGGCGAGCTAGACGAGGACAGAGCGACGAGGACAGAGCGACGCCGACGCGATAGGTAGCGCGGGGCTCTGTAGCTGCTTGCGACGAGGTGAATGCCAAGGAACTGAGAGAGCTCGCCAGCAAGGCGAGTGTCATCGGACCGACAATTTGCGAATTTTTTTTAATTTAATTTGTTTTCTTTTCTGGGGAAATTAAATTCAAACAGTCAGGATTAATTGCCTAAAATTCAGAAATAATTCATTAACATGTTTCTGCCTCGATTTCCATAGCCACATTGCCGCGGTCGCGAACAGCGCGCAGGGGTAAGCCAACAGGCTCCGCCCACAGCTCTGACGTGCGCTGGGGAAGGGCGCGATTTTCCGTATAAATATACGACGTTTTCAGCCAAAAAGTCACTTCTCATTCCGGCTTCGACTTAGTCACTTGCTTTGACGTTCGGTCGCGTTAAGATTATTTGCATATTTACTTCGCGTTTGTAATTCAACTGGAAATTTGGCAAATAATTTTCATTTATTTGTCCATTGTAATCTTTGACCTTTCCACTCAATATACCGAATTAAATTGATATCGACTTTAACTTAAAAAATTTCAACCTCCTACCTGCAGCCGAGACCTGTCAGCCTAGGCTGGTCAGCAAAATGAATAAGTGAGAGTTCATGCCATTTAATAAGTGCTGAACAGACAAACATTGCTCTTGGTTATTTAAGTTCGAGACAATTTTAATAACTATTCGAGTTGAGACTTGCAGTGTAAAAAAAAAATTAAGAGTCAATTTTTTTTATTTTGTTTAGTAGATAATCAGTGCCCTAGTGCTTCATTTTAAATTAAAAAAGGAACTTTAATTTTATTTTCGTTATCTCAAGAAGTTTGACAATTAACTTTCAGTTCTAATTTTGAGAAAGGTTTTATTTATTAAATTCATAAATAAAAGACACTAACAGTGCAACCAAAAGAAATTCAAAGCAACACAAGAAATTCATTAAGCTTCAGCATGACTGACAGCAGCACTCCAATATCGCAAAACACCACTCTGACGATGCCACGCTACGAGAACGATCCAGCAGGTCCACCGAGCAGAGAACCACCAGCATTTCCCGGATTTTCCCCGAGGACTGTCGCCACGGCAAGGGAAGAGCATCGCACGCTCTCAGAGCAGCTCGAGTCACTCCTGCCGGTGGTAGATGATATCACGTGGCCGCAAGGTCACCAACCAACTTCTGGGGCGTCTGGCGGACCGCCAGGGCCGATGCGGCCTCCAGGGATTGACCTCTGGAGCACGTCGCTCCCCGAACCCCTACGACCCCCGAAGACACGAGTTAAGTTTCGTAAATTTAGGTCGGACGGACGACTGGGCGGCGGCCAAAGGGCCCCTGTAGCCATGCACACGTGAAAGACCGGTTTTATTAACGGCGTACGAGGCGTGGGTTCTCTGTGTCATTTTTGAGCTTCAATTTAACTAGGGCGTCCTATAACAATATAACCATCGAAATTGATGAAAAAAGTAGTGCAGGTTAGAATTTTAATGATATAATGCTCTTTATACTAACATTTCATTATTTACGTATAAATTATTGATTATTTCATTTTTAAATTTAAAACTTCCAATTCGAAAATAAAATTTGATAATATTTAAAAGAATTTCGCAGTGTAGCGTGTAAACTTTTTTATAATTCATATACTTATTTGTGTACAAATTTCGCTCTCGCATAGTTATGTTTTGAGAATATTAAACTTTTTTATGCAATTATTTTGTATATCTATTAATATATTATTATTATAGTACAGGAGGCAGTGACGATTTTCGGTACTTATTTTCCCAGTCAGCAAACATGGATAGAATTGTTCGGTTAGTAATTCTAAGCAAAATTCATATATTTTTAGGGGGGTTTTCCAATGGGTTGAGGCATAAAATGCGTCAGAACATACGAATACACTGCCCTTTTTTTCCAGTGATAAAAATTGTTCTAGTAGTAAGAGGTATACTGAAGTAAAGTAAAAAAAAATAGTCTGGCTAATCTGTGAGCATGGATAATATGTCTGGCAGGTAAAAAACTGAAAAGTTTCCATCAAAAAAATTTCCCTCATTTTCACAGTCATGAAAATTTATCAGATGATGGCCTATATTATAATAACAGCTTAAAATACAATCTGGCTAATGTGGAACACCCCCAAAGCCTTGCCAGACTCGTCCAATGATCGTCCAGGCGCCCTAAAGTCGGCACGTTCGTTTATACAGGTGATTATAGTGTCATATGTACATGTTCTTTTTTATGAGAGCATTAAACAATGAAATACAAAAAAGCACAGAGTACAGTCTAGACTGTGAGTCTGGCAAGGCCTTCGTGATTGTAAATGTCAGCCAGACGTGTACTTTCTATGAAAATATAGTATAATCTATCATGTGACAAATTTTCAAACCCGGGAAAATAAGAGCAAAAATTTTCTATTTTTCCCATTTTGAAGATGCCGCCAGACTCATTTGCCAATTCCGTAAATCAGCCAGACTTATTTTTAATTACAGTTTATGATTATAACAATTTATATACTAAATTTCAAGCCTGGAAAAATAAGGGTTACGGATCCGCAAAATCAGTAAAATTTTTGAATCCGCAAATTTTTAGCCAGACTCACTTTCCGCTATCCAAGATAAGCCAGACTGCTATTTTCACAAACTTTATGCTCCACTTTAGTAGATGTAAAATATTTATGACTGGGAAAATAAGTGGACTTGTATTTTATTTTTATTTTTTAAATCCATCCAAAAATTTTTGCCAGACTCAAGAATTCTTGTTTTTTGTCACTAAGGGAACAGATTAAAATATATACACCGACTGGGAAAATAAGTACGAAAAAAATTCACTGCCTCCTGGACTATTATGTATGTTTACAGATGACGAAGAAGAAATATCGAAATGACTCTGAGGGAGATAATGAATTATTAGAAGATTAAATCGTAAATTAAACTTGACATTAAATTGAATTTTTAATATATTATTTTACTTTACACATTTTGTATATAAATACGATAATAAATGTTAAATATTTTAGGATAATAATTATTTGTCAAAACTATTTTTCTTGATCATATATGATCCAAATATTGCATGCACCTGCTACGTTTAGTGACAATAAAACCATAGATATCTAATACCGCAAAAGCTGAAATTTTATAATTCGACAGCTAAGTTAATAAGTTAAACGAAAAAAATACTCCGCTTCGTATTGAGCGAGGGAAAAGTGCTCAGCTGATGCAGTCAAGGGTGTGACGCACCCGCGCGGATAACGATGCGCTGCGCCTTTGACTCGTCAGCTGAGCACTTATCCAGCGCCAAAAAATCAGCTGACTATTTTTTACGTGTAACTCATTGCATTGGCTGTTACTTTGCCAAATTTGAGCTTTTGTGGTATCAGTTTACTCAGCGCATATTTTTCACTTGTTTACGTGGAAAGCTGAAGCACAATCCCGCACTCCAAAGTCAGCTGATTGTGTTTTTTAGTTATTTTTCAACATTATGAACATGTCGACATGAAGTCTCGACTTTTGTTGTATTAGTTTTTTTTCATCATTATTTTACGTGTGTGGGAGGCTCGCCGCAGCTAAACTCCCCGCAGGTGGTTCGTTCCCTTATGTGGAAGGCCGAATAGAGCATAGAAAAAAAATTCAGCTTTTGCACTTTTGGTCATTAAAAACTGTCGCTGGCTCCCGGACTATAAGGTAAGTTCATGCACTCGCGATTTGCGATTTGCGATATGCGATTTTATAACAAAAAATAATGTTCGTTCATGCACAAACGCGAAAACTAGTTACTTTTGAATTTCAAACATACTTGTCTTGTCAAACTTGCTGGTGTTGCTGTAAACCAAAAAATTATACATACAACAAAAAACGAAAAAACTACTTGATAACAAGTAAATACCATGAATAGTGCTTATATGTTGAGGCTTTTACAACGTAGAAGAATAATTATAACTTAGTATTTAATCAGAAAAAGAAAAAAAAATACAGAGATATTGTGCAGTGAGAGAAATTTTTATGAAAAGAAAAGATCGGGGCTTAAATTGCAAAAAAATATAGTTCCCATCGGTATCTCTATGAAGACAAGCCCATGGCAGTTTAAAAATTTTTCGCGATAATCGCAAAAAATAGAAACAATTTAAATTTTCCCGCCCCCCAAATTTAAATTTTGCGATTCTCTCAATAAATTGAATTACAAATAGTTGTGTCTAACATTTTTGAAACTAGCCAATCAAATTAAATCCTGAAAATCGCAAATCGCAAATCGCGAGTGCATGAACCTACCTTTAAACTGCTGGAACGAAATTTCGCAGTTTGTCGAGTGACGTTTGATTGAAATACGAACAGCGAGAGAGAGAGAGTCCCTTTACGCATGTACGTATCATATGCGTTCTGGCGTATTTATAATAACCTATTGCAGTTCCGCTTTACTACTAAATCTAAAGGATTTTTTAGTTTTTTAGTTATTATTTAAAATTTCCTAAGACAACGTAGGACAAGATGGAACGAACCACAGGAAAATTAATACCTGGTTTATGGCACTGATTTTGTTATTGCTGCCAAACTGGTATTTGAAATAATCATTCTCTTTAAAACTGTCCCCCTATTTTAAATGCAACTTGTCTGCTTATTCAAAAATGTAGAATAAATTCACCTTCATTATACTGAGAAACAATGTGTCAAATAATTTTTATTTTTCGGTATTACTTTCCTCGGTCACCGTCATCAGATTCTGTAAAAATGTTATTACAAAATGTTATGTTATATTCATACATTCATTCATTTCATATTTCAGTTTTAAGGACATGTACATATATACATATACTTTAAGTAAATTTAAAAAAATCACCTATGCAGGTAGTTACATTTTTAATAAAATATCTCTTCGAATAAGAACAATAGACAAGTTGCATATATTTAAAAGGGAATTAAAAAAGTTTTTAACTGAACACTGCTTCTACATAAACACACCACAGAAATTAGACAACCCCCAAATCCAAAGCCAAAGGCTGTCCGGAAAGGGGCTACACATTTGAAAAAACGCAGACAAACATCCATACCCACCGACATTGCCATTTGCCGGTGCCCGGTCGCTTATTTACCGATACTATACTGATTCAGCGCCTATACCGAAACGATGTAAGTCGAACGTATTTTTACAAATACTAACAGAATTCAGCACAAACCGCTGAGATGGTTTAGGATAGGTAGGAACATCATCTTTTTTTTTTGGCTTTCAACCTGCAAGGTTGATGATTGCATTTGATTAATATAACAAACAAAATGTTAAAGATATCACTTTAAAGAAGGAATATGAATTGCTAGTAAAGTTGTGCACACCTGACCCCTGACCTAGTAGCTACATGTTCCGTCTTTTAAGTAACAAGCGGGCTTACACTCCTGTTACCTGTTACTTGAAAGAAGGAACATATGTCCGAGGTCAGGTGTGCACAACTAGCAATTCATATTCCTTCTTTAAAGATTCGAAGAAATATGAATATCGAGACCGCGCGAAAGAGTAGCCAACATAACAACGTAAAAACCCCTAGTTCTTGGTGAGGAAAATGGCGATGTGCGTTATCAATTAATTAACAATTTATGTCTATTAAAAACAAATAAAGTGACCAAAGCGAGTTTACAGAAACGTTCTGCAGTTTTCAAATAAGCACTAGTGATAATTAAAATGATAAAAATCGCTGAATAAAATTTTATTTTAAGGCAATGGCGAGACGCCATTTTTGGGGTACATCGGCCCCCATATCTCGGAAAGTATAGGAGAGCGGATAAAATTGACTTCAGATTCGTGATTTCCAGACGAAATTACGTATGTATGGATAAAAAAAAGTGAAAAATCTGAGATACGCTAATGTAAAAAATTACCCTTTTTTTACTATGTTGACATTTGAAAATTTTTCTGAACAGAAACCTCTGCGGGTTTGCAAAGGTTTTAAAAACGATCCAGTTCGTGCAGGTGGCTTCTGAAAACTTATTCATCCATTCTTTGGTTTTATCGGTTGCTGTTACCGTCGGTCACTGCGAAACATGTGCGTATATTTGCCGTAAAGTGTTCTTCATTCTCGAAGGTAACTTCTGTTACTTTGCAATTACTATCAAAAGTAAAAATACTATTGATTTCATTCATAACTGCAGTTAAATGACAAGCACGGCTTAAAGTTAAAACAATGTCATTTGTCAAATGGTGTAGCACGCCAAGCCGTTTTTTCGCTTTCTAACTTCTTACAAATAGTACACCAACTCAGCACGAGCCGCTGAAATGCTATAGCATCTGTATCTCCGCACTTCGCTTATTTTCGTAAGATGCAAGCGCTGAATCAGTATAGTATTGGTAAATAAGCTGCCCGGTCTCGAACCGCGACTCGATAGGCAGTGTAGCCAGAGCCATGTCTGTCACTCACGCCTTAGCCCACTACAGTCTACAAGAATTTTATAATTTTGATGTTAACTAATTGATAATGTTATACTTTAAATATAATTATTTACTACACTTACTATAATGTATGTTTGTCAAAAATATTTATGTGTATGTGATTTTACACCTTTTGTAACACATGACGTATTTTCTTAAGTTATCATCATCTTATATCTGTTTTTTGTTTTTTTTTACTGACAAAACCTATTTTGTACTTGTACTACTTATGGTGAATAAATTATCTTATCTTATCTTACCTTATCATATATATTTGAATTGCGCATGGCCAGACTAACATTCACGGATTATCCGCGAACTTTTCCAACCGTTTGAAATCGATTTGAAACTGATATTCTGTTTCACCAACAGATGCAAATAGACTCCGCCCCAAAAATGTCCGCTAAATTTGAACTTACTTACTGTAGAACTTTAGTTGTGACTTACTTACCAGCCTGCTTTTGTATATGTAAACAAAGGATTAATATCCTGAAACCGATAAAAATAATTTAACTTTTGTCCGATGTCGTGCGTATGTTATGGTTTCTCAATTTTTCAATAATTATTGTTTTGTTGTACATTGTAAATATAAAAAAATAAACTATCAGCTTCAGAGTACACAAAACGAAAAATCTCATTGTTTTACAGAAACCAACACAACAATGTTTTCTTGTTTTGCAAGTTAGTGACCGAACTTCCCTTCTTTAACTTTTAATGTCATAGTTTAGTGAATGTCGGATGCGAAAATCGAATCTATATAAGTTCCAAAATTTTTGCTCACGAAAATTACAATTTTTTCTAATATAGGACGTCGGAAAATGAATACATGGAACTCCACCTTTAGTGCTAGTAATCTTCGTTAGGTACCTTTAACTTTTTACAGTGCATAACTATAAAACTTCATGTGTAAAAAATATGTTTTTCATCTTATTAATATATAGTTGCAAAAACTTTGATGACAATAATTGAATAAACCTAATTGTTAAAAATTAAAGAAATTTTATGTATATAGGTATAAATTATAAATGACTATCAAAAAAATTTCGCGGTCACAAACAAAAAAATATAATTTTAAAAAATCGCAATTAATCTTACTTATGTTTAACTATGATATGTATCATTTACAAATCTGAAATATAATTATTATAACTTAATTATGCCAAATAATTTTTCAGGACAGGCAGGTAATTGACAAGCTTTTTCCTCCATTTCAGTTTCTACATTCTTACAATTTTCTTTACAGTGTCTCCAGCGTATCTCTCTACCTTTACCGCATGTAACACTGCAAGTTGACCAATTAGTCCAGTTGTACCATGTATGACTATCCTCAAATTTTTTACGGTTATAGTGTTCTGATTTTGTATACTTCATTTGTTGTCCTAAAGGCAAATAATAAAACTTATAACGCTAATTAGCTATCTAGTAACTATAATTAAAGACTAAAATAACTTTTAAATTATACAACGCAATTCACTAAAAAGGTAAACAAACAATCCCATATCCCATCACCTGTTTTTATTCTTCAGTTGGCAGCGCTTATATTTTATAAAAATATTGACTGGCTAAATTAAAAAGTATCGCCTAACTGAGAAATACTGCAGTTGGTGTCAGAAACTTTTATATCTAAATTTAAGTTTTCAATCAAAGACAGCAGAATAATTTGTGTTGATAATATTATAGAACCTCATTTTTTTGTAAACCACTTTACCTATTTCTAAAATGTAACATTTTATTAAAGAATTATACGACATACCTAAGGATTAGAAAGTGTTAAAACAAATATACTGTACAATATATTTGGTGTTAAATAACCTGCTGTAGAAATACATGCGTACTACAATTGAAAACTCGGAACCTGTGGATGATATTGTTATAGAAAATATAAACATGTGTTTACGGGCATCGGAAAAATTTCTAAAACTTACAAAATTAGCCTAAGAGACGAAGCAATACCACGTGTTTGTTCTTCCAGAAAAATCCCTGTAGCTTTAAAAGCTTTAGTGAAGGAAAAACTTTACGAACTTGTTGTGCCTGTGATGGAACCGACATACTGTGTACAATCGGCGCCACCCAAATGTGAACGCAGTTTGGTTGTCATGGAAATTTCTTCTGAATTTCATTGTAGTAAGTCAGTAGTTAAGAAATGAGAGTCCTGTAACAAACCCCCCACTCCTGAACCCCCACTCCTGGCTCCCACTCCTATCCCCACTCCTGACCCCCACTCCTTCCCCCCACTCTTATACCCCCACTCATATCCCCTTACTCATAGCCCCTCCTACCCATATTAAATTATTTGAAAAAAACAGTTAATTAAAATCAAAAATCGACCTGTTTTGGGAATTTTCAATAATATTGTATATGTATCTAATAATGAATTTACGCGTTACTTTATGGACGCACTGCATATTGTACTGTCAAGGACCACATATACCTTATGAATTGTTTAATAGGTATAGCCGTGCGGAGAGAACATGTAACTCCTTATTATACAGGATGGTCCGAAATTAGTGATCATCATTTCACCCGCGCATTCCTCGATCAAAAATAAGACAAAAAGTTCCTACAAACATGGCCCCGGAAATGCTTCCTAAGGGAACTACAACCCTTTAAAGGTGCATCCTTGACGATGGTTTTTATTTAATATTTCCGAAACTGGTAAAAATAAAAACATGAAATTTTGGTCAGTCACTAATCGTTTTATGGTTAATAAGGTGATGTGATAATGATCCAAAAATTTCACTAAGGGGTGTGTCAAACAGGGAGGGGGTGGAGTAAAATGCCCCACAACTTTTTCGCATGTACAGTTGGAATCATTTGCTTTCGAACGACCCCGCGGCCTGTTTCCTATGCACTTCCTCTAATATCCTAAACGTGGCAACAGCGCGTACAACCGTTCTCTTGGCGCTTGAGTAGGTATACCGTCACTTCAGCCCACACCCTCCACTTCCACTTTTAGCTCCTCCCCCTTTCCACCAATCAGAGAGCGAGAAATTCAAAAATTTTAACCTTAATTTTCGAGGCCCCCTTTTCGAGCCCCCTTTTCAAGGGCCCCCATCCCCCGTAGGGCTCCGCTGCGCCCCCAGAATGGGGCCCCCAGAATATGTGTTGCGGGTCGCCTAACTTAACGTACCCCCCGTAGGACTCCACCCCCATCAGCCGGGCCCTCTTTTCGAGGCCCCTTTTTCGAGGGCCCCTTTTTAACCCTACTTTTCGAGCTTTTTAACCTTACTTTTTGCGGGGCCCCTTCCGGTCTTCCGAAATACGTGGGGTATCAAATGAATCATTTCAACGTCTAGAATACTAATTTAACAAAATTTTCGGCATTAGAGTAGAATTTGGCGTTTAGCGTTAGATATTTGAATTTAAAGTATATAGATATGTTCCTCAACTCGAAATACGTCATAAAATAACAACTTCCGGTCTCTACTTCCAGTCTTCTGAAATACATGATGTGTGGTATCAAATGAATCGTCTCGGCGCGCGGCGTCTAGAATACTAATTTAGCAAAAGTTTCATTCTAAGTATGAAATAGGGGCTTGAGAATTTAAAGTGTATAGATATGTTCCCCAACTCGAGACACGCTCGAATCCACAATAAAATAAAAACTTCTGAAATACGTGTGGTATAGTAGATATACAAAGAGGGTTCTGCAGCGGAAGTGAACTGTCAAACTGCTGATGGCACATGTCCATCGAGAGCGACCATCCAGGGGTACAAGAAATACAAGAAGTGTCTGGGGGATGTACAAGAAGTCTGGGGGATGTACAAGAAGTCTGGGGGATGGCTGGCTGCAAGAAGGTCCAGAGGCTGCTGAGGAGCAGGTGGCTATAGAAAAAAATCATGCGCAGTAGGTATGAGAAAAAAACATGGCGGCGCTCACTGAAAAGAAAAAACATGCGCGGGATGCTGCAAAAAGGCATGCATTGTGGGGGGTTCTGCTTGTTTTTTGCTTATAACTTGAGGACGGTAAGAGATAATTAAAGTTTGAAAGCTGTTTTGATAGGTTCCTTGATGAGAGCTACCCTTTGGTATGGGTGGCAGCCCTGTATCTAATGCCCTTCTGGTCAAGAAATGTGTGACGTCATGCACATATTTTTTGCTAATAGCTCAAGAGATAATTAAAGTTTGAAAGCTGTTTTGATAGGTTCCTTGATGAGAGCTACCCTTTGGTATGGGTGGCAGCCCTGTATCTAATGCCCTTCTGGTCAAGATATGTGTGACGTCATACACATGTTTTTTGCTAATAGCTCAAGAAATAATTATTAAACTTTGAAAGCTGTTTTGATAGGTTCCTTGATGAGAGCTACTCTTTGGTATGGGTGGCAGCCCTGTAACTAAGGCCCTTCATGTCAATACATTTTTTCGTGTGACGTTATACGCTATATAACTTGAGAATGTTTTTAAACGGTAAATTCAATAAAACAAGCATTCACCTTGAAGCGATAATGTGATTAACGGAAGTGATAACGCCACATATTCGCTGTACAAAGTTTAAGTAATTGAATTTTTTGCAGTTTAAAAAACGACTAAGAAACGGAAGTAACATCCTGTGATAAGAACTGGCAGTTATTGCGAAATACCTAGAAACGATGGCAAAAAACCGTTAAAGTTTTGCGACCTTTCCAGTAACGATAACAAAAAAGCCGTTAGAATTAACGACTAAGAAACGGAAGTAATATCCTGTGATAAGAACTGGCAGTTATTGCGAAATACCTCAAAAAACCGTTAGAATTTTCGTTCTTTCCAGTAACGATAACAAAAAAGCCGTTAGAATCAACGCATGTAAATTTAATAAGTATGGCGTGGGGGATATAGTATAAAACCGCTAGCGATGTGATAAGGTCATTTACTTTCAAGTTTTTCCCCAAGTTATAAGTTATAATTTTGTGCGTGCGTGTGCCTGCTACTGAAATAACGTAAGTTCCAATAATTTTGTTTTATTGCAATTTATCTCAATATATTTAGCAGTTTATACAAGCATAATAATAAATAAATGAATAAATGAGTAGTGCCATATACCCTGAAAAAGAAACATGATGCAGCCACGGACACGTGTTTTGGAGTTATTGCTCCTCATCAGCGTAGCGTAGCTTGAATAATGAATCCGTATGAAAGGATCAGAAACAATAACTAATAGCGGTAAGAAAGTAGCAGCACACAGTACTCAATTTGTACCTTCATGCACCATGTGCCAATTTATGGCCTCAAATGATAACAGTCAGCACAGAGAGCTCTATGCGCACTGCTCAATTTCTACCCAGGCACATATAAATACAAAAGTGATGTTTAGCAGGGTTCGATAATAAAAATAAATGAATAAATGAGTAGTGCCATATACTCTGAAAAAGAAACATGATGCAGCCACGGACACGTGTTTCGGAGTTATTGCTCCTCATCAGCGTAGCGTAGCTTGAATAATGAATCCGTATGAAAGGATCAGAAGATGGTGCACGAAGGTACAAATTGAGTACTGTGTGCTGCTACTTTCTTACCGCTATTAGTTATTGTTTCTGATCCTTTCATACGGATTCATTATTCAAGCTACGCTACGCTGATGAGGAGCAATAACTCCGAAACACGTGTCCGTGGCTGCATCATGTTTCTTTTTCAGGGTATTCGCTATGTGCAAGGGTTCTAGTAGCGCCGCTCGTGGTCAAATTTTTAATATTTGTACCCCTAAACTGTCAATGTCAGTACATGATTGTCAATGTCACGACATGACAAAATAACATAAAATAATGACGAATATAATTTTGTGTACCAAATTTAAACAAATTACGTGTTCCAATAAATTTACCAAAGGTGAGAGATGTGAGAGAAAGAAATTGACATTTTGTCATGTGAAACATGTAGAAGAATATGTTAGTTGATATCAGCTGCAATAATAAAACTACAGCAAAGTGCGTTCAACAAAGGGCTGCAACAGATACACTTTATAAACTTAATTTAGAGGTAAATACATTCTTTTACTTGACTCTTTTCAAAACTTTGATCCACTTCGCGCATTATTTAAGGTTGTGTTTCCGCACAGGAAATCTGTAATATTCTATAAAACTTTATTTTATGGAAAATGTCACTAACACGACAGCCTAGACTAGAACACAACATTTATATTTGCAGGTCGCTTAATTTTTCCCATGCATGTTTCGTTTTTAACCGAAAAACACTATTAAATTACGACTCTTAACTCGTTTAAACAACAATTATTATTATTTGACACTTTTGACAGCACAAAACATATGATCTTGACAAATGGGAAATGGGAAAATTGGGGGTTCAAAATTTACAATTATGGCCACCGCAAACGCTCGCGTCGGATTTAGTAATAGCTCCGCCCCCTTGCACATAGTCAATATGGCACTACTCATTTATTCATTTATTTTTATTATCGAACCCTGCTAAACATCACTTTTGTATTTATATGTGCCTGGGTAGAAATTGAGCAGTGCGCATAGAGCTCTCTGTGCTGACTGTTATCATTTGAGGCCATAAATTGGCACATGGTGCACGAAGGTACAAATTGAGTACTGTGTGCTGCTACTTTCTTACCGCTATTAGTTATTGTTTCTAATCCTTTCATACGGATTCATTATTCAAGCTACGCTACGCTGATGAGGAGCAATAACTCCGAAACACGTGTCCGTGGCTGCATCATGTTTCTTTTTCAGGGTATATGGCACTACTCATTTATTCATTTATTTTTATTATCGAACCCTGCTAAACATCACTTTTGTATTTATATGTGCCTGGGTAGAAATTGAGCAGTGCGCATAGAGCTCTCTGTGCTGACTGTTATCATTTGAGGCCATAAATTGGCACATGGTGCACGAAGGTACAAATTGAGTACTGTGTGCTGCTACTTTCTTACCGCTATTAGTTATTGTTTCTGATCCTTTCATACGAATTCATTATTCAAGCTACGCTACGCTGATGAGGAGCAATAACTCCGAAACACGTGTCCGTGGCTGCATCATGTTTCTTTTTCAGGGTATATGGCACTACTAATTTATTCATTTATTTTTATTATCGAACCCTGCTAAACATCACTTTTATAATAATAAATATTGAATTAAAATTAACTAACCATTTACCAATTTCGTTTGCCTACTCTGTTTTTATTACACTTTTTGTTAGAGACGTGTTATTTATTTAACTTTATTTAAGTTTTATCCTAGTCCAATAATAAAAATATCTAAATAAAATATGTTTTAGATGGACATTGGAAAAATTAACAGTATATCTCTTTTAGAGACCAAACCCAACGTAAAGTTAGCAGATCTTCCAAAGGATATACCGGTTCCAATTATAGCAGCAAAGGTAGTAAATACAAAGTATGGTGAAACCATATTGCTGGAACTTGGTGATAGTACAACATTCCTACCGAAAAGAGTGACTCCCTATATGAGGGATAACTTAGAGAACTTCTCTGCGGGACGATACAGTTTGGTATTCAAAGGATTCAAAAACGTTAACAAGCCATCATTAGGCACTTCATTTGAGTTTATTGAAAATAGTGAAAACACATGTAAGTAAATTTTTATGCATTTTGAAGGTTTTTTACTAAATGATATTTTATTCATTTTAGTCAATTCACTACAATCATTATCATCATAGGCCAGCATTGAGCTCGAGTGATCCTCAGTATATATAAAGGTACTATTTGTAAAAAAATATTTTAAACTTTCACATTCATCGGCGTGAACATTATTTATTTAATAAATTCATTGGCTCTGTAGATCAACATGCTGAAAATTTAAAGTTATTATTTATAAAAGTGTGACCAAAGGTAACTTAGAGTTTGAGCATACAAGTTTGCAAGAAGTGCGCTGTGTTATTAGATTTCATATTGGATATATGTGAGTTAAGTGATAAAATTGTAAAAAAATTTGGCGACGTCACTAAAATTTTAAGTGAAAGTAAAAATATTCCAGAAAAAAAAATGGTTAAAGATAACTCAACAGCATTTAAGTTTGCTCTACCGAGCGTTAAAATATTCGGAATCTATTGGCGTTTGTAGAAAAATACACACAAATATTGGACATTTAAAAAAAATTCAAGTTTTGTTAAAGAATTTAGGGCATGTGGGCGGTGGCTTAGAGGTTAGAAAAAACAGAAGTTCTCGCGTTAAGTGGGTGGATGTTAAATCAGCGTTTGAAAGTCGCATACGTTCAGGTTTAATTATTAATTTGAAACAAAGATATGAGACAGTTCTTTGATGATTCCTTCTTTCTATTCAAGTCACGAATAAATAATATTCTCAAATCACAGCCTACAATAAAGGTCAACGCATGCTTCTGCTCCGAGTTCATTAAACCTGGGGCAGATGTCTTCGAGTATAAATATTTTAATACCGCAAATTTTCATATCGACCTTCGCATCAATCTTCAAGTCTGGTTTGCAGACAATGTAGTAGATAAAGGTATTGAATAAATTAGCGGAGTTTCAAGAACGTGACAGTGGGTGGGCCTTACACAAAATAGTTAGTGTAGAAATTAATATAAATAAGCCTGCATTAATGTTAAAAACTATGAGGACAACACTTGTTTCGCGTGGGCAATTTTATCAGCTCTACATCCGGTATACGCCAGTCATCTTAAACAAATAAAAAGGCAAAGTTCGCAAAAATTCCGGTAGTTATGAATTTTTGATATGTTGTTAGAATGCATATCAGCTGCATAAAACCAAGTTTGCAGCTTCGAAAGACTTATGCTCGCTGCGTGGTGGGAGAAGAACCACGATATTTTTTTACTGTTTTTAGTTTTTAGGTTATAACTCGTAAATAATTGATTCTACGTAAAAAAATAATCTCAGCTTTCTTCAATCCGATAAAATTTCCTTCATTTAGAGACAAAGTGCAGTTTTGTACGGCCAATAGGTTTTGAGATACAGGACTTCAAAAACTTGATTTTTTTTCTTTCGAGCAAAACAACAACTATACCTACAATCCATATTACAAATAAAATCACGAGGTATTATAAGTGTAATCTAGCTCTTTATTAAATTAAGCATAAAACAAAGCATGTAGAGTATTTCATGTACGGTGACTTCATTTAAGTTGCTCAAAAATTGTTTATTCTGGACAAGTCCACGTTCTTCACTTACTTCAATTAGCGTCTGAACACCGCGTCTTTTCACAATTGTCACTTTCCCTTCTTCGACTGTAGTACAACAAATAAAACAAACACCCAAAGGAACCGACTACATTTTGAACTCTTGTCCAGCAGACTCAAAAACGAGAGATAACGCGGGTTTTCTCGTTTGTAGCACGAAACACATTTTTCACCCCTTTGGAGGGTGGTTTTGGCCGTTCGAGGGGTTAGTCCGCCTCGGTGAGCAGAACCAATATCACCCTCGTGTTCAGCATCCTCAAAAACGGGGGGTGACAATGGTGACAAGTTTTCCCGGTGGAAGACGACGAATACGCGATCCCCCTTTGGGTGTGGTTTTTGACCGTTTGGGGGGTACGTTTAACTCGGGGAGCAGAACCAACATCACCATCGTGTTCAGCATCCTCGATAATGGGGGGGAGGTAGTTTGGTTGACTCCCCAAGTACTTGGGTGTTCGTCCAACTCACAGAATGTCCTCGCGCTCATACTAACAGCGGAACTTTTATTGTGTCTGGGGGTATCGTATATAAAATTTGAGACTTAGATTATAAGAAAAGTTCTGATATTTTTTTGCGGACTTTAAAGCGTCTGGCGGTAGTTACCGCCAAAGGGAAGTGTCTGGCAATATTGAAAATTGATTTATAACAATATTCTGTAGAAAATATATAAAAACCAGCAATTAGAATTTAAGAAAAGTGAGTAATATTTTGACGTACCTCTCCCATCTATTACCTCTAATAGGGCCGCCTACCTAAGCTAGCCGGTATACATACATTTTAAGCACACTATAGCACTATTCATTTCCCAAACTAAACTTAATCAGAATATAAGTAACGTCTGGGGGCCCTGGGATCTTACTCTATTAATAAAGAACTGCATTACTTATATACCTCGTGATTTTATTTGTAATATGGATTATACAGGGTGTTTCATTAATAATTGTACAAAAAGAAATCACATATTCCCGTGGTCAAAATAAATCGATTGGACCAAACTTACCTCTATACCAAAATGCTTCCTAAGGGAGCTACAGGCCCCTAAATGTGGGCCCCTGAAGACGGTTTTTATTTATTATCTCCGAAACTGTTCAAGTTAAAGTAATGAAATTTTGCACATCCACTAAACATTCTAAGCCTAACAAAATGAGGTAAATATCATCTCAAAATTTTTACCAAGGATGGGTCAAGCTGTAGGGGTGGGGGGTAAAAATTACCGCAACTATTTTATTTGTAAATTTTTTTGAGTTTTGACTTCAAATTATGAATTGTCAGAGTTTTTCACAAAGAAAATGCCCTCTTGTGCAACTTCGATCGGAGGCACCGTTCTCGAGATAAATTCATTTTAATATTCAAATGCATGCTCTAAAATGATTAAATAAGTGGCACAGAATTAATAACAATCAGAATACTAACTCCTATTGGCGGAAAAAGTTCGCGCACCGTCTTCGCGCACGTTAGTCCGCCATGTTCTTAAGAAGTGAATGTGCCAGGCCAGTATTAGCGACAGTACGCCGCTAGTATAATTTTTATACAACTAGTGTTCGCAAGTCTCTAGACAATTTCGTCAATGTATAATTAGTTATTTAACTGTTTGGTGTAATAAAAGTGGTGGTAGAATGAACCAATTCGACTATAAATTAATTTTAGGAAAATATTTTTCATCGGTAATAGTGTTTCCTAAATAGCAAAACCCTGATATCTATTGTGTATGAGTTGAATTGAAGTGCCTATGAAAAAAAATAATGCTAAACGGAGGAAATGATACAATTATATAAGACTGGTTTATGAAAGAGCTACAAATTATTCGAGTACGGCCCTGAACGTTTTGACTAAGAATATGGCCGATGTATATTGAAAGTCACCGAATCTGGCTACAAATGATAAATGGTGAAAACTTTGAGTTTGGGTTCTGATTGTTATTAATTCTGTGTAAGTGGAGTAAGTGGACTAATTTTTCCTTTTCTCGTCAAAACAAAATTTAAAAGCCAGATCAAACCAAGATTTTCTTATTTATTTTAACAACTGCTCAAAATGCTTAAATTTTGTTTCGACGCGAAAAGCAAAAAATTAGTCCACTTCCCTAATCATTTTAGAGCATGCATTTGAATATTAAAATGAATTTATCTCGAAAACGGTGCCTCCGATCGAAGTTGCACAAGAGGGCATTTTCTTTGCGAAAAACTCTGACAATTCATAATTTGAAGTCAAAACTCAAAAAAATTTACAAATAAAAAAGTTGCGGTAATTTTTACTCCCCACCCCTACAGCTTGACCCACCCTTGGTAAAAATTTTGAGATGATATTTACCTCATTTTGTTAGGCTTAGAAAGTTTAGTGGATGTGCAAAATTTCATTACTTTAACTTGAACAGTTTCGGAGATAATAAATAAAAACCGTCTTCAGGGGCCCACATTTAGGGGCCTGTAGCTCCCTTAGGAAGCATTTTGGTATAGAGGTAAGTTTGGTCCAATCGATTTATTTTGACCTCGGGAATATGTGATTTTTTTTGTACAATTATTAATGAAACACCCTGAGTTCATGTTTTGCTGTAAAGAAAAAAAATCAAGTTTTTGAAGTCCTGTATCTCAAAACCTATTGGTCGTACAAAGCTGCACTTAGTCTCTAAATGAAGGAAATTTTATCGGAGTGAAAAAAGCTGAGATTACTTTTTTACGTAGGATCCATTATTTACGAGTTATAACCCAAAAACTAAAAAAAGTAAAAAAATATCGTGGTTTTTCCCCCACCACGCAGCGAGCACAAGTTTTTCGAAGCTGCAAACTTGGTTTTATGCAGCTGATATGAATCCTAACAACATATCAAAAATGCGAACTAGAATGTATTAAATGACTGGCCTAGTAGAGAGAAAAAATCCCTCAGATAGAACTTCATCATACCCACATTACTCACAAATTTTAAATTTGAAAGACATTAAATTTCCAATGACTTTATCTCAATTATCTAAATTTGAAAAAAATAATAACATATCTGTCAACGTATATCAACTACAGCTATTTGGTAAAAAATTCAATACAGTGCCAGCTCGTCTAACAAAAAATAAGATGGAAACACATGTAAATTTATTAATGATTCAAAATAAGTATACTAATGAACGGGGGCAAAATGCAGAAGATGCTGAGGAAATAACATTTCATTTCTGCTGAATTAAGAACCTTTCCAGACTTGTATCTAATCAAATGAGTAAACATAATGGAAAACGGTATATTTGTGATATATGTTTAAATTATTTTACAAAAGAAGAAAAATTAAATTTACATACAGTAGACTGTAAAAATGTTAATAATTGCAAAATCTCATTTTCAAAAGAAAAAATGTTAAAGTTCAAAAATTATATTATAAGGAACCTTTCCCGTTCGTAATGTTCTGCGATTTTGAATCCATACTAGAACCCTATTCTGAACAAAGTCAATCTGCCAGCCACAAATACCAAAAACATACTCCGTTCAGCGCGGGGCTATTTTTAAAATGTTCATATGATGATAACCAATCATATTATTATAGTTATCGAGGTTCAGATTGTATAGAGCAGTTCGCTAATAAATTAAAAATTATTGCCAATGTAATCGAATCAAAATTAAAAACTGTTATACCGACGGATATTTCAGAATTACAGGAAAGAGAATTTTGTATGTCAACCCACTGTCATATTTGTGAAAAACCATTTAATTGTGATGATACAAAAGTGCGAGATCATTGTCACTTTACAGGTAGATACCGAGGACCTGCACATGATATCTGCAACCTAAACTATAGAAAATCCTTTATGATACCGGCAGTTTTTCATAACCTAACTTCCCATGACTCGCATTTCCTTATTAAAGACTTAGCTAAAACGGCCGGTGATATATCCTTACTACCAATAAATAAAGAAAAATATATATCTTTTACAAAAACCGTTAATGACACCTCAGTAAAGTTTCGTTTCATTGATTCATTTAGATTCATGGCATCCTCATTAGACAAATTATCTTCATATCTAACTAAGGGTGAACTAACAAATTTGAGAAAAGAGTTTATAAATGTCAGTGATGAAAAGTTTGATTTACTTATACGAAAAGGGGTCTTTCCATACGACTATATAGATTCTGCAGATAAGTTATTGGAAACTGAGTTACCACCTAAAGAAAAGTTTTATAATAAATTAAATGACTCTAATATAAGCGATGCTGATTATGCGCATGTTATAAATGTCTGGACAAAATTCAATTGTCAATTTAGGTGATTATTCAGATTTATATTTAAAAACTGACGTAATGCTTTTAACCGATATTTTCGAGAACTTGCGTCAAAAATGTCTCAATATCTACCAATTAGATCCGGCGTACTACTATACACTACCCGGATATACCTGGGACTGTATGCTCAAGTACACAAAAGTAGAGCTGGAATTATTACAAGACGTGGATATGCTTTTGTTTATTGAACGAGGAATACGGGGGGAGTCAGTCAGTGTTGTAATAGATTTGCGACGGCCAATAATAAATTTATGTCGGGGTATGACCCATCAAAAGAATCATCCTATCTAATGTATTACGATGTTAATAACCTCTATGGTTGGGCCATGAGTCAATATCTACCATCAGGGGGGTTTGAATGGGTAGAAAATTTCGATAATTTTAATGTTTCAACAGTATCTGACGAATCATCTGAAGGGTACATTCTTGAAGTTGATTTAGAGTATCCGGAACATCTACATGACACACATAATGATTTACCTCTATGTCCGGAACATCTAGTACCCCCGGGATCAAAATTATCAAAATTAATGACGACACTCCATCATAAAACTCGATATGTCATTCATTACAAAAATTTGAAGCAAGCTTTAGATTTAGGTGTTAAGCTAACCAAGATATACCCGAAACTCAAATTCAAACAATTACCTTGGTTGGCCCCTTACATAGCCCTTAACACGAAACTTCGCGCGGCATCAACGAACGAATTTAAAAAAAATCTATACATATAAATTATTAATAAACGCCATTTTCGGCAAGACGATGGAAAATTTGCGAAAACACCGAAATGTCAAGCACTTAGTATCGAAATGGGATGGGCGCTATGCTGCTAAAAATTACATCGCCAGTCCAAATTTCCATAGCCGAACAATTTTTGATGAAAATTTGGTAGCTATTGAATTGAACAAGGCTGAAATAATTTTCAATAAACCCCTGTACATCAGGTTATGCATTTTGGATATATCAAAAACTTGTGTATATGACTTTCACTATAATTTTATGTTAAAAAATTTTAATACTAAACTACTATATACAGACACAGACAGTCTGATATATGAAGTAAAATGTGACTATATTTATGATGATGTTATAAAGGCACACATATCTAAATTCGATACTAGCGACTATCCGGCAAATAACCAATATGATATTCCATTATTGAATAAAAAAGTCCCAGATTTAACGAAAGACGAATGATCCGGCGCCATAATGACTCATTTTGTAGGCCTCCGCTCAAAAATGTATAGTATGCAAATAGAGGGAAAAGAGTGTATTAAAAAATCTAAAGGAATCAAAACTAATGTGGTAAAAAACACTATTTCATTTAAAGATTATCAAAAATGTCTTGAGACTAAAACCGAACTATATAGAACACAACGAACTATACAATCTCATCTACATAACGTTTACTCGGTGGAGCAAACTAAAGTCTAAGTCCATATGATGATAAGCGCTATCTCTTAAAAGACTCTACGACACGTTACCTTGGGGCTGTTATCGAACCCAGGAGATGCTGTGAAAGTAGTTTTAAGTAAAAGATCCCAATTAGACATAAGCACACAAGCTAAGGCTTGAATGGTGTATGTGGAACATCTGTTCCATGTACACCATTTTTTTATCAAAAATATGTCGAATTTCAAGTCAGTTCCTAAACCCAAAATTCCTTCTTTTTACCTGATATGCATGAATCCATGCATATCAGGATTTTTTATAAAATTTATAAGACGATTTTCAGTACAGTTTCCAAAATTCCCTTTATCTTTTTCGGCCCATATCTCATGTTTGAACGAACGCATCCAGGCACGATGCAGCATGTAGAGACGACCAAGGATATGCATTATCCTCTGCCAGTGCCGAATCCTCTATGGACGGACTGGGGTTTTAATTATGATGATTACAGCGCAGGTAATCATCTTCACAAGCCGGTCTAACAGATCACAGGAATACTCCACAAAGGCGCGAGAGTGAATCTACCGTAGATCGGTAGCTCTTGATCTGATCTACCATAGACTGATCCACCTTCGTGGTCGCACTGATCTACGGACCCATAGGTTCACTCTACCCTCGCGTTCTGGAATTCCTAGTGAGTCCGTGACCTACGGCTTCCAAGGATGGTTGAGCTGGCCTCGCCTACCCATTGGTCATCGTCTCTACCGGGATCGTGTCTGATAGCACCATTTTGAAATTTTAGGAACTGAATAAAATTTGGAAATAGCGGAATTTGCGACGCCACGTGGCGACATGAAGTGGTCTCGGGTCATTTCCATATATATAGTGGGAGACCTCCCGATGATCTCGCAAAATGGAAATCCGCCATTTTTGATTAAATCAAGCCAGGATAGGCCCCAGTGCGGTACGCATGGGTACCGGGGCACTCCCCATTATTACCAGGTGACCGCCTTGTGAGATAGCATTCGAAGAGATTTCCCCTTTCTGAAATATCCACAGACGTCTAACGGCATATACCCCTTTTGGAGAATATTACCTTAAATTTTTAGTCTAATTCTAACAGTAAATCTATAAAACCCACTCACTAAATTGCCAGTCACGTCCATGTAATAATTCTCTTTCGGCAATCGATCACTCGTCTTTAAGCGCGGCCGTCGCGATCGCTGACCCCTTGTGGGGGTATCGTGGTTATGGTGGCAGACCTTGCTAGGTGAGGCTCTATATGTACTATGATGATTGTTTAATATATACCTTTATTTATTATTCATGTCTTCTTATTGCGTTCTAGTAATAGTCTAGTATCTGTGTTGACCCCATAGCTAACGACCCTCGCAATTGCGTCGGTTTGACCATTCGGCTGAAGCCAAAGAAGAGTGAACGAGCAAGACCTGTCTGGGCAGGTGTCAGAAGTGAATTGTGTATTGTGCAAAGTGTTTAGCTAGTGTTGTATCTTTAGTTCAGGACGTTGCGAAGCCTGTATACGAGGAAGCATTCATTGTCGACAGTTGCCGTTAATCTATCGATTTCGAGACTTCGATATATTAAGGGTTTGCCACGACCTGCGTTGAATTCAACGGCCAAGAGTTAAATCAGATGTGGTGATAGCGATTAATTGACTTAATACGAATATCGGTCGTTCCCTCCCACTATCACTGGTTATAACGAATGGTTAACTAACGTTGACACAGCCTTAGCAAATTAGTTTAGTTATTAAACGTTGATATGGCGCCCAACGTGGGGCTGTGCTTCGGTTGACCTCATCTCTTGCTTCTACGAGCAAGAGACCGGGTTGATGGAAGATTCCTCCGTAGTGCCGGAGCGGCAGCCGGAACTGATCAGTAATGTTTCTCCCTCGTTGAGGTCCCCTGAAAATCCTCCATCAATGGAAGATCTATTCGCCAAGATGGCACAAACTTTTGTAAACGCTATGCAAGACGCAGCACAGTGCACAACTTCTACCTATGACCGACCACGTAGTCCTAACGTGGAATATCATGGCTTAGACCATGAGAGTCCCGAAACTTTCATCCGAAATTTCGAGGACTATTGCCACAGAGCAAGAATTAATAACAGTACAGACCGATTCCATTTAATAACTGAGCAACTAAAAGGAGAAGCCCGAAAATGGTTTGATCAATATCGAACTCGCATTACTTCGTACGAAGTATTCATTGAACGTTTCCGCAATAGATTTGATTCAGGCGATATCTACACCCAGGCAATCACAAAACTTTATGGAGAGATGCAGCATGCAGGTGATTCATCAGCGGTATTCATTACCAAGAAAATATGTCTTTTTAATAGGGTCGACCCCTTCAAACCGGAAGCTCTGAAGGCCAGTATCATACTGGACCAACTCAGACCGGAGATACGTTCTCGCTTACGCGGAACACATATTTTTAACACTGAGTCACTTGTATCGATAGCATCTAGGGTAGAGCGAGATATAGCTGATGAAGGATCTGCGGCGCGTTCAAATGAAAATAAATCTAAGTCAAAATCATATACACAAAATTATAATCAACCATCTTCTGGCAACTCCTATAATGGCCGTGTTTGGCATACTTCCCAAAGTGAGAATAACAATAGAGACACTCAAGATGTCAGGAATCGACAAGTTCACTTTCAAGAGCAGGCAACCTCTAGCAATCAAAACCGTCCAAATTCCAACAACCAGAAAATTCCTCCTACACCATGTCGATTCTGTCCTGATGTCCAATGGCACTACCATTCCGATTGTCCAAACAATCCTTATAAGAGACGACAACAGGGAAACTTCTCAGGGGTTCGAGAACAGGGCAATTCCCGCAATCCCCCTCCAGTCGGCCCTACGAGTACGCCTCGTCGTCAATAGACCAATCCCAAACTATAAACCCATTTGACCACTTACCTGACCTGACGTCAGAATACCCAGAATATGCCAAAGACCCTGCCAACTTTCAACCTATAATCCTATCAGAAGCCATTAACCATTTATCAAATTTTTATCCTTTGCCTCGAATCAAAATTATTGTTAATAATAAACTTGTGTTCGCACTTCTTGATACCGGTGCTACAAGGAATATCATTCATCCGCAATTTCTCTCATCAATGAATAATCTATCAGATCCTCAAACTTTCGCTCTTGCTTGTGGCGATCAAGTTATTGATTCGCAAGGCACAACTTCTCTAGACATCTTTATATCGGATGTTCGTTTCCATGTACCATTTCAAGTTATAGAAGAACTGAACGAAGGAATCATATTAGGAGCTCCATTCCTTTATTCTCAACATGTCGTATTTGACTATCATAGGAAATGTGTGTATGTGGGAATAGACAGACGTATAACCGTGTTCTGGAATCAGGCAACAGACACATGGGATATGTACATTGTACAAATGCTTTACAATTTAAGAACACGTAGGAACGCTTCCACAGGATATACCCCAAGCTTTGCAGTTCTAGGCTACGAACTAGCAGAAGCAGGCGACTGGCAGATAGAAAGCTATTTTCAAGAAAGGCAACCCACATTAACCAGACCAGCTATCGTTCAAAATATAAGTCAAAATTCACAACAGTATAGACAAAAATACGCCCCTAAGGAAGCAGTCACTCCCATTGTTTTAAAAGTTGGAGACAGAGTTATGGCTAAAAATATGCGGAAAGACAAACAGGCATTTATACCTTCGTGGACTGGGCCACATAGGGTGACAGAGAAAGTGTCAAATGAGGTTTATATTATCCAGAAAGACCAACATCTATCCCGATTACATGTGAACGATCTGAGACTTGTGAAACCAACGGAGGAAGTAGGATTCGCATCCAGTGAAGACGATTCCGATGACTCTTCAATGGGCGATCCGCACGATGGACCAGAGCATACCAATGATCCAATTTCCGTCCAAGTCCAAATTCATACCCCTAATACAGCCAGCGTAGCTGTCTCGAATGTAAGGAGGCATCCTGCGTCGAAGCAGACAAAGGGTAGCGTTTCCGAAGGGCCGGAAACCAGTTCGCAAGCAGCTTCGCATGCTGATATTTCCATTCATGATCCAGATCCTTCCACACTAGTACATGACCAAAATTCTATTCGAACCAATGATTCCAAGCAAACCACTGACCAGACTATTCCGCTTACAGAGGGTTCCTCTGAAGCACATATCCTTTCTGAAAATATTCCACAAAATTCCTGTAATCCTTTCAATCTCGAGAGAGAGCGAAGACTCATAATTCCTTTGACAAATGTTAAACTCCCAAATTCAAGTTATTTTCCAAAAGATGTTCCGTAGAGAAGTCTCTCCTCCCGCTGTCCACACGCGAGGAGAAAATAAGAATGATGAGATTATGTCCAGAAATTTTAAAGCCCAAATTTATAGTCGGATACTGCGGTATCCTTTGTTTCAATTTAAACTAACACGTACTGATTTATGTTCACAGCCTGAACATAAATAGATGCATGCTGATCCTATCCTGAGATCCAAACCATAAATTCCCAATGCAATGATCCACCAGTCCCAATGGTATGTTGGCAGATTCCAGACGAACGAGCCAAGCAGTGGAGTGCAGCATTCTCCAAGAGGATGGACTCCCAAGACATAAGACGAAGACGAAGACAGAAGACGAAGATCGAAGAGCAAGACAGAAGATTCAGAAAACAGTGCACTATCATGTTTTCCAAATATGTTCATTCGATAATTATGTTAAGTCCACTTTTGACCAATAATTCTATAAATTACCAATGTTATGATCCATTCTACTTTTAAAACCTATGAGGCCAATAATTTTATAAATTCCAATGTTAATGTCCAACTACCTTTCGGCCAAGAATTGTATAAATTATCCTAAGTGTTATATCTATGTAAACCATACCACCACCACTATATTCCCACAAGAGTTGTTAATAAATCCTATGATCCATATATCCATTTCTTTTATTTATTTCCTGATGGAAGTAATTAATTTTAAAATATTATTAAGTAATCTTAAGCAGTGACAAAGAGTAATAGTGATCGATTCCAAAAGACGAATTTTCAAAAGGAGGGGAGTGTTATCGAACCCAGGAGATGCTGTGAAAGTAGTTTTAAGTAAAAGATCCCAATTAGACATAAGCACACAAGCTAAGGCTTGAATGGTGTATGTGGAACATCTGTTCCATGTACACCATTTTTTTATCAAAAATATGTCGAATTTCAAGTCAGTTCCTAAACCCAAAATTCCTTCTTTTTACCTGATATGCATGAATCCATGCATATCAGGATTTTTTATAAAATTTATAAGACGATTTTCAGTACAGTTTCCAAAATTCCCTTTATCTTTTTCGGCCCATATCTCATGTTTGAACGAACGCATCCAGGCACGATGCAGCATGTAGAGACGACCAAGGATATGCATTATCCTCTGCCAGTGCCGAATCCTCTATGGACGGACTGGGGTTTTAATTATGATGATTACAGCGCAGGTAATCATCTTCACAAGCCGGTCTAACAGATCACAGGAATACTCCACAAAGGCGCGAGAGTGAATCTACCGTAGATCGGTAGCTCTTGATCTGATCTACCATAGACTGATCCACCTTCGTGGTCGCACTGATCTACGGACCCATAGGTTCACTCTACCCTCGCGTTCTGGAATTCCTAGTGAGTCCGTGACCTACGGCTTCCAAGGATGGTTGAGCTGGCCTCGCCTACCCATTGGTCATCGTCTCTACCGGGATCGTGTCTGATAGCACCATTTTGAAATTTTAGGAACTGAATAAAATTTGGAAATAGCGGAATTTGCGACGCCACGTGGCGACATGAAGTGGTCTCGGGTCATTTCCATATATATAGTGGGAGACCTCCCGATGATCTCGCAAAATGGAAATCCGCCATTTTTGATTAAATCAAGCCAGGATAGGCCCCAGTGCGGTACGCACGGGTACCGGGGCACTCCCCATTATTACCAGGTGACCGCCTTGTGAGATAGCATTCGAAGAGATTTCCCCTTTCTGAAATATCCACAGACGTCTAACGGCATATACCCCTTTTGGAGAATATTACCTTAAATTTTTAGTCTAATTCTAACAGTAAATCTATAAAACCCACTCACTAAATTGCCAGTCACGTCCATGTAATAATTCTCTTTCGGCAATCGATCACTCGTCTTTAAGCGCGGCCGTCGCGGTCGCTGACCCCTTGTGGGGGTATCGTGGTTATGGTGGCAGACCTTGCTAGGTGAGGCTCTATATGTACTATGATGATTGTTTAATATATACCTTTATTTATTATTCATGTCTTCTTATTGCGTTCTAGTAATAGTCTAGTATCTGTGTTGACCCCATAGCTAACGACCCTCGCAATTGCGTCGGTTTGACCATTCGGCTGAAGCCAAAGAAGAGTGAACGAGCAAGACCTGTCTGGACAGGTGTCAGAAGTGAATTGTGTATTGTGCAAAGTGTTTAGCTAGTGTTGTATCTTTAGTTCAGGACGTTGCGAAGCCTGTATACGAGGAAGCATTCATTGTCGACAGTTGCCGTTAATCTATCGATTTCGAGACTTCGATATATTAAGGGTTTGCCACGACCTGCGTTGAATTCAACGGCCAAGAGTTAAATCAGATGTGGTGATAGCGATTAATTGACTTAATACGAATATCGGTCGTTCCCTCCCACTATCACTGGTTATAACGAATGGTTAACTAACGTTGACACAGCCTTAGCAAATTAGTTTAGTTATTAAACGTTGATAGGGCCACTACTCAATTATAGAATAATTTAATAGTTACATCACCAAACATTTATGTAAATTAGGATTAATATTATTATTATTATTGTATTTCTTGTAATAAAATATTATATAACCTACGTCTGTGTGTTTTTTTTATAAGGTAAATAAAATTCAAAAGTATCAGTGGCGGTATAATAGAAAAATTAGACATAATTATACATATAGTGTAAGGGAATAATAAGGCCGAGTGGTTAAGGCGTCGAACTTAAGCTTTGATTCCGTAACAGGAGCGTGGGTTCGAATCCCACACTTGACATATTTTTATGATATAAATATTTTCAAGAAAGAAGTGATATTTTGTCTACATATAATACATTTATCAAAAGTAACTGAACAATCAGTACAACAAACTACATGTTTACAAGGTATGAAAACCACAGAGAGTTCATTTTCTAAACAAACTTTGCATAGCAGTTTATTATCACAATCACTTTGCTCAATTTTGATATCATCAGATACTGCAGATAATGACATTTCCTCTAATGATGATGAGTAATCTTTTTCATTTTTGAGTTGATAAAATTCACATTCCTTATTAAAGAGGGCGTGCTGTGCCCGTATGTCATATCCAGAACGCCAGTCTCTTAACCCTAAACCACAGTGAAAACATAATACTTGATCACCTTTGCCGGTATAGTAAAATCCTGCCTCAGCTAAATCTTTCGGTTGTTGTCTAATTTGAACGGGCCAATCATCAAACGTTTTCAAACGACTTTCCACAGTCATTTTATCTGTATAACGTGGACTTCTTTTTTTTCTCAATAAATCGTTGAATATCATTTTTATTAAAAAACGGACAATTAGGGCTCCACTCTAAATGATCTGCTGTAGGATCATCATCTGCCAGAGCCAATCACACCCCTCAATACCGCACATCGGACAGTATACAATATCATCTTGATTGGTATAAATAAAGCCAGCTAGAGCAAGTTCAGACTTTGGAAATTCTGACGTCCAATTTGCAAATGTATTTAATCTTTCCACATACAGCTCATCCATTTTTCACAACTTACAAACCACTACTGAAGTAAAAGTAATAAGACAGTTTATATATATATTTTTAAAATATTTATTCAAACATTAAGTATAAACATTTTTCTATCCAAATCATCTAAAACCATAGATCTATTGAAAAATAAACATTCACGAATACAATATATTTGGATAGAGGAGGATGAGAACAAGTCACATAAGTAAAACGTTACATTTTCTGAACAAAGATCATAATCACTTTCACATAGTATGTTATTAGTAATATTCAAGAAATTATTGTAGAAACCAGCAAAGTCTAAGCTATGTAGTATATTCATAGTAGACATCACAAGTCCATTCTATGATGCTATGGAAGAAGTGGTAAATACAGACCCTAAAATTTTTACCTATATAATAAGACAAAAAGACATTATAATTAATGAACTTTATGATAAAATTACGTTATTGTATAAACAAATTGAACTCATGAAACACCAAGATTATCGTATTGAACAAAAAGATGATAAGGTAAAGAGTTCAAAAAACGTACCAAAGAAAGTCGTACAAAACAAGATGACTGAGTCACTAAAAACTGGTGTTAGTAATGCGACAAAGCAAAATAAACAATGTGAATCTAATATAAAAGAAAAGCATGTTGCCGCTGAACTATTGAGGCTTGAGAGTGAACGCAAATGTAAAGATATTATTAATCTCACAAATGACCATTCTGAAATTAAAGAAAAGCATTCTTCATCATCCCAGACTATACAAAAAAATAGTAATGGGCAATGGAAGGAGGTTAATTATAAAAAAGGCAGAAAAGACACGTAATTGTGGGAAATAATACCGAGGCGAGTGTGAAAGGTGTTCCAAAGTTTGCAACTCTACACGTCTACAGGGTGGACTTAGAAACTACTCTTGACGATTTTAAAAATTTATTAAAACCCATTTTTCCTGAAGTCATATGTGAATCTATATCTCCTAAATATCCTGACTTGTATCTGTCATATAAAGTCACCATATATGAAGACAACTTCACTAAAGCGATGAATCCTAAGGTTTGGCCAGCTGGAGCCTGCGTAAATAGGTTTTTTCATGTGCGGAAAAAGATAGCAACAGGAAAGTAATGTTTGATCCAGATTCTCTTCTTTTAAATGTTCAAAGTCTGAATTCTACAAAAATAAACTTTCTTGAAGTTGACAACAAAGATTTCAAAAACTTAAATTTTTTGTGCTTTACCGAAACGTGGGCAAATGAAGACTCAATTCAATCATTCCACTTCAGTGATTTCAAATTAGGTACTTATTATTGTAGAACTTCTCTAAAGGGAGGAGGAGTTGCCATTTTCTCAAAGGCTAATCAAGTGTAAAAAAAATTAATCTCGATAAATACTGTGTTGAAAAATATATTGAAATTTGCTCCCTCTCTTATAAATCAAGTAAAACCAGACAGAATATGATAATTTTAACCTGTTACAGATCACCTAGTGGGGATCTAAATATATTTTTAGACAAAATTTTTGAAGTTTTAAACTTGCTTTTTATTCAAAATGTAAATATAATGGGCTCATTTCGCGATATTTGCTTTTTAATTTATTTTAGCATTTTCCGTAAGTATTTCATCCTCTAAGTATATAGTGAAAAAATTAGATCGCTAGCGTTAATATTAACCCTAATATTTGATTTCAAATTCGTAACATATTTGAAACGGCTATGACGTCACACCACCCGCCTCCACTGGTTCTATATGAGTTATGCGGATATATGGTATTTAGATTTCGCTGTACCAAGGACGAAGCACTTAAAAGATGAACGAAATTACCACTCCCGCCGTGTGTGTAGTAACCGCCGCCGGTATGAAACTATAGGAAACAAGCTAGCGGCCGACCGCTGCGAGTGGTGTGACGTCACAGCGCTCTATTTTTATTATTTATTTTGAGGGAGAAGCAGTTGAAAAAAAAAATTAATATTTTGCACATTTACTAATTACAAGGTGTACTTTCGGAATATGCATTAAAAATTTTTTCCGAAATATTGTAAATGGTGATTTTAATATAGACTCCTATAAAAATGTTAGCGATTTTAATAGGTTATGTGATGTGTTATCGTGTTTTAATCTTAAACCGGTTGAAGGGTGGCCTACCCGCGTGACAGATACCACTTCAACAATAATTTATCACATTTTCACTAACTTGACTGATAGTAACCTTGTAGTAGTAATTGACAACAATATATCAGATCACAGAACAGTATTATTTCAATATAATACGGAAATGCTTGCAAATCAAAAATCAACTTCATGCTATAGAAGAAGTTTCAACGATAATTCCACTTCAAATTTTCTGTTGGCTCTTAAACAAGAAACTTGGTATGAATTGTATAATTTATCTAATTTAGACGCTGCATATGATTACTTCCATAATTTATTCATGCATTACTTTAACGTATACTTTCCTGAACGTAAGTTCTATAAAACTAACAAATCCGATAAACAATGGGTTAATAATGAAGTTAAGATATCAAGTATCAAATTAAAAGACTTATTTAACCTGAAAAAATGCTTACCCTATTTTAACCCCATTTTATTTAGAAGCAAAAATTAAGCATACTACTTTAATTAATCATACAAGAAAAATATATTATCAAAATAAAATAAACATTTCCGCCAACCCAGGTAAAGCTGCCTGGAATATTATCTCAGAGTTGTCTAACAAGGATAAGAATTTAAAAAACATATGCATACAAAATAATGGTTTAATTACAGATGACCCAGTACTGGTAGCTTCTAGCTTTAATGACTTTTTCATCAATGCTCCTATTGAAATAATTAAACAAATTCCTGCAACTACTCAAACTAATTACGATAATCATAATACAGATATTAATTTTAATCAACACACTATATTTCTAGAACCTTTTCTATGTGAGGAACTATTAAATTTATTAAATGATAAATTAAAAAATAAACAATCTTCTGGTCCGGATGAAATTCCAACGTTTTTAATAAAAAAAGCTTTATCTATAGTTGTAAAACCTTTAACCTATCTTGTCAACTTATCATTTCAAACGGGTACATTCCCAAAATGCCTAAAACTGGGAAAAGTGGTGCCTGTGCACAAAAAAAATGATACAAATATTATGGATAATTATAGACCTATTACGGTACCTTCTGGGTTTTCTAAGGTTTTCGAGTACAGTTATTTGCATCGATTGTTAAATTTTCTAGATAACCATAAAGTCCTCACGGATAGTCAACATGGGTTTCGCTCATCTAAGTCGACGGGTACAGCTCTACATTCCTTTTATAAAAAAGTCATTGATTTTGTAGAGGCTGGCGAGTGTCCTGTTGGGATCTTTTGCGATCTCAGCAGGGCATTTGACTGCGTTAACCATGATTTACTTCTCAGTAAATTGTATAATTATGGTATTAGAGGAGTCCCCCTTGACTGGATTCGATCATTTCTAAATAAAAGGATTCAATATGTAAATGTGATGTTTTGCAATCAAGGCTCTATAAGCAGGGTTAATTCAGAGTGTAACGAGGTCAGTATCGGGGTACCACAGGGCTCAATTTTGGGTCCTGTGCTATTTCTTTTATACACTAATGAACTTGATACTTTAATTCCCGAGGCTTCGTTTATCATGTTCGCAGACGATAAATCGCTTGTTTTGTCAGACAAATCTGATGTTATATTAGAATCCACTAGCAATAGTGTAATAACCTCTTTAAATGATTGGTATTATTTTAATACATTACACTTAAATATCCAAAAAACACAATTTATGAGGTTCCATAATAGACAGAAACTATGTTCGGCGTTAAGTTTGAATATTAAAGACACACCACTTACACAGTCTAGTGTCGTTCGATTTTTGGGTTTAAACATAGACGACTGTTTGAATTGGAAGGATCATTGCAACTATCTCATATCTAAATTAAATTCCATATATTATTTATTCACCAATTTAAGAAGCATCCTGTGTAAGGATCAATTAATAAATCTATACCACGCTCAAGTTGCATCCAGGTTAAGATATGGTGTCTGTTTTTGGGGTAATTCCACCTTATCATCGAATGTATTTATTGCTCAAAAAAGAATTTTAAGATGTATAGAAGGAGTTCCTAGTACTGTGTCGTGTAAGGAGCTTTTTAAAAAATATAAGATTTTAACACTGGTAGGTTTATTTATATATGAATTATGTGTGCATGTGTTTGTCAACAGGAATTGTTTTAAAACCAATGAATCAGTTCATTCTGTTAATGTAAGGAACAAGGAAAATTTTTGCATACCTTTCTGTAAATATCAGATATCCTCAGACTCTCCAAGCTGTGTTGGTCTTAAGATATTTAACCTTCTTCCTGAGGACTTAAAGCAGGCTAAGCCTCTACATCGTTTTAAATCAAGACTTAAAGACTGGTTAATAGCCAAATGTTTTTATTCTCTCAGTGAATTTTTTGTACCTTAGTCATTAAGTAAATTGTGACGATTCCTATACAAACTGTATTGTCTTAAAGGAAAATAAATGTTTATTATTATTATTATTATTATTAATGTTTATAAATTCACGAACAGTATTTTCAGCTGGATAAAATGTAGCAAAACCATTAGTCACTTTTAGCATCTTGGTATTCATATATGGGGATTTGCTGATATTGAAATTTGAGAATTCTACTTCTTCTTCCACCTCGATACTACTATCATTATCATTATCGAAGTAGTCATCGGCAAACTGTTTGAGGGTGGTGATACAGTCACACCATTCTTCTTCGTTAAAGAAATGTGATGGGTTTTATTAATTAACTCATTAGCGGTCATTAACACTCGTACAGCTGGAACGAGGGGCTAGGTGTGATTGATGCCATTTTTTTTTCACAACTAACTGAATAATTACTTATCTCGATGTGTACATAAGATCACGATGCGCCCCCTATAACAAAGGGCCTGTGAAATATTGAAATCTGTCAATTATCCATATGATTATATGCTATCTATTTCACGCTGTTTGAAACATTTTCCCATTTAAATCGACGAACATTTTTTTTAAATCTATTTGCGCTGTCTATCCAGCTGTTATGAGTCTTATCAAATCCCAACCACTTCACCAGGACTTTATTACCACGCCTACGCAATACTTTTTCCACCAAATAAATGTCAGAGTGTTTAGCCTTTTGTAGTTCTTCAGCATAAAAACCACCGCTGATGGTACTACCACGTAAATCTTCTAGGAGGTATGTAATTGGATTGGTGATGTGAACTTTTACGACTTTAAATAATTCTGTTGTCCAATTTGGAGTATATCCTTTTTCAAACACATGCTTATACTTGCTTATGCGCACAAGTTCACCTACTTTATATTTTCGCTTATCCACCGCCATCTTAATATGATTATAAACTGAATTTAAAATTTCTTTTTCATTCTTTTCATCTATTTCGTAAGGTTTCTTGCCTGTAGTTTGATGGCGCTGTTTATTGTAATTATCCGTTATTTCCGAAAGTATGTCTATCCATCTGTATGTACCGTTTAAACTAAAGTACTTGTACAATTTCTCCTTCAGAGTTCTTATGACACGTTCCACAATAGCTGCTTTTTTAACACTAAACGTACTATAATGGTTAATCGCGTGTTTCTTCATTAAACTTTTAAAATGAGCATTATAAAATTCTTTTTCCTGATCCGACTGTAAATTCTTTGGTGTACGTTTACTACATCTAAATATATCAGATACAGCTCCCATCACCTTATCACCTGACTTAGTTTTTGTAGGTCTGGTCCAAACAAATTTTGAAAAGCAATCAATCAACACTAATATATATTTAAAATTTTTATTTTCCCGCGCATAATTACCCATCTCGGCCAGATCCATTTGCCAAAGATCATCTAGAATCTAGACCTTTTATAATAGTACGTCTGCGCTTGAAATGTTTTCCAACAGGTTTATGTAATTCGTTTACCAGCTGAGTTTTTTCCTTTGAACCTTCATCTCTCTCTAGTTAACTGTATGATTCTCTAGTGTATCAAGTCTATAGTTAACCATACGATTCTCTAGCAAATCAATTTTATTCTGAACAGTTTTTTGAAAATCTTTTAATTTATTCTTTATGCTTGTTAAATGAAAATCTTTATCAATTTTACCGTTTTGCTCGATAACTTTCTCTTTTATAAGATTCTTTAAATCATATTTGAGGTTAGTAAGTTCATAATTTATGTCATTTTTCAAATCGCTAATATTTTGTGTAAGCATGGCCCTTACCTCAGTAGCATCAGAAACAATGGCTTTCCGTATTTTTTTAAGCTCTTCATCATACTTAGTTTTATAGGATTTTGTATCTAAATCAATTTCCTGATTAATAATATTCGGGATACTCTTTGTAACATCATCAACTTTCTGTTGTAATTTTTTTATTTCATCACCATACTTGCGCTTATAAGTTTGCGTATCTAAATAAACCTTCTGATTAATCATATCCGGTATGACATTAATTGCTATATTAATTCTAGACTCCAAATCTTGAACATTATCCACAAACGCTTTACGGGCCAAATCTGAATGTTTAGCTACAATAGTCGGAATAGTATTTTTTACAGTATCTATTTTTTTTAACAAATTCTCACTGTTAGTATCAACATATTGTTTATTAACACAATCAGATGATTCTGTGGGGCTTTTAACATTGCATAATTTTAAATTTTCCACGTCTATATTTCCATCACTGGTGAAAATAAAACCATGACAGGGTGAAAGTAAATGGGAACTGTCACTGCTAGTGGGGGATCCACTAATAGACCTACCGAACTTGTCTACACTCATGATGTAAATGGTGTTAAGTAGCAAAATCGCAAATATTTAAGCGATAACACCTATTTCCCTAAGTTCTGATATTATAGCTAAAATCTCATTATCATGAGAGTCTGTATTTCCAGCAGTCTTTGAAGCCATTAAAAGTCTTATTCTGTCAACAAGTTCATTCACGTCGTCCCAATAGACATATTCTATAGGTTTTTCATTGTATACAGCTGTACTCATACCATATCTAGTTTTAATAGATTTTGAATCATATAGCGGTTTTATTATATGTATATATTTGTTAGATCTATTTCCCCTGGATTGCCCTTGCGGATTGTAGTCGCGTTTGTGAGCGCTAGTTAGATCTAGAATTTCTTTATAATTTTTCAAATCAATATTATTATAACCTTTAGGATTTTTCATAAACATTAAATCGTATAAACCTCTAGTATCAGCTGCGTATGGTCGACCATCGAATATTAATTCACTATTAGTTCCAACATGCAACTCTTTATTACCCATAAATAATTTATTAGTCACAGGATCAAAACGAGCACCAAAATTTTCATCATAGTCATCCCTATTGCTAAAAAATCCCTCAATGTACTATCTTGCATGTTCTGGAAATTGATTTAGAAATTCATCTAATACAGGTTTGTTATGTTTAAGCAAATCATCATATTCCGCTTTCATTTCTCCAAACGTCTTTTCAGCCTCATAGTCGTGTATAGCATCATCATCATCATCATCATCTTTTTCAGAAAAAACTTCACCAATTACCTCATCACGCACAAATGGAACCGGAGGTCGATGTTGTGTAGACGTACAGGTTGTTCTATAACTTTACTGGGTGTGGTGGTGGTGATAGTAGGTAGCATACTTTTAGATGTGTTCACTTTAATATCATGTAGGGGTTCTACAATTGACTTTAATAGTCTATTGATAAAATTATCCTCTTCAGCCTTCCCCAGTTTTAAAGCTAAATATTTCTTTTTGATCGCCTTCGATACATCGATATTTTTCTTTTTAAGCAATTTGTCCCCATTTAATTCAAAAGGCTTCAACTTAATCGGTTTATACTCCTCCAGAGGTTTTTTCTTATACTTCATGATAAACAGCTTTTTGTACAGGTCTGTTCCGGGAACAGGCTGTATCTGGAACAGGGTCTGTTTGCGAAACAGGCCTGTTTAACAACTCAAAACAGCTTTTAACAGGTCAAAAACAACTTTTAACAGGTCAAAAACAACTTTTAACAGGTCTGTTCTGGGAACAGGCTGTATCTGGAACAGGGTGTTTTAACAGGATGTATCTGGAACAGGGTCTGTATTTGGAACATGCTGTATTTGAAATAGGTCTGTATATAATAACAGGTATAACAGTAATGATTCTAACTGATGTTTCAAATACATATATATCTGTCAAACCCTTTACGATACCGACCATTATTTATACCATAGTCTTTAACAATTACCAGTGCACCATAGGTCTCGTTCCAGCATTCGGCACATAGTTTTTCAAATTTCTCAAACTCCATATCTGGGGCCACGTGATCATCAAATATACGTTTAAGATTCAGTCGATCTTGCCTGAATAAGATTATGCAACTATAATTATCTCTAACCAGATGTTTTTGAATACGCGTGTAGGTCTGACAGAGATAGAAACTATCAACAAAGTTGTGTCGGCCCATAGAGAAATACGCTCTTATTTTATCCTGCTTATCACAGGCCACATCATCGAAAATTAATTAGTTAGTTCTAGCTTCAGACGGATCGATTATATCCTTACTATCTGCATATGAAAAGTAACACCTTTTACTTTTCTTAATACATCTTCAAGCAATTTATATTTATGCTGATATAATGATTTAGAATATACATATACGTTTTCAAACCACAAACCGTTAGGATTAAACAATAAGCTTAATAACAGTGAGAGATAAGTACATCCCTCTGGTGGTCAGTTGCTACTACCAGTCAAGGCATCGAAGATGTCTCGTGACCGATAGCGGCTTGCCAAGCAAGCACCAAGAGCGGCGACCTCTAGCCCTGATCGACTAAAACATGCTTAATAAATAGGATTATAGGAAACAACTACTGGACGGACAAAGGCCCCGACTCCCACTGAATTATACCTATAAATCCAAAATTGGTAGCCAAATTTGTTATTTGTCTTTTCTCCACCAGACACAGACCGGTTTCGAACTCTTTATGTTCTCATCAGTGTGCCACAGGTAGCTGAAAAGATAAACCCCAGAGGGATGTACTTATCTCTCACTGTTACTATGTGCTGGGTCTGCCATAGACCAGTTTGGTTTGCCTTTGTTATTTGTCTTTTCAGCTACCTGTGGCACACTGATGAGAACATAAAGAGTTCGAAACCGGTCTGTGTCTGGTGGAGAAAAGACAAATAACAAATTTGGCTACCAATTTTGGATTTATAGGTATAATTCAATGGGAGTCGGGGCCTTTGCCCGTCCAGTAGTTGTTTCCTATAATCCTATTTATTAAATAAGCTTAATAGCAAATTGGTTTTTCCACAATTACTATATATGATCGTTCTTAAAGCGCTGGGAAATAACGGACCATGTTTTTCGGTTACAGACTGTTGTGAGAAAATGTTCAAGTTCTCCACTGGGAGTGACACCTGCTGCTTAAGAAGGCGCATTGTAGACTCTTGTGTTTGATGTTATATATTTATATATATACTATACTAATGCTCATTATCAGTCTAGATGTCAACGTTGAAACACGGTGGTGCTGGTGTGGTAAACTCCATAATTGATAAGCTGCCATTTGAATTACACTTACCTGCATACCAGTACTGTGGACGGTACAAAGTTGGAAAAACGTTTACGGCGAGGTGACCCTGGAATTAATGACCTTGATAGAAGCTGTCGCAGTCATATAGCCTATAGTAAGAGCTCTAATATACAGGATCGACACAAGGCTGATTACGAACTAGAGCAGCGTGCTTGGGAAAGAGTTAAGTCTAAGGACGCTAATTTGAAGGAAAAAGCCGCCGCTTGGGCTATTATTAACACCATGAAAGTTAAAAGAAAGATGGGTATGGGTGCTCGACATCGTAAAGTTAGTTTTAAAAAGACCATGAGTAGAGTTGAAAAACTAATGAAACAGCCCATGGATAATAATTTAAGATCAAATACTAGGATTGCTGTAAAAGCAGCGAGACAAGCTGTGAAAGGTGTGGGTGGTCGAAAAAAGATTAAAACACCTCGTGTACTACCACTACCGAAAAGCGGTGGATTTTTGCCATTAATACCAATCTTCGCTAGATTGAGTGCCTTAGGAGCCTTGACAGGCGGTGTTTCTGGAGTTGCTAAGGCTGTTTTAGACGCTAAGGCTGCGAACAAAAAATTGGAGAAGGCTGAAAGACATAATCAAACTATGGAAGCTATAGCTCTTGGTAAAAAAGGCTCCGGACTGTACTTAAAACCTTATAAAAGGGGGCTGGGACTCTATTTGAAAAAGCAGCAAAGAAACTGCCAGTGAAGCTACCCAAAAGAGCCCTCTTCGATGTAGATTTGATAAAGTATGCTAAAAAATTGAAAATACCACATTTCAGAGGTACCTATATGCGTAACTCTTTACCTCAGACTCCTAAAAGATATGAGAGTGCCATTATTAATCTTGATGTACAAGAGGGCCCCGGAACACATTGGGTAGCTTATAAAAAGCATAACGATAAAGTTGTTTATTTTGATAGCTTCGGTGCGCTAAAACCACCAGTAGAACTAGTACGTTACTTTGGTGATAAATGTAAAATACGATTTAATTATGATAATTATCAAAATTTCAATACGGTTTGTTTGGAGTTTCTTTATAAAAATGATGATGTCTAATAAGTTTCATTCATTATGTCACAGATATTCACGATAAGAGGTCGAGGTCAAGAAGATCGAGGCGTCACTCTCTCAGTCAATTTCACAACCCCCATCGAATTGAATCCTCAGTACGATTACGCATTAGCTCTTATTGGTTTTCACACATATAATAGTATTCTTAATTTCGAAGAAGAAGTTAATAATAAGATTTACTATTGGGAACAAGGTGATAGAACTAAGGAAAAAGTAATTTCCATTCCTACTGGATCATATGAGATTCATGATATTGAGACTTATCTTCAGAGTCAAATAGTACCGAAAAGAGCTAAAGATCCGAATGAAAATTTCTCATTGAAGCCTAACAATAATACTCTTAAGTGTGAAATTAGGAGCAAACATGAAATAAACTTCACACCCACCGACATCTTAGCCAGTTTGTTGGCTTATTCGGCTAGAGAATTAAAACCTGATATTTTGCATCAATCTGATTTGCCTGTACAGATAGTAAAAGTTATAACTATTCATATAGACTGCAATATCACCACAGGAGCTTTCTACAATAACAATCCATCACATACGATTTTCGAATTCGCTCCATCTGTAAATCCAGGGTATGCTATTAACATTGAACCAAAGAATCTAATATTTCTTTCAGAAAATAACAAACGCGAGATAAATAACATTAGTTTGGAGATACTTGATCAAAATTGAAAGTGTTAATTTTAGAGGTGAAGTTATTGTGGTAAGGTTGGAATTAAAGAAAATATGGGCTTAATATTTACACCATCGTCACTGTATATAAACAATAACTTTTCCACTCGACCTCAATCAGTTGTCACTAGCTGTTCAAGGAAGAGGGTGGGTTTGTTATCGTACCCAGGAGATGCTGTAAAAGTAGTTCTAAGCTAGAGATCCCAAATAGACATAAGCAACAAGCATCAGGCTTGTATGGTGTATATGGAACATCAGGTTCCATATACACCATTTTTTTACAAAAAATATCACAATTTTCACTACAGTTCCTAACACCAAAATTCCTTCTTTTTGCCTGATATGCATGATTCCGTGCATATCAGGATTTTTTATAAAATTTTTAAGACGATTTTCAGTACACTTTCCAAAATTCCCTTTATCTTTTTCGGCCCATATCTCATGTTTGAACGAACGCATCCAGGCACGATGCAGCATGTAGAGACGACCAAGGACATGCATTGTCCTCAGCCAGTACCGATTCCTCGAAGGACGGACTGCGCCACAACAATGATCATAGCGCAGATGATCATTGTCATAAGCCGGTCTAACGGATCACAGGAATACTCCACAAAGGCGCGAGAGTGAATCTACCGTAGATCGGTAGCTCTTGATCTGATCTATCATAGACTGATCCACCTTCGTGGTCGCACTGATCTACGGACCCATAGGTTCACTCTACCCTCGCGTTCTGGAATTCCTAGTGAGTCCGTGACCTACGGCTTCCAAGGATGGTTGAGCTGGCCTCGCCTACCTATTGGTCATCGTCTCTACCGGGATCGTGTCTGATAGCACCATTTTGAAATTTTAGGAACTGTATCAAAAAGTGAAATTGCGGAATTTTGCGACGCCACGTGGCGACGTGAAGTGGTCTCGGGTATTTTCCATATCTATAGTGGGAGACCTCCCAATGATCTCGCAAATTGGAAATAAGGTATTTTTGATTAAATCAAGCCAGGATAAGCCTCAGTGCGGTACGCACGGGTACCGGAGCACTTCCCCATTATTACCAGGTGACCGCCTTGTGAGATAGCATTCGAAGAGATTTCCCCTTTCTGAAATATCCACAGACGTCTAACGGCATATGCCCCTTTTGGAGAATATTACCTTAAATTTTTAGTCTATAATTCTAACAGTAAATCTATAAAACCCACTCACTAAATTGCCAGTCACGTCCATGTAATAATTCTCTTTCGGCAATTGATCACTCGTCTTTAAGCGCGGCCGTCGCGGTCGCTGACCCCTTGTGGGGGTATCGTGGTTATGGTGGCAGACCTTGCTAGGTGAGGCTCTATATGTACTATGATGATTGTTTAATATATACCCTTATTTATTATCCATGTCTTCTTATTGCGTTCTAGTATTAGTCTAGTATCTGTGTTGACCCCATAGCTAACGACCCTCGCAATTGCGTCGGTTTGACCATTCGGCTGAGCCAAAGAAGAGTGAACGAGCAAGACCTGTCTGGGCAGGTGTCAGAAGTGAATTGTGTATTGTGCAAAGTGTTTAGCTAGTGTTGTATCTTTAGTTCAGGACGTTGCGAAGCCTGTATACGAGGAAGCATTCATTGTCGACAGTTGCCGTTAATCTATCGATTTCGAGACTTCGATATATTAAGGGTTTGCCACGACCTGCGTTGAATTCAACGGCCAAGAGTTAAATCAGATGTGGTGATAGCGATTAATTGACTTAATACGAATATCGGTCGTTCCCTCCCACTATCACTGGTTATAACGAATGGTTAACTAACGTTGACACAGCCTTAACAAATTAGTTTAGTTATTAAACGTTGATATGGCGCCCAACGTGGGGCTGTGCTTCGGTTGACCTCATCTCTTGCATGAATCGTAGTCATGAACGACAATCCTTTGATATCTTTGACCCCTAGTGGCTTCTACGAGCAAGAGACCGGGTTGATGGAAGATTCCTCCGTAGTGCCGGAGCGGCAGCCGGAACTGATCAGTAATGTTTCTCCCTCGTTGAGGTCCCCTGAAAATCCTCCATCAATGGAAGATCTATTCGCCAAGATGGCGCAAACTTTTGTGAACGCTATGCAAGACGCAGCACAGTGCACAACTTCTACCTATGACCGACCACGTAGTCCTAACGTGGAATATCATGGCTTAGACCATGAGAGTCCCGAAATTTTCATCAGAAATTTCGAAGACTATTGCCACAGAGCAAGAATTAATAACAGTACAGACCGATTCCATTTAATAACTGAACAACTTAAAGGAGAAGCCCGAAAATGGTTCGATCAATATAGAACTCTCATTACTTCGTACGAAGTATTCATTGAACGTTTCCGCAATAGATTTGATTCAGGCGATATCTACACCCAGGCAATCACAAAACTTTATGGAGAGATGCAGCATGCAGGTGATTCATCAGCGGTATTCATTACCAAGAAAATATGTCTTTTTAATAGGGTCGACCCCTTCAAACCGGAAGCTCTGAAGGCCAGTATCATACTGGACCAACTCAGACCGGAGATACGTTCTCGCTTACGCGGAACACATATTTTTAACACTGAATCACTTGTATCTATAGCATCTAGGGTAGAGCGAGATATAGCTGATGAAGGATCTGCGGCACGTTCAATCGAAACCAAATCTAAAGCAAAATCAAATCAAAATTATAATCAATCATCTTCTGGCAACTCCAATAATGGCCGTGTTTGACAAAATTCCCACAGTGAGAATAACAATAGAGACACTCAAGACGTCAGGAACCGACAAGTCCATTTCCAAGAGCAGGCAACCTCTAGCAATCAATTCCGTCCAAATTCCAACAATCAGAAAATTCCACCTACTCCATGTCGATTCTGTCCTGATGTCCAATGGCATTACCATTCCGATTGTCCTAACAATCCTTATAAGAGACGACAACAGGGAAACTTCTCGGGGGTTCGGGAACAGGGCAATTCCCGCAATCCACCTCCAGTCGGCCCTACGAGTACGCCTCGTCGTCAATAGACCAATCCCAAACTATAAACCCATTTGACCACTTACCTGACCTGACGTCAGAATACCCAGAATATGCCAAAGACCCTGCCAACTTTCAACCTATAATCCTATCAGAAGCCATTAACCATTTATCAAATTTTTATCCTTTGCCTCGAATCAAAATTATCGTTAATAATAAACTTGTGTTCGCACTTCTTGATACCGGTGCTACAAGGAATATCATTCATCCGCAATTTCTCTCATCGATGAATAATCTATCAGATCCTCAAACTTTCGCTCTTGTTATTGATTCGCAAGGCACTACTTCTCTAGACATCTTTATATCGAATGTTCGTTTCCATGTACCATTTCAAGTTATCGAAGAACTGAACGAAGGAATCATATTAGGAGCTCCATTCCTTTATTCTCAACATGTCGTATTTGACTATCATAGGAAATGTGTGTATGTGGGAATAGACAGACGTATAACCGTGTTCTGGAATCAGGCAACCGATAGAGCATCTAATGAAGAATTGCCGGAAACCCTAAAAATTTCTAACTCCATTTTCAATTCACTTTTCAAAGAATTTTCTGATCTATTTACGGTGGAATTGACTCAAGCAACCACCGTAAGTGTTAAACACAAAATTATCGTTAAGGACCATCGTCCATTCAATGTAAAGCCATATCCCATGTCGCCTAGTAAAAAGAAGATCATGTATGATCAGATAGAGGAAATGTTAAAAGCCGGTGTTATTGAATCAAGCACATCACCATATAGTTCACCCCCAGTCATCATTGAGAGACAAGATAAGAAACCGCGTTTCTGTATCGACTATCGTAGATTAAACGAAGTCACGCTTGACGAAGCCTCTGTGTTACCAAAAATCTATGAAAGTATCAAGGACCTGGGGAAAGCTACAGTATTTACTGTACTTGATTTGAAGAGCGGATATTGGCAAATTCCTTTAGATGATTCATCCAAAATTTACACAGCGTTTACTACTCATGATGGAGCTGCCTATCAATTCAATGTTATGCCGTTCGGCTTGAAGACTGCCCCGTGCACATTCCAAAAATTCATGGCCAAAGATGTTCTAACAGGATATTTGCACCATTTCTGTAAAGTCTATTTAGACGACATCATCATTTATAGTGAAGATTTGGAAGGACATGTGGAGCACCTCAGGTTGATTTTTGAACGACTACGGCTACATAACTTGAAGGTTTCTCCGGATAAGTGTGTAATCGTTACTAATGAGATTACCTATCTTGGACATCAGATTACTTTATATACCACTAGACCACTTGATAAACATAAATTGCAGCTTCAGAACTATCCTGTTCCTAATAATAAACGACAACTTCAGAGTTTTCTCGGTCTATGCAATTGGGTAAGAGAATACATCCCTAATGCAGCCCTTATTACCAAGCCGCTAACCAGACTACTCTCGAACGACGTCCGCTATAAATGGACAAAGGAGGCCCAGAACGCATTTATGAATATTAAGCAGATCTTAGCAGAACCCTTGGAACTTCATAGACCAGATTTGGACAAAACTTTTATTCTTCAGACGGATGCTAGTCTACTAGGCATGGCAGCAGTTTTATATCAGTTCGGCGATGGAGGTGAAAGACATATTATATCTTATGCAAGTCATACCTTGTCTCCTACAGAGAGAAAATATCACATAAACGAGCTAGAATGTCTAAGTGTGGTTACTTACGTTAAGCGATATAAGATTTACTTAGCAGACAAACCTTTCATCGTCCGAACTGATAATAGGGTTCTCCTGTGGTTGGATAAGCACCGAGATGAGAAAACGAAGTTTACAAGATGGTCGTTGTTGTTGCAAGAATATTCTTTCAAAATTGAACACTGTCCAGGCAAAGAAAATCTTTTGGCCGATTATCTCAGTAGGAATCCTCAAAATTCAAGTTTGGAGCATCTCGATGAAGAGCGAATGTTTCCGCCTAAATTCAAATCAAAAGAAAATATTTTGGCTATCACCCATTTGGAACTTTATCAATCAATTATAGAAAGTCAACAGGATTCTACGAACATCAGGGAGAAAGTTAGTCGTTGGATTGAACTCAGTCAACGAACTATAAATGAGAGATCGGTTAAAGACCAGAAATTTTACTCAACTCATCAAGTGAGAAATGGCATACTTATGAGATTGATTTCAGACAAAATTTATTTAGTAGTTCCTAAACGTAAGATCAAAGAAACTATTTCACATTTTCACGACAAGACTGGTGTCGGCCATCCAGGAAGAGATGAAACCTTTCGGACCATATCTAGAACTTATTATTTTAACAACATGTCCAGGCTAGTAGGCCAATATATTCAAAATTGTTTAGTGTGCAAATCTGTTAAAGGACGACAAGTGCAGCCGGAAGCCCCATTACGGTGTCATGAACCTCAATACCCTTTTGAGGTGATCAGTATGGATATCTTGGGACCATACAAACGCGCTAAGGACACTGGTAATCGATTTATAGTCATGACGGTCGATTTATTTACCAAGTGGACCGAAGCGCAAGCTTTCGTAAAGGTGAATGGTGAAACTTTAGTCCGATTTCTGGAGGAGCACTGGATATCTCGGTTTGGCTTGCCGAAGACTATCATATCAGATCAAGGAGGACATTTCCAAAGTGGATGGTATACTCAGTTTAGTAAACGCAACCATATTCAAAATTTCTATACGCCCATTTATCATCAACAAGCAAATCCAATAGAAAGACAGGTGCAAGAAGCCAAGAAAATTTTAAAATCTCTTATGTTCAATCAGGCAACAGACACATGGGATATGTACATTGTACAAATGCTTTACAACCTAAGAACTAGAAAGAACGCTTCCACAGGATATACACCAAGCTTTACAGTTCTAGGCTACGAACTAGCAGAAGCAGGCGACTGGCAGATAGAAAGCTATTTTCAAGAAAGGCAACCCACATTAACCAGACCAGCTATCGTTCAAAATATAAGTCAAAATTCACAGCAGTATAGACAAAAATACGCCCCTAAGGAAGCAGTCACTCCTATCGTTTTAAAAGTTGGAGACAGAGTTATGGCTAAAAATATGCGTAAAGATAAACAGGCATTTATACCATCGTGGACTGGGCCACATAGGGTGACAGAGAAAGTGTCAAATGAGGTTTATATTATCCAGAAAGACCAACATCTATCCCGATTACATGTGAACGATCTGAGACTTGTGAAACCAACGGAGGAAGTAGGATTCGCATCCAGTGAAGACGATTCCGATGACTCTTCAGTGGGCGATCCGCACGATGGACCAGAGCATTCCAATGATCCAATTCCCATCCAAGTCCAAATTCATACCCCTAATACAGCCAGCGTAGCGGTCTCGAATGTAAGAAGGCATCCTGCGTCGAAGCAGACAAAGGGTAGCGTTTCCGAAGGGCCGGAAACCAGTTCGCAAGCAGCTTCGCATGCTGATATCTCCATTCATGATCCCGATCCTTCCACACTAGTACATGACCAAAATTCTATTCGAACCAATGATTCCAAGCAAAACACTGACCAGACTATTCCGCTTACAGAGGGTTCCTCTGAAGCAAATATCCTTTCTGAAAATATTCCACAAAATTCCTGTAATCCTTTCAATCTCGAGAGAGAGCGAAGACTCATAATTCCTTTGACAAATGTTAAACTCCCAAATTCAAGTTATTTTCCAAAAGATGTTCCGTAGAGAAGTCTCTCCTCCCGCTGTCCACACGCGAGGAGAAAATAAGAATGATGAGATTATGTCCAGAAATTTTAAAGCCCAAATTCATAGTCGGATACTGCGGTATCCTTTGTTTCAATTTTAACTAATACGTACTGATTTATGTTCACAGCCTGAACATAAATAGATGCATGCTGATCCTATCCTGAGATCCAAACCATAAATTCCCAATGCAATGATCCACCAGTCCCAATGGTATGTTGGCAGATTCCAGACGAACGAGCCAAGCAGTGGAGTGCAGCATTCTCCAAGAGGATGGACTCCCAAGACATAAGACGAAGACGAAGACAGAAGACGAAGATCGAAGAGCAAGACAGAAGATTCAGAAAACAGTGCATAAAGACACTATCATGTTTTCCAAATATGTTCATTCGATAATTATGTTAAGTCCACTTTTGACCAATAATTCTATAAATTACCAATGTTATGATCCATTCTACTTTTAAAACCTATGAGGCCAATAATTTTATAAATTCCAATGTTAATGTCCAACTACCTTTCGGCCAAGAATTGTATAAATTATCCTAAGTGTTATATCTATGTAAACCATACCACCACCACCATATTCCCACAAGAGTTGTTAATAAATCCTATAATCCATATATCCATTCCTTTTATTTATTTCCTGATGGAAGTAATTAATTTTAAAATATTATTAAGTAATCTTAAGCAGTGACACAGTGTAATAGTGATCGATTCCGAAAGACGAATTTTCCAAAGGAGGGGAGTGTTATCGTACCCAGGAGATGCTGTAAAAGTAGTTCTAAGCTAGAGATCCCAAATAGACATAAGCAACAAGCATCAGGCTTGTATGGTGTATATGGAACATCAGGTTCCATATACACCATTTTTTTTACAAAAAATATCACAATTTTCACTACAGTTCCTAACACCAAAATTCCTTCTTTTTGCCTGATATGCATGATTCCGTGCATATCAGGATTTTTTATAAAATTTTTAAGACGATTTTCAGTACACTTTCCAAAATTCCCTTTATCTTTTTCGGCCCATATCTCATGTTTGAACGAACGCATCCAGGCACGATGCAGCATGTAGAGACGACCAAGGACATGCATTGTCCTCAGCCAGTACCGATTCCTCGAAGGACGGACTGCGCCACAACAATGATCATAGCGCAGATGATCATTGTCATAAGCCGGTCTAACGGATCACAGGAATACTCCACAAAGGCGCGAGAGTGAATCTACCGTAGATCGGTAGCTCTTGATCTGATCTATCATAGACTGATCCACCTTCGTGGTCGCACTGATCTACGGACCCATAGGTTCACTCTACCCTCGCGTTCTGGAATTCCTAGTGAGTCCGTGACCTACGGCTTCCAAGGATGGTTGAGCTGGCCTCGCCTACTAATTGGTCATCGTCTCTACCGGGATCGTGTCTGATAGCACCATTTTGAAATTTTAGGAACTGTATCAAAAAGTGAAATTGCGGAATTTTGCGACGCCACGTGGCGACGTGAAGTGGTCTCGGGTCTTTTCCATATCTATAGTGGGAGACCTCCCAATGATCTCGCAAATTGGAAATAAGGTATTTTTGATTAAATCAAGCCAGGATAAGCCTCAGTGCGGTACGCACGGGTACCGGGGCACTTCCCCATTATTACCAGGTGACCGCCTTGTGAGATAGCATTCGAAGAGATTTCCCCTTTCTGAAATATCCACAGACGTCTAACGGCATATACCCCTTTTGGAGAATATTACCTTAAATTTTTAGTCTATAATTCTAACAGTAAATCTATAAAACCCACTCACTAAATTGCCAGTCACGTCCATGTAATAATTCTCTTTCGGCAATCGATCACTCGTCTTTAAGCGCGGCCGTCGCGGTCGCTGACCCCTTGTGGGGGTATCGTGGTTATGGTGGCAGACCTTGCTAGGTGAGGCTCTATATGTACTATGATGATTGTTTAATATATACCCTTATTTATTATCCATGTCTTCTTATTGCGTTCTAGTATTAGTCTAGTATCTGTGTTGACCCCATAGCTAACGACCCTCGCAATTGCGTCGGTTTGACCATTCGGCTGAGCCAAAGAAGAGTGAACGAGCAAGACCTGTCTGGGCAGGTGTCAGAAGTGAATTGTGTATTGTGCAAAGTGTTTAGCTAGTGTTGTATCTTTAGTTCAGGACGTTGCGAAGCCTGTATACGAGGAAGCATTCATTGTCGACAGTTGCCGTTAATCTATCGATTTCGAGACTTCGATATATTAAGGGTTTGCCACGACCTGCGTTGAATTCAACGGCCAAGAGTTAAATCAGATGTGGTGATAGCGATTAATTGACTTAATACGAATATCGGTCGTTCCCTCCCACTATCACTGGTTATAACGAATGGTTAACTAACGTTGACACAGCCTTAACAAATTAGTTTAGTTATTAAACGTTGATAGGTTCATCATCATCTTTGTCTTTGAAAAACATCTTATACTTAAAATCTTTGGGTTATCATGTTAGAAGAACTTCAGTTATTCCAAGATCCTCGGTTCGATGATTCTATCATTAGAGCGGAGGCTCACACTTATCACCCATTCGTTAAATCATTTGGTAATAATGATGAGATTGAAATTACAATTAATCAACTGGATGCTTTATTGGCGATGCTTGAGGCGGCTATATCGATTGAAGGAACCTTGAAAAAAACTGCTGGCACTGCTGTTGCATTCACTAATAATGCTGGAGCATACTTATTTGACTCTATTAGCTATGAGTTAAATAGCGTAGAAGTGGATCGCGTTCGAGATCCAGGTACTGTAAGCTTGGTGAGAGGTTATCTAACCTATGATAAAGATGATGAAACTCTTAGTATCGCAGGCTGGAATTTTCCCGAAGGTCAATTGGTAACTTATCATCCTACAGATAATACATTTTTTATGAGAATTCCCTTAAGTCATTTGTTGGGAGTATTTTATGATTATAAAAAGTTTTTGTTTGGAGAAGGCAAACCATAATATTGGTGAGAGCTCAAACAGATGTTAATTGCTTTAAAGTATCTAAAGATGATACGGTGGCCGAATTAAATATAACAAATATTGATCTGAAGGTTAAACATGTGTTTGTAAATAATGCATTAAAACTGAAATTGCTAGCCCCAATAAACAGCGATACGCTGATTTTTATTACATTTAGATAGTGGAGCTTTCATGAAAATACTGCTTTAGTAACTGGAGCCTTGAAACAATATTGGGCGATTAAAGCATGCTCAAATTCGGAAAGTCCTAAAGGTGTATTTATAACATTTCAAACTGATCGAAAAGATCAAAAGACGAACGATGTCACATACTTTGATAACGCTGATATATCTAACATAAAATTATATATCAATTCTGAATATTATCCATACGAAAATCAGCAATTAGATTTTTCAACTCGAAAATACGCTGAGGCATATCACATGTATACAGAATTTTGTAAAACATTGGCAGGTAATAACAGACCCATGTTAGATTTTGTAGCCTTTAACAGCCATGCTATATTTGCTATTAATTGCTCTAAAAGAAACGATAGCATAAAATCATCGACTTTTGATATTAAATTGGAGATTGAAACTAGACAGCCATTCCCGGCTAATACGAGGGCAACTTGCATCCTCATTCACGATCGCGTGGTGGAATATTTACCGCTTAGTGGAGTCGTAAGGAGTGTAATATAAGATAGATGTATGTCAAGTAATTCCAGTCAGTCTGCACCCAGCCACCATGAAGATAATAATCGTTGATATTCAGGGCTTGAATTTGCCAGATTTTTATCCGAAAGAAATAACATTTATGAGTGGACAACAAACAGCTCATTATCTATTGAAGCCTCCATTCCCGATTACCACCTTGAATAATCAAGTGCGAAAACAGAAAAAATATTTAGAGAATAATTGTCACGGTCTGAAATATGATGCCGGCTGCATAGTCTATGATCAATTGGATGATATATTACGTAATCACTTGCTGAATAATAATGCCGACATTGTATATCTGAAGGGACATCAAAAACATGAATTTCTCAAAAATAAACTATTTGAACTGGGGGAATAAATGCCATCATCAGCACCTGACATTATCAACGTGGAAAATATTATTGACGCACCTAATTTCATTAAAGGCGCACCCTGTTGCTTTAATCATATTAATTACAAATCCCTGTGTAGTTTAACAAACTGTAATTTACTTTATAATTGGCTATATTTATCTTTACCAAAATAAAAATTATGTAAAATATAGATTTGTTCTCATTCCACCCCACACCCCCCCTCCCCATATATATAATAGTATGCATTTCATCATAAGCGTAGTAAAGTGTTACATCATAAACTAGAAACATGTCTTGCTCTTGCTATATTCAAGTCGAGTTTTATGATAAAAATGGCAAACTTCTTAAAACAAAGTTGGTTGTAATGTATAAACTTGAATGTACTGAAAAAACATTTGATCTAACAGATATGAATTGTTCATACATTAAACTAGCAGCATGTTATGAGGATTGTGATTGTGGACGAATACCGTAGTATCAAACTATGCGTTCCCGTAAAATGATGTTATTAAAAGTAAGGTTAGAAAGACATTGTGAGCAGTTGGATGAGTTAAAAGAACTTATAAAATTGTATGATCAAAAACAGTGTATGTTCTCCAGATTCCAAAAATAGAGTGTAGAAAAGGATAATGAACGACTATGGAATCGAAAAGTATTTATGAATTTGACACGTTTTAATACATCTTCAGAGTTTAGACATCGTCACATTACCCCAACTCGAGTAGAAATATATATAGTTACTTGAAGAATTACTTAGTTTATTGGTAATGATGGCGTTGTTAACTCCTCATTATCATAATTTTGTATGCTGTGCTTCAAAATATCATATACATACATCAACCATCTAAAGAGGTATTCATATGTTTCGATAAGGATGGACTGAAAAATGATTATTGGCCTTCAAAATGGACGAGGATGACGCCATATACAGCTAATAACATACCTACTTTTATAGCATCAATGTCCAATGACGTAATACAATACAAGTTGAAAATACGCTTTCAGGATAGTACTATGGGAGATGTGGCTTGGAAAATATTAAATTGTTCATATGACGCTACTACTACCCCCACTTACACACCACCACCATCTCAATTTAAAGCAAGCATTGTCTCAAAAGAATTTGAATCAATGTTAGGTTTGCTGTACTACATTACAGTTTGTTCCACGATCATAATACTAAAGTGCATCATTATATTTATACAGAAAAAATATAAAAGTTGATAAAAATGTGGATGTTTTACAGTGAACAGAAATGGAGTAAAGCTGAGGATTTACAAAGTGCTATGCAACGCTTACGTGATGAAATTTCAGCGCTAATATTTTAGCGAACAACATGATAATACTGTTGCGACTCCATCCAAGATGATATTGACCGCAATGAAACATGTGAAAAACAAGTACAGATGTACAGGAAAGCTTTGGATTTGTGTGACAAGTTACTCGATGGAAACCTAAATATTCAGAAATTTTGTTGAGAAATGATTGCGATCGATATGAAGCAATTTCTAATTAATATTAAAATGTATATACCACAAAAATACATTATTCAATTTAATATATATGATGAAGATGAATAAAATAATATACTTATTTTGTTGTTTTATTAGCTGTTCTCCGCCTGTTTGTAATAATATGGTTAATATTCCCCGCTTAACCGACGTTTATGATAAAAAATTCAACTACTTAAACTTTGTACAGCGAATGTGTGGCGTTATCACTTCCGTTATCGCATTATCGCTTCAAGGTGAACGCTTGTTTTATTGAATTTACTGTTTAAAACCATTCTCAAGTTATATAGCGTATAACGTCACACGAAAAAATGTATTGACATGAAGGGCCTTAGTTACAGGGCTGCCACCCATACCAAAGGGTAGCTCTCATCAAGGAACATATCAAAACAGCTTTCAAACTTTAATTATCTCTTGAGCTATTAGCAAAAAACATGTGCATGACGTCACACATTTCTTGACCAGAAGGGCATTAGATACAGGGCTGTCACCCATACCAAAGGGTAGCTCTTATCAAGGAACCTATCAAAACAGCTTTCAAACTTTAATTATCTCTTACCGCCCTCAAGTTATAAGCAAAAAACAAGCAGAACCCCCACCAT